>JASJET010000142.1:0-1230000 GCA_034092305.1 Diaprepes abbreviatus | reverse complement strand
ACCTTACTCCTAGGCCTTTTAATAAATAAATGACTCAACATTTTTGATTCGCCAACGAAAATAGCAATAGCAATGAACAAAAGAATGCAAAAAATAGGAAACAAGGGAGAGAAAGTCTTAAAAGAACACAAATGAAAATAGCTACATTTAGAGAACGCATTATAAAGCTAGCCAAACCTAACAATAATTGTTATAGAAACACAAAACATAGAGAGGACAACAAAATAATATTTTCGATATTCAAATAAAATCCATCTTCAGGTAAAACAGATTCAGCAAGATAATAAAAAAAATATTTTATCGAAATAAATGCAGTACATATTGGACAAAATGTCGAAAGTAAGTGCTACCAGTAAAAATGGAGTAACAATAAAACACCTAAAATAAAGAGGCAAACCAGTCTTACAAAGACTAACAACACTTTTTATCAAATGACATGTAGTAAAGATAGATAAAACGTTGGTATAGCAGGACTCATCCCGTATTTTTAAAAATGTCAAATAATTAATATCATATTTTCTCAGGTTTTAATTTCGTGTCAAAAATTTCAATTTCATAAAAAAATTTGTATGGTTATTTTTCTTTTTTTAATACTTTTTTAGAAGGCGGCTCAAGTTTTTTGTAAAAATTTTATTTATTTTAAGAGTCTATACTGTATAATGATAATTTTTTAACTATTCGGAATTTACATTAATTGGAATACTAGCATGGTACCGCAAGCTTTTTCATATTCGTTGTTACTGTTATAAAAGATTTTAGTTTCCTTCATGGCGATTCAAAAGATCTTCTTCACCTCCTGTTTCCTGTGAGCGTCCTCGTTTTATTCCTCTTTTAATATTTGCACAAGCACCTTTACCATATGAAAGAGTACTGGTCGAATATGATTGTTTTGGGAAAAAAAATTGTGTTTATGTTTAAACTGCTAGCCATCTCCATCAGTAACATAATAAATTTTTGTAGATGTATAGTTGTTTTTCAGATAATTTATTATAATCAAGAAAAAAAGCTTTCACGGCTTTGGTCAAGTTGAAAATCATGATCCCTGAAGATGCCTCGTGCAATTGTAGGCGAAACGTCGCATAATAACTCCAATTTTACACGTTCTAAACCTAAGAACCATGATTTTCAATTTATTATATTATCGATAAGCTGACAATGTATCGTGATTAAGATTCTCAGTTAATACAGCTATACTTTTGTGCTTGAGTTATACCAAATGTTTAAAAATCTTACTACACCAATAGAAAGTACTCATATTGCACAAATGTACTGTGAAGACTAAGGTCAAATAACAGATACAGCTGACAACCCCAAACAAGATGACAGGACGACATAAAACGACTAATCGGTCCAGGCTGGATGTGAATAGCACAAAGTAACAAATACTTGTAGAACACAGGAAAACATACATCCGACGATTTAAGGAAACTAATTACGTATTGAATTTCTTCCGTCAGAACCTAATTGAGGAAACTGTGGCTTCCTACGATGAATGAGCCAAAGTTTTCTTTACCCCTGTTGTTGTATTATATGATTTCTTTTAGAAGTTAAGAGCAAAATTTGATATCGAATTGGAAAGCTATATACTGCGGCGTAATTAGAGAACTCTGCATTTCCAGTAATTAGTTTGTAATTTCTATCATAAAAGATATTTTTCCTTAGCATCTTTGATTTTTGTATAAAGGCATCTATCAAATAATATGACAAAAAGTGATAAATAACGCTAATTTCGCAATTAAGAACCTCTCGATATTTATAAGTAGTAAAATATGTAATAAAGTTTAGACCAGGCACTGTAATTTTTGTAAACACTTCAGTTTTTAGTAAGTACTTAGCATTTTTATCTTTTTCAACAGGTCTTGACGAATTCTAATTTAAATAAAACCGTGGTAAATATTCTCCAATGTCCTAAGAGGCTCTTGCCACCTACGCATTAGCTAAAAGCTGTGAGAACGCAGCTGAGTTCTATTTTTAGCCCTTGCCTGTTCGTATTTTATGCATTTTTCTGGTTAAATTCAATTTCTTATTGGATTTAGAAATTGAAATTTTAGCGAACTAAGTTACTGTGAGTTCTTTACAATAAAATATTATTGTAAGGTATATACATACATATATATATATATATATATATATATATATATATATATATATATATATATATATATATATATAATAAGGGGAAGAGTAGTTCTTGACCGACTAGTTAGAAAGGAAACATTCTAAGTCTTGGGATAGCGGTCCTAGGGCTGAATGAAACTCTGTTTTTTTCAAACGCCAAGCTTTCGGAAGTTAATTATTTCCTTCTTCAGGGGTGCAAATTGAGTCCATTTATGGCTTATAGAAATTGAAACGGAAAATTCATGTAGAAACTGTTGTTTTTTGCATAATTCTTACATTTTATTATTAAAATGGTTTTTTAAAAACACTAATATATAAATTTATCTTGTGGGTCATTTTAGTTGTACTAACATAGAGTCAATTTGAACATTTACTCAAATAATTTTTCTAACTTTATTTTATTAACAACTGGTTTATTTCTATTTCTTCTAGCTTTTATAGATCCAAGTTCTTGAAGTTTTTTATAATCTTTTTAACAGTTGGTAGTGTTGGTTTCTGTTTCTTCGGATATCGGATCGCGAACGTATCGCATGTTCTTGAAATAATTCTATCACATTCTCCGTACTGATCTTCTACCACAAATTTTGTATTAAGGATTGAATGAATAATTAATAAAAGAACTAATACTTGACTTTCGAGCTTAAGTTTCGTTTGTCCCATTATATCTCACATTGATTACACGGTTGATCGCCTTTGCTCGTCCCGGAACTTATTTTACTGTTTTGGGTAGCAACATCGTTTCTCCGAAATCTATCTGCCTCACTAAGTTGAAGATTGGATACTCTCAACAGTCTCATCCTCCTCTAGACGCCTTGCGCACAAGAATAGATTTTAAAGAAGTTTTTTGGTTGTGGCTGGAAAACTTGCTTGTAAAATTTAAATCTTACTTTCTCTAATTATTAAAATATAAACGAAATTTTTTAAAAAACAATACTTAAATTTAAAAAAATCGTGTCTATATTTACATTTTATTAAAGAAACTCGAATAATAAAATAATTTTAAGTATTTTATTTTGAGTTATAATCTCTTAAAACATAAAATAGAATTAACTGAATCCAATATATCATTCTGTACAAAAATTCCTAAAATTTTTCATTGAAACATGTTATTGTGTTTAAGGAAATGATTCAGGGATTTAATGAATACATATTTATAGTTTTAAATCTCTAGATTAATTGATTTTTTAAATCTTGAAGTGTTATCTATGTTACATGTACGAATTTAAAAAGGATGCGTTGATAAGAAAAACTGACATATTTATCTTCTTCAAATGGAAAGCCTGCTGGACTGGGTCCATACTACACGAACTAATTAAATATGGTTAAAATTAATTCTACAAACACTTTACCGAGGAGTGGAGAATATCTTACATGTCCACTATTTACAAAAAAGGGAGCAACGATAACAGTGACAATAATGGCGGAATTGCTGTAGAAAGCTCTTTACAAAACAAGTTGAAAAGTATATGATGAATTCGAGAAGGAAGAACAAACTGGGTTCAGAGCAAGTAGATCGATAGTAAACCATCTTTTGTGCATTTCCCAAATTATAAATAGAAAATAATACGTGGAATCAATAACTGATGTATGTGGATCTTAAATAGGCCCACGATATCGTCCCTTAAGGTCGACTATTGGAAGCATTACATCACACCAACATCAATGTTCAACATTCAATCATAGTAGTATATGATCAAAATAGAACAAAAACAAAATTTTTATATGAAATTGAAATTTTTGAAGTCGGCGCCAAACTAATACCTGACAAAATATGATTCGCATAAACACATTAAAAATACTTTATTTGTAATTGTTTTCTTACCATAATTTGTATGTATTAGTAGTTATTTATTTCATTTAGAAATAATTTAGCGCTTCGACTTCAAAAATTTTAATTTCATATTAAAATTTATAATTATTTTTCACTTTTTAGCACACTTTTAGAAGTCGGTTCAATTATCTTATAAAAATTTTATTTTTCGATTTTTAGTTTTGAATTCATTATGATATTCATAAATTATTTGAACTGAGTACTAATCGATATTAGTATACCTCGCAATGACTCCAAGGTGGCAATAAAGTACCCATTTTATCCAAAGTTGTAAATCAATCTAAAATGAACCACTAAAAATTCTTTGATTCTTAGAATTCTTCAAATACAAGTGAAATTGTGTCAAATATTTAGTCTGTCATAGTAAATCCACTATCTTAAATTTTAAATTAATTTTAGATTGGTAATATAGGCCCCAAAACCTTCCAATATTAATATTTAAAGAACTTGAGACGTAAACCCACTAATACCAAATCTGAAAAAATGCAAATAAAGTAAAATTTTCAACCCACCAAAGTGGTCTTAATTTAATCTAAATCTAAACCCTTCAAAGCCCCCTAGTACCAATTTTAGATGAAATCCAGAAATTTAAAATTTCTAGACCGTCATATTGCCTCTGATATATTAGATTTTCTTAAAATAATTTTATATTCGCTATTTACATTCTCAAAAACTATTCAGTTTCACATTTGAACAAAATCGAAAAATGTAAAATTTTTAGTCCGCTAAATTGAATTTGCCATATTGAATTCTAAAAAAATATCTATAAATTCATAGTTTACACCCTCAAGAACTCTCTATATCAATTTTGGAGAAAGTCGAAAAATGTAAAATTTTTAGGACGCCATATTGAATCTGCCAGATTGAGTTTTTCAAAAAATATTTTAATTTCGTAATTAACATTAACAAAAATCCCCCAATACTAACTTTAGACAAAATCGAGAGATGTAGAATCTTCAATCCGCCATTTTAGGTCCGCCATATTTATTTTTTTTAAATAACATCAGATTCGTAATGTGCTATCCCAAAAACTCCCCCATATCAATTTTGAAAATAATCGGACAAAATTGATTTTTTATTCACTATATTGGATACGCCATAATGATTTTTTTTAAACATTTTGGATTCATGATGTGCAACCCCGGAAACTCCCCCGTACCAATTTTGGAGAAAATCAGACAAAATTAATTTTTTTGTCCACTATACTGGATCCGCCATATTGAATTTTTTAAAAATATTTTGAATTTGTTATGTGCAACCTCGAAAACTCCTCCATACCAATTTTGGAGAAAATCGGACAAAATTGATTTTTTCGTCCGCCATATTGGATGCGCCATATTGAATTTGTTTCAAAATAATTTTAGATTCGTCATGTGTGATCCCGAAAACTCCTCCGTACCAATTTTGAAGAAAATCGGACAAAATTGATTTTTTTTGTCTGCCATATTGGATTCGCTATATTGAATTTTTTAAAAATTATTTCAGATTTGCTATGTGAGATCCCGAAATCTCCCTAACACCAATTTTGGAAAAAATCGGACAAAATTAAATTTTTCTGTCGCCATATTGAATTTTTTAAAAATAATTTCAGATTCGTTATGTGATACCCCGAAAACTCTCCCATACCAATTTTGGAGAAAATCAGACAAAATTTAACTTTTTTGGCCGCCATATTGGATCCACCATTTTGAATTCTTTAAAAATAATTTCAGGTTCATTGGGTACAACCCCGAAGATTCCTCCATACCGATTTTGGAGAAAATCGGACAAAATAAATTTTTTTAGCCGCCATATTGTAAGCGCCATCTTGGATTTTACTGCACCAATTTTATTTAAAAAAATATGGGACCACCGCAGCAACTTCCTGAACATAACGTAAAAATTTCATTCAAATCGGTGCAGCCGTTCCGGAGAAATCGGTGTACATACATAAAAAAAAATACATAGTCGACGAATTGAGAACCTCCGTCTTTTAGAAGTCGGTTAAAAAATAATTTCAGATTCATTATGTGTGACTCCGAAAACTCCCCCTTAAGAATTTTGGAGAAAATCGGACAAGACGGATTAATTTGTCCGCCATATTGAATTTTTTAAAAATATCTTGGATTCATTATATGCAACCCCGAAAACTCCCCCATACCAATTTTGGGGAAAATCGGACAAAATTAATTTTTTTTTGTCCGCCATATTGTATTTTTTAATAATAATTTCAGTTTCGTTGTGTACGACCACGAAAATTCCCCCATACCAATTTTAAAGAAATTCGGACAAAATTAATTTTTTTGGCCGCCATATTGTCAGCGCCATCTTGGATTTTGCTGCACCAATTTCATCTAAAAAAATATGGAGCCGCTGTTCCGGAGTAATCGGTGTACATACATAAAAAAATACAGACTCGACAAATTGAGAACCTCCTTCTTTTAAAAGTCGGTTTATAAGAAATTTGCAAGAAACCGGTTATGCGCACATTGACCTTGAATATCTTGACTCGCGAACACGTGATTCTATAGGAATTTTGAGCTAACTTTCAAAATAAATATTCCGAGGTTTACACCTTTTTTCACCTGATATAATTGTATAATAATAAATAACCTTGCCTAATAAAAAAACGAAACCTAAACAAAATATTTTGCAAATATTTACTGCTTAAAAAATTTAAATTGTTTCTTTTTTCTTCGTTTCTGAAGCGAATGCCCACGCTTAATTTCGGTATTATTCTTTTACACAAAATGGATTTGGGTAGGTTGTTGCGCTGATATTCGAGCTGATGACGTAACGCCGGCATCATTGATTTTCGTTTAACGCCCACTATATCTTTTCGGCTGTTCTCTAGTAATATGCTATATTTCCTCTTTTTGTTGCCCGTTGCTTATTAGAATCGTTATTAGGAAACAAAATATTTTCTCTTGTGTTAACTGAGATGTTTAACCTTATAATTTTGATACTTTTAATTAAATTGTTTTTAATTTTTAGATGATTTCTTAATAAAACTCTTTAGAAGATATACTTTTTTGAATGTAAATTAGTAGAGAAATAAACTATTATTTTCATGCATTGGTTTAGATATCAGTTTGGTGCGGCAAAATATTCTTAAATTGATATAGAGGATTGGCGTTTGTAAAATTTTATTTATTAACCGACTTCTAAAAGAATATTCTCAATTTGTCGACTATGTATTTTTTGAGGTAAAAACTTCTTTAGGCGCGCTAAACACTTTATTTTGTAGGTATTGAATGAGACTGAGCTGTCACGCTCGACTATGTAACGCTCGTTCGGGTTAAGTCGGCTCGGGTCGACTAAGGGAGCGAGAGAGGTATAGTCAACGCGTCACAACCTCGCCTTGATGAAGTTTCCACTTCTGTCGTGTGGTCTTAAGCACACACAATTTTTTTTATGTATGTACACCGATTATTCCGGAACGGCAGCACCGATTTGAACGAAATTTTTTACGTTATGTTCAGAAAGTTGCTGCGGTAGTGCCATGCTTTCTTGGATTAAATTGATGCAGTAAAATTCAAGATGGCGCTGACAATATGGCGGCCAAAAAAAGTAATTTTGCCCGATTTTCTCCAAAATTGGTATGGGAGAATTTCCGGGGTCGTACACAACGAATCTGAAATCATTTAAAAAAAATTTAATATGGCGGATCTAATATGGCGGATAAAAAAATTAAATTTTGTCCGATTTTCTACAAAATAGGAGTGAAGGAGTTTACGGGGTCGCACATAACGAATCCAAAATATCTTTTTATATATTCAATATGGCGGATCCAATATGGCAGAAAAAATAATCAATTTTGTCCGATTTTCTCCAAAATTGGTACAAGTGAGTTTTTGGGATCGCACAAAACGAATCTGAAATTATTTTAAAAAAATTCAATATGGCGGATCCAATATGGCGGACAAAAAAATTCAATTTTTTCCGATTTTTTCCAAAATAGATGTGGGGGAGTTTTGGGGGTCGCACATAACGAATCTGAAATTATTTTTAAAAAATTCAATGGGGCGTATCCAATATGGTGGATAAAAAATAATTTTGTCCGATTTCTTTCAAAATTGATATGGAATAGTTTTTGGGATCGCACATTACGGATTTGAAGTTATTTTAAAAAAATTAAATATGGCGGATTAAAGATTCTAGATCTCTCGATTTTGTCTAAAATCAGTATTGGTAGATTTTTATTAGTGTTTATTATGAATTTAAAACAATTTTTGAAAAACTCAATCTGGCGAATTCAATATGGAGTCCTAAAAACTAGAATGAAGAGCAACATCAACACCAATATAGGTGAAGGAAAATACATATCATAAGAGCAAGCAGAACGTAAAAATCGTCGTGCAAGTTTACATATATTTGCACAAAATTTCCAACTGACAATTATAAACGCCTTGTTGAGACTTCCGCCTGGAAGATTGTTACCTGTAAGTTCACCTAATCTGGACTCTCTAAATCATATAGGAAGGAATGAGATAAAAGATAGAGGCAAAATAATGTGAATTAAGAAAAACTATAGAAAAAGTTAGATTATTGCCTCTATAGGCAAATAAATAAAAAAAAAACAGAAAAAAGAATGGATTTCGGAAGAAATTCTGAAAATAGTGAAAGACTTAGAAAGTCTTTTTAAATAAATAGCGTTGCATACTAAAAAAATATCTAAGCAAAAACTTTTACCAACAAAGCAACAAAAATTCAGATCAAAAAACTTCATTTATGAGCATTGGATGACAATAGAATCAACAATCCAATAACTAGATGAATCACAACATATAATACAGAATCATAGAGTACAAAAAAATTATGATGATCGTCTGAAGAAATCACATGCAATATTTTTTTATTGATAACATCCAGTAAATGATTAACTGGGTAAATCCCCCCCCCCCCCGAGTTCAGAAAAATAAACCTGATTTTGCTTCTTATACTAGGAATGTTTATGCTGCTGGTAGCCCCCCCCCCCGTGGACAACTTGTTTTTTCGCCTTCCCTCCAAGAGCTTTGAGTTCAAGAAAATAGATCTGATTGTGCCTTTTATACAAATAAACCTGACCTTGCCTTTTACATTAGAAATGGGAATGTTGCTGGTGTTTCACTCTTCGTTGACAACTTACTTTAGTTTGCTATACTGTACTTTTGTGATATGCCCGCCCTCTCCAAAGAGAGAGGCTGGATTCGTCCTTGATAGCATCTGCCATATTGATTTTTTTTAAACAATTTTAAACATTCTCAGAGACCCCCCCCCAGTACCAAATATTGGACAAAATTAAGAGATGTTAAATGTTTAGGCCGTTATATTGGATCCGCCATATTGAATTTTATAATAATAATTTTAGATTCGACCCCGAGACCCAAAATAGGTATGGGACATAACTATTTTGTCAGGCAGAATCAGTCAAAATAAATTTTTTTATCCGCCATATTTAGAACTTCCCTCTTTTAGAAGTCGGTGTAACTATCAACTGTAAATATTTTGAACAGACTTCAGGATTACATTATAATGCGTCCCTTTATAGTAATTAGAAGTATTTGAGAGGTTATATATATATATATATATATATATATATATATATATATATATATATATATATATATATATATATATATATATATATATATATGGAAAAACATTTTGCAATACAATATTAAAAGGAAAGTAATTATCGCTTATTTAAAAAAATACATGAATGGATGTCTCAGATTTACAACATCTCTATAATTTCAGAATTTTTAGGTACCTTTTTTTTGATAGCAAAAGGTTGTTGTGAATAGATTATTTCTAAATTAAATTTACCTTAAGTCGAAGGATTACCTGACGGTCAGTTTTGTCCAAAAAGCAGCTTTGGGTATTATGTTTTTTGTTGGCAAGAATCCTTTTTATAAAAACTCTTTGGTGCTTACTTTGTGTAAAACTGTTTTATTCAGCAGAAAACCGTAATTTACAGTATGTTTGTTCAATTTAGAATAAATTTTCTTGGATAACTTCATAACTTATATGTTTGCTAGTCATCTAATGCAAATTACATGAGCAAAGTTAGAACTAAACATTGATCATGATATGGATAAATGAATTAAATAAAAAATCAGGATAATGTAAATTAATAAATGTTTTAAAATAATGTTATATTTTCCAGGTATCTCAGAATTAGAAATAGATAATTCTATTGAATTAGCTGAAAAATATTTTATACACGTTAAAAAAAATGATAATGCATTATCATTTGATGAACTTCGCTGTCAATATTATCATTACGGAAATATTGCTTCATTCACCGATTTATCAGGTACAAGTAACTCAATTATGTAAGTTACACACTTTGAAAGCTTTTTACGTAATGTATCAGAAAACAAATTTATTACAACCTAACTGTAAAAAGGTAAATCTACTGCAGTTTGATTAAGCAGACAATGGCAATTGTTTGTTGCCAGAAAAAGTATCCTCACTATTTCTACCAAGTGAAGAATTAGTGCAACTGCAGAACAAGTACCACGAAATTTTGTATTAATTTTTTAAAAATAAATTACATGTAATAAAAATTAGATTACCTAACGTAATTTTTTTATTTTTCTGGAAAAGTCGAAAAAACCATAATTTTTTACAAAAATTGGGCTATAGCTCAGAATTGGACCATAACTGGATTCGGTAACTACGAAAAATAAATTCAGCATACCGAAAAACATAAAGTAACCGAAAGTTACCAAAGTTTTAATATATACGCAACCCTACACCACCTTCTGGACTATAAATTACAGTTAAACATAGGTCTACCATTTATTAAATTTCATTAATATGTATATGGAGGATTTTTTCGTTCTTATAATTTCTAATAATATTTAAATCTTTATTTTAAGGAACTAAAAAGAGTTATATTTTTTCCAATTTTCGATGTGCTCGTACTGCAAGTATAGAATGGTCCTTCTCTATTTGTGAACAATAGAAATTATCACGACGAAAGGTTATATAGAAGATGGATATTGCTTGTTGCCAGAAAGGGTATCTTCATTATTTCCACCAAGTGAGGAATTAGTGTGTTACTGTTACTGTAAAAAATGCTTAACAAAACTTTTTATTTGTAGATCATCGAGCAATGGTATACAATAAATTTATGTTTAATCCAATAGAAATCTGCATAGAAATTTACTTTTGATGGGAACGTATTTTTGTCACATCTGATTAAGATGAAACAATCTCTGACAGTGTTCCTTCAAATTTTAGAATTTCTCCCAGTGTAATATAACGGCTTGCAAGACAAACAAAGCGACGACATTTGATTTTGGCGGGAATGCCTTTCATTGCATCTAGAGCATGAAATAATCCGTTCATTCAGAGAAAAAATTCATTGTTGCTATATATGTATGATATTTTTAATTAATTTATTTAAAAGCATGCCAGGAGAGGTTATGGTGTGCGAGGTGATGAATTCGATAGACATAATCCTAAGTGCCCGGAGAAAAGCAAGTTTTACGTGTGTAACACAATAGCCAGGCGAGTAAACGTGATTTAATACACGTGTACTTGAACAAAAATAACTTCTATATCTTTCTTATACTGAAGACAGGCGAGTAAGCAAGTTTCAACACCTACATACCTCAAGAAAAATAACTTATAAGTGTGCAGGTGATTAAATGAGTTTTGGCCGATAAAAACGTTGGTCATGCAATATTTTTAGGGCGCTGTTGTTAGTTCTTTTAGGGCATTGCTTTCTTTTGAGTAATCATAGAACAGTAAAAAGTATATAATACCTAATTTTTTACTCCAATCATCAAAATATGTATATCCTTAACATTCAAAATAATTTTAATATTTCCCAAAACACTTTAAAACGTCAATTATAATTATATTATTATACAGATTAATCAGTACACGGCTAGGTTTACTATTAAGCTAATTCGCAACAAATAAAAGGTTTGGAAATTTTCCGTATTACCGGTATTACGATTTATATTAAGTGCAAAAGTAAGCACACTTGTGCAATTGTTCAGCACATTTTTAATTAAATTCTTTACTTATTAATCGTAGATGCATCAAGTTGAAGAAAACTCACTCAGGCATATCTATAAAAATAGATTTTAATACAAAATGATACAAAAATACAATTAAATAAATTATTATTTTAATAAAATACTTAAATATCTAAGGCGCATATAACTATTATCTTTTAATCTTTTACTAAAGGGTTTACTCGTAATATTAATAATAAGATTAGGATTAAGATTAAAATGTAAAATTTGACATCTAATTTTAATCATAAAAAATTTAAAGCATATTTAAGATTTTTGCAAATAATTCCTAGTCATCAAACTTTAATGGCACTTTCGAAGGTTATATAAAAAACGTTTGGATATAATAACAGTATATGGCATAAGAAATAATTAGGTGAAGTGGAAATAATCCTATAAGTGTAAAATCTGTGTTTGCTGGTACTATGAGAGAACCCATTTTTCCGTTTTTTTACTTACTATTCTTGCAAAGATATTTTATTAATTCAATTTACCATAAACAAAACACAACGCTGAATGTTCAACCGTATTTGGAATACTAGTAATTTTTTCTACAAGACATAAAATCATCAAGATTCGTAGTTCAGGAATATCTTTGATTAAATTTAACACATCAAAAAACAAAGATCTTTCAATTTCTTTATTAGAATCGTGGTAAAGAATTTTCCCTTTTGCTGGTATTGAGAGTAAGTATGTTCTGTCTTCCCATCAGTTCAACACTCCTTTCATGGACCATAAACAGAACATTGAATTTTTAAACATATTTAGGATAGTAATAATTTTTTTCACAATTAATAAAATCATAAATATTGGTAGTTCCGGATGTTGTTGCAACAAACAAAAGTATTTTAGGTTACATATGTCGTCAGTCAAAAAGAAAATAGGTCTATTTCATTTATTCCATTCTACATGAAAGAAATTCAAATAAAACTTTTTGCTGCTCGCACATTACTAGTTATTATTTATTTAAAATAAGTAATTAAAAATCATACCCAGTAAAACTTATTGATGAAATAATTTTGAAAATTAAAATGAAACTCAAACATTTTCAATACAGAATAATATTTTACACGATGAAACTTTTATTGCGCTATCACATATGTTTAATTTAACGTGTCTTGTATATCGGTACGAGTTTCATTTTGACTTTGGAAATAAAGCTATGTTTATTTGTTTGGGTCAATATATATATATATATATATTCTCAATTTTTTACGCTATTAGTATTGATTGCAAAAAAGTTAATATTTCATTTTATTTTTGGAAATACTGTAATTTTAATTTAAGCTTATAATAAATATTTGCAAATGTACGTCTTTCATTTTAATTAACTATATCTTTTAGTTAAATTTCGCTAAAAAATTTGTGTCAATAAAGTTTCTGTCACATAAAACCATACAGCTTTTAGTAAACCCTTCAGTTAAATGTGATAACAATATAAAATCAAAGATAAAAAGATATAAACAAATTTAAATATTGAGATTGGTGCTATTTATATTTATTGTTCATGATTTTAATTCTTCCAATTACTGAAAGTTATTAAAAAAATGGATGTTTCTCAATATAGGGAAACTTTGTTATTTAAAATGGAATACTCTGTACATGTTTCGAATTGAAATACTGTGGTTTGGGCATATGTTTAATGCTAGACAAGTTTACAATAATAAACGTATTATTTCCGACAATTTTTTAATATATATCATTAAAAAAAAAGGGAAGTAATGATAATGTGCATGTAATTGCAGGTAAATTTAACTAATTCTTTTTCACAATTGATAAAGATCTTGTCCTTCGAATATTTATTGTTGTTTTATAAATAATAACGTTAATATAGCCTTTGTTTATCACTCCGGTTACTAAGCTTGATATTCTGGATGATATTAAGAATTTAAAATTGTCTTTCCCCAATGTTTTTGATAATCTATCAAGCAAAATTTTACAAGCGCGATAAAAACCTATATTATCAATTTATTAGTTTTTCTGATTTTTAAACCAAAAGATTTCTAGGAAATTAATACTTGTAAAAGTATTTCTTTTCCTGGTACGATAAACATGTACTATCTTCCATTTAAAATAGCAAAATTATCATTGCTTCAAATTTTATTATTGGCTGGCAAAATTTGGAAACGAAAAATCAGCATTTTGATGTCTAATTTCGTTTACAAATTAGGACAGTTTAACGGAATGATAATATTTCAACAATTTGTGCGAGTGTTATTTTTTATTTCCAAAACCAGTTAAGTAGTAGTCCAATCACTACAACTGCTACAATCTCACTAATTCTAGTAGCAGAACTATTGCACGGTTGGCTCGTTAATCCAATTTCACTTTTACATACGCACATTTCTATGGTATATCCATTTTGTTGTTGTTTGTAACAGCCAGTGGCGAGTTCTTCTTTACCACTACGGACTCTGGCGCACATGTGTGTTTGGTTTGCAACTGAAAAAATATACCAGGATTTTGGTTAAAATAATTATGCAGTAATTTTGTTTTAACATAACAGTATTTGTAAAATTCTATAGCGTTTATCTACTAACAGAGGCCGTTAATCAAATTTTAAACTTCAGGAAATAATTTTTGATTTTTAAATAAAGCGAATACGTTATCGTTATGATAGTTTGGTACTCGTTATATATCAGCTATGTTAAATTAGGTATGATTCGAAAAATAAGGGGATTCTATGAATTAATAAAATTGTACTTTAAGTAATCACTTTTAATATTATGACGTCGGCAATCATGATTTGTAGATTTTGTTGAATCACTTTGCGATATTTTACTTACGATTTCACGAAGTAATGAAGAGAATATTCTTTCAAAAAATTAGATCACTGGATGAGCCTGGAAAGATGCAAAGTAAATGTTTATGCCTGACCTGTAAACACGAAGTTGAGTCCCATGTATAAGGAAGTTGTAATGTAATTTTTGCTAATGTTATTAGGCTATTTATAAATTGAAATAGAATCTCTAATCTTCCATTTTATTTATTAATTTTATAATGAGAATATTTAGTACGAAAGATCAATATTTCTTAGTTATTTTCTCTGCTATTTGTGGATTTACTTTTGTAAAATTGTAAAATATTGCATTTTTATTATTTTTAAACGACTCAAAGCGCTAAATTTTATAAAACCGTATCAACTTTCTTAAAACAGTACCTCTAGTAGTTGGTGAACACTATGGAAAATCTATATAATAATTTTATGTAAAAATCATTAAAAACGTAGATGCTTACTTATGCCATTATATATGTAAGTATATGTCACACAAGTCTGACTATCTGATCTCAAACATAATACGCTGGCCTTGTGATTTTCCCATAAATATTTAAGATCTGGTCGAGTTCCATTATCTGCAAAGAAAAAAATACATTTTAAACGGTATATGAAACATAGTTATGCGATCTGTTTTGGAATATTCAGCCGAAGTGACAATTAAGAAGGCGTAGTGGCAGCAATTTTATAATAACGTTATGAATAAATGCATTTGATGTAAATCCAAATTTCAGTCCATAAATAATGCCAACCTTTTGTCTTAGAGCAATAAAAATGAACTTTCCTTTTCATTGCCATGAACCGCCGTAAAAAGTCTGGTGGGTTGGACCCCTAGAGAGCCAAATACTGTTCCTAAATGATCATACAGTGCCATTCTTGGTCCAAAGCAGACTACACTGCCCTCACCTAATAAGATTTTTCTTATGCTCAAGATATTAGATAAGAGAAATGTGTTAATTTTTTCGATTTGGCTGCCATACCAGCACAGTCCGTGAGTTTCGGTCAGTGGTTATTTTGGATAATTTTTTCGAATGTGACAGATTTTGATCTTCAATAGCGTTAAGAATCTTGTACATAACCCAAGATCTTACAATTTTAAATGAAGAAGCAGACTTCCCTAATATATTGTTTAACTCTGTTTAATGTCTATAGAAGAAACCTAATAAAACAGTAGTATGTTTTATACTCCATACTTCGAAAATTGCAAAATTTTAAAAATTTATAGAAATAACACAAAACAACTCCCAAAAAAATTATATTTCCAGGGGGCATAATCGAAATGGTTACAACAAATAAAGCCCCAAAAGTTTTAGATTCTGTAAACTAAAAAATTTTATGCACCATACTGGGTACTCTATATTAATTTTTATAAAATTTTGAAATATATAATGAAATTTTATATAAGTTTATGAAATTTTATGAAACTCTATGAAAAATTGTATGAAATTAACTCTTAAATTTTGTTGTTGGAAAGTTTAACACGCATATAGTTTGTACAAGGATGTAAAAACTACAAATTAAAACATAAACTCGTTCAAATATGTTTTTTAGGCTGTCAAAATTGAATCTGAATTAAAAATTGGATAATATTCTAAATTTGCAACAAAAAATTGTGATCATATTTTTGCTGCTAGTAAATTTGTTTCAGAAGTAAAAATTCAAAATATTTCAAAATTGAAAAAAATTTGCTGTTTCTTTTCTTATCAAGCTTGTAATATAAGATTTTTAATATTTTTCGAAAATCCTGTAAAACATAACGAGTTTGTAAAACCTTATAAAGAAATAATTTTTTGAAAAATTCATGACTGTTTGATATATCTCACTTTTTAGGCAGGTAGTTTTAGTTCCTTTAATTTCATTTAAAAAGCCGTCAATGATAAGGTTTATTAATATTTATTTTATTTTGATAATAGGAAATGGATACTTACTAGAAATTACAATAGGTGCAATACATGGGATATGTTCACCGGCCCTGGTGTCGTCTATGTAATCATCGCAGGTACCATTGTAACCAGTGATATTATTGTAGTCAGGACCCAACCAAGTGAATTCATAACAATAGGACCAGTCTGGGTTTAAATCTGGATAAACTACGTCTTGGCCCGAACAAAATGCTAAAACAAGATAAATATTGGAAAACTTTAATTTTAGGAAATATTCATATATATTATGCACGTACAAAGTTATGGAATATTTATAAATTCCATAATATTCCTATGAGAAAATAAATTTTAATGAACTCAATGATCGAAAGGCTCAAGAGAGGTATAAATCCTCGAAAAATTCTATTACATTCGTATTACGAGTAGGCATAAAATTGAAGCTCTCCTATTGAATTTGGAAATAGATGTCTTCATCGTACGCAGCCTCTTAGCTGATCCTACAGATACTCTATTGAATCAGCTGTAGGTGGTTGAGAATTTCTGTATATATTATAGTGCATTTTTAATACTTCAGCAGGATTTCAGTATCATATTATTTTAGTAGGATTGTGACATTCTGTTTAGAATAACTTACAAAAACACAAGTTGAAGACAAGTATTAATATTTCTATTTAGGGTGTTTAGAAATGAAGATACCAAATTTAATGTAGGCTTAATACCAAACATCTAAAAAAACAATTTTCTTAATATATTTAATAATGAATAAATAGAAATGTATTAAACTTTGTAAAATTTTTGTTTGTATACTAATTAATTATATTTAGCTCATTAGCAGTTTAATCTTATCAACAAGTTCTTTCTAAGAAATAACGTGTTTCAATTGTATTTTGTTTTGTAATTAGTGACAAAGAATCTGATTCGAAAAAAAAAATAAATCATTAGGTAGTAGAAAGAAATTGAATCGACCACGACTATCTGGAAATTCAGGTTAATCTCGGAAAATACCTAATAAATTTGAATTCGGTTTTTATCATGCATAAGGGGATTTTCCGAAGGAAGTGTTGTTGTGTAATAAATATCTATACAGGGTGTTCCATAAGTAAAGATACGCAGAGCAGGAACAGATCACTAATGTAAAAATATTGAGATTGAGCCAAATTTATCTTGTTTAAAACTGTATTTTATCCAAGATAAGGAGCATTACAATTTTTTAAAAATTTTCTTGAATAAGTATCGAAGAGATTCATACACTTGAATAACATTTGGGGGTTTTCTAAGGCGTGGAATCCAAAACTGTTTATAATGGTTTAACTTTAAAACCGATCTAATTGACAAAAGAGAATTTAAACTGACAAGAGTAACAATAAGTCCAGTAAGTTTTGAACCTTAAACAAAACGAAGGATTTTATTTATTTTCGGGAGGCAACTATTTACTTTTACATATTTCAAGACTTTATCGCTTAGTATCTGTATTGATCCATGGAAATTAGACTCAAAAAGAGCCGTTTTGGGAAAAAAGGGTAACTAGCGATTTTGTTGCTGAATATACCCTATTCATCACTAAAAACATACTTCGATGAAAATTCATACGGTCCATGGCTTACGAAATGGCGGCCAAAAAATGGTCACTTTTTTCAGTTTTTCCAGTTTATCTTGAAAAATAAGGGTTGAATGAAAAATCTTTTAAACAAAAGTTATAGATAATTGAAAAACCTATCGATTAATAAATTTTTCAATTATCTATAACTTTTCCGAGAAAATCGAGCTCAAAGCTGGAAATTCGATGTAGATTATTCTTCCTAATAAAGATACAGCAACTAGGTTGACAGCAATTTGTTGTTGGAAATGACGTATATTTTAAAGATATATTTTCAAAAATTTTTTTTTTTTGATTTTCCGTCGAGAAAATTGCGAAAAACAGTTTTTTGCACTCGAAAAATTGCAATAACTTTTTTGTTTTAAAAATGATTTAGACCTAAATATTGATATTAATCGGTTAGTTGTGGTCAAGAAAATGCACTAAAAACTTAACATAAGCTTTTATGCAATCGTTTTTCTAAAATATAACCTCTGACTTACATCCCTTATGTCGTGAAATAGTTCGAGAACCTTGCAATTGAACCTGTAACTAGAAAACTAATATTGTTGACGACACCTTTATTATAATGTTCTGATCAGATGTTTTGGTTGAAAGAAATAGTAGACAAATTCGAACCGCCGTCGTCTATTTCAGAACGATATCTAAACTATTCATCCAACCTTTCCAACCATACCAAATATGGAATTGTAAGGAACCTTGTTGATAGAATATTAACTCTGCAGCTGCAATAAGAAATTAATCAAAGCGATAGATTATATTAAAAATAACCTGACAGCCGACGGATTTCTAGTGGATCTTGTAAGTTTTTGGAATAACACACATATAGGATAAGATCGATATAACATCAAAGTTGCTTTAGTAAACCGTTCTTAGATATAAGAGTAGTGTGGAAACTACTTTTTAGTAATTCTAAAGTAGCCTAGCACACGTTATTGCACTCACTACATATATCTACTTCTTCAGAATCTAATCACTTTTATTTTTAAAATTTTCGAATAGGTCGTCAACTATGTTCTGTCTCTCAATGCATCATATGGCGTCTACAACTGGATATTTGTCTTTTCCATACTTCTCTATTCTGTTCTATATTGGACTTTCATCATTGAGTACTTTTGAGTCGTCCTTCTGACAGCATCTTACCAATGCATTTGGAGCCGTCTAGATCTTATTCTTCTCGTTCATGATTTCATATCCGTTGTTCTCCGTGTCTACTTGTTGATATCTATCACACAACGTATCCTTTCGTTCTCCATGTCCATTCATTGGTTTTCCCTTCACGTATCGTTCGATTCAATACTGCAGTTTCCATATATCTGTGAGTTACCTACAGTTTATGCTATATTTTTTTCGTTAACATCCAAGATTTTACTCGAATTAATACTATTGTTTTTGAGGATTTAGTTCTCTTTGCCGAATGCAACCCATGCGGATTCTTCTATTAAGGTCTGCACGTTTCACATCTTTGTTTGTGTTGATCGCCTGTCCTAAGTATATGCATTGATTTGCCTCTTCATTGTAATTTTATTATGTTATTGATCTGGTTCCTTCACTTTCTGCATGATTTTTGTTTTGTTTGTATTCATTGTTAATCCTACCTCTTCTAATTTTTTTTGTAACTCTTTGAACATTTCGCTAAATCTGGTAGGATTATTTGCAATTGGAACTATATCGTCTCCGTAGTTAAGATTTATTAATTTTTTTCCTTCCATATATATACGTCGTTCCTCCAGCTGTAAGTTTTTAAAGATGTCGTCCATGGTCAATTTGAACAGTATAGGGAATAACTCTTTATTGTATAGCCCTGTTTATTTCAATTGTGTTTGAGTTATATGTATTCTCTAAAAGTTATGAATGTTTGGAGTCTATTCCACAATTTTCCAAAGATTTGATTATTGCCCATAACTCTATAGAAATGAAAGCTTGATTATAGTCTACATTATATTTTGTATTAATTGTATATGATGAAGCGTATTGAATTATTTAATTGAACCCACCTATTTCGGTGTCTAGTAAAGTTCACATTTGTACGTCATTCTCTCTGTAGTGATTTTTGTTAATAAGTCTGTTAAGTATGTAAAGTAGATTTATTTTTCTATAATTTCGTTATTGTGCTTTATCTCCCTTTATGTGTATTAGGACAATTATTGTTCCAGTTCATAAGAATCCTGATATCCTTGAGACATTTGTTTCATAATATTTCGTCAACTGTCTTAGTATATGAAATTCATTTCTATCTTGTTATCTAAAAGGCGACCCATTTAATTGTTATTGTTAATTATTATTAAAATGGAATTATTATTTAAAAAAATCATACCTTGAGCAATATTTTTATTTATTTACTTAAAAGTCATTGTTTTTAAGAATTTAATTTTCCATTCACTTTATCCGAAATTATTTAACAAATCAAACATTACTGTGATTTTTGGATTGGAAATTTTAAAAGCAAATATTGTCATACGTCATATTTTTGTTTTCGCCAGAACCGGACTCACATGGTGCATTTTCCGCATGTACTATCTTTTGTTCGAATCGTTCACACTCAAACATATTTTCTCAAATAAATTTACTCAAGACATATATCGATAGATTTTTATCCTTCTCTTTCTAGTGGTAAGATCAGAATTAATTTCCGAAAAATTTATTTTTCTTAGAGAAAATGGCGTACACATTTCAGGTTGTATTTTAAAAAAAAATTCATTATTTTTTTAACAATATTTTTAATCAAAAGTGCAACTTGTCAACATCGCATTCAAATTTTAAATTGGGGAATATATATAAATGCTTTATCAATATTTTGCAATTTATAAGAGTTACTTGGTGTGGCATATCCTTTGTAAATTTTTTATCGGAGAACTAACGAATCTGATGCAGAAAATTCTTTCAATTTAGGACGCTTTTTTGCCTTAAAGGTTTTATATAATGAAAGAGATGCATTACTCATTGTTTTTTCTGATTCAGATCTTAGTGTGTGCTGTTCTTCAGATAAAATACTAATCTTTTGTAGAGAATCAGGAAGTGAATTAAATTCATAAGTCATTTTTCTTAAAATACCTGTTCGTGCTTTTGCTTTTTATAGAAGCACTGATTCCATCGCAGGTTTGAGTCTTAGCAAGAAAGTTTCACTATGCATTAACAGAGAGATCATGGAAGTAAGTTAAGATGCTTCCTTTTATAATTTTTTGGAACTTTTTTATTGCGGACCTTGATATCCCTTTTTTTACGATCTAATTGGTTATAAGCAACTCTTCTTCCAGAAGTCTTTTTCTATATATATCGCAAATTTTTTTATTCCCATCTAAAGTGGTAAAGAACCTTTTTATGCTTTCAAGCATAGGTCAAATATTTTGTGATTGCTTAATATGCGTTTGAAAAGGATTAAAACGCCGATTTAAAATTTTATTAGACCTAACTGCCGGATTATTCGCTTCAGATATATTATAAATATTATCCAGAAGGAAAGATATTCAGCAATTTTTTTGCTAAGATAAATGTTTGAACTGATCCAGATTACTTATACATTAACCTGCGATTCTCAGCGACTGAAAAAGTGATTATTTGATACCCTGTACCTTAGTTACTATTAACTTATGGATTAAGGTAAATGTGATCATCGAACAATACTTTTTAAAAACAATGAATTTGCCTTTGTGACTATTAATAGCTGTTGTGGCCAGTTGACAAACTTTTTTTGATGAGAAAAGGATAAAATGTACTTGTTAAGATGTGATTTCAATTGAATGGAGGCACCTGTTATACCGCATAAGATATAATGACGTTGTTGCAAACAAAGCTTCCAGATCAAGTAATTTCTCTTTTTGGAAACCAAAATGGGCTACCAACAAATTCCGAGTTAATCTGTTTCAATTTCTTCTTTTGGAGTTTCATTAAAAAGTAAGTTCCGTGCGAATCATAACGAGACTATTCAAGATCTCAAGTGGGCACAAAATTTAAAATCAATTTTGTTTCTATTTGTTGACCGTGTAGTTATTAATTAGTTTTTACTTTTTTGGGTTTCGGTCATATTATTACTTTATAAATACACTAATATCCCCATTAACTTAGCTATTCAAAGCATAGAAAATTATTGGGAAAAAATAAAAAACTTCACACCATTAACAAAAAATGATTTTATTGAAGCTACCAAATTATGTTTAACGCAAACCTTTTTTCGCTTTCAAGATTCTTTCTTTTCACAAATCTACGGTGTTGCCATGGGTTCACCAATATCTGCAACAATAGCAAACCTTGTCATGGAACTTCTAGAAGAAAGTGCAATTAAACAACTAAATTACAAACCTTTTTTCTTTAAAAGATACGTCGACGACTGTATATTATGCATACCGGAAGACAAAGTTCAGTACACCCTCAATAAATTTAATAGTTATCATAATAAAATACAATTTACATTAGAAAAAGAAAATAATAAAGCCATTAATTTCCTCGACATTACTATTCAATATGATCACAATGGTAAAATAAAAACAAACTAGTACACAAAACCGGTATGGTCAGGGAGATACCTAAATTACAATTCTGTAGCACCCATAAAATACAAAAAGAGTGTGGTCACAGCACTAACCGATAGAGCTATCAAATTTTCCATCCACAATTTAGACCGCGAAATTTAAAAAAAGTTAAAGACACTTTAGCGAAAAACAATTACCCAAAGAAATTTATTGAACCCATAATAAAAAGCCGAGTAGATAAAATCTATAACAACAATCAGCCAACAAAAAGCAATGTTCCATCAACCCAAAAATACATATCATTGCCGTATATACCAGAAATTACTAATCCCATTAAAAAAGTGCTAAAACCATACGATATCCAAATAGCTGAAAAACGTTCGAATAATTTCAAAAACCTTTACACAAAACTTAAACCTGATATCCCTAAAGACGAACAAACAAATGTCATTTACAAGATCAATTGCTTAGATTGCAACCAAACATATGTCGGTCAAACCAAACAATATTTAAAGAATGGAATACAAAATCACAAATACAGCATTGGACATCACAATAACGATAATAAAACCGCCCTAGCCAAACATGCAATTGATAACATGCACAACATCGATTTTAACAACGTGGAGATTTTAGACAAAGAAATTAATTACAAAAAAAGAACAATTAAAGAAATGATCCATATTAAAAGAACACCCGGTACAATGAATTTCAGAACGGACACAAATGACCGGAGTAATGTATATACGAATCTAATAGAGCAATAAAATTGCAGATGGTCCAGAAACTTTCAAACCCTTTGGTAGTACTCTGTCAAAAGCACAACAAACCAGATGTGAAAAAAAAATGCATCAAAAAATAATAGTTTTCTATATTTGTATTTATATTAAATAAGAAGTGTTTAATTATATTGTATTAAAGTAATAAAATAGTTAAGTGTAAGTTTTTCAAGTGAACCACCTGTTAACATTAGGTAAGAAAGTAAAATTTTCAGTTTATATAGCATAAAATTACATATTCCTTTTCATATTTACAGTAATTCTCTGAAGATGGTTTAATCAATAAAATAAACCGAAACGTCAGGAAAAAAACATGTGTTAATTTTTTTAAAATCAATACAAGTTACCTGTATACTTCTCAATGATGCAATGGAATGCAAATTAAAAACTCTGTCAACAATATAATAATGATACGAAAAAAATACCAATTCGATTCGAATTAATTAAAAAATAAACTTCAGAAAAGTGCTGTGTAAATAAATAATTGGACAATTGCAATTTAAAATGTTTGTTATTTAATGTTCTAATTTTTAACCTCATTTTTGACGTCAGTTTACTTTAAAAAAATATTTTAATATTTCTTATATGCCGTTTTCATTCAAGCGCAAAACAACAAAGAATATTTATATTTAATTTACGATGACACTGCAATTTTCTAATCAAGGTAGGTACTTTTTGTATTTTATCTAGTTATTAGTATATAACATTATATATTTCATGTTGCTAAACTAAAAACAAATAAAGGATTTAAAAACAGATTAGTAAAACAGGGAATTTTTTTTGTAAAAATAAAACTTTTGTCGTCAGATAACAATGCAATAGCAGCAAATTAAAAGTTACTTTGATATCAAACAAAGAAACAATGGAATCTGTAAGCAATAGGATTATTTATTTTCAGACGTTTCGCCAAAATCTCATTTTGAATCTTTTGTGGTTGTTGTTGAAGATTAACTAATAGAGTTTTGGGTGCAACCTTCTTCGATATGCCGCCGTAGGGTGGTGCTATCTCTTGACTGATTGACGCAGGTATCGTGTCGGCACAACAGTCCCGTTAATGAAAAGTTTCCAAGAGGAAAGAAGGTTGAGTGCGTTATTTCTTTTATTTAGAAGCCTGCTGTTTTTAATTTTAATAGATTCGCAAATCAATTTTGTTTTGTAATGTTCTATTTGGACAATTTGCTGACAGTTAATATAAATTTTGTGTTGTATTTCTAAAAAAGGAGAGTTGTTACGGTTAAAAATTGATTTTAAACAATAAATATTTTTGTTTGCATTTTTCTAGATTAAATTACAGGTACAGATTACTAAAATCATAAATAGATTTTTGTTTTGTAGGATTTTCTTTAAAGGTTGTTAGTGACATGCATAACTTGAAATTTAAATCTATTGTGAACTATGTTTTCTACTATAAAACTAATGATTACCTTTTGTTTTTCATTAATTAATATTGGTTTCACCTATATTCAGATCACTTCTTTTGTTTACATTTTGAAATATTGATTGATATCAAAACTTAACCTATTTCTGTAACCTGTAAATTTCGTTGTGTTCCTCGAGACAATGTATCACAGGTTGGGAAACGTTGATTGATATGATTGGATAAATATGAACAGTGTTTATTTGTTTTCTTGTTGATTTTCCTTTTTCAAGAAATGTTTATTTATTTTCCCATACCAGCTGTTTCAAATAAATAATCACGTCACCTAGATTGCATTGAAAGTTTTTATAGTTGCCTATATGGCATACCTGTTGAATATATCGAAATACTAAATTCGAAATTAGATAAAAATCGACTTTTTGATTATATTGCTTTTAGTTTATTAGTTAATTACTTCCCTTCACTAATTAGAATTTTTGGTAGTTATCATAATTGAAATTAGACTCTTGAACCAATTCGAACTAATTTGTTTCCATTTTTGAATATTTCGAACTCACAACGTAATTTATTGTGAGGTAATCATTTTGTAGGACAAGACAGTTTAGAGTATCATGTGTCTTTGTCTGACTTGGTCAATTTTTGAGATAGAAATACCTCTGTATATATTTTCTTGGAGTAGTTGAAATTGTATGATCAATATTAAGGTTTCTAGATTACGGGATCAAGGTTAGGGTTATTTTTTTTGAATGGATTTATGATATACCTTTTTATCAAGATTTGGTAGCTTCTGTTGGAAAGCATGTGATAGGGATTGTAGAAAAATCGTCCTCTTTTGGCTATCTGATGGAAGAGCATGAAGAAGTGGTGCATGTTACTACTTCCTCAAGTTAAAGGATTTGGCTATAAATGTCGGATTAAATTAACCGAAACTAAGCCTGGGTGAAAACATTTTTTTGGTGATTTTGTCGTTTCACCCTACAGCCAGTTTGGGGATAAATTTTCTTCAGCCAGCCCAGAAACAAGGGCTTAACATTTTATCAGATGCCACCATTGAGTTCGAGGATCTTGGGATTTATTCAGTCTTTCTATTTATTGGATAAAATTTTGTAATTTACAACGTTGGGGAAATAATATGCAGTTTGAGTTATTGTGTTGCACTTTTGGGATTGTGAGCCTCTGAATGGGATATTCCGATTTATCTGTCATCTTTTCTAAGTCATAGAAAGCCAATAAATTTCGGGTAAATTGTTAACAAAATTTCTTTTATTTATTGCAATATTTCATGCATAATCGCATTTATGTCAGATAGCCCCATTAGAGGAGCTTGCAATAATTCACGCTGGTGATTGCTTTTCCAGGGGTTGTATTCATGTTCTGGGAAGGGGTATACCACATTTGGTGGTGCCTTTTTCTCGAATTGGACATTTGTAAAACTTACACAGGCAATAGAATTGACGTTAAGATAGGGTTAAAACATTAAAAATAGTGGAAAAATATAAAAATAACAAATCCACCCTGAGATGAGCTAGCATATAGGTAGACTCCAGTCAGCATTAGGACAATCATTAGGTAAGTCTGAAGTGAGGTATCTTACAGAGAATATCGGTAATGCTATTAAATATAGTAAACTATGTACAACAAATAAATTGACAACATCGGCCCTAAAAGTTTAATTGAATTGAAAAGAACGGCACTCTGAATAAGTGAAGGCAGAACCAAGGGAATATTCGTAACTAACTATGCTCTTATTTCAATGAACAGACTAGTATTTAGCAACTCAGTGACATTAAAGATATGTAAATATCTTTAATTTTCATAGCATGTAGCAATAAGTTTGGTTTTCTTCTTATAAAAGCACCATATCCTTTATTTGTTATTTTTAAATTGAACTTTTCTTGTTATTGATATTCGACAATTTTATCGATGTCCTTTATTGGTACAATCTCTGATCACCTTTGCCATTTGCTCACTTTTCTAAAGGGATTAAGCTCTTTGTTAAGCGATTAACTGTTGCACCAGATTTTAGTTGAAAGATAATCCAAAAACTAGATTAAAGTTTCATTGAAAAAAATAATATATCTTGTTATCTGTGACAGTGCTAACTAAATCTCAACATATTTTAATCTTTGTGGATTAAGACATAAAATTGATTTATTGTAATTTTTGGCTGTTATTTAACAACAAAGGTCAAAGGAAAAACCATTTCGGAACATTAAGATTTTGAAACTAGGAAATTCCAAATTAAATATTTAAGGAACAAATATTTATTTTAATTTTTCAAATCAGCCTTTTAAATAAATAAAGGGACGAGAGATGCATGAAAATAGAAGTACGTTAATGCAAAAAATGGAAACGATAAGAAACTTTTACGCAACAATATTGATATGACGAATTTTGTACCAAAACTTGAGCATATTTGTGAGACGATGTCATTACAGTATTGTTATATAAATCTTATTATTATATAATGGTTTTTAACCTTATTCTATTCTATTTAAAAATTAATTGAATAATAGGAAATTTTTAACTTTTAAGAGACAAAATATGTTTATTCTTAATAAGAAAAAAATTTTTTCATTCTTTTTATACACTATACTTGCTTTAACATTTATTCTATCAAACAGTGGAATATATAAACGTGAAAAAAATTAATGCAAATGACTATAACAAAACAACGGTCTTGATTTAAGTATTGCACACTCAATACCACCACTCTACATTTCAGGCTTCAAATCTATAAAGTGCGTCTTAATAAGAACTTGAATTTGTCGTTTTTGTACATTAAATATGAACATTTACGAATATGTCGCGCCTCAGCTTCGAATAACCTTTACCTTCCTCGTGGCCTAGCCTTGGGGTCAAATCGGATTGAAGAATGATATTTTAATGCTGGCTGTCGGAGAAGATATTTTTCTGAAATATTTGCTCTGCTGACTGACACAGTAGTTACCAAGGATGCTCTTAGTAGTTGGAATAGTAAAATAATGAATGGGGCTGTATAGTTGGGGTGCTCAGTGGGTTCTGTTAATTCATGGAGAGACATGGCTTCACCAAAGTTATTATATGTATTTTGACCCCCTGGTTACAAATATCGAGAGTAGATTCCCGAAAAGTAGTCAAATAATTTTAAAATTTGAAAATCGTTAAACATTTGAAAAATTAAATTTTTTGCCACTTTTCACATGAATAACTTTTGATCAAATAAATATTTTCAAATTTCGCAGCAATTGATGGTTTAAACCAAGAACTACAAGCTGGGATTAAAAGCAATGCGTTTTTCCGCTATCAGTAACTAGCGTATATATATATATATATATATATATATATATATATATATATATATATATATATATATATATATATATATATATATATATATATATATATATGCCGCTTTTACGGATCCCTCATGTAAGATCCAACAGTAGTGGATATATCCAAATTATGCTGTAATAGTGCTGAAATCACATTCAGCAAACGTACAACTATGTGCAACTCCGTATATTAACGAAGTAAAATGCGAACAGTAAATGCAAACTTCGCTCTACCATATCCTTTCCGTGTTAGAGGTTGCACAGTTTGAATAAGTTGCTACAAAGCACAATTCGTGAACTGTTATACGTTTGCTGAATGTGATTTTAGCATCCCAATAACATAATGTGGATATAACCACTGCTATTGCATTTCACACGGAGGAATCCGTGAAAGCTGAATGAACATATAGATGCCATCCGGCGGGAAGTCGACGAAGTCGCGTTCAGTATTGCATGCTTCCTTCTGATCTGTCCTTTGCACAAACAGGTGCATATCGGTACCCTGATGAGTCTGTTAAGAGATGAAACATGTACCTCTGCTGTATCACTGCGGCGGAACAGGTAGGATAGGATAAATTGTGCTCTGTAGCAATTTATTCAAACTGTGCAACCTCTAACACGGAAAAGATATGATGGAACGAAGTTTGCATTTACTGTTCGCATTTTGCTTCATTTATACACGGAGTTGCATATAGTTGTATGTTTGCTGAATGTGATGTCAGCACTACAACGGCACAATGTGGATATATCCACTACTATTGCATCTGTCACGGAGGGATCAGTGAAAGCAGCATAAACATATATATATATATATATATATATATATATATATATATATATATATATATATATATATAAATAATAAAAAAAAAACAAAACAACACAACGGAAAAGAATAAACTTTTAATTGTGACAATGAAGAAATACTAAAGGTAGAAAGCCAATGAAAGAAGAGAGAAATTTATTAAATGAAATTTAAAAAAAAATACAAAAATTTTCAGTTCAAAAATTGACACTAAATACGTAAACAAAATCTACCCTAATTTGATAAAATTAGCGCTAATTGGTCTTCTTTCCTTATTTAAAAAATGACAGTGTAAAAGCATAAAAAGTTACCAAGAAAAATAGTCCCTAATCCAATACCAACTAGAAAAGTATCTCGATGATTGCTGCCGAACTAACAGCGCATTCTGGAAGTTGTACGTCGTTTTAAATGTAAAAATAAGTGATACTGTCAAAACGCATGTTTTTAACTTGTACCCTTTGTTAAGTTGTTAAAAAATGAAGCAGACTTCATATATTTGCAAGTATTTTGTACATATATTGTTGTAACTATTACCCTATTAAGCTGTTTGCTCCTCCCTGTTTTAAATTTTAATTATTCCCTTGACTGAAAAGTTAATGAAAAAACAAAGTTTTTTATCATCAGGGACTGAAAAAAGCCAACAAAATAGAGGAAATATATATACATATATATATATATATATATATATATATATATATATATATATATATATATATATATATATATATATATATTAAAATATCTTTAAGGAATAAATGCAATGATCAAAGAAAGCTATGGGTTATACACACTAGATGAGCCCATTTAAGTAAACTTTCACTTCCCTATAGACATGGCGGCGTGTACGTTATATTTAATGAAACGCTATTTATTTATAGTGTTCAAAAGCAATAAAAATATTACATTTTTGCCTTTCGATTGGCCCCAACATTTAGTTCTTGATATGAATTATCAGTTGCTCGGCGCGAAATTTAAAAATATTTATTTGATCATTCCTTAATTAAAATTTTTTCATGTTGAAAAATTACAAAAAATGCTATTATTCAGACGTTTAGCAAACAAGAGATACTTTTTGCTTAGAATCGGCTGAGGAACATGAAAGTATTTCTATTTTATTAAAAAAAACTTTTTTTATTAATAAAAATTTTTCTTTTCGAACAAATTACTTGACCATTTTTCACAAATTTACCCTAGATATTCATAATCAGAGGGTTAAAATATATATAAAAACTTGGGACCGAGTCTCTACACTGGCTACGAAAATCCACTGGGCTATCGAACTAAACAGCATTCTGAAAAACAGATATTTGGAGGTACAATAGGAAATGAATAACGTTCGAAGATCTCCATAATTCTATCAACAACCGGTGTAGTACCGAAGAGCCTTTTGCTTAATATCAAGGGTTTGGTCATGAGCGAATATCTGTATAGAGCTAGGCAAAATGCAGTGCTACTTAGACCGCTTGAATTTTTCGAAATTTTACGGGAAATGCAGAAAACTATAACACCACCTGGGGTTCGACAACATGGAAAGGGTTGCCACAGAGCTCTATCTATATGATATCCTAATATATCTGAAATGAGTGAATGTTCCTCTGGTGAGGGGAGTACAGAGCCCTTTAGCTAAGTGTTTGGGCTAAAATTAAAACTTTAATATTTTTGAAACATATAATTATTCCGAATTGTGTAATAACAAGAACTAATGTCACAATCAAGTTTTATTTTCAGTGAAAATATTTAACTTAACTTTAAGAAAATTTTTGAATTTTCAGGCAAGGTAAGAAACACGATCAACATTTCTTATACTTTTTTTGTTCAAAACTTAAAAAAATAGAATTTATTATTATAATCTCGGGTTTTAGGCACGAGATATTTATTGAAAATAGTTGTTAAAAAAATGTTGCAATATATTTTGTAGGCTGTGGATTTTTTCAAGTGTTTATAATACCTATGCAACTTATATCTAAATGTTTCTTAGACACGGATAGTTTTTCCGGAAATATTTTTAGTCAAGTAATGAATATACTATGAAAACATTTTCTTAAACAATTTTATTTCCCTGTGAAATTAAAACATTAACGGTAACAAAACATAATCCCCAACTTTTGCGTAAAAAATTAACAGATAGAAATTGAAAGCAAAATGCAAGAGTATTTAACTTAATTTAAAAAATTGTTTACATACCGAATAAGGTAAGACATACGACCAACACTCCTCGAATTTTATAGTCCATAACTTTAAAAAACATAAATCCTACTTAAATCATTATACTGTCAATTTAAAGGCATGATATACTTTTTAGTAATAGTTGATCCATATTCGTCTTGTAATAATATTTTATATCTTATCACAAAAGCAATATTATCTCCCCGATAGAATTAATTGTGGCTATTAACGCATCGTTCATTTGAAAATCTATTCTTATCTTGACAGAATAAGACTTTAATCTATATTAAAGAAACACGGAAACCTTTTTATTCTGTAGATTATTCCAAGAATCAGTTGATGAAAAAAAATACAATGCTGATTGTAAAATAGTAATTAAAATGTTGAAATTTTAAAATTAAGTGTCGTTATCTATGAGAGCAGTTTCTATAATATGTGGCTTGCTTTTGAAGATAAGCGTTTTACTTTTAGTCAAACCGATCAGTACTTTTTAGGTTGCTATTGTGAAAAAGCCAGAAATGTGTTGCTGAGTTGGTGTTTTGGCGGATTTCGTCCCCCTACCTACCAAATTTGCATACACATTGCTATGGAGGTAATTTGACATTTTAGCAAGGCATAGCAAGAATTATAATATGAGTAAAAAGAAAGCTAAAATGTACTAGATGTTAATATACCTACATCAAATAAAAAGTATGATGGCGTAGTTAAAGTATTTTACAATCAACTGAATGATACACTGAAAAGCCTTACAAACAGTGGAAGCTTTTATTGCTGAAATAGGCAACCGTTGCGGAGGCGATCTGGTTGTAGAATATCGTCTGAGTGAAAGTAACAACCGTGGTAATAGATTGTTTGAATTTTGCTGAGATCAGAAGAATAATAACAAATACCTGGTACAAAATTCACAAAAAGTGGAACTTTATATTTGCAAAGGTACAGGGGATAACAATTTACAAATAATAAGAAACTAATATCACTATATTCTGGTTTGTAAAAGGCTTAGGAACTGTGTCAAAAAAAAAGAACTGATATTGGATCAGACCATAACCCAGTAGCTCTTAGTACTGAAGTCAAACTGGAAAGACTGGAAAGACCTAAACGAGCTAAAAGGTTTTATTGGTCAAAGCTTGATAAAGAATGCCCATAACATCACCTAATAAACACTGACGTAAAAAACATGAAAACCAACGACAGTGTCAATAATATATAGCAATCTTTAAGGCAAGAAAGATAATAAATCAAAATAAAAACCGTGAAAAAACAATGCTGGATGAAAAAACTGAATTTACGAATACAAGACAAAAAGAAATAAAACATAAAATCCGAGAAGCAAAGGAGAGGTGGATGTCGGACAGATGTAGACAAATGGAAGAGGTAGAGAACAAACATGATTATTTCCACGTACAATAAAAATTTTTTAAAAAAATTGAACGAACTTCTAAAAGTGCGCAAAAAAGTGAAAAATAATGTCATAGTAAATCCACTATCTTAAGTTTTAAATTAATTTTAGATTGGTAGTAAGGACCCCAAAACTTTTCCATATCGATATTTAAAGAACTTGAGACGTAAATTTCTTAGCCCGATATATTTCATACTGCATATTGAGTTTATATACGCCCCAAAAACCCCGCAATATCAATTTTGACAAACTCGGAAAAACATATTCGTAATACACGACCCCGAAAATACTAAATCTGAAAAAATGCGAATAAGGTAAAATTTTCAACCCACCATATTGGATCCGCCATATTAAATTTCAAAAAAATAATTTCAACGTTTTAATCTAATCTAAATCTAAACCCTTCAAAGCCCCCTAGTACCAATTATGGTTGAAATCTGGAAATTTAAAATTTCTAGACCGTCATATTGCATCTGACATAATTGCTATTTACATCCTCAAAAATGATTCAGTCCCACCTTTGAACAAAATCGAAAAATGTACAATTTTTTGTCCGCTATCTTGGATTTGCCATATTGAATCCTGAAAAAATCCGTTTAAATTCATAATTTACAACCTTACGAACCCCCAATATCAGTTTTGGAGAAAACCGAAAAATGTAAAATTTTTTGGACGAATCTGCCCGATTGAGTTTTTCAAAAAATATTTTAAATTCATAATTAGCACTAACAATGATCCCCTAATACTGATTTTAGACAAAATCGGGAGATGTAGAATCTTTAATCCGCCATCTTGGTTCCGCCATATTTAATTTCTTTTTTAAATAATTTCAGATTCGTAATGTGCGATTCCAAGAACTCCCCCATATTGATTTTGAAAAAAATCAGACAAAATTAATTTTTATCCGCCATATTGGATACGCCATATTGAATTTTTTAAAAATAAGTTCAGATTCGTTTTGTGCGACCCCGAAAACTTCCCCATACCAATTTTGGAGAAAATCGAAAAATTTGATTTTTTCATCCGCCCTATTGGATCCGCAATACTGAATTTTTTAAAAATAATTTTAGATTCGTTATCTGCGACCCCGAAAACCCCGTGTACCAATTTTGGAGAAAATCGGATAAAATTGATCCATTTGTCCGCCATATTGGATCCGCCATATTGAAATTTAAAAAAATTTAGATTCGTTATTTGCGCACCCGAAAACTCCCTCACACCAATTTTGGAGAAAATCGGACAAAATTAAATTTTTTTGTTCGCCATATTGGATCCGCCATATTGAATTTTGTAAAAATATTACCAGATTCGTAGTGTACGATCTCGAAGATTCCCCCATATCAATTTTGAAGAAAATCGGACAAAATTAATTTTTTTGGCCGCCATATTGTCAGCGCCATCTTGTATTTTAGTGCACCTATTTCGTCCAAAAAAATATGGGACCACCGCAGCAACTTCCTGAATATAACGTAAAAATTTCATTCAAATCGGTGACGTCGTTCCGGAGTAATCGGTTTACATACAAAAAAAACGTAGTCGAATGAATTGAGAACCTCCTTCTTTTAGAACTCGGTTAAAAATACAAATATGCTTATACAATTATTTCTCCATAAAGCAGTGATGTTAACTCTGCCCTCTAGATTTAAAATTAAAAACTAACACAAATAATTATTTTATCGAATTTAGATAACTACATCATCAGTGATTTTGAACAATTTTATATAACTAATCAACAAAAAGTGTTTTGCTTATTTCTCGGCAGATGTCGAAAGCAGTTTCTTAGAATTGTTTATTATTTTTTTATAAATATTAATTACAAAACTACATATTGTTTTTTATAGAAATGAGCTCACAGAAGTCAATATCCTTGTGTCGTTTGTACTTTAGTACATACTGGTGTTTTCGTAAATTCAATGTCCTTTTCACGATTTGATTCAATAATTTTAAACATGCCACGTGGTGACATCTAGCCACAACATAGTAAAGTAAATAAATCTTCCTTTAATAATTACATTTTCAATGAGCGTGTTCAAAAAATATCGTTAAATCAATGGTCGATCTTTCATTTCTCGTCACTAGATGTCGATATTGATTTTAAATTTATAAATAATAATTCTATTGAGTTTGTTTTATTATATATGTAGTAGTGTTTATTACGTATATTTATTCTCAACGAAGAAAATATCACTTTTAACTTGCAAAAAAGGGCAGAAGCTATTAAGCAGTAAGGTTGCATGCAAACTGTGGTGTAAGGGCCAAAATTTCACTGTTAACAGCTATTAATTATAAAAAAAAATCTGCGTTTATGAATCAATAATTTGAAAACAACTCTTGAGAATCTTTTAGAGGAAATATATAATTGTGGATCAATATTATATCCAATTTTAGATTTTTGTTGTTTATAAAATGATTGGTGTCAACAAATTCTTTATCCAATTTCAAATCTTCTTGTCAACTGACATCAAAAAGAAAAAGGTTCTAAATCGACCGCTACGTATTTTTTTTTATATGTATTTCGGTTGTTCCGGAACAGTGGCACCGATTTGAATGAAATTTTTTATGTTAGGTCACGACGTTACTGCGGTGGTCCTATATCATTCTGGAAGAAATTGATACAGTAAAATCCAAGAAGATGCTGATAATATGGCGGATAAAAAAAATAATTTTGTCCGATTTTCTTCAAAATTGGTATGGAGGAGTTTTCAGGGTCGCAAAAACGAATTTAAAATTCTTTTTAAAAAATTTAATATGGAGGATTTAATACAACCGAAATTTTTGGGGTCGCACATAATGAATCTGAAATTATTTAAAAAAAAAATAATAATAGAAATATGGCAGATCCAATATGAAAAAAATTATTTTGTCTGATTTCAAAATTAGTATGCTGAGTTTTCGGGGACGCACATAACGAATCAAAAATTATTTAAAAGAAAGTAAATATGGGGGACCCAACATGGCGGATTGAAAATATTACGTCTCTCGATTTTAGTGATTTTTGGAAACATTAATTACGAATTTAAAATTATTATTGAAAAATTCAACATGGCTAATTAAAAATTTAATATCTCTAGATTTTTAAAAAAATTTGTTGCTAGGGGGTTTCTAAGAGTGTAAATAACGAATTTAAATTATCTTAAGAAAATTCAATATGGCAGATACAATATGGCGGTCTAAAAATTTTATATTTCCGATTTTATCCAAAATAGGTACTGGGGAGTTGTTAAGGATAAATTCTAAACCAAAAATCGAATAATAAAATTTTATAGAAAATTGCACCGGCTTCTAAAAATGCGTTAAAAAGCGAAAAATAACAATATAATTTTTTATATAAGATTGAAATTTTTGAAGCCGGCGCCAAACTATTTATAAATCAAGCATCTACCAACATAAAATATGTAGAAACTACGGTAAGGAAGAAATTAAAAAAGATATATTTTTCAATCTATTTATGCGAATCGTATTTTGCCAGATATTAGTTTGGCATCGACAAAAATTTCAGTTTTGTATAAAAATTAATATTGTTATTTTTCACCTTTAGCGCATTTTTAGAAGTCGGTTCAATTTTGTTTTATAAATTGGGAGAATTAACGTTGAAATCTGTGGGCCTTTCAAACTTCAAATACTTCCTATATTTTTTAGACGGACTTTGATATTCGAAATAAGAACTGTATTTTCGCACGTTCTCCATTCTGCAGAGTTTTATAACTTACAATGGTACTATAGAATATAAGAAAATTCTGCCAATATCAGCTTTTTGTGAAACAATGGGACATGAAATTGTAAGCATGTTAAAACTTTTATAACTGAATCACCTTGCAGATAACACCATGGAATTCCTAAAGCCAAGTTCAAAAGTAGAGTGGAAACTGATGAAATCTGGCATATATCAAGCACTGTGATTGGTTGAATATAATAAAAACAAAAACCGGAAAAAACATGAAGCATTTGACCACTGCCTTTTTTGCTTTCAAGATTTAAATACTTCTGGAAATAGCACCATCTTTTATTTTGTGCCTATCTTCTCAGTGCCATCTTCTGAATAACTTGCAAATAAACATAATTATACTTTAGTTTGATTGATGACTACCTACACTTCTGAATTATCGATTAGCTAAGAACCTAAAGTCTTCGACAATAGAGGGCTGTAGTTATTCCAAATGTTATTATTTTTTGTAATTTTGAAATTAACATTTAAAAAGTGATAGGTTTTTTATTTAAATATTTTGATAGATTAGGGTTTAAGAAAAATATCAGAATTTACTTAAAATATCACATATATGTTTTATTAGATAAATTTCATGATTTTATTAACACTGTGTTTTCTTGTCATATATTTTTTTTGTCATTTTACCTATTGTACAATCAGAATGGTATTATCCAGAAAACCTTTAAAATATGAACAAGAGCTTTTGAAGAAGTAGAATTACCATTATAAAGAAATTTCTTAATAGCTTTATTTGTATTAGTAATGAGTACACAAAAAGCACACTTTAACCCTGTTATTTGGGGAGCAACCTTTAAAGTCAGTGCAATTTTCACACAATTGTAAGTCAAAAAATTATTGAAATTAAATGACAATTAAAATTTAAATTAAAACAATTAATAGAAAATTTATTTAAAATGCATAATTTGGAGGTAATTCTTGATATATTAGGTCCCTCCTATCTCTGAACCTGTTAGCAAAACGTCGGTAAAGACTGGGGGAAATCCTGCGACCATTATCTATACTCTTGCAAACACTTTTACAAATACCATGAAGTATAACGACAGGTTTATTGTCAGATTGCACTTGTCTTGAAAATCCTAGGTGAAGAACGCTAAAAACTATAAGGTGAAAAGCAACGGCATATTGGGAAATGCTATGAGAAGTCCTGTGGCCATTATTTATATTTTCTTGAACTATAGCTTTTACGCTTTTACGATAGCCGTTATATTTTTGAAAAGATTCTTCAGTCTGATATTCCAAGGAGTTGCACTGTCAAATCATACGGAGTGGTTGCAAGGTGGGGATTGATTCTTGATGGATTGACCCCCCGATACATCTGAAGCTTATGATTTTTGGGGGCCGCATCCAATTATAACATATCCCAGTTATTTACCAGAAATCAATTGCCATAAAGTTAGAGCGAAGTCGTTTGGGTATGTATGATTTAAAATTATTTTGAATTTTGTTTCTAACAATGCTTAGCACTTTAATAAAAAATAATGTGACATTAAGCACAGTGCAGAAGGCAGAGAAACAAGAAGAACTTTTAACTAAATCAATGCAGATCTATAAAAATTCATCATTATTTGGCTGCTGGCACGCTAATTTTTGTTTTAAAACCTCCAAAATAACGCATATAACAATAACTATGATATGCTTTCTCTCAAAAAGTTGTGGAAAATTTAATAATTAAGAGAATGTGCAAAAAAATGAAAAAAAAAGTTTTTTTTTCTCTTTTTCTTTCTTATAATTTTGAAAGTATTCATTTTGAAGGAAAGTTGAAGAGAGAAAAAAGTTTCACAATTAACTTTCCTACAAAATTGATTATCCTATTTGCAAAATAGCAATGATTTAAAAAAAATAGTTTTTATCTAATTTTTTTTTTCAACCATCTACGTTTCTCCGAGGAGGGCAAAAAATACTTTATGGTGTGATAAAACAATATGCCAAATATCATTAAAATAAGTTTTATAGGTTTTGCACAGCAATTTTGAAATTCAATTTTTTTTTTAAATAAAGGAATATTTTTCAAATTTGATTGACTGTTAAATATGAAACTTACATACTTCAATTTTTTTCACGTATACTAGAGAGCTCAAAGTTTTAGACGCTGTTTTAAAAATTAAAATCAGAACTTGTTTAACGTTATCGGCAATCTTTTTTTTTATAAACAAATTTAATATGGTTTGAAAGTACTCATAAAGAATCCTCTTTTGAAAAATAAACTAATTCTGTCAATTGGTTTCAAGCTGTCAAAGTTGACAGGCGTTTATGGCGAATCAGTTAACAAAAGAGAGTCGATCTATTAAGTTCGTCTTTCTGAGTACTTTTCAGACAAAAATATTCACATGTTCACAACATGACTGAAAATTATAAGAAAATCGTCCAAAGCTATTAAAAATTTCAATAGACGTGCTGATGATTGTGATAAGATGAAACGTTCGTTTTTATCTTATCGTCAGTGTAACTAGCTAATTAAATTTATGCTTTATAATTTTAAAAGCTCATTATTATTTTTAATAATTTAGTATAACTTATTTTTAGTGATTTAAAGGAAATAAATAATAATACTTACAAATAAAACTTTATAGAATTGAAAACTATTATTTAAAACTGCTGAAGAATATTATAACTGACTATAATAATCTTTGATACTACTTTTCAATTTAAAGACTTAATGTTGGAAATCTTCGAGTAGCTATTTTTCTTTTAATTTCAAGTAAAAGCTGGTTTTTATGTTTCAATTGATTTTTCTCTGCGAAATGGAATCATTGTGTTTTTATCTGAAGCGATTTAAAAAGCATCAGATTTCTTCGTGATAATTGAAATTAGGTGTTGAATTTAAAAGGGAGACTTTTAATTTTAAAGCGTCGCTGAAATTGGTTTTTAAGAAGTAAATGTACCATATAGTTTTTGGCATTTTCAAAATTTAATATAAATGTGAAGTAGAATATTTATTTAGCTTTTATTTATGTATACTGGTAAAGTATTAAATCTTAACAAGTGATATGTTTTTTCTTCTTCAAACCATCACAAAGGAAAGGAAGACAGATCACCATACAGCTGAGAACGTTCTTAGCGAGTAACGAGACGAATCGCACTTGAAAATGCCAAATGAGATTTTGGCGAAACGTCGTGAAAATGATTTTTTGAATGAACGGATTGAAACCCGGAATAATCAAACCATTCATTCCACCATCCGTGAAAACCTACGATATAACATATATATATATATATATATATATATATATATATATATATATATATATATATATATATTATAAATATATATATATATTTATATATTTATATATATATATATATATATATATATATATATATATATAATATATATATATATATATATATATATATATATATATATATATATATATATATATATATATATATATATATATATATATATATATATATATATATATATATATATATATATATATATATATAAATATATATATATATATATATATATATATATATATATATATATATATATATATATATATATATATATATATATATGAAGTAAAATGCGAACAGTTACTTCATTCCTACACGGAGCTGCATATAGTTGTACGTTTGCTGAATGTGATTTCAGCACTACAACGGCATAATGTGGATATATCCACTGCTATTGCATCTCAGACAGAGGAATCCGTGAAAGCCGCATAAACATATATATATATATATATATATATATATATATATATATATATATATATATATATATATATATATATATGTAATAGTTGAAATGCTGGTCTAAATATACCATCTTTCTACCAAGTTCATGACTGCAATAGAATATCAAGGTTTTTTGTAATCTAAATAGAAACTTTTTTTCTGCTCCTGGTCCAGTATCTCCAACCAGGAAATTTTCTTCTTTACCCTTTTTAATAAATGTTTCTCCATTATATGACTGAAGTATTATTTTGTTTCAGAAATTTCATATCTTTTCCAATCCACAGTCTTGAGTGTAATGTACTCCGTCCATGAAATTAGCTACGCCTCAATTACTCCATATAACAAAACAGAAAATATGTAGCAACAAAGATTTTTTTTCAAGACTACAGCAATATAGTCAGAGTTTCGGATATTGTTAAACTGTTCTCCATGAAGTAATATCTCAACGTGTATATTTTCTAATGCGTCTCTGGATATGTGTTCTGAATATATGTTAAACAATAATGGAGAGAATACATAATCTTTTCTGATGCCTCTTCTAATTTGGACTTGTCAATAACCGAAATACTAAAAATAATATTTTTTTGCATATGTATATATTTTAAAACATTACAAAATTCTTTTAGAATGAAATATATTCAGGCCCGATTGATTGTCCCTTATATCATACTTGAATGAATTTAAATACGTTTATCAATAATTATGATTGTTTGAAACTTTAGTCATTAAGAAGTAAACGACAAATACTTCTCAAAGCTTAATCTCTTACAAAGTTGCAATTTACTGTCTATACTCTTGATTAATCTAAAAGCTTCCTGCCAGAAATTCTCGAAGTTATTTCACTTTAATTTAAAGTAAAAGTCGGCTTTTATTATTCAATGGATTGAGGTCCTTTTGAATTTTTATCTGGAGCAATTTAAGGGATTTCAGAAATCGCAATTATATTGGTTGCTACATTTCTACATCTGAGGTTTCTAAAGTGGGGCACACACGATGAAATTCATCTTGTTTAATGTGAAGCAACACAGACTCAGAGACATGTATATGTCGTTTTAAATATACGGATTCATTTAAATATTTTTACAAAAATATAACGTATTTTATTAAAAGTTATATCTATTGCCCATAAGTAAACATCGCGATTCTTTGTAGGAATACTTGAACAGTAAAAAGAGCTAATTCCTATTCGATTCTGGAAACAAAATTGAGTTTTACCAGTCTTACCTTCGATCTTTCCAAATATTTTTGTAAGTATTATACCTGAAAGTTGTTTCAATATATGGATATTTAAGCTAATTGTTCGATGATCATTATATTTTGTTGCTTTTCTCTTTTTCATGGTCATATTAAAGAGTTTTATTGAGGTTATTTTTGTTTATTAAACAAATTTTTACTGAAAATATAAATAAACTAAAAATGTAATATTTTAATATAAAAAATTATAGCAAAGAGCAGCATGAAAGGGTAGAAGGAGGGATAAGTGGTGAAAAAGAGCGGAGGATAGTATTAGTCATAATAAATTTCAAATGTAAAGAATGAACGATAAGGTAAGAGACGAAAACTGCGAGAGATAAAAAAAGTCTATTTATTAATTTTTTAAAGTTATATTAGAAAGAAGCAAATCGAGCTTGTTTAAATAATTTAGGTGAGTTGCTATTTTATATTAGAATGATATTCCAATATGTTCTTCTGTGATGTGGTGCAATAAGTAGATATTTTCTACCCAAATTATTATTATGAATGTCTATCCTAAAAGAAATTTTTATATAGATAAAGTGACGTTTTTAATTTTAAAATCAAGTCTAGATAAATATAATCAGCAAAAGGAGAAATGTGAGTTCTCCTCCTACAACAACACACCTGTGTAGCATTAAGAGAAGGAAAGAATATAGCATTACAGTGGTTAAATTGAGAAAGAACAAGTGAACTGCAAAACAGCTTCCAGAACTCTTTAGATAAACAGTATCTTTGACCATAAATAATAGAACATTATAAGAAATACGTAATTTAGCTGTAATACGTTCTTTAAAACCAACTTTAAATCTATCTATAGTCCTTACTTTTACAGAATTCAGAAAAAAGAAAGTCGTATTATCAATCTTAATTTCAATGTTATTTTTAATAAATTTTACTTGAGTCTGATTTCCGAACATGACGACTGTATGAAATAGATTTAACTAAGGGTATATTAAGATCTGTGCTTTCGCTTCTTGATGCTCTCAAAAGAATAATTTAGTTGGGTGTCGTCCGAATAGAAGTTTAAGTTACAGTTCTCAAGAGACTTATGAAAGTTATGTTTATACATGATATATAATAGGGGACCTAAAATATTGTCCTGAAAACATTCCACCATTCACGAGCAAAGAGTGCTTATTATAAATGATTTGTTGAGTTCGATCAGTTAAAAAAGATTTCTAAAATTACGATCATTCTCATTAAAGTGTACATAATGGAGAACACAACCGAAAACCTTATGATTCAGCATATCAAAGAGACTACTAAAATAAAGTGTAATTAAAATACTCACTTCATTTTCATCAGCTGCTCCAAGAATATCATCAATTATAAGAGCCAATACACTTTTACAACTATGATTCGCTCTAAAACTTGACTGGTTTGCTGGTAAAATGATATTCTGGTCTTAAAATACTCATCTTTATTTTTCTATTATCTTTTTGAGAACTTTAAACAAAGCAAGAAGAATGCTGACGGATCTTAAATCACCATAGTCAGTTGAACTGTCCATTTTTCGTCAAGTAATTCCTCCATCTTGCATTATCGGTATGTGTTACAAATGAAATATTGTAAATGAGACCGCACCCGTGTCGAAGCGATCGGTTCGTCACAATCTAATTTTAGACCCTAAAAGAGGTGTTTCATCCTAGCTACCGACGGTGGACTAATCAGTGGGTCCGTCGGAGCTTTCCCCAGACACCTTTGGTACACTTCTACATCTGCATACTCATATTTAAATCTTTCTGCATCGGAACCTATAAACCAGATTCTGAGTGTGCCGCCATCAGCGACATCACCTCGCCAAGACAAATACTTTGTATGCAGACGAGATCGTTAGATCCCGCATGTATAGAAAGTGTTTCCTGATGAAACTGCAGATGCGGACGCTTTTAGGGTCTTTTACAGGCCCATTGCTATAAACCAGCAATCCAGGCAACCCTTGCTGCCTTAGGTCCTGTCACGGTCGCCATGTTGTAAACGAGACCCCACCCGTGTCGAAGCGATCGGTTCGTCATAATCTAAGTTTAGACCCTAAAAGAGGTGGGTCTGTCAGAGCTTTCCCCAGACACCTTTGGTACACTTTCTACATCTGCATACTCATATTTAAACCTTTCTGCGTCGGAACCTATAAACTAGATTCTGAGTGTGCCGCCATCTGCGACAGAAATAATAAATGCACAGCAGGAAATAAAATTTGTTATATTAATTTTGTCGACTCCAATAGTTTAATTTTCATTCGCCAAATGAAAATAAAAAAGCTCTTTGATATTATCTAAAACTCTATTTTTATAAAAATGCAACATCTTTAGCTTTGGGTTACCATGAATAACTACAGAATATTGAGAAAATTGTCAAAATTGCCAGGTTTGCTTAAATTTGGCGGAAAAATTTAGTTTTTTCCTATAATTAAAATTTTGAAACCTTAGCGCAAATATGCTTTATTTTCAAATCATAGCCGAAGTAGTATAATTTCAGAGGTATTTATAATAAACCTAATGTTTAGGATTTTGTGTTGTTTAATACCTTTTTAGAGCTTCGTTTCTTAATTGGAGCATAGTTATAACTTTCGTTTTTAAAAAATTATTTAAAAGGAGCATATTTATTAAAAAACACCAAAATTGTAATATCCAAAAAGGTACTGTACCACAAAAATATAACATATTATGTCGATTAAGTCGTACAAAATCCATATGAAATTAATTAGGATTTATATTCTCTAGTGATCGATAGAACAAAATTGGCCGATGATCCGTTTAGGCTCTTCAAACCCACCTTTATGAAGGGTAACAAATGACCAGCAATATCTGAGTCAATTACACCCGGAATCTATAATAGTTCCAATGTTTGTAAATACTAAACTGATAACTGAGATTGAAAATCTGCATATATGAGTGTGGTCTTTAATAATTTGTACATTGAAACAGGAAAAAACTGAATATATGAGTGAGTTATTTAATAATTTACATATTGAAAAGCAAAAAAAAAAAACGATTCCAGTTGCATTGTTGTTGGTTCAATTTATACTTAACATATTAATCTAATTCCAGGAACAACTAAAGATCTTTGTTCTGCGCCACTATAAGAATGAAACATAAGTTTAAAATAAAAATCCTTTATTGTTAGCATTTGTTTTCAAGAATCCCATCTCCTAAGAATTTAATATTGTTCACTTAAACGTCGTGAAATATATTGTTTTTCCTGCTACAAAGTCTAACTTAATTTACTAAAATATAATTTTTCAAAAAGTAATTTTTTCCATAAGTATATCACAATTTTTCTTATGGTTAGTAGAAAATATGCTTTGCTGAAGAATATGAGAAATATTAAATTCTATAAAAAAACTATTTTGTCAGAATTATCTTTAATATAACTAAAACTCAAATGACGTATTTGTTGAAATTAAAATGCCTTTTAATCACTGGAACTGTTCATAAAGTTATCACAATCTAATTATTATTTCAAAAGCCAGGTTTAATTTCCAGATAAAGTCGATTTTTCACACGAGGAAATTTGAAATTGGCGTGATTATTCATTAATCTCGATTTAACCATCAATTTTATGCATTTTTAGATTTTATCTTGACAACTATAATTGGTTATTGGTTTTAAAGCGAATAGATTTACATAATTGGTATTGAAATAGGTAATGATTGAATTATTGCTTTAATTAATTAAAAAAAATAATATTTTAAAAACTTTAATAAAAAAATACATAAAAGGTCTCAGAACGGACATGGAAACTTGCATTTTTTTTACTTTTCATTTTATTTTCATTTTTTAATTAAAAAGAAAATCTCTATTTTAAACATCAGTGGATGTCCACCTTTAAATTAAATTGTTAGCGATATAATTGTTAATCTATGAATTTTTTACACATACCTAAAACCCTTTTAAATCCCTCAAAATCCCTGAGTGATGGGTGGCCTTAAAATGCATAGTGAATTTTTAAAATAACAAGAAAATTTCTTATTTAAACGTCAGTGAATGTACACCCTTAAATTAAATTGTTAGTGTTATAATTGTTGATCTATGAATTTTTTACAGATACCTAAAACCCTTTTAAAGATTCTCTTAAAATCCCTGATGCTAGGTGGCCTTAAAAATGGATAGTGAATTTTTAAAATAACAAAAAAAATTCTTTTTTTAACGTCAGTGGATGTACACCCTTAAATTAAATTGTTAGCGTTATAATTGTTGATCTTTGAATTTTTTACAGATACCTAAAACTCTTTTAAAGCTTCTCTTAAAATTCCTGAGTGCTGGGTGGCCTTAAAATGCATAGTGAATCTTAAAATAACAAAAAGTTTTTTTTTTAACGTCAGTGTATGTAGACCCTTAAAATAAATTGTTAGTGTTATAATTGTTAATCTATAAATTTTTTACAGATACCCAACACTCTTTTAAAGCTTCTCCTAAAATCCCTGAGTGCTGAGTGGCCTTAAAAAACATAGTGAATTTTTAAAATAACAAGAAAATTTTTATTTTTAACGTCAGTGGATATATACCCTTAAGTTAAACTTTTAGCGTTATAATTGTTGATCTATGAATTTCTTACAGATACCTAAAACTCTTTTAAAGCTTTTCTTAAAATCCCTAAGTGCTGGGTGGCCTTAAAAATGCATAGTGAATTTTAAAATAACAAGAAAATTTCTTTTTTAACGTCAATGGATGTACACCCTTATAATAAGTTGTTATCGTTATAATTGTTAATCTATGAATTTTTTGCAGACACCTAAAACTCTTCTAAAGCTTCTCTTAGAATCCTTGAGTGCTGGGTAGCTTTAAAAATGCATGGTGAATTTTAAAATTACAAGAAAATTCCTTTTTTTAACGTCAGTGGATTTACACCCTTAAAATAAATTGTTAGCGTTTTAATTGTTGATCTATGAATTTTTTACAGGTATCTAAAATCCTTTTAAAAATTCTCTTAAAATCCCTGAGTGCTGGGTGGCCTTAAAAATGACTAGTGAATTTTAAAATAATAAGAACATTTCTTTTTTTAACGTCAGTGGATGTACACCCTTAAAATAAAATGTTAGCGTTTTAATTGTTGATCCATAAATTTTCTACAGATACCTAAAATTCTTTTAAAGCTTCTCTTAAAATTTCTGAGTACTGGGTGGCTTTAAAAATGCATACTGAATTTTAAAATTTCAAGAAAATTACTTCTTTTAACGTCAGTGGATTTACATCCTTAAAATAAATTGTTAGCGTTTTAATTGTTGATCTATGAATTTTTCGCAGATACCTAAAACTCTTTTAAAACTTTTCTTAAAATTCCTGAGTGATGGGTGGCCTTGAAAATGCATAGTGAATTTTTAAATTAACATGAAAATTTATTTTTTTAACTTCAGTGAATGTTCACCCTTAAATTAAATTGTTAGCGTTATAATTGTTAACCTATGAATTTTTTACAGATACATAAAACCCTTTTAAAGATTCTCTTAAAATCTCTGAGTGCTGGGTGGCCCTAAAAATGCATAGTGAATTTTTAAAATGACAAGAAAATTAATTTTTTAACGTCAGTGGATGTCCACCCTTAAATTAAATTGTTAGCGTTATAATTGTTGGTCTATGAATTTTCTACAGATATCTAAAGCTCTTTCAAAGCTCTTCTGAAAATCTCTGAGTGCTGAGTGGCCTTAGAAATGAATAGTGAATTTTTAAAATAACAAGAAAATTTCTTTTTTTAACGTCAGTGGATGTACGCTCTTAAATAAATTGTTAGCGTTTTAATTGTTGATCCATGAATTTTCTACAGATACCCAATACTCTTTAAAGCTTCTCCTAATATTCCTGAGTGCTGGGTGGTCTTAAAAATGCATAGCGAATTTTTTAAATAACAAGAAAATTTCTTTTTTTAACATCAGTGGATGTAGACCCTTAAAATAAATTGTTAGCGTTATAATTTCTTGATCTATGAATTTTTTTCAGATACTTAAAACTCTTATAAAGATTCTCTTAAAATCCCTGAGTGCTGGGTGGCATTAAAAATGCCTAGTGAATTTTAAAATAACAAGAAAATTTCTTTTTTTAACGTCAGTGGATGTACACCCTTAAAATAAATTGTTAGCGTTTTAATTGTTGATCCATGAATTTTCTACAGATACCTAAAACTCTTTTAAAGCTTCTCTTAAAATCCCTGAGTGCTGTGTGGTCTTAAAAATGCCTAGTGAATTTTAAAATAACAAGAAAATTTCTTTTTTTAACGTCAGTGGATGTACACCCTTAAAATAAATTGTTAGCGTTTTAATTGTTGATCCATGAATTTTCTACAGATACCCAATACTCTTTAAAGCTTCTCCTAATATTCCTGAGTGCTGGGTGGCCTTAAAAATGCATAGTGAATTTTTAAAATAACAAGAAAATTTCTTTTTTTAACATCAGTGGATGTAGACCCTTAAAATAAATTGTTAGCGTTATAATTTCTTGATCTATGAATTTTTTTCAGATACTTAAAACTCTTATAAAGATTCTCTTAAAATTCCTGAGTGCTGGGTGGCATTAAACATGCCTAGTGAATTTTAAAATAACAAGATAATTTCTTTTTTTAACGTCAGTGGATGTACACCCTTAAAATAAAATGTTAGCGTTTTAATTGTTGATCCATGAATTTTCTACAGATACCTAAAACTCTTTTAAAGCTTCTCTTAAAATCCCTGAGTGCTGGGTGGCTTTAAAAATGCATACTGAATTTTAAAATTTCAAGAAAATTACTTCTTTTAACGTCAGTGGATTTACATCCTTAAAATAAATTGTTAGCGTTTTAATTGTTGATCTATGAATTTTTCGCAGATACCTAAAACTCTTTTAAAACTTTTCTTAAAATTCCTGAGTGATGGGTGGCCTTGAAAATGCATAGTGAATTTTTAAATTAACATGAAAATTTATTTTTTTAACTTCAGTGAATGTTCACCCTTAAATTAAATTGTTAGCGTTATAATTGTTAACCTATGAATTTTTTACAGATACATAAAACCCTTTTAAAGATTCTCTTAAAATCTCTGAGTGCTGGGTGGCCCTAAAAATGCATAGTGAATTTTTAAAATGACAAGAAAATTAATTTTTTAACGTCAGTGGATGTCCACCCTTAAATTAAATTGTTAGCGTTATAATTGTTGATCTATGAATTTTCTACAGATATCTAAAGCTCTTTTAAAGCTCTCCTTGAAATCTCTGAGTGCTGGGTGGCCTTAGAAATGCATAGTGAATTTTTAAAATAACAAGAACATTTCTTTTTTTAACGTCAGTGGATGTAGACCCTTAAAATAAATTGTTAGCGTTATAATTTCTTGATCTATGAATTTTTTACAGATACCCAAAACTCTTTTAAAGATTCTCTTAAAATCCGTGGGTGCTGGGTGGCCTTAAAAATGCCTAGTGAATTTTAAAATAACAAGAAAATTTTTTTTTAACGTCATTGGATGTGCACTCTTAAAATAAATTGTTAGCGTTGTAATTTCTTGATCTATGAATTTTTTATAGATACCAAAAACTCTTTTGAAGATTCTCTTAAAATCCCTGAGTGTTGGGAGGCCTTAAAAATGCCTAGTGAATTTTAAAATAACAAGAAAATTTCTTTTTTTAACGCCAGTGGATGTACACCCTTAAAATAAATTGTTAGCGTTTTAATTGTTGATCCATGAATTTTCTACAGATACCTAAAATTCTTTTAAAGGTTTTCTTAAAATCCCAGAGTGCTTGGTGGCTTTAAAAATTCATACTGATTTTTAAAATTTCAAGAAAATTTCTTTTTTTAACGTCAGTGTATGTAGACCCTTAAAATAAATTGTTAGCGTTATAATTGTTGTTCTATAAATGTTTTGCAGATACCCAATACTCTTTTAAAGCTTTTCTTAAAATTCCTGAGTTCTGGGTGGCCTTAAAAATGCATAGTGAATTTTTAAAATAACAAGAAAATTTCTATTTTTAACGTCAGTGGATGTACACCCTTAAGTTAAATTTTTAGCTTTATAATTGTTGATCTATGAATTTTTTACAGATACCTAAAACTCTTTTAAAGCTTCTCTTAAAATCCCTGAGTGCTGGGTGGCTTTAAAAATGCATACTGAATTTTAAAATTTCAAGAAAATTACTTCTTTTAACGTCAGTGGATTTACATCCTTAAAATAAATTGTTAGCGTTTTAATTGTTGATCTATGAATTTTTCGCAGATACCTAAAACCCTTTTAAAACTTTTCTTAAAATCCCCGAGTGCTGGGTGGCCTTGAAAATGCATAGTGTATTTTTAAATTAACATGAAAATTTATTTTTTTAACTTCAGTGAATATACACCCTTAAATTAAATTGTTAGCGTTTTAATTGTTAATCTATGAATTTTTTGCAGATACCTAAAACTCTTTTAAAGCTTTTCTTAAAATCTCTGAGTGCTGGGTGGCTTTAAAAAAGCATACTGATTTTTAAAATTTCAAGAAAATTACTTTTTTTAAATTCAGTGGATTTACACCCTTAAAATAAATTCTTAGCGTTTTAATTGTTGATCTGTGAATTTTTTACAGATACCTAAATCTCTTTTAAAGCTTCTCTTAAAATCCCTGAGTGCTGGGTGTTCGTAAAAATGCATAGTGAATTTTAAAATAACAAGAAAATTTATTTTTTTAACTTCAGTGGATGTACACCCTTAAAATAAATTGTTAGCGTTTTAATTGTTGATCTGTGAATTTTTTACAGATACCTAAATCTCTTTTAAAGCTTCTCTTAAAATCCCTGAGTGCTGGGTGTTCGTAAAAATGCATAGTGAATTTTAAAATAACAAGAAAATTTATTTTTTTAACTTCAGTGGATGTACACCCTTAAAATAAATTGTTAGCGTTTTAATTGTTGATCTGTGAATTTTTTACAGATACCTAAATCTCTTTTAAAGCTTCTCTTAAAATCCCTGAGTGCTGGGTGTTCGTAAAAATGCATAGTGAATTTTAAAATAACAAGAAAATTTATTTTTTTAACTTCAGTGGATGTACACCCTTAAAATAAATTGTTAGCGTTTTAATTGTTGATCTGTGAATTTTTTACAGATGCTTAAATCTCTTTTAAAGCTTCTCTTAAAATCCCTGAGTGCTGGGTGTTCGTAAAAATGCATAGTGAATTTTAAAATAACAAGAAAATTTATTTTTTTGACTTCAGTGGATGTACACCCTTAAAATAAATTGTTAGTGTTATAATTGTTGATCTATGAATTTTTTACAGATACTTAAAGCTCTCCTAAAACTTCTCTTAAAATTCCTGAGTGCTGGGTCGCCTTAAAAATGCATAAATTAATGCTCCTATCTAGTACTTCTGTTTTTCAAAACATGAGGGTTTTATTTTAGAGAAAATCTGTGACCGAAAATTTTTCATAAAATTAATATTTCCCCTCAAAAATTCATTTTTGTCACTTTTCAGAAACATTGATTTCTCTGTTACGATGATCTTTGATAGCTACTATGTAATTCAGCCAGGTAAAAAATACTGTTGCATTACTTACATAATAATAAGAAAGCTATAATCTCAAGACATTTTCTCTTTTTCTAAATGTATGTGTTTTTTCCGACCTTAGATTTTTTTATTTCTGTAATAAGTCACCATAAAGAATTAATTATTTTTGCAGGGGAAGTAATTTCCTAATCTTGCATTTTTGCAGTTTTTAACGGCATTATTTAACCTTCCTGCGAGATGTTTAGACAGCACACAATAAATTTCAGTAATTTGCTGTTTTCAGGAAGACTGAATCCGACAACATAAATAACTTTTCTTTTTCCCTTTTTATGTTTTAGTGACAATGACATTTTCTGCTATATTTCCCAAAATAATAAATATCTTTTTCTTTATAAAGTTCTACAATTTAATAAAGAGGAACAAAAAAAAGTTTTTTTTATTCAATTTTGTACAAAGGGTCTTTGAGATAACGATATCGTGGGCGTTAAAAAATATATTTATTTTGACGTTTAAACAAGTCTGATACTCGAAAAAAGTAGTCTTAAAGACGATTTCTATTGAGAGAGATTTTTTTTATCAAATCAATTACTTCCTTAAAACAATTTTAGCCATCAACGCAACAAAAGTTATAATATTCGAAAGAAGTACTGATGATAACGGTAACAAAGGAAGGTAAAATTTTAATTTCTTTATTTTTAATGCATCTTTGGTTGGGTGACCTTGTAAGTTTTATTTTTGTTCTAATGATTTAACTGTGCTATCAATTGTTGATTAACAGCAAAAACACATCAGATGAGCATGTGTCTAAGTTACGTCAAAAAAATGTTTAATTAGGGTTGTGGCAGCACGTAATGTCAGCAAGACTTGTGATCTTCACATTTTTTAACGTCTTCAAAGTCACGACGGTTTGTGATGTTAACAAGTATGTGAGGAGTGGAGGATCAGTACTAATTTATTAAGTAATTAGTTGAATGTACCAGACTTCGCGTAGTTTGAAAGCTGTGGAGCTGAATAGAGTAGCACCTTTGTTAATAATACAGGCTAACAAATTTAGACTCAAATCCACAACTAGAAACTAGAAAATACTTTTTCGAAGGATTTTGTAGCTTTAAATCCGAATCTGCCTATTGTAGTTCGTCATTACGTCAGGATTTCGTATTTCTTGAAGTTATCTTCGCAAAAGTCATAGCGGCAACTAAAAGTACTATTCCTTTTCAAATGAATTTCGAATCATTGAGACATTTGTATTCGTTTTTAGCCCATTAAAATTTATTAATTTTGAGTCTTTAGTTGTCATTTAAGTATCATCATGACCAAAACTTTCCAATTCACATTATAACAGATAATGAGATGTGTGAGTTTTTGTATTATCATGATGAGGCACAATTCCTTTGCGATTTGTCAATTCTGGCCATTTTTCATTGATTGATTCATCTAGTATCATTAGTTTTTAACAGTAAACATTTTAATTGATCGTCTGGCCTTTTAGGAGAAGCCTAAAATACACAATACCTTTGTGATCCCACCAAATTGATATTTCAGATGCGATTTAGCTTTAGATACAGATTGTGCTGGTTCATTATTCTAAAACCATGGTCGTTTTCAAATGATGTTACTGTAGATAACCTATTTTTCATCACCAGTAATGGTTCTTCTCAAGAAAGGGTCGGTTTCATTGAACATTAGATGCACATGGCAAATATTGATTTGTTGTGTTAAGTGAATCTCTTTTAATTCATGCGAAATGAAAATATCAAGCTTCTTAGTGAGTTCAAGATATTTTAAGTGATTTTTAATTGTGGTGTGAGATGCATGTAATTTCTCTGCAATCTCTCAAAAAGTTTTATGGTGATTCTCTTCAATTATGGTAGGTCGATCAGAATGCTAATCGTCTTTGAGTGAAAAATCTTCAGGATTGAATTTTCGAAATCAAGTCTGACACGTGAGTTTTCTTATGCACTCAACTGCCTTAACTTTACATATCGCGTGGTAAGCATTAGCAGCTTTCTTTCTTTACGGAAATAAAAGAGTAAAATAAGCCTTAACTGTTCGTTTCTGCACTCCATGTTAAAATTGACACTAAATTAACAGTTACATGCAAAATTACGCATAAGTTGCTTCTAAAGTAATCTAAATGTGTCTGAGATCAAACGTCAAAAGAAAAGAACCACAATAGTCATAGAAGTCCTTCAAAACAATTACATCGCTCTCAACTTATTTTTAAACTAGACTGATGCATGAGCGCCTTAAAATACATGTGAAAGTAATAATTCTAAAGATAATTTAAAGTTGAATATTTCACAAATATTTTTGAAATGCAACAAAAAATTTTGACCTGAAAATAACAAAAAAATAATACATTTTATAAATATTAGAACAACGCATATTTTAATTTACTATATTCCCCTTTACATAGTTCACCGTATCCTTCCTTGTAATTATTATTTTTATTGTTGCTGCATGTAATTTCCCTGTTCTGCGTTTAGCCATTTTTAACATTGTTGTTTAATCTTTCTGCTCAAAGCTTAGACAGCACAACATAAATTTTTGTAATTCGCTAGTTTCAGGAAGACTGAATACAAGCGTATAAATTAAATTTCTTTTTTTAGCTTTTTCTGTCTGTGGCAATAAAATTTTCCGTTTGACATCACAATAAAATTAACCTTTTTTAGTTGCTTTTTTGTATCGTTTTAAATATATCTAATGAATATGTAACTTAAAGTAGCATTTCAACTAAAAGAAAATTCAAATTATTAAATAACGACATTCATATCATATTATAAATAAAACAAATATGTGTTATATGCCTTCCAAGAAACATTCTATGAAGATCCCCAAAAGATATTTTTTGAACGCATCAACCACCTCTTCAGGAATTAAAAGTCGTTGACCACGCAGTTTATTTTTCATGTACGGAGATACAAATAAATCAATGGGGGCCAAATCAGAACTGTACGGCCGTTGGCCATAAATTTCATATTCCGAGTGTTGAAAAAGTGATTTGTTTGAGCCGATGTGTGAGCTTACTTTATCTTGGTGAATAATACGTGTTAACCGATTTGTTTCTTTGAATTCATCGAACACTTTCGGCAAATAAATGATCATGTTTCATTCAGAATTGACCATTCTATAATGGTACGAAGACTGCAAGCTCGTGATTCCGGCATCCTACCACAGAAAACCCTTCAAACAAAACATGCTTGACAGATTTTTAAACTCTTTCAAAGTTAATTAGTTAAGTTATAAAGCAATAATTATTTTTTTTTTTCTTTTCACCAGAATACTCTTTTGGTCACAAAATTCTGACAAATGTGAAAAAGTGGGTCAAATAAATTGATTTTTACTTGCGATTGATAATCATTCACATCTATTCTAACTGATTATGGAAAGCTGAGAGTGGTTATAAACAGTTGGTCCAGCGAGAGAATCCCCATGTATCATTAATAATATTCATCTGAACGAAATAAAAATTAATTAGTCAACATAACTTTTATATTCATAAAGATGTGTCTAGTGCACCGACGAACGGAACTATATAGTATATTGAAAACTCCGTTATATTTTTGAATTCACTATGAGGGAAAGGAAAAAATTACAACGTCGGTTTAGGCAAGTGAAAAAATTAATGAATTAATAATTATAAATAGATTTATTGAAAAGAAAATAAACACAAATAGGCTGAATTAGGACTCTTCTCTAAACCGAAAAAAACATTAAATATAATACAAAAAGGTTTATCTGTAAAGAACCACAAACAAATACATGTAATAAAAATTTTAAAACTTTACACTAATCAAGTCTTGGAAAGTAACGCAAAAAGATATCGGACCAAGGATAAACAATAAAAAACTATTGACACTTTCCATGTAGTTTTGAGGAAAGTGAGGTCTTTCACAAGCAACTCATGTCAATTAAATAATATTTTGATTGAAATTAAAAGAAAGCGTGTATTCATTAAACGAAATGACCCATTTTTCTCGGATGTCTCTTTCTATCTTGCTCTACCCATAATGTCAGATTTTTGCCACGTATGGCTTGGATTAGATGAATCATGTTTTATTTTCCATCTTTTTATTATTTTTATACAAATTAAGATGAACAGATCTTAAAACTGTCTTTAATATGTTCGTAGATTGATAACACATGGGTATTTTCTCACTGGACCAACTGTATCTTCGTGTGGACTTATAACATGTGTTAAAAGAAAAAACGAGAATGGAATTGCTCCTGAAACGTCGTGCTTGTTGTATATATTTTTCATTATATAGATATACAATTTTTGCCGCTTCAGCTTGATTACACTGTCTAACTGGTGGTATACTATTGTTTTATGTAGAAGATAAAGTAAATGCAAATCACTCGTCTATTTCAGTTCATATATAACCACTTAATATAATTCAGTTTTTAAATTATATAAATATTTTTTTATGATAAAATGCACAAGTAATAAACATCATTAATATAAATAAAACATCAACAGTTTTAGAATAAGTTAACATAACAAAACCAGTTTAAAATTTTTTCGAGTAACAAAATCTATTCGAGAATTTGAGTGTATATTACATCAGAAAAGTGAAAAGTGTGGAAAGAAAATAAAAATATAAATATATTTGTGGAATTCACGGAAATAAACTGTCTACCTTTCCTTTAAAGGTCTTAAAGAGAAAAAAAAACTTTTTTTAGATACACTCAAGGACGGTAAAGTTCTTTATTTTATATACATATCAATATTTGTCGTGTTACGAATACAATTTGATAGAAATTATATATACCATGACATTATTTAAATTTAAAAGAATTCTTATTATTCTGTTTAGTTAAATAAATGTCAATAAAAAGAAAACTCGAGAAAGATGAAATATATGCAAAATTATTTATTAGTATTTTTTTGGATCTTCACGTCATTGCTGTGCACCTACATTTGCATTGTTTGTAAAAGGGTTTGCTTATAATTGTTTCTCTGTCAACTGCATATCCCTCTATATATTTACTAGATATAAAGAACATTTTCCACGTTTTCAGCTTGTCAGTAACAGACAATTCTGTTTTACAGCGTAATTTAATATTGTCTTTCAACGTTTATAAAATTATGTATAACTGAATAAAAATTCTCTGGTTATCGTTATATAAAGAAAGAAGCACGTATCCGGAAGTTAATAAAATTCAACTTAATATTATTTTTTTACAAAAATAAACTTAGGATAAGCGGCAATTTAAAGTAAACATTGTTGTTTTGAAAACAATTGTGTTCAGTTTAATAGATTATTTTACTTGTACTAAAATACTGGTTTTCGTTACATGTGATTTTTTCAAGTATCTTCGTTTTATCTCCAGAAGAGGCATAGACTCAGTATGCATGACATTTGAACAATTTGTTTGTCTTTAATGGGTCATCTTGAAAAGTACTAGTTGAACTTTTTAAGGCTCTTGTCTTGTATGTACTGGATTATTTGTATACACGCTTCTTTATAAGTCCTTATGGAAAATGTGAGGAATGTAAGTTAGGTAATCGTGATGGTCAAACTACTAAATCCCTTCAATTTATCTATTGAGTGAGATGACCTTTGCTCTGAAGGCTAAATGTTTGCAATAAAGTTGATCGTTATCAACTTCATCCGATTTCCAAACAAAACAAGGAAGTTTTAAGTCGACTTGAATGTATTTTTAACCGACTTCTAAAAGAAGGAGGTTCTCAATTCGTCGACTATGTATTTTTTTTATGTATGTACACCGATTACTCCGGAACGGCTGCACCGATATGAATGAAATTTTTTACGTTATATTTAGGAAGTTGCTGCGGTGGTCCCATATTTTTTTAGATCAAATTGGTGCAGTAAAATCCAAGATGGCGCTTACAATATGGCGGCCAAAAAAATTAATTTTGTCCGATTTTCTCCAAAATTGGTATGGAGAAATTTCCGGGGTTGTACCCAACGAATCTAAAATTATTTTAAAAAAATTCAAAATGGCGGATCCAATATGGCAGACAAAAAAATTTAATTTGGTCCGATTTTCTCCAAAATTGGTATGGGGGAGTTTTCGAGGTTGCACATAACGAATCTGATATTATTTTAAGAAAATTCAATATGGCGGATCCAATATGGCGGACTAAAAATCAATTTTGTCCGATTTTCACCAAAATTGGTACGGGGAAGTTTTCGGGGTCCCATATGACGAATCTAAAATAATTTTTAAAAAATTCAATATGGCGGACGAAAATTCAATTTTGTCCGATTTTCTCCAAAATTGGTACGGGGGAGTTTTCGGGGTCGCATATGACGAATCTAAAATATTTTTAAAAAAATTCAATATGGCGGATCCAATATGGCCGACAAAAAATCAATTTTGTTCGATTTTCTCCGAAATTGGTGGAGGGGAGTTTTCGGGGTCGCATATGACGAATCTAAAATAATTTTCAAAAAATTCAATTTGGCGGATCTAATATGGCCGACAAAAAAATTATTTTTGTCCGATTTTCTCCAAAATTGGTACGGAGGAGTTTTCGGGGTCGCATCTGACGAATATAAAATAATTTCTAAAAAATTCAATATGGCGGATCCAATATGGCGGACGAAAAAATCAATTTTGTCCGATTTTCTCCAAAATTGGTATGGGGCCTCACATAAAGAATCTGAAATTATTTATAAAAAATTCAATATGGCGGACAAAAAATCAATTTTGTCCGAATTTCTCCAAAATTGGTACGGGAGAATTTTTGGGGTCCACACATGACGAATTTAAAATTATTTTTAAAAAATTCAATATGGCGTATCCAATATGGTGGATAAAAAATTAATTTATTTTCTTTAAATATCGATATTGGAAGGTTTTGGGGCCTATATTACCAATCTAAAATTAATTTGAAATTTAAAATACTGGATTTGCTATGGCAGACTAAATATTCGTTTGACACAATGTCATTGGTATTTGGAGAACTCTAAGAATCAAAAAATTTTTAGTGGTTCATTTTAAGGTGATTTATAATTATGGAAAAAATGGGTACTTTTTTGCCACCTTGGGGTCATTGCGAGGTACACTAATCTCGATTAGTACTTAGTTCAAATAATTTATGATTATCATAATAAATTCAAAACTAAAAATCGAAAAATAAAATTTTTATAAAAAAATTGAACCGACTTCTAAAAGTGTGCTAAAAAGTGAAAAATAACTAGAAATTTTTATATGAAATTGAAATTTTTGAAGACGGCGCCAAATAATTTCTAAATGAAATAAATAACTACTTATATATACAAATTATGGTAAGAAAGCAATTACAAATAAAATATTTTTAATCTGTTGATGCGAATCACGTTTTGTCAGGTATTAGTTTGGCGCCGACTTCAAAAATTTCAATTTCATATAAAAATTTCTAGTTATTTTTCACTTTTTAGCACACTTTTAGAAGTCGGTTCAATTTTTTTATAAAAATTTTATTACAATCAAAATGGTAGTTCGAAGATTGCGTTTTATAATTTAATGTGATTATTTGTGAAACTTGCGATTTGCTTAGAAGGTCTTTTTTTTGGGGAAATTGAAGAAAAACTGTTGTCAAATAGGTAATTTGTTTTTCTTATTTCTTCAATTTTTTGAAAGAAGGAATTAGAAGCCTTAACTATCTACCAACTTAAAAAAAACTTATTGCATATAACCAGATTTCTAAATAAGTATATAAAATTATTAAAAAAAAAATAAAAAGTTATATTGAAAGAATTTTTCATTATTGGTATAAGAAGAATATAAACTTAAACAAAAATACATATTCTGGCAATTTTCTAAATTATTAATGGTGTCTTCTCTATTTTCTCTATACTATCTGGAAAGGAAAGAGTAATAATTATTTTGGTTCCCTTTAGTTTTTTTTCTTAATGGTAATTGGGTACCATTGAAGAGAACAAAAATTATATTAAATTCAAAGAGTCATAAATTATGCAGCTTAACAGCTAGTTTTGTTTGTATTGTTCAGTTATTCACATCATGTTTTTCTCTGTTTATTCAAAAATGCGATCAGGTAATGATTGGAAAAAGTAGCACACATTTTTTTTATATGTTGGTGCGATTATTCTAGTAACGAGTAAGATAATATTGTCATCATTTTATGGTTGGTTCACACTTCCAAAAATTATCAATTAGCACTAAACTAACAAACATTTTCACCAAGAAATAACAATGCATTGTTCTTACTTCAAAATTTAACAATTAATAAAAATTAATGATGATCAATTGAAATTGCCCATCGAAATTCTAACCCTAAATTAAACGTAAATTTGTTGTTTTTCAATTGCTGTTCCAACTAATTCTGCTCTAAAGTGTTTCAACTAATTTGTGCTGTTTTATTTGTTTATTCTGTTATTCTTTATATTTCGATGCATTTACCAAATTTTCTTCCACCTGGAAATATTCTAAAGTTGTCACGAATTAGACCTACTTTAAAAATGAAACGAAGTGGTTAAAAATTGATCAACTTCTTAGTTGTTAATTGATAATTTCTAACGACACTTTTTTATATTTTGACCCATTTTAAAGTCTAACCAGCGTAAGGGAGGTCAAATGGTTTGCCATAAATTTTCATTCTAAAATATACATGTAGTTGGCAAGCTTACTAAAAAGTGTGTATCAATCCATAAAAACAACAAAAGCTAATAAATTAAAACATATAAGAATAGAAAATATAAAAAAAAAACTTATTTGATTATTCGTGAAATATCATAGTAAAAATCCTAGATAAAATTTCCATAATTACCAATTTAAAGCAGTAGCCTTTGACTCTGGTATTTTAAAGAATAGTACAAAGAAAATATACATTTTTCCGCAATGGAAATTGGTTCTGCCTTCTTCTAAAAGAGTATGTAAATCTGCTCGTGAAACAGTATGCATATCGCAATATTATGTAAATTCCATGTTCCTCTCGACAGTGATATCTCCATTCTTTGTGAGCTCATAAGTGTACGAATGCAGGCGTCGAACGCCCACAATCTAATTTAGGGTTGACAGTTGTACTAAATGTCGTACAATTTGTTTGCAGTAAATATTTTTGACAGGAATATTATAAAGAATGTTTCTAATGAAATAAATGAAGACGCATTGCAAGATTATACTAGTCACACAAAGTGAAATCATGTCTCCCAGCATCCTTCAAGACCCAGTGTACCAATTTAGACATACATTTGATGTCTCAGAGACTTATATGGCATGAGATGTATAATAATAAAAGAAGTAGTTTTTCAAAAAATGTGTGGATTACACTATTTTGTTTGAAAATAAGTTGTTGTACATTATTTGCAATTTGATTTTTAGGTAATACAATAAAGTCACAACAGACCCCAAATTTTATGAGATCTTCTTTGAAGAACAAGTCGGACTGTGTTTATATGCTATCGAATGAGGTGTTCAATTTAAGATTAGAGAATAATGTGTTCGGTTTTTAAGCTAGTTACTGGTATTTAAAACGACCCTAATTTAATGCTTTAATTTCTAACAAATCGGCGACCCTAAGGTGTGTAGTGGAGGTTTCTATATGAGCTAGTTCGTGGCGTTCTGGGCTCTATTTAGATGTTTATTTTGAAAGTTCTCTAATCTGCTGAATCTTGATCTACCCATAGTGATTTATGTGGGAGCGCCAAAGAACAAGATCGTCTGAATTAATTAATAGCTTGTAAATTAGCAGCTTATGCTATAAATTCAGGTTGCTGTTATGATTCAGCAGTAAATGGAGAGCTATCAAAGAAGTTTTGACTTTACTAAGAAGATGGTTCATGTTGAGAAGCCAGTTGAGTCTTCTATCCAAGACTCGCTCTAAGTATTTGTGCGTGATCCCACCAAGGAATCTGAATGTTAGAGATGGATATAGGATTATTTGGGGCCAAACACCCAGTTTAGCAAACATTCTTTTTTGAATTTTCTGAGGATTTAACTTAATTTTCCTAATGGTCATCTATTTCTCCAGCTTATTTTTCCGCCGATGTAATCTTAGGCTTATTAGGCGAAGTAACCCTGAGGACGTCGCAACAGCGGTATTGTCAGTAAATAAATATAATTTGCTATATTGTTCTTTCGAAAAAGAGGTAATTGGGGCTACCTAGCCTTATAAGCTTAATTATAAGTCAATTATGCCACACTTTGTCAAAGGCCTTGCTGATATCAAAGAAGATTGTGCCAATATGGAATTTTCTGTTAAATCTCTAGGTCATGAAGGATACTAGTCTGATAGTCTTCTGAATGCTACTTCCCTTTGAATCCAAATTGGTTCGGAGGCAATTTGTCCCTTTCAACTATGAAGTCGGTAAGGTGATTTAAATCCACTGATTCTATTATGGCCAATAACTGTTTGAGGCACGTTTGTCTTTCTTTCTGATAAGAATAGTTTTAGCTACTTTCCAGTGTTAGTGTGTTGATAATATTTTTTTTTTGAGAATTATTTCACCATATAACGCTTATAAATTTATATACAACCTCCTCAAAAGTTATAAAGTCAACATTTTCTTTATATACGTCTTATTTTAGAACCTCTTTTATGATCTTTTTATCTGTCTAGATTTCTTTATAGTATTGTAGTGGCTCTTCTTCCGTTGTATTGTTTATTTTTTCTCTATTTTCTGCATGGAGATATTTAATTAATTCACACGTGTTAGTTGTGAAGATCGTGCTCTAATTTGCTATCGAGTCTGTCTTAACTTTCTTGGTGCTCTTCTAGAACTGACTATTTGAGACTATTTTTATTATCGAACCAACAGAAATTAAAATTATGCTTAATTCCTACAGGAAACTATTCTGTTCGTATTTTCTTTTAATTTTCAAGTGAAAAGTTTTGCCAAATAACATAATATATATTAATTACATAATGGAGGTGGGTCAGAGTTAAACGATCCATGTTTTTTACCCGGATCAGGTTACAGGACTAGGACCGGTGTCATGTTACATAGAACCAACAATAAACCGTGATCTATTAAACAGGACGGTGTTCGTTGTACCTTCATCGGATCTTTGTCACGGTCTACAGAGTGCTAATAAGGGAGTTTAAATATTAAATATTACAAGACATTTAAAATTGAAATTAAATGTTAGATTCGCCATTTTAGCTTTAACATTTGGAAAATTGCAATTAAGCTAAAATATTTTTTTTTTTGAAAAAATGAGTTGGGTAAGTAATTAGAATTTGTATCAAAAAAAAAAGATCAAGATGCAAATTAAAATTTGTTCCCTTTAAATTTAATATTTTATTAATGAATTTACTTATGTTTGCTTGCAGGTCATAAACAACGATGTTTTTTGCGAAGTAGTTAAATATTAAACTTTTATTGCCTTTATTTCTTGTTGGAAATCACGACGTTTCGGCTAGTCGTTATCTCTTGCCGTTTCAAGTGAATATGAACAAATTCTTAAAATACACAACTATGTAAATGTAGTGGAGTGTGCCCGAGACGAGTACAATCATATGTGCTTCGCTGCGGTCTTATTTATTGGTGTTTTGGATCGTCTGATTTCATCAATGTATGTGTTTTGCTCATTTTTATTACTTGTTAATTGGATCCAGTGAATATTTTAAAACTTTTTAGTAAATATGATATTGCACCATTCTTGATATAATTTATGCATGTTATCTGTTTCTAATTCATGGGGATATCTCTATATAATTTAAAATTATCCAAATAAATAGTTGCTCTTGAAATTTACACTTGTTTTAATTGGTTCATTGCTACCAAAACGTGTACATTTTTTTGTAATATTTTGTACAATATATTTTCGTTCCCTCGTAGCACTTCCTTCATTACTCCCCAGTTTCCGGCAATGTTATGTAGTTATATTCTTAATGAACCATTAGTTAGCGTAAAAATATGCGGCGAGTAAATTAGAATGTATGAAATTTTCTGGATGGCTCGCCTTACTGCTCGTTTCTTTTTTATATTTTCTCTGTAAAAGCGTACATTATTATTTTGTATGATTATCTTTCTATGTAATATTACACCAGTAAGAATTTTAATAAGTAAATCCTAGTCAGTGTGTATCATATACCGTATAAAATTTAACTATGTAAGTCTACATCTAGCTTAAAGTTATTTTGCTAACTCACAATATAAACTAGACATCATTATCGTTTGGTTTAACATTTGGAAGAATAAATGTTTGTAAATGTTTTAGTTTGCATATACAATAACAAAACTAACGATAACATAAAACACGTCGCTGACTATATTCTACAACACCAATATTTATTCTAAAATGTTTGCTTTGAAAGGTGATTACCTTTTCATTTTCGAGACGAAATAATGTTCAAATATTTACTGTACTGAACAGAACTTGCTTTCTGACGTAAAATAAGTAATTCAATATAAATTTGTATTGAATATTTTGGTTGTAGTAAAAATACTGGTGGTTATTTCTATCGAATGTACACAAGGTTCGATCAACAAGTTCCAGAGTAATTTTAGTAAGAATACAATTTTACACAAAAGAAAAATAGTATTATTTGTTATTATATATATATATATATATATATATATATATATATATATATATATATATATATATATATATATATATGGGATATTTTCACGGGTGTGATGTGTAATCGAAGGTTTTCGGGCATCCCGTGTATGTGCTGAGTTCCTCTCAGGACTGTAAGGCAGCTGATGTTTCGGTGAAATCTCATTCACCATTTTCAAAGTTCACTGTATGGCGTCTACGAGCGAACTGACGCCTGCGACTCCAGTGCTGTCGGTACCGTGTGCGCGTCGGACCCGTTCGTTTTCCGAATGGTTCCGGCCCATCAGGTTGCGAGACCTGCTGCGCGTCATCGGCCCTGTTGCCAGTGTTTGTGGTTGCGTTGCCGAGTTGTAATCTGTTTCGTTACTAAGTGGTACTGGTTGATGTTTTGTAAGCAGATTTTTTCAAGTATTAGGCACACGTTGGCTATCATCTCTGCTATTTAAGTTATTGGGCCTCTTTGCAATTTCAATTGCTTCCCTTATAACTCTTGTGGACAGGTTTTCACATCTCGATAGCATTTTTGTTCCCGAGAAAGGCTCTAAAAAACAAACACTTGGCCTCAAAAAATAGCGAAAATCAAGAGAATAGCTCCAAAGCTTTTGTTCCCTATGTAAAAGGCACCACAGACAAGATCGCAAGAATTCTCAGGAGACACAACATTGAAACCATTTTCACCACAGACCGTAAAGTAAAAGATCTCTTGCCAACACCTAAAGAAAGAATCCCTCTAGAAAACCAGGGAGTGTACTAAGTTCCATGCGGAGAATGCAACTCATCTTACGTAGGCCAAACCAACCGTAAAATAAGCGCCTGAAGAGACGAACATATGAACGCTGTCAAGCAAAAAACAACTTCTTCTGCTCTGGCCCAACGCTGGTTAAACACAGGACATAAGATAAATTTCTCGGGAACAAAAATGCTATCGAGATGTGAAAACCTGTCCGCAAGATTCATAAGGGAAGCAATTGAACTTGAAAAGAGGGCCAACAACTTAAATAGCAGAGATGATAGCCAACGTGTGCCTAATACTTGAAAAAATCTGCTTACAAAACATCAACCAGTACCACTTAGTAACGAAACAGATTACAACTCGGCAACGCAACCCCAAACACTGGCAACAGGGCTGATGACGCGCAGCAGGTCTCGCAACCTGATGGGCCGGAACCATTCGGAAAACGTCGTGTCAGTTCGTTCGTAGACGCCATACAATGAGCTGCCTTACAGAGAGGGACTCAGCACATATATATATATATATATATATATATATATATATATTTCTTATCTCTGAATATGCACTCAAATGCAAAATTATTGAATATTCATAAAAACCTTGCATGCTGGAAATGACAAAGTGTTTTTTTTTAAATAAGGGTATAGTTAATGAAGAGTATTCCTTCCTTGAACTCTAATTCCTAACTGTGTCCTTCTCGGCATGCTGTTAAGTAGAGTTCGAATGTGTTTTTGAGGAACTGTCTTTTACTCTATATTGTGCTGCAAATTGAATCTCTATTAAAGTATTATGAAGTAGATTTCGTCATCAATGTGGCGTTTTAGCCAATTCTAGAGATACCTTATAAGATTAAAATCTGGATTATACTGTAACTAATTTAGTTTCTGAATCTGGACCTCCTCGACGTAACTAGTCATTAAGCCAGCTGCGATATCATGCATTAATATGAATCTTTAATATACAATATGGATGACATGTAAGAAAAAATGATCTTAGAGAATATTTTCGATACAAATTTCACCGTTCATTCGTTTAGTTACTGGCACGAATTCAATACATCCCTCCCAGTTAATACCTCACCAGAGCATTGTGCCATCCTCTCCAAAATTAATACTCTAAATGCGATTACAGCTAGCATCCACTTGGTTTCTAAAATTGAATTCTGGTTTCATTCGTTAAAAGATTTTTTTTTCAATTATCGGTATTTCACTTAGTTCAATCAAAATAGACAAAAAATTCGCATAGAGCTGAAAACTGGTATAGGTCTTAAACATATTATTATAAAAAAATGTCAAATGTCACCATTAGTTATAGAACTCAAAACCAAAATCGGGGTTTCAAAAAACGACATAGGACTGGAAAAATGAAAAACGGTAAAAGAAATATGATAAAGGACGAGACTGAGTGGGAACAAAGTATACGACAAACATATAGAGATAGTCGAAAAGAGTATGAAAGTGTAACAGGAAAATTCGTTGTTGTTAGAAGTATTGATTTATCTGATTGTGTTTGTATCCGCGGGAAAATTGTTCGACTCTTTTCATGTTCTGCAAAATTATAATTTACAGACTGCACATTTATGTGGGTTAATCAAAATTTGTCCCAAAAATTAGTAATATAGTTACCCGAGAAATTGTACTCGATTGCATTACTTGCGTAATGAACATGGTATGGAAGTACCTGTCTGCAAATATTTTTTAAAAAAAGTATAAAATATATCCGATGAATGCTTATCCAGAGCTCTTAAAGGAAAATATGTACTTGGTACTTCTCCAATTGATAAGAAATGCAAAAAACTCTACACAACAAAACTAAGGCAGAAACATTTCAATATATTGTTAATATCTTTGATAAATTCGCAATTTTATATGGACTGTATACCAAAAAATGTACAGATCACGTATCCAAAAGTGTATATACAGACACTTTTCAAAAAAAAAAAAAATTAATTTGTCGTTTTTTCTCCCTGTTAGGGATAGTTTCAAGACCTGCGACAGTTCAAAACAGCGAATAAAATATAAAAAACTGGTACAACTGAAAAACAACTTGGAATTGGAAAGAACAATCCTCCAGAAAAAGCTGAAACCACTAGAAATTCTATCAAGGTGGATGCTGATTTGGGTAAAGATAAAGAAAGCTATTGTATGGTAATTGCCTTTAACTTAATATCGACTCTACCAACGCCACACTTGTCAACTGGTGATTGCTTTTATAAGCGCCAGTTATAGACCTATTGCTTTGGTATTAACAACTTCTCAACTGAAGACTATTTCATGTATATTTGGGACGGGTCAGTTTTCTGGCCGTTTCCTGCATTATTTTAAGAATAACGTAAACTTTAGGAATAATTATGTACAACAATCAATGCGGCGGACAAAACCGAAACATCAAGATAGCTTAATTTTGCAGTTACATCATCCAGTTAATAGTAACTATTCCCCGAATTGATTAAATATTGTTAATGCGAGGTCATACATACATGGGTTGCGACAGGGACTTTGGTGTTATTTTTTTATTTGAGGTAACAAAGTTCGGGAGGTCTGATTTTTCCAGCACTGCGCCATTGCAAAAAAATACAGTAAACAGGAAGTCCGCGGACAGCGACTGTCCTGTCTGTTTTGTAAAGTGAATGAAAATGAATGGCTGAGTTATGAAGCACCAAATTAGTATGAAATTCAATTTAAGGAAACAATTAATGATACTTTTCCATTCGAGAAAATTAACATAAAACACGTATCGAAACAGTGGAAGTAGGTGAACTGGTTCGCTCTCCCTATGGAACAACAAATGAATAAAAGAAACTTACCAATCTTCAAGAATTGCGTCCGTATATTCCACTACTATGCCATGATTTATATAATTCCATGCAAGCTTGTGGCAAAGCAGCTTTACCACCAATTGAAATGGAAGATTTTATGGGTTGGTGCCATACTGAAGAATTTAATCCAAAGCACATAATTAAACAGTTATCGATTTTTTAAAGTTTAAAAATATGTCCTTTAAATTGTTCCCCTGAACAATGCAGTTTTTTCGTTAAAATAATTGTGTTTTTTTTATTGTGATTTATGTAAGAAGTTAGTTAAATTCTCTCCTGCAAAGTGGCTTAACATTTTTTTCGAAGGGATTTACAAATATTCCTTCCATTATTTATAAATTATCAAATTAGTAGTCTAAAATATGAATTTACTGTATATCACTATTTTTCGTATATTTTTTTTTACCATATTTTTATATAGAAATTTTTTTATACCATTTAGTGCACGACTTCCATGAACATACAATTGTTCTTCTGAAAATAAATTATTTAGTTTATTTCATTTAATAAAATTTCAACATATAAATACGATATTTCTATTTTAAGTAATGCATACTAAATATTTTGTGTAATATTGATTACCGTTTCCAATACTTAGCGCAGCTGCGATAATTTTGGCGTTTTAAATTTTATAGAATGCGCAAAAATAATACTGCAGACACGTTTATAATTTCTAACAAGAAATTTCACCAACTTTAACTGTGTAGAAAAGACAATAAACAAAAAAAACTCTATAAACAAAACTTAAAGCATACAAATTGTTTTTGCTTACTTTACGTTTAAATGTAAATTTTAGTTACTGTTCATGTTTATAGACAATTTAATATGCAAAATTCACCGGCAGTGTACATAAATGAAATGCTAAACATTATAAAGGTATCCTATATTTCATTATTTTATTAAGAGAACTAAAATAAAATTAAAACTCCTCTTTGTTTATTTAGGAAATTAGGTTTATGTTTTGCGATGAGAATGTGTAATTAGAAGACTAAAACGGGTATTAGACTAGGCAAAATTTAGGATTTCTCACTTGGGTATAGGAGTACTCAATCAAAATCCTAAATCAGTTGGAGAGTAATCGTCGAGAATGTCGGGACTCCGATATTTAGCATGGTACTTTCTAAAAATTATGCGCTGTCCTAGCCGTAGTAGCTGGCTGCATGAAAATAAACGTATTATAATATACAGGGTGTTTAAAGAAGGGTTATACAAACTGATCATTTTCTTGGAATCGACCCTCGATATTGGTGTTCAGGGAGTTAAAATACATATAAAAAACGGAAATAATTTTGAACATTTACTTAGAATTTAATTAGACAATTAAATAATATAAAATATTCCTTCTTATTGTATTTTATTGACTTTGTATGTTATTCTTGTTGTTTTGGCCAGTATATTCTTATATTATTATCATGATTAGCTCGTTGCTATGTAAATTTTTATTGTTGTGGGCCTGTTGGTGCTCAAACACACTTCAAATTTCCTGTACATTCTTAAACCTTGATAAAGTATGAAAGGGGGTATTTTGGTTAAAATATGTCAAGAACTAAGAATTTTGATTAGAAATTTGATATCCGGAGGGACAAAAAGTTATGAAACTTTTAATGTACGAGAAGTGCTGGTGGTAACACATTCAACAATATACGTCGAAACTGCAATCAAATCTTGATTTCTCATACTAAAATATTCAAAGTACTAAGTTTAGTACAAATAAAGCTATTATTAAGATAAATATTCCAAAATTTTAAAAAATTGAAACACTGATAAAAAGAGCTAGATCCTCATATTTTAGCCTCAGGAATTTGGGTAAGTTTTTAGGGACACCCTGTATACCATTTCCATAAATGTATACCATTTTCATAAATGTATATCTTTAAATGGAAAATCTATGTTAACGCAATATTATTTTCTAATCTAAGTCCTTTGGGAACCAAATAACTTATTTACACAATCAACCAAATTCATGTATTCATTTGTGAAATACTCCATAAGCCTTCAAATAAGCATTCAATTTTCTCACTGAATGATACTTTACCTATGAATGATTTTAGCGACAGAAAAAGCATAAATATTCAGGATTCCGTAAAACAATTTCCAGCGCCTCCATTCTGGGAATAGAGCTTTTAAAGTCTAAAACCCAGAAATTATCATGAAAATTATTTATTATTAGTCTCTGGCGACACTCTGAATTTAAAATAACGTGACAATACGCCTCTAAGAGAAAGAGATTAAGTTGATTCTGAGTTCGTGATTTTCTTTAGATTCTCTTTGTTATTGTTTTGAGGTATTTTAGAAGAGATAAATAAATACCTAAAATCATTTTAATATTTTGTATAGCTTCATGAAATATTACCGTAAATCCAGTCTTAAAATTGCCTTTTATTTGGGGATTAGTCGAAATACCCGTAGGTATTTTACATAATTTTTGGTTGGAATATTTGTTGACTTAGTTTTGAAAATATATAGGGGAACTTAAGGTAACGTGGCTGCTCTGAAAATAAACCAGTAATAAATATTCTTCAATGTTTTCACCTTAAACCTATTTTCGACACATTATATCAAATTTACCTCAGAGGAAATGGACGTAAAGACGCTCCGATGGCACAATAATAAATGAAATTGACTATTCCCATATTGAAAAGAAATAAAATTGTGTAGAGATGTATCAGTACTAAATAATTTTTGCATCGTCAGTGATCAGCGAATTATATGAGTGTTTCTAATTTAAAGCAGAAAAGAAACAACAAAATAATTCAAAACACTATTAAAATGATTGAAGAACAAAATAAAATGGAACGAAATCTTGTACAATTTAACAAAATATTTAAGAAGATAAAGAACGTAGTTTCACAATATATAAAAACATACAATATTTGACTTACTGAAGAAACAATGACAAGAATGTGGAAATATTTGAATCTAAGGTAAAAAGGGAGAAAGAAAGATAATAAAGAACGAATAATGAGAAACCATATGAATCAACTTCACGTCAGGATATAGAGAAATCATTAATTTCAAATGTAGCATTAGAAGAAATAAAAAGGCAGATTCAAAGGAACCTAAAATAGCTCTGAAATGAATGAAAAATAAAAATGCAGCAGGAAATGAATTACTATCTTATTTTGGTGTAAAAGAAGGTAAGATTTCGAATACCTGGAAGATTGCAAAGTATTACTGCTGTACAAAAAATTGGTTTATTTTAAACTTGGAAAATTTTCGTCCCCTATAATATGATGTATATGGACGTTTAATCAAAGTGAAAGCGAATGTCTAAATTTTTATCGATCACCCAAACAAGCAGGTTTTAGAAAAAATATGGTACAATACACATTCTTTAAACTTTTTGCTTTTTGACTGAAAATATCATAGAATACAACATATCATTCCGGATGGCTTTCGTGAACTAGCAGGAATCCTTCGAATCCATTGAAATATTTGCACTTTACAGTAAAGTTAACCGACAATTTAATAACAAAATATATGTATATTAACAAAATAATTGTTCTGAGTATTATCCTAACTGTTCACCCTAGCACTAGAACAGGTCTTTAAATATCTAAGATGGAACAATAGAGGAATTAACATAAACTTCAGATGACATTGCATTATTAAGTGCAAATTTTTAGTAACTAATAAAAATGCTTAAAGAACTAAATGAAGCATCGACAATTGTTGGCATTATAATAAACATGATACAGAACGACCAAAATTATAAGCCATAGTGGTATATACATCAATATCAACACTCAAACTGTAGAGAATATGGAAGTAACGTAACAGATATAATGGAAAGTGTACCATGACAAAAGTGGCATTAGGCAGAACATATGACCCACTTGAATAAAATCACACACAACAAATAATGGAGACACAGGAACAGCAAAAAAAGCGTTGACCGGCCACAAAATAGATGGCTGGACGACTTAAAGCAAACGGCAGGAAAACGCTAGTTCAGGTTAGTTGTTAATGAAGAAAAAAGGAGAATATAATAATTATTTCATAATTAGTAAACTATGATTAAAAAAGTTTTAAAAAGGAAATCATGAAAGTTCTTTTAGTGAATATTGGTCCAAGGTGCTTTATATTTATAATTTAGACTTCAAATCGATTTTTTTTTAATATAAGAAACAAATACATAAACAGAAAAGTTTGTTGAAAAAATTTAAGCACAATAAACAAAAAAAGCTTATTTTTTTTTTAATTATTCTTCTTTTTAAAAACATTTTTTCTGCAGTAAATTCGTTATTAAAACATCCAGCTATTTAATTTTCATTACAAAACGTTAATAAATTTGAAAATGTAAACACAGTAAAGCAAATGTAAAAAGAAACTGCATAGTAGAAGCGGGTTTGTATATTCAGGGTTATCGTCGGTTTTGTTATTTTATTCATAAAACTGTAGTAAAACTAAAACGGTTTAAATGGAATACATACAATTTCTATTTTATGGAATGGTAAAAAGGGAAGCAAAATGCTCTGCAGTAAAGCAACTTGAAAAGGGAAAAGCAATAAAGAAAAATTATAAAAATATGAATATGGAGTAATTTGCTTTAAAAGGATTTTGGAAAATAAAAATTGTTATAATGCTAAAAGATTCCTTTGGAGGAGATGTATTTTTTATTTTTATATTGATATAAAATACGCTCTGACTTTGTTATATATCATAATTTTGATTTCCTGCTTTAAGTGATTTTAGTTGATTTTTACAAACAAATAATGTTAGTTTTTTCTTAGAATACGTAATTTTAGTTGTCTATGTGTTATTTTCCTTTCAGGCAGAAAAAAAAAGAAAGAATAAATAGAAACAGTTTATTTTTCTGCAAATACAGTTCTGCTCCTCTCTACATACGCGTTTCGACCACCTTTTGGTCTCATCAGTTTAGCTGTATCGAACCGGGAGCAACATTCACAGGAAACAACTGCTGTATAATATATAAATTTCGAGGCATGTCGGTAGGATATTAAAAACATACCGACTTCGGTGTCAGACTGAAAAATATCGCCAATCGAAATGACATAAATGCATTTACTGAAGTAGTGTGAAATTTTAAAACTGTTTGTATATATTAAATCTAAACTCTTTCTATATGTTCTTTCCTTTTCCTCTGTCTGAAAGAAGAATAGCACATTGACAACTATTTCAACACGACTGAGAGATTTCATTTATTTCTTATTGAAATTTTGATTTTTATGTCATTTTAAGTTATAGAGCTTAGTTTTAGAGAGATAGAGAAACCTTCCTCAACACAAAAAATTCTAAGAAAAAGTTATGTAAATTTGAAATAAATTCTTTAATCTTACAAGATATTTTTTCGTTTTTGTACACTGTACCACTTTAATAAAATTTTACTAATTTTTCTTATGAGTTCAACTATTCTTGTGCTTCCATTTCATGTAAGATGTATTGCCTAAAAATAAGGATTTGTATTTTTAAAGTAAAATACAAGTCTAACGTTACAAAAACCCATTGTTAATGCTTGAAATACCATATTTACTTATTGGTTAAATTAGAATGCAGAATTTGAACTTTTCTTTTAAGTTAGGGTTTCAAAAATACGTATATAAGAAAGATTTTTTATTCATTTCATGTCAATATTCTTCATTGTTGAGCTGGATTCCAAAAATCGATCAATTATTTACTGATATATCTTTAGGCAGCATTTTTATTTATGTACCATCTTGCACCAAGCCCCGAGGGCGTAAAATAGGTTTATTTTTTTTATTGTTTAGCAATTATTTCAGTAACACTTTACTCATATTATTTAAATCAGCGAACTTTATTCATATATTTTCATTACCATTAATTAACAATTTTTATTAAAATACAATAAAATAAATAAATATCAAAACAATAACATATAAGATAGAAAAACAATAAAATATCAATGGTAGGTAACCAAACAGGAATTTGAGAATTCTAATCCAAGTATAAATACGTTCTAAGTATTATCAAAGAATTTTCTCTAGGAAATCAGTTTTACTTTGTTTAATAATCAAGAAAATTTGGTATGCAGTCTAATTTTTTATTAATTCCCAAACAAATTTAGTTTAATGCACTTTTGCAAATATTGAAAATTTGAGAACTCTCTTTCTTACTTATTCTATTGATTATCTCTCTCAGGTTTAATTAATTTTGCATGATCAAGAAAAACAAATAAAAAGCTCTAATAATTTTATCTTTGAATTTTCAAAAATTTTCGTATAATTCGAATTTTCTGCATTATTTATAATACCGGAATAGCTGTATTTTAAATCTATCTACATGAATTTCTTAACATTAAACACTACTTGCATTACCAAAAATTATTTTCAATCGGTATTTCTACATAATTAAATTAAAAAAAATGAGCCTTTGACAGAGTAGTTTATAAAATCTCGAATCAATTGCTGAGTTATTTAATATTTTTAAATCCAGTCTGGTTACGCTACTGTTTCAAATATTATATACGGGCATAAAAAATTCGCTTATCACTATAAGAATTTCCTTGAAAGTAATTCAAACACGAAAAGAAAAAATGAAATTCAGGAAGTCTGATATTGAAATGAAAAGAAAAAAGAATAGGAACGTGTCATTAGTTTTTTTATCTCTTATAACGAGGTTTACGTAACAATTTTTGGAATGAAAATCTACGAAATAAGCATAAATTATACTACTTCGCCTCTTATTCAACTATCTTAACAGTAATCAAATCTCTATAGCGAAAAACGAATTCCTGACAACCTATATAACCTCTTTCATAATTAATTTCAACTATACTAGTAATACAATAATCAGTCTAAATAATCCTATGCATAAAATTTTACATAAATTGAAAAATATCTTCACACATGGTGATTAACAATTGTAACATATGTCGGTACATTTACATGGTATTCATATATAATTCAACGTGTAGGTTTCTAATTATTATTAAAATAAAAAAGAACTTTGATATTCTCTTATTGTTTTAATAATATCTTTATAAAAAAAAATTACTTGGCTATAGAAAAACCAGTTTTTTCAACAAATATTCATCGGACTTTTCCTCGGGATGTTACTGTATACAAAATTGGATTTAGGAGCCTCTTAACATTTAATTTTTAAAAGTTATTTTACAAAAAATATATTAAATAAATAAAAAATAACATAAATATTTTAAAACTTAACATTCTGTCTCACAGGTGGTGGTCTCATAGACACAATTTTATAAATATCATTATCAAAATTGAAATGTTTCCCATCGTAATTAAATCCTTTTTTGTAATTATTAGCATCCACAGATTCAGGTTTACTATATATCCTAAAATCATTCTGACTAGCAGAATGATTATGATCGTCATAAATGAATCTTGAACTTTGAGGAAGGAGAGGCGAATGAGTACCGGGTTGGAGTCCATACTTTTGGACATTTGTCAACTGTTCTTGCATTGCTGCTTGGATATTGCTCATATCCAAATGAATCGGAATAATCCTAGGGTCTTTTGGCGTTCCTCGAAAATCAGTTGTTAATACCGCATCTTTCAACAGACTGGTATCTATAGGTAAAGGCTTCACTCCTCTTAATCTTACCGGTATATGAGCTTCTATGTTTATGTTACCTAAATCAGGAAACTGTTGCACATTCAAATTACTATCTAAGTTATTCTGATTCGTAGAGTGTCCGTGGACTTTTGTTTTTTGAAAGTAGTTCTCAGAACTTTCAGCTGAGTTATCATTTGCTAAATTATTGTCACTGTATAATATCTCTCCGTGAGCATTACTAAAATCAAATGATTGACTCGCTTTTAAAGCACTTTCATGGTTAAAGTTTTGAGGTTGTCCATCTCGGCTATTAGTGTATCGGGGATTATGAATGTTTTCATAACTTTGATCGGAAATTATGGGTTCTACACTTCTGCCTATTTCTAGTCCAGGACTTACATTATTCCAGCGATTATCTGTTTGATATGAAGTTTTAAATTCATGATTTAACTGGATAGGATCAGGATTTGTTGCTTTAATTACATCCTTAAAAATATTTTCTTGAGTATTGTAAGTAAATTTCGGAGACTGACTTGGAAGTCTAGAAGCATGTTCTCTTACTGGATTTAAATATTTTACTGAATTAGTGGTTCCGTGAGGTAAAGAAGTGTGCCTAATATTTTGAAGATTTATTTGTTTTTGTTTCATAAAAGCATGAGATACAAAATCTTGAGGTGATAGATCTAGGTTTATACTGGTAGGGGCACGTACTTTTTCATTTTTCTTTAATTTACCGGTAATTACTTCAGCATGTTCGATTTTTTTGTTATTGGCTTGAGTATATATCGGCTCCCTTTTCTTAGGAATATTTAAATTACTAAAAGAAATATTATACCCAACGTTAAAGGAATTTGTGCTCTTAGAATTATTATCGAAGTAGAAATTTTTATTTGGCACATTATTGTTGGCTTGTAGATATTTGGTTGACTCTCTGTTAAGACTATTTTGAATAGCCAATTCCTGTTGAGGATGGAAGTCTACTTTAACTGAGCTGGCACTATGAAGATTGTTATTTAGTGGATAAGTGTGTACCACGCTGCTTGAGTATCCTACTCTTGGCTGAGCTTCAATAGATTTTTGAAACCTTTGACCGTGGACTACTAGAGTAACAAAGCTGCATGTTAACAATATCTGTAAAGAGAAAGAATTAAATTAGTTGTTTAATCTTATTAACATAACATATTATTAAATATATCCAAGCGGAATAATTTTATACGTGTGTAATAATTAGAGCTGAGCGATTGTTCGACTTATATACCAATTAAAATAATAAAGGAAAGCGCAATCGATCAACTTGTTTTTTCTATGTAGTTAATTTGAATAAATTATTGTATTTATTAAAATTTGTTTTTAAAAGAGCAACGATTGTATAATGGCAGAGCAAATTGCAAAATATGAAATATATGTATATATATATATATATATATATATATATATATATATATATATATATATATATATAATATCTTTGTTTTCTTAAACCATCTATATTTATTTTTCTGAAATTTCTTGGGTATGAAGTTTTTTGTTTTTAAAACAATCTAATCAAAATTTGACGTTTCGCCCATTTTTTTTGGGCTTTATCAAAAATATATTGTCAGTTAGTCTATGGATAAAATCTGCAAAATGTATATTTGACACTTTAAAACTTAAAAACACAGGAAAAACATTCAAATGTTTGCATCTTAACAGGAAGATTCTTCTGTTCTTCTGCTTTGCCAGTTTACTGCAAGTTTTAGAGAATGTTTTCATCGTTTCCGCACATTGTAATCCATAGGTTTCTCTTATTGTTGTCAGGAACGTTCGGTTAGGTGTTGTTTGCATTTTTCACCCATGCAATTCTTTATAATATCTTTGTTTTCTTAAACCATCTATATTTATTTTTCTGAAATTTCTTGGGTATGAGGTTTTTTGTTTTTAAAACAATCTAATCAAAATTTGACGTTTCGCCCATTTTTTTTGGGCTTTATCAAAAATATATTGTCAGTTAGTCTATGGATAAAATCTGCAAAATGTATATTTGACACTTTAAAACTTAAAAACACAGGAAAAACATTCAAATGTTTGCATCTTAACAGGAAGATTCTTCTGTTCTTCTGCTTTGCCAGTTTACTGCAAGTTTTAGAGAATGTTTTCATCGTTTCCGCACATTGTAATCCATAGGTTTCTCTTATTGTTGTCAGGAACGTTCGGTTAGGTGTTGTTTGCATTTTTCACCCATGCAATTCTTTATAATATCTTTGTTTTCTTAAACCATCTATATTTATTTTTCTGAAATTTCTTGGGTATGAGGTTTTTTGTTTTTAAAACAATCTAATCAAAATTTGACGTTTCGCCCATTTTTTTTGGGCTTTATCAAAAATATATTGTCAGTTAGTCTATGGATAAAATCTGCAAAATGTATATTTGACACTTTAAAACTTAAAAACACAGGAAAAACATTCAAATGTTTGCATCTTAACAGGAAGATTCTTCTGTTCTTCTGCTTTGCCAGTTTACTGCAAGTTTTAGAGAATGTTTTCATCGTTTCCGCACATTGTAATCCATAGGTTTCTCTTATTGTTGTCAGGAACGTTCGGTTAGGTGTTGTTTGCATTTTTCACCCATGCAATTCTTTATAATATCTTTGTTTTCTTAAACCATCTATATTTATTTTTCTGAAATTTCTTGGGTATGAGGTTTTTTGTTTTTAAAACAATCTAATCAAAATTTGACGTTTCGCCCATTTTTTTTGGGCTTTATCAAAAATATATTGTCAGTTAGTCTATGCGGAAACGATGAAAACATTCTCTAAAACTTGCAGTAAACTGGCAAAGCAGAAGAACAGAAGAATCTTCCTGTTAAGATGCAAACATTTGAATGTTTTTCTTGTGTTTTTAAATTTTAAAGTGTCAAATATACATTTTGCAGATTTTATCCATAGACTAACTGACAATATATTTTTGATAAAGCCCAAAAAAAATGGGCGAAACGTCAAATTTTGATTAGATTGTTTTAAAAACAAAAAACCTCATACCCAAGAAATTTCAGAAAAATAAATATATATATATATATATATATATATATATATATATATATATATATATATATATATATATATATATATACATATAAAGTGTTATAATAATATTGTACTAGATTAATTTTTTTGTATGGCTGGTTTTAGAAATTTAGTAATGATCATATGTAATCTGTTTCTAAAGAAACTTCTTTTGGTTCTGGAAGTAATAGTGTCTATTTAAGGATGGAGAATTGATTTTTTACGAAAATTTTTGAAATAGAATCTATAAACGAAACACTAAAATAATGAAACCATGAAAGTAAAAATATTATCAACTCTTCATAAAAACTAAAAATATATAAATTTTTGTGTTATTTTTAGCTTTTTTCTAATTTCACTGTTTCTAATTTTGTTCATTCCTTTCACACCCAAAGTATTTTCTCAACTCAGCAGTTTGGTGCTTGTTTCCTGATAAATTGATAGTGTCATTTACAGTTGCCTCGGTGTTTATAATGGTTCCCAAGTATTTATTTTCTTGTATTAAAAAAATATATTTATTTTTTAAGCTATAGACTCTTAGAACTAGTCTCTTAATATTTAAATGTACTATATATAATATTGTATACACAAATATCACATTTATATATAGATAAATAATTTTAAGTGGTGAACTGAAATTTGGTGCGGTTGCAAAGTTGAATATATATATTTGATCCAGAATGATCAAAAAAAAAATTAGAGTGGCTCCAGGTTTTCTAAAATATGGTAGAAATAGAACACTTTATATATTACTAATATTCGGATTCTGTGAAAAATTTCGGACTACTTTTGCAAAATTTTCAGGAAACCATGATCAGGAAATGACTGTTAATAGTCATTAGGTAAATGCAAATTTTGCTTATCTATAAAAAATATATAATGGAGCTTTTAATAATAAGTCTTTTGTGCTTCATAATCAATATGTCGCTGTAGAAATAATTAGTGAAATTGAAAGTGATGCATAAATATGTGTAAGCAATAAAGATTATCCGTTATAAATATGTTGGACTTTCTTGCGTGATATTTTTAAGAGCTTGAACGAATTGGTTTTCTTTCTATTTATTAAGTATTTCATACTGGATAAATCTAAATTAGTATCAGGAAGAGGGAAAGTTTGATCGTTTTGATGAAATGATCTTCGGAACTACCCAATCGATTTGATTTAAAAGAAAGAGGAAAAAGGAAAACGGAATTATTATTAAGAAAGTTTGAAGCAATGTCTATACTTCTAATCAATGTTTTTCGAAAACTATGCAAGTAATAAGATGAAATTTAATAAAATACAAAATTTTAGTGATGAATTTGATACTAATTTTTTTTATTTATATGGAGTATCCAATGAAAGCTGTTAAACTTAAATACAAAGACCAACATCAACAAAAAAAGCTAACTTAGATTGGATTGACGTATAAAAATTTTCATATGTCGAAGTGCGGTAGAGGAGTAAGGAAAGCATGAACAATCCATTCATATTCTATGATCTTTTGAAAACCAGAATTTAGTATGATTTTGTAAATCGGTTGATTTTACTTAAAGAAAGAGCGACATGATTTCAAGTCTTATGATGCTTTTGAAATATGTTTTTTTTTTAATTTTTCAGATATTTGGTGTTCTTAATTCTATTGTAATGAAATTATCAACTAACATATTAGGAATCTTTTTTGAAATACACTATTGGATGAAGGGAGAGCAATAAAAATTCACATTATATAATATCCATTCTGACTAGAATGGAGGTGCAGGGTGGGATCCGCAGTGTGTGCAGGGAGTGTTGTGTGTTCTGGGGTTGGTGTCGTTGCTCTTTGTTGTGACTGGATGTGTGTTTGGCAGCGTTGATGCATTCCTTTTTTTTGGAGGGGCGTGTTACCCTGGAGGGTTTGAACATCGAGTTCGCGTCTGTGGGTGGTTTGTTTGGGGGGCTGGAGTTCGGATGGGGGGGGGGGAGATGGCAGCGGAGGAGTGCTATTTGAGAGCTGCCTTATAGTCCTGAGAGGGACTCAGCACATACACGGGATGCCCGAAAACCTTCGATTACACATCACACCCGTGAGAATATCCGACATAACATATATATATATATATATATATATATATATATATATATATATATATATATATATATATATATATAAAGAAAAATAAAATAAAATCTTGGCACAGCGGACGTGAAATTTGTCAATCTGAATTATTCTCGTGTTAAAAATTGCGGAGCACTCCAAAGTATGGAAAGACTCCGGGTCCGAAAGATAGCGAAAGCGCTGTTTCGTCCTAATATTATATATTAATAGATAATAATAATATCTAATATTATTAAATAATGAAACAAATTAAAATTAATAACGGTATGACATCAAATATTGTAACATATTGCACAAAGTGAGCGTCATGAAAATTAACTTTAAAAAATCCCTAACGTACCAAAATTTCAATTTTACCGGACCATTAAGCATTAATCAATTGATTAAGGTAAAAATTTTGTTTAAAATTTTATACTGTTCGTCGTAAAAATTTCAATTTTTATTAGATTATATAACGTTTTACTTTTAGTAAAGGTATTGCTTTGTTTTTCCTGATACAGATTTTTTTTTAATTTGGGATTACACGTCAAAAATTCGCTTCAGGATACATTATCAATCATTATGTTGCTTGGTGTTGGATTTAAAAAAAAGCAAATAACAAAGCTAATCCTTTGAGGCAATTAAAATATTTTGCCCATATCAAATGTTATTATTTTAATATATAATTATTTATAACATGCTCGTTTATTTTATATGCAGTCACAGAAATGTTTTTTTGTCCACATCTTTCATTTTGACATATGGTAATTTAATCGTGACTAAAATGTAATTAAGTACACACTTGGTATTCAAAAAAAAAGTATACGTGCCGGAAAAATAAAACTTCTTTTTTACACATGCAAGATTTCACTTCTCATGGGAGGAGAAAAAATTGTTATTGTATATAAAATAACTATTTCTCATGGTTAGGTATATTATCATTATTATTATTATGAATAAAAAAAGTTCTCCTTTATCGGGAAAATAATTGTTTTTAAAATATTACACGTTGCCCTATAAGGAAAAATATTTAATAAACTAATGTAAAACATAAACACAAGGTTTTGTTTAATTAAACAAAACTTGTGTTTATGTTTTATATTATTTATAATGGATTTCCATCAAGAAAAGGTCAGTACAATTCAAAAATTTAATAAACTGTTTTTGGAACTGCAAAATACTTAGAGGTTCGTGTTCCTTCATGATTAAGAATTACTGAAGTGATTAAAATAAATTAATCCAAAAGTGCACTAGAAAACAATTTCTTTGTAATAAACCTACCTGAAAATATTACACCAAAATATTACAACAAGCTTAATACTTCATCAAAATATTGCTTCAGAGAGATAATCAAAATAAAACTGCATATCAACCACAATTCTATTTATTTCACTCTCCAGGGATGAAATACAAACACAACTGTGTTGCTGCTTATACACTTAGTTTTTATTTAAAAATATACAATTCATGTCTTGTAAAATTTGTTGAAAAAAAAAATGATGTTAAATAAGAAAGTGAAACTCTTACATTTCCAGTACAAATTAGTATTTCACACTGCATAACAAGAAGAATTTTATTGTGCTATTACAAATTTAGTAGTGTGTTGAACTTTAATATTTTCATATTTTGTAGTGAGATAAAAGTTTCTTTTTATCATGTGCGTTGTAATGATTGTTGTAAAGCAGCATAAAATCAATCCAAGAATTAACAGCAGCCAATCATTTCTGTCAAGACTAAAAAGTTGTGGTTCTGGTATCAATAATTCAAGCTGTCGTCTTGTTTGAATGGAAGGGGTTACTAAATTTTGTAAGATTAAAATCTGAGAAAAATTTACCGAATAATCACTGGTTGGAAACTTTAACATAAGGGTACTGGTAATAGAAGCGGAAATAAAAGAACTTCAACTATTATTTTGCTTAATCTCTTATCTTGTCCAGAAATTAGCAGATCTGGGGAATACCTCGAGATTAAACGAAAAAGAAGTTCAATGGAACGAAAGCTTTCATGGCTTTGATCAAGTTGAAAATCATCTCCACGAGATTAGAACAATGAATTCAGTGTTCTAATCTCGTGGAATAAAGATCTATGAAGATGTATAGTGCAATCGTAGGCGAAACGTCGGACAATAATTTCAATTTCACGCCGTCTAAACTCAGAAACTATGATTTTTAACTCTATCAACATCCTTTCAGAGTGCAGCGCTTTAGACAACACTAGAATGCAGTTTTGGGGAGCACAACAAATAGAAGAAAGGGACTTACCTACTTGCCCTCTAACATCCTAAGGTTTCGAAAGGAAAATAGGGGTGGAGGTATCCCTAACGACTAGGCAGCAGAAAGAGAACATAATTGATCTATTATGTCGCAATGCATCGATGCACATTTCTACATTCATACATTACTTTTGTTATTGGAAGAAAGAAAAAAGGTAATACAGGCTTGTTTGGCTATAGGAGTCGATTTCAGCTGCTATTTTTTCCTTCTAAGAACACATAAAACCTTTTACAAAAATAGGCAGCTGAGACACCCAAAAAACATAAAGATTACCATGAGGTCAGATCTGTCAAATGTTACTTCAAAATTAGATATAAGACAAAAATGGAACAAAAGGAGAAAATCATAAAAAAAATAAGAAAGTGCAACGAAACAAATCAAAAAATTGCATAAGGATAATGCACCACATTTTAAATAGACTCTCACTTCTTAAAGGGTATTAGTTTCTCCTGTATGAGGAATCTAAAAAGAATTTTTTGATAGTTTCACAAGCAATAATCAAAATGACTGGAACATGAGGCTTTTGCCCCCAACAATTCGGACTTCGTTTATTAATCGAATGTCCCAAATAAAGTTGCATTCACATTTTTGCATCGGAACGGATTTATGGACTGCAGTCGCAACTCTCAAAAGGAAAATACTACGGGGTAACGAATGGATGAATGTGAGTCAACCAGCATCATTGTAAAGGTCTAGAATGTAAAAATAAAGACGAATATAGAATAAGGAACTAGGTTAAGAAGAGCTCAAGAAAATTTAAGCAATAAGCTAAAACGTTTGAAGTTGCTGAAGAATACTTGGAAAAATATTTTGCATTCTGGTAAGACACCAAACGGACACCATGGAATGTCGACAAAGGACAGCTTCTAATAAGTAAAAATATTGACATATTTCGAAGCGTATGAACATTTTTTGGAGTAATGAGGCGAATTTTTCAAATGGTACCCCCACAACATGCATTATTGGTCTAAAAAAAAATTTGTTTATTTTTCGTACCAAAAATCAGCAAGTACAATTTAGTGTTAATGTTAGTGTATAGTCTAATAGGTAGTTAAATAATTAAGCCAATTTCTTATGAAGGCACTTTGACAGGCAGAAGATATGTTATATGTTGTTAGAATCATTGGAAGAATATATATATATATATATATATATATATATATATATATATATATATATATATATATATATGTTTACTAGCTGAATAGTAGTTGACATGTTTTAATATGGTTTACAGTTTGTACGTAATCCAATATTTTTTTTTCTGCTCTTATCATATGGATATCACAAGGGATGTATACAAAAGCCTGAGAAAATATATTGCAAAGAGATTGTGAGCTGAAAAACTGCACACACAACTATTGGTTGGCGAACTTTATCTGTGTTTTTTTTGAGCCCACGTATTTTTAACCTTATCTCAACAAAATTTTATAGTACATTCTAAAAGTCAGTAACAAATTTAAAATGTATGGAAAATACCTGCAAACTATACAACACCCTTACCGGAGACAAATTTAAGGCTATGCAAATCACGTGGTTGTGATAAACTATCAATCCATCTTCAATGAATATAAAACAACCTTTGCAACAATTAAAAAAATAAATAAAGAATCGCATCGACTTCAAAAATTCTCAGTAAAGAAATAAATCTGCTATTAATAAATTAATCGCCACCTGAAACGTTTTTATACATAACCCTGTTTTGGTTCAAACTTCCTACCACCCAGCTCTTTCTGATTACAGATTATTGTTTTATTCACCTACAACATACCTAAGAGAAGTTTCATGAAAGGGTAATTTTTTTAATTTGCTACATATAGGCAAATACCTACAAAATATTTTATTTTATATTATGCATGTATAAGAACACAAAAAAGGATCCTCTGATGTTATTAAGTATTACAAATACAATCTACATTACAAAATAATTAAAAACTTACGTGAAACATCATTTTACAAATGCAAATTCCTTTTCACAACCATAAATGTCAACCATAACAACCAAAAAGCAGTGAAATCTTTAAAATTAACAATGATTAACCGTGTCTACATACTTAACTAACAAATTTACAATGTCAAGGTAAAATAAGCACTCGCGAGCTTAATCGGCAAGCTTATAAGTTTGTTCCCCCTTTTTCATTAAACTTATACATCACTGCAATACTTTCTGCACTTTCTCTGATATTACGAGTACTACAGTGCGGAAAAAAATGACTACTACGAGATGGAGTAGTTTAATTTAATGTTGTAACATCTGCGGCTTGTTGATATAATATGGCCGAAGGTTATGCGTGAATAACGTTTGGTTTTATTTATTTGTTTTAAGAATGTTGGAAGAAATTTGACTTTTTTTCCAATTTCGTATAGAATTTACCGGTATTTATGCGGTTTAATTAATTTCTTGTCTAAAATAGGAAGTAAATGTAACATTAGGACCATGTTTATGAGCAAAATAGGTAAAAATTCTAATTATCAAACACCACACCTGTAATAAAAATAAAAATACTGCCTCTAGGTAATAAATTTTGCATTGAAGAAACTCAAACCTTCAAAAAATTAGAACTAGGGTAAAATGATAAAAATTGCACAAATATATTCATATATATATATATATATATATATATATATATATATATATATATATATATATATATATGTTGTAACGTTGATTTTCACAGATAATGGAATGTGCACTGGTATTTTTCTGGTTTTCAATCTCACCGTCAATAGAAAAATCTTCACGACGCACTAACGAGCATTTGGCATCAAAAACCGGACAAAAAGGAGAAATGCAAACTAGACAAGTAAACATCGAAATTATTTTTTTTGTATTCCTAAGTAACCGTACTATCATAAAAATATGATAAAGTTGCCCCTCCACGCAGCTACGCTTCGCACAGTTAACTGCAATCTAAGCTTCGTTCAAAACGCACGCATTCGTTCTTGATAGATTTTTTTTAGACTTGTGTTTGGTATTTTGTAAAGTGAATATTAAAAAAACAATATGCAAGAAAAGTTTCTATTTTTTTGTTTTTCTTTTTAACTATTAGTGTTTTTGAAAATGTTCCGAGCTAGGTCGAGCTATAATTCTTTTTTTATAATAAACTATAGACATTAGCCATATCATAACAGTCAAAACATTTTCCACATGTTTCCACCTATTCAAAAAACCGCTTTGAGTTCCACGGTTTTTTTTTGCAATAATTTTGGTTATTTTTTTATAACATACATATTTTTTTCCTATAGGTACAAATTTTACATCAAATGTTATTGAGGTATATCGTAAAACGATATACATGCTTTTTAAAGAAAGTACATTCAACACACTTGAAGATAAGGTATCATTTATGGAACATAAGCTTTGCAAAATGATGAAATGTCTCCAAAACGAGTACCATACCTTAAGTCACGATTTAAAACATTTTTATAGTGATTTGAAGAAAAGACGGATATCATTTAACTATATTGAAAAATGATTTTTGAAAAAAAAACGTGAAATGGCTTAATACATCAATACCAGTACATAACTGGGCCACGAATTCTACGGGACGCCCAGGGAAGTATTTCCAAGAATTACATGATCGTAGTAAACGACGAAATACAAAAAAACTCCGCAAACAGGTACCTGTTGAGGAGCTTACCTATGCAGCCGGCGTACGTCAACGGATGTCTAGAAATGCCGCGGACTCTAAACTTATAATAGATGCAACTTCAACACCAACAAGAGCCAAACTTTACAGGAAGGTAATAAATACTGCTCAGAAACTGAAAGTAAAAAAGTACACACCTGAACAAGCTTTGCAAATCTTTGTTGAAGGTGACTTTACAAGGAGGCAGTGGGAGTTGTTATACGATTCCAATAAGGGTATATTTCCTTGGTATACTCTAATTAGAGAAGCAAAGAAACTCTGCTATCCAAAACCAGAGTCAATCCGAGTTACGGAGGCGAGTGTTGAAGTTATGCTTCAGGACCTACTTGATCACACAGTAAAGAGACTTTGTTTTTATCTTGAGATAGATTTTTTATGGGAAAACGTACAATTACCCTAAGTCAGCATATAAAACGATACCCATTACCTTTTTTAATATTACTCCCCTCTCCCTCCCCCCCTAAATCAGCGCCCTTTCACCCGATTGGTAAAGTAATGCCAGAAATGAAATTGGAGCATTTAAAAACATATAAAACGATAACCATTACGTTTTTTTAATATTACTCCCCTCACCCTCCTCACCCTAAGTCAGCCCTCCTTCACCCGATTAGTAAAATAATGCCAGAAATCAACTTAGCGCCCTCAAAAATCTCAGGATACTGATTTTGACACGTTATTAATTTTGTTCGGTTTTTGAGGCCAAATGCTCGTTAGTGCGACGTTTCGCCAACATCTCAGCTGGCATTTTCAAGTGATGCTTCCAAGCCGAGCAGCCGTCGAGGATAAACATACAAAAATGTAAATTTGCTTAATGACAAAACAGAACTTGGGTTTTCCCCGTTATTTGTTATTGCCAAATAATAATTAGTCCCCAAAATTTAGTACCTCCCCTTTCTAATAATGTAATTTCTTTGGTACTTTTTATTTATTGTTAAATTTTGTCATATTTCTGTATTCAATACTTATTTGTCTACCTTTGTAATTCAGTTTGAAAATGACTCTGTGAGTTGAAACTGCAGTCACTGTTTTCTAAATAAATTTAGTGGTATAAAACATAGATAGTAGTTTCTTTTTAAACATTTCCCGAAGACGAGGTTTTTTATTAGATCAAAAAACTGTAGTGAAGTTTTTGATGGAATAAATTTAAATTTAACAGACCTGGTAATAAACTAGTCAGTTTGTTGGCTAGTTGATAGCAAGAAGCATGGATGAAGGAATCGAGTTTTCTAACGGGACTGTTTTCTTTGTGAATTTTTGGTAAACCATATAGCAATGGTGTGGAAGGGTTCACAACAGTATATTGATATATTTGGTTTTATGTGATAATAGGGCTATTTTTTAACGTTTTAATAATTTCTGATTGGTATTTGTTTCTATGATCTTTTTTAATTTTAATAATGTTGTTATATTTTAGTATGGATTTTGTTAGTATATTCTATGTTTTGCAAATAATTAAATCATTCTGTGATATTTCTTGTTCTAAATTTGTTATAATTGTGATACCGCCATTATTATTTATTTGTAATATCAATTTTATTTAACAATTGAACAGATTAATGCTAGTTCTGTGTTGGCTAAATTTTCTAATTCTTTTTTTTTAATGAAACATGAGATACGTACGCTTGGATAACACTTCAAACAGTCTGTAACTAAAGCGGCAATAGACACCTTTAAACATTTTTTTTCCTATATTAATCTTCTTAATTAATTATATATAGTGACAAATAAAGAATGCATTTTTCATTGATCATTTCTCTCATTTGTTTATCAATAAATTGAAAAGGAAGAAATTTTCTTTATGTAAAAATTCCGTGGTGCTAATTTTAGATGTAGGTTTACATTGTTCCTAGTTATGTACTAAATTTGTTCTTCTCTGCTGTAACCATATTTTATATGCTGAGTGAACTAAGTATATAACTGATTGTGCAAATTGTGATCCTATATACATAGAAATGGAAAAAGCAAAAAAAAGTCATAGTGTACCCTCCTAATATATAGATCATAACCATTTCAGAGATTTAAATAACATAATATTTCGAAGATAAAAGTAAAAGACTAAATTTACTGTAGCTAGTTGAAATGACAAAATCTTTTAAAAATAACCCACATCTCGCTACCAATGACCAATAAGACTTTATTTCAATCCTTCCTAAATTTACCATATTAAAATTGACTTAGAATATAAAATAAAATACTGGGTATTTTAAATGCTATAAAACATCTTTTACTTTGTATTAAATATATTCTTGAAAAGACCCTCACAAAGTGAAATATTTGTGGAGTGTATCTCCTGAATCATTAAGAAGCAAACAGTGTTTTATTTAAAAGTATGCTTATATATTCTTCTTCTCCTTCTTTCAATCCCTTTACATGCAAAATTTTCCATTGAATTTCTTCAATTGTTTTCATTTGCTTTTTTTTATTTGCATTCGAATCCATGCCTTTTCAGTTTCTTTATTTAGCCGGCATACCATTTAAGATCTGACTCTTGCTCTCCCATATCCATTGTTGCCATTTTAAAATTTTTGCGATCCAACTTTTCTTTTATCTTGTTTGTGCAACATGTCCTGCAAAGCCACATTAGAGCTGTCTTATTCATCTTGTTATATCTACCACTGCTGTGCGTTTTCGAAATTGTCTATTTCTGGCCTTGTTTCTTAATGTGACGCTTACCATCTTCCTTTCCAGAACATGTAGAGCCACTTTCAGTTTTTTCACTATCTGTTTTATAATTGTCCATGTTGTACTAGCTATGTTATCACCTGGATCACACACTGATCATATTATAAAATCTTGTCCGCAGGTTCTAAGAATTTTTTTATTAAAATATGTTTGAGTTTGTTAAAACCTCAGTCTTCCTATTACCTTAATTTCGATATTTTTCATTTCCTTTATAAATATTAGTCCATGTCCCAAGTATGTGTATTTTAAAACGTATTCCAATGTTTTGCATTTCATATTTATAGTAGCATTCTTAAGGCATACTATCTGTGCCTGTGTCTGTCCCAAGTTTATTCTTAATCCTATTACTTTGGACTCTATAATTTCATAAGCATATTTCTCAAATCGCAAGTATACCATATCGCGACAACTTGTAAATTGATGTTCATGTTACCAAAAGCTTTGCACAACTCAACATAAAACGTACCAACCAAAGTGCTGATCAACGTAAGAGACAATTTCATTTACAAATGAGAATAAAGTGATATCGAGACTTCTTTTTTGGTATAATTTTGTAAAATCTACATATATTTTTTTTTAAATATGTGTTTAATTTAAAGGTCATATAAAAATTCGTATCTAAAAAAAGATACGGGAGTGACAAACATGAAATAATATTATTAAATACAGTAGGAATAACGTGTGTCCTAGATAGGAAAATCTTTTAGTTTCTGAACGGAGAGAGAATTTTACAATGTAGTTAGTGTGACTTTTTAAAGTAAATTAAGTCTGGTCCATAAAATTAGGAAAACCAGCCGCCTGGCTAATGATTTTTTGATAACTTGGTATTTATCAAAATCTCTACATTATATACTGATCCAAAGTCATAGCAGAAAAAGTATCAGCTTGATACAAGTAAAGCTCTTGCTGGAATTTATCCTTCGGTGCATGAAATTTAAGGACATATTAGTTGTATGTATTTTATTATCCCTTCTGTAGGTTGTTCAGGATGACGAGCGATAGATCTCATATTTTTTTTATTTGTTCTATAGTGACTTGAATTTTAACTATTCTGTGAAGAGAACTATCTAATTTATCTATGTATACTACAGCCTGAACAGATACTTTAAAGACTAGCTATTATACATACAAAAAATTAAAGATTAGTTACGGTTTTACTAGTTATTATAGGCGAATGCATGTAACAATTATATATTAATAGATATCGACAAGGTGAGTGACTCACGAAAATTGATATGCTTCGCTAAGGGGAACTGCAATAAGCAGTTATGAATAATTAGCAGCATTAATAAAATCTTAATAACTCATGAATTAATTATAACTAAAAAGAAAACAGAAAAAAAAACAACAGACAGATTAGTTATCGCAGCTTAAATTTCAACCGATTCCATTTTTAATTCAATACATTGTCTGGTTTCAGTTTGATTTCTAACAAAATGGGGCTTAATTTAAATAAAAAATTAATCAAAGTAATATTAATTATCATTTTCATCGGTTTATATACAATGGACGATTAAATATTTTAAAAATATTTTTAACAAAGAATGTATACATCTGTTGGGACTATGTTTTAAGATTATTTTGAAATATACACAGTGGCTAAAAAAAAATCACAGTAAAGTTGTAAAAATTTAAACGGAATGCCTTGTATATTGTCGCGGATCAAATTACGGTAAGTTACTGCAATGTTTCATATACTCAAAACAAGCCGTTTCTGAGATACTTAACTATTCTTGAAATTGTAGACTAAAATTTAAGAAACGTCCCTACCTTGCGTATTCAAGCTAAATGTTTTAAATTATATTGGTTGATAAGTAAAACATTACAATTTATTGTAAGATAGAAATGATCTGAAAAAATTATAGTGAGTTGACAAAAATCTATACTTGATTTTTACTATCATTTAAGCCAAATATCTTTCTTATTTTAAATGGAACACCTTGTATTTAATGTCAACTTTATATTCTATTTTGTATTTAGGTCTTTTTATCCATCTTTAATATTTTTTAGTAACTAAGCGTTTTCAATTTTAGAACTAAATTTTTTGCAATTTATTTTTGAAAAATAAGCATTGACAGAACTGACGTCATAATTCATCACATGCAAAAAATTTGTAACAAATAATTTAATGACACTTCTTGTTAGTTAAATCATCATTGCTGTTCGAGATCATTTGAAAACCTTAATTATTTAAAAATAGAACTTACCTCAAGAAGAAAAGATTGACATGATTTTGGTAATTCTGGGGTGTGATGGAAATTGCTTACTAGCATCAAGAATTTATGTTTAAAAATATCTTAATAGACGTCATGCCGATAAGCGTTCATAAAAGAAATTGCTTGCAGGGTGCTTTATCACTACATGGTATAAAACAAAGTCGCTTTCTCTGTCCCTATGTCCCTTTGTATGCTTAAATCTTTAAAACTACGCACCGGATTTTGATGCGGTTTTTTTCAATAGATAGAGTGATTCAAGAGGAAGGTTTATATGTATAATAACATCCATTAAATAGTGGAGAAATACTGTTATTTTTGAGGTTTCTAATGTGATGTCGTTAATTATCATATTTTTTTCCGCTTACATTGCAAACGCAGGATGAACCCTACGAGATTTATCAAAATAATGTACTAATTATTTGTACACATTGAAAAGGTCTACAGAAAACTCCGCGATGGTATATGTCTATCTCTCATGGATATCCCACAATAACATTTTTTTGTCATTTACCTTTTACGACAAATAATAGCAAATTTGGAAGCGATTTTAACCAATACAGCATTAATCCTTATCCAATTAAATAGCTTAAATACATTGTTGATTTAATATAGATCTATATGGTCCTTTACAGCACAAGATTTAAATGAATATTTTCGAAGATATTACAGATTTAAAATTGCGGGAAGTAGCGCTTGCGGCGGTACTGGCCGACCGGGGCGGCGGCAGCGTGCCTATAAATAGCGCGTCGGAGGCCGATGTAATAATTTTTGTAAAAATAAAATAAATAGTCACAGTTTTTCTGTAGTGTATTTAGTATCAGCATTGCACCCGTGCGAAGCCGGGGCGGGTCGCTAGTAAAATATAACAGCCAAATTCACTAAGAAGATTTAAGATTTAAATCTGATCTAGTTGCCAGAAAATTTAAATCCTATTATCGGCCAGTTTTGTTTTGCTTATGATATTGTCAAAATTTATATTACATATGTCAACAAATAAATGCTTATATAGGGATACTAACGATAACAACCTTACGATGAAGCCTTGCAATATGTAAAAGAAATAGTTGCATGCCGAAAATAAAACAAGTTTTGCATTTTTGCCGGTTCAATAGTAAAACAAAATGATTTTGTATCTTTAGGGTTTAAAACTTGCTTGACTTATTGTTGCTCTGGTCAGTTTAAGCCCTCTGCTGTCAATTTAGGGCGGTTTTAAATTTAAACCATGTTAGTGAATCCGGCTGTAATAGATTAACATGTATTTCTGTATTAAGATGAGGAATAACTGCTCTCAATTTATAGACAAATTTATTTTTGACTGTGTTTGTGTGTGTGCATTTTATATTTTTGACAGTTTTTTATTATTTTACGGGAGCGTGTAGAAACTATTTCTTTAATTTAAAATATTAAAATATATTTTACTTAGATTTTTTATGTCCGTTTTGTCATTCATTGCGTTAGGGTTGCTCTTAATAATAATTATTTCCAGAAACTTTAAGTTCTCAGCGAGTAACGACACGAACCGAACTTGAAAATGCCAAATGAGATTTTGGCGAAACGTCGTGAAAACGATTTTTTGAACGAACGGATTGAAACCCGGAATAACCAAAACACATATATATATATATATATATATATATATATATATATATATATATATATATATTATTAGCATTCTCAGGTCCGATCTTCATAGCGCATAAAAAATTTTAAATAAATATTTTGTTTGTTCAAAAACTGTTGAATAATGTGTATTTATTTAGATGAATTGTAACATAATTTTTTAAGCGATCTCGCAACCTCTTTATCTAGTGTATATTTTAGATTTCCACAAAAACGTTAAAATAATTTTCGAAAAAAAAAGCTCACGGTTGACAAAACAAATACAAACTAATTTTTGTCTTGTGAAGAGTATTACTTTCAATAATTAATTTTTAGATTGTAAGCATGACGGAGTCAAGAAACTTATTTGTTGTTATATTAAAAACATTTCTTCTGTTATATTGTTTCTTTGTAACGAGGTGTTGCAAAATTTAGAAATTTTTTAAAAATAAATTATTATTATATTTGAGAGGTTTAGTTTCCAAATATCCTGATTTACATTCGACTATTTCCTATTAGTAAATTAGTAAGCTAAAATCGTAACAATTTTCATTCCATCTGAATTGTGAATAATTTAACAGGGGAAGATGATTGGTTGTATATTATTATTGCAAAGGTCAAAAAAAAGTTCTTAAATATGAGATTAAATTTTAGGTGCCATCTGTCGTGCATAAAACTTAAACGTGGTTTCAGGAAGGCCCTACAGGTAAACTAGAAGAAGTAAGTTTATTGAAATAAAACGATTAATAAATGTAACTACTGTAACAATCAATAACGAAACCCCCTGGGCTCTTGCACTTTCAAAGTACTAGATTTGTCCACACTTCAAGAGTAACGCGAAATTAAATGACCCAAGTAGATTATAATAACAAAACAGATGTAAAAATAAAGGACGACTGTTTCATACTTGTCTAATGTTTCGTGCCCCAGGTACACATTATGCTATTTTCTCCACAATCAAACTGAAGGTTACATAATACAAAAATTCAATTTTAAGTTGCGGTTATTAATGGTTTAAATCCCTTCAATATTCTCCAACACTTTTCGAAAAATTTAATACAAGATTGATTTATTAAAGTCAGCTCAAAGTTGCAACATGAAAATAATTAATATTTTTATATATAGAAAGACGACGGGTCTTAAGGGAACAGTTTGAAAAGACAGTCTAAGTTGAAACAATGTCGATCCATAATGAAAAGTTTTGTGATTTTCTGAAAGAAGATTATCTTTGAACTTCTCTGTCGCTTAAGTCCCTAAGTGATTAAAAGAGACAAATAAAAATAGTATTTGGCTGTAAGTTTTGTTATTAGTTCAGGGTGCCTTGTCTTTGTTTTTGCTGTGTGCATGATATTTTGATTAGGCGATGCCTCTTATATTTATTAAGTTTAAACAGAAAGTTTTGTGTCGAGGCTCCGTTTCTGATGAAACTATAATGACGAAAACACATATTTTTCTTTATCGGCTGAGATTCATTTTGAAGGAGTGCAACTAAAGTTCACAATTAACAAAATTTTTTAGAAATATTTCAAGTTCTAAGTAGGATATCTTTGAAATTACTTGTTGTCTCAAACAAAGTAAAATTATGTTTGTGTGACTAAAGTTAGTGTATTTCAGGGTATTCAAAATAAAAGGGGGTGAGTAAACCTAAATACTTTTGTTTTATACCTCAAAATGGAAAATTACTTGTTATTTGAAACGACGCAAAACTATGGAGGTTTCATCCGCAGGGATATGTTCCCTTATTTTTTTATAAAGGTATTCCTATACCTCCTTCCCGTATTTTAATTCTAAGAATTATGAAATTAGACGGAATTTCTTGAAAAGATTTCAGTTTTTCCAATATAAGTTTCATAGAATTATGTCAATATGTTTTTTTATTACCAGTACTGAAAGGTTTTGTCTTTGTTAAATAATTTGAAGGCTTTTTTCTACACTAATTAATAGCAATTCATTTTAATGTATTTGATTTTCCCTTGATTGTTATTCAATGGCATTTGCCTTACAGTTAATTCTAACATATTCTAATAGTTTTGGAGGGTAATTATTTTGTTGTAAACTGAATTTAATATTTTCCATTTATTTTTTAAGCGAGTCCAGATTATTTCATATAGTTATTGTTGGATTCTATAGGCTGTGTATAATTCCTCATCTGATTATAATAAAATGATGAAATCCATAGTTGGGATATTCTCTAGTAATTGTTGGTTGAGTAGTATTTAGTTGGATCAAGTATTCATTTGGTTACCCTTCTATACGATGAAGGTATGTTTCAACTTGATTTTTGGTTTAAATTTTGCAATTCCTATGACGTAAGATTCCTACCATGTATATATTGACTACAACTGCAAAGAGCGAAAAACTTATTAGAAGTTCGTCGTCCTAAGGGTAGAACTTGTTTTTTACTTAAAAATAAACAAAAGGTCTAGTAGAAAGGTGCTTTGATTTGGTAATATTTAATCATTTAAAAGTTAAGTTTTAATATTTTTAGTGACTCTTTTCATAATATAGAGACGCTAGCGAGCTTGTTAAAGATCTTCTGAGCTGGTTATTGGTCTTAATACTGTATTAATTTTGTGGTTTTAATATATACTTTCAAAAGCAGAAGGACAACTATGGTATGTTATTGATTGTCGAGACTGTCATGATGTTAGGTAGTCGATTTATCTTCTAATAAGTAATATATAGAAGTACCAATTGTGTGATTGTTGAAGCTTTTTTACCCTTATATACAGTTTTTGGCTTAATAAATTATGAACTGAGATGACATATGTAACATTGGATGTAAAAAGCGCACAATGACACAGGTTTTAATATTATTTATTAATTGACTCATATTGTAACTTGATTTGCAATTTTTGCTTTATTCAAGATTTCAGTTTGGCGCAGACGATAATTATAATTCTTTTTAATATTCAACATATTGAGAAGGATCTTCTCAAATACTCAAAGTCTGCCTCAAATAATTGCCTATGGTTCTATTTAGAACTCCCATTGCATCAGAAATTCTTTAAAATAAATGAGTCAGAAAATAAATTACTTTTATAATAGGGACACTTAACTTATATAATCCCGCAAGAGATTATAAAGGTTTTATTGCATTTATCTCACGTTTTAAATGCTTGATGAGCCTTAAAGTAAACTTTGCCCTTTTCCTGAATAACGAGGCAAATTTTCACATTATTTATCAGAAACTTCGACGACTGAAAAGTCTTAACATGGAAAATTGGTAAATTTAGAATATCCGAAATGTCAACATAATTATAACATTCGGCGGTTTTTATTTGGCTTCTGTGGCAAGCTAGAAACCGAGTGATCATGTTCGTCTATCCATAGGTCAGTGTCTTGTTCTTTATTTGTATGACTATGCCTTAGTTTAATATAAAAACACACTTATATGAAATTGAAAAAAAGGATATTTTCTTCGCCTCCTCGAACAGAATATCGTGAAATCGGTACCCAATAATATTACTATTATATTTTTACAGTTAAAACTGGTCTTGAATTTTAACCATTTATTAATTTTGTTTGAACAATTAAAAACTTATAAAATTTTAAAAAATTTTACATTACAGTACCTATTAATAAAAATCGTCACGGTTATGTTGCATTCCGTAATTTATGAAATACTGCAAAAAATATTTGGTATCTTTCTAAGAAATTTTACAGACAAGAGAAACGTTAATGGCTGTTACGGCACCAAGATATGTAGCTCTATGTACTAAGGATATAAACAAAATGATCTGGTATGATATTTAAGGATAAGTCAGTCTACAGTATCGAATATATATCGAAGTAGTATTGAGGGACACCACGAATTCTTGAAAGTTACTAGAAGATTTTGGAACATTTAAAAATATCCGGCAAGATCATGTTTTGGCTAAATTGGTTATAAAATATTCGTATTAATATACGCTAATATGCAGATAGCATTATTTCGATATATTCCTGATTCAGCAATCAGGTAGACCAATGTACGGATCACATTTACGTCCAATAAGAGACATGTGGGATTAGCTAAAGTGCGACATACACAGAAAATATCTAATTCCAAATACAGTTTCGTTTTGCACCACAACATGAATGCTTTCAAACTCTACTTAGTAACATACAGGCTAGTATTTGTCATCATAATACAATAAGTATCATTAATTTTTAAAACATACAAAATAATTATTTTCTTGATATTTTTCTAGTAAAAAGTTAATTTTATTCAATCAAAATTTGTAAAGTGAACTGTGTCCTAGTTAAAAGTATTTAATCCATCCATCTTTATTTTTTAACGAAGGAATCATGAAAATTTATAAATATTCTATAATTTTACCCATAAGTGTATTAAATGAAATAAAGAATCATTGTAATACACAAAAGAATCATATAGGTCTGAATTTTTTTGTAAACATTGTACACAATGTTTGTAATGCAAAGTTTCATTAATATATTAGCATTTGCTCTTTGGGCAATGAAAGTTTAAAATCAATATGTTTTCAGTGGGAATTTTTCAGAAAAACTCATTTCAGGGAGACCTTTGAGTCAAATAACTAGAATAAGTCCTGTAACATAATAAATTATTTCTGCCCAGTCATAATAAGGACGAGTTGAATAAGTTTGATTTTTAAATTACAATAATTTTTATAATTTACTTCAAACAACATTCCTTGCAGCAGTAATATTATGATGGACTTGCTACATAAACAAAAAGAATATCATAATTAAATCTATTTTTATAGGTATCCAAAACATATGTTATAGTCAAATAAATAACTTTTCCTACTGTTAATGTAAACAACTTTTTTACACGAATGAATGACACTACATCAACGCTTGAAATCACTTGAATTCTGGGTTAACCCAGAATATACGTTAAATTTTCTCTATGTAAAGAATTCGCTTAAAATAGATACGTTCCTTTTGATATTCACATTCTGCAAGATTTTGCTCGAATGATTTTAAATGTCTGAACTTAAAATTGACATACATACCCAAGATACTAAATTGTATCTTTTTTTATTTGTGGAGTTTTGGTAAGTGGTGTAACTCATTACTATCCTTAGGGACTTGGAATTATTGCTGTAAACATTACTAGTATTAGTACAGAATCAGTGCTTGAAAGGATAATGAACAGCTTAAGTGATTACCTGCTTCGCTATGTAGAACTATAAGTCATTATTTGGAAGAATCAGGTGCAAACTATTTAATTCCAAGGAAACTAAGTATTTAGTTTTCTTCATGGTTTAATAAATTGTTGTTTTTCTCTCCTTCAGATGGTTAAAGTAAAGGTAGATGGCTAATTTTCTTTGAACTGCACTTACACTCTCACATGAAAAATATCTGCAGATGTAATATCTTACCAACATGTCACGAAATTGCAATTTTTAATAGGCATGATTCCCTAAAAACTTCATTGATGAGATCATTAAGAACACAATTGCTAAAAATCCATTTTAGCTCTACTTAGTCGCATGTTGCAAGCATTAATTCTAACTTAAGCTTAAGGAGGGACTACTTGTTTATATCGATGCTTAATTAAAACTAGTTGGGGAGCCCAGTGTGTGTTTGTAGCTGAAAAAGGAACATTGGTCCCCTTTTTACTAATATCGAGGCAGAATGAATTTTTCAAATATTAAACGAATTATAACTTGGAAACTATGTATCGGCCGTGGAACACAAGAATATATTTTATTTTACAAAGATATCAGATTTACAAGCCGAACGGCTGCGCACTCCCTCCCGGGAATATTGACTTATACCAGGTACACAAAGATACCAAAAGTTAGAAGCTCTGTGGGAACCCTTTCCATGTTATCGTGTCCGAGGTGACGTGGTCTGCTGTATTTCCTACGAACTTTCGGAGGGTTCTCGCGGTTGCAAGGAGAATTGCTTTCTGCATCGGCTTATACAGCTGCTCACTAAGACCCAGTCCCTTGATGTTCTGCAGGGGGTTCTTTGGAATTACTCCAATTGTTGACAGTATTATGGGAATCGTTTGGACGCTGTTCATTGTCCATTGTCTTCGGATTTGCATCTCCAGATCTCTGTATTTGGCGATCTTCTCGTTGTATTTTGGCCTTAGGTTGTTGTTGTTAGGTACAGCAATGTTGATTAGTGGAGTTAGCCTAGAAATTTTATCTATTAGTATAATATCTGGTCTATTAGGGGCAACTGTCTGATCCGTCAGAACCGTTCGGTCCTAATATAACTTGAACTGGTTGTTCTCAAGAATAGGCTCCGGATTGTATTTGTAATAATGCACTTTTCTTACCTGTAATAGGTTTAACTTTTCTGCTAACTCTTGGTGAAGTATCTTAGCGGCTGAGTCGTGTCATTCCTTATACTCGGTTGCGGCAAACGTTTGACATCCTCCAGTTATGTGCTGGATTGTCTCTGGTGTTCGACAGCCATATCTGCATTGGTCATTTTCTATTGAGGGATCTCTAATGATGAACTTCCGATAGTTCTTCGTCGGAATAATCTGGTCTTGGATAGCTAACAAGGAGCCCTCCGTTTTTAGAAACATCTATTCGGAAATCCACCAGTAGCTCGACGCTGAGTTGTCGACATTGTCCTGATTAACCTCATTTGGATACCGTCCATGAAGTAGCCAGGTTTGTAACTTCTCTTGGTCTGTTTGGTGGTAAGAAGTAATATTTTGTTCCCTCAACCGTAGCGGCGTTGAGTCGTCTGCCTCGCATATTGCTCGATGTAGTATGGAAGAGTCCGCTAACCTGTGGAAATATGAACGTAAGTTTATTAGTTGTTGGTCAAGCTGCTAACCAATATCCACCAATCCTCTTCCTCCTTGATGGCTTGGAAGCATTGTACGTTCAATAGAACTCCTAGGGTGATGTTTTTGTGCTTTTTGTTAAGAGTGTCCTTATTTTTCTTTGCAGGTTTTGGATGTCTGTCCTGCTCCATTTTACAATTTCAAAAGAGCAGCTCAGTACAGAGCAAGCATACGTGTTGAGCGCCTTAAACAAATTTCTACTATTTAAATTAGTTCGTAATACCCGCCTTACCCTCCTGACAAATTCGGTTGTCAATTCGACCTTCATAGTGCGCTGGTCAATTCTTGTAGCCTGCTTCATGCCTAGATATTTGTATGTTTGGTGTGCTTCCATTGCAGCTATAGTTTCACCATTCTGCATTTCAAAAGTTCCTGGTTGTATCTTCCCTTTAACGATGTTCAAAATACGGCACTTGTCAAGTCCAAGTTGCATTCTGATATCCCCGGAAAACTCCTCTACAATTTTAAACATTTATTCCAGCTGGCTTCTGGTAGCAACCATCAGTTTGAGATCATCCATTACAAAGATATGATTTTTAAAATTATTATTTCTTTGTTAACGACAAATTACCTGATCATTTTGAGGGAATTTACCCACGATATTTGTAATTAAGATGTCAAAATACGCATGTTGGAGCCCTGTCTCTTTATCTGCTACGAAACCTCACTGGGCTCTCGGACTAAATGACAATATTTAGGTTGTCTTTATACCATTAATTTTATTTTTCACGGTTTTGTTTTCATAATTAGCTAATTTTATTCACTGAAAATCTATAAAATAAATTATTGTTCCCCAAAAAAAAGTACTTAAATGAGTTAATTCATTAAAAGTATAAAAAGCTATAAATATTTGACAATTTTACTAATGAGTATATATGTTTCACTAACGACAATGGCAATTTTAGATGTTAACTGAAAAACTGATACCGTAACTGAAATAAAACAGTATCTTTTCCAATATAATGCTATTGTGAGTGAAACTTTTTTAAATGGAAAAAGAATATACTTAAAGTTACTGAAAGGTATTATAGAATATCAGATAAATTGTTGAATCACAGTTGTGTAATCAATGTGTAGATATTGGGTGCCGCCCAAAAAAAATTTAATCTATTAAGTTTTTGTCCCCTTCACAATCTCTTATTTAATCATGAAGAATTTTAAACATTTTTTTTTTATATTTGCATTCGTAGATAAACTAAGTATCAATGACCTCTAATGTATAATTAATGAAATTACCTTTTCCTCATCGTAGTCAACAAGATGTTATTTATTTTAATAAGGGAAAAACCGGATAGTAATAATAAATGGTTGTTTGCGAGCAAGCTAAAAAAGTTATGCCAATAGGAAACTGTGTATTTATAGAAAATTTTACGGAATTTTCTTGTGTTGACTGTAATAATATTGAATTCTGCTTTCTATATTTATTGTACAATACTTTTATGTAAAATATATTATTTATTGTTTTCCATTTAATAACTTTTACATTGTACTACACAGATAAAACTAGCAAACTAATAGAGACTATCAACGAAAAAGATTTTATATTAACAGAGGCCGTTAAGCCAGTTTACAACCAAAATTTCTATAAATACGGGAAAAAAAAACTATACCGAACGAAAGCTTTTACGGCTTTGCTCAAGTTGAAAAATCATGGTTCTTGGTTTCAGATCATGTCAAATTGGAATTATTATCCGACGTTTCGCCTACGATTGCACGAGGTATCTTCAGGGATCTTTGGTCCACGAGATTAGAATACTAAATGACTATCGTGGAGCAACAGCCCGGTATTTACATCCGACTAGTGCTCAGCGATCCGTGATCCAGCGTTACAATCGATTTCCACGAGTAATATAGACTATAACCTGTATATCTATTAATATTATTTGCAGGTTTGCAAATTTGGATTGATTCTCTAATTTTACGTTTAAAGAAACCAAACACATGCTCGCACCTTAGTTTCTTTTACATAAAAGATGTGACCTGGGTATTTCCAGTGTGCAGCTGTTGCAGATTGTACAATTTGTTTATTTTTAATACCTCTTTCATTTTCCTTAAGCCTTGTGGATATAGACCGTCCTGTTTCACCTACATACACTTTACCACAAGAGCAAGGTACCATATAAACGCCTTCTGTTTGTAATAGTATTGCAACCTTTGGTGACTTCCAACATCGCTTCTCTAATTAGAGTATTCCAAAGAAATATACCCTTATTGGAATCGTATAACAACTCCCACTGCCTCCTTGTAAAGTTACCTTTAACAAAGATTTGCAAAGCTTGTTCAGGTGTGTAATTTTTTACTTTCGGTTTCTGAGCAGTATTTATTACCTTCCTGTAAAGTTTGGCTCTTGTTGGTGTTGAAGTTGCATCTATTATAAGTTTAAAGGCCGCGGTATTTCCAGACATTCGTTGACGTATGCTGGCTGCATATGTAAGCTCCTCAATCGGTACCTGTTCGCGGAGTTCTTTTGTATTTCGTCGTTTACTACGATCATGTAATTCTTGGAAATGCTTCCTTGGGCGTCCCGTAGAATTCGTGGCCCAGTTATGTACTGGTATTGATGTATTAAGCTATTTCTGTTTTTTTTTTCAAAAATCTTTCTTCAATATAGTTAGATGATATCCATCTTTTCTTCAAATCACTATTAAAATGTTTTAAATCGTGACTTAAGGTATGGTACTTGCTTTGGAGAAATTTCATCATTTCACAAAGCTTATGTTCCATAAATGATACCTTATCTTCAAGTATGTTGGATGTGCTTCGTTTAAAAAGCATGTATATCGTTTTACGATATACCTCAATAACATTTGATGTAAAATTTGTACCTATAGGAAAAAAAATATGTATGTAAGTAAAAAATAACCAAAATGTATTGCAAAAAAAACCCGTGGAACTCAAAGTGGTTTTTTTAAAAGGTGGAAATATGTGGAAAATGTTTTGACTGTTATGATATGGCTAAGGTCTATAGTTTATTATAATAAAATAATTATAGCCCGACCTAGCTCGGAACATTTTCAAAAATACTAATTAGTTAAAAAGAAAAACAAAAAAATAGAAAATTTTCTTGCATATTGTTTTAGGTCCATAAGAATACTAAACAGTCATTATATTTTTAAATAATATATATTTAAATTAAATACATACCTTGTTCTTCAGATTCCATTACAAAAAATTTTTTTTTTATTCACTTTACAAAATACCAAACACTAAACACAAGTCTGAAAAAAATCTATCAAGAACGAATGCGTGCGTATTGAACGAAGCTTAAATTGCAGTTAACTGTGCGGAGCGTAGCTGCGTGGAGGGGCCACTTTATCATATTTTTATGACAGTACGGTTACTCAAGTATTCAAAAAAAATAATTTCGATGATTACTTGTCTAGTTTGCATTTCTCCTTTTTGTCCGGTTTTTGAGGCCAAATGCTCGTTAGTGCATCATCCAGTTTTCTTACATGAGTTGAAAATTATCCGAATCTTTGATTTTCGAAGCAATTTGGCAATCTTGTCGGCAGTTCCGTGTATGTGAGGCAAGACAACACTATACATAGGAGGTTCATTTATGACATTTTATTGAGTAGTTGGGTTTCTACATTTATTGATAGAACGTCTACTATCTTCAGCGCAATATCCGTTAGACCATTAGTCAGTTTTTATGGTTCTGATTTCGGTGACTGTTCGTCACATATTAAAAGAGCTCTATGAACCAAAGAGTTAAACCGAGCAGTTCCAAGATTCTATGCCTCTACTGATTGCCTAAAATACATAAAAAAAATGTACCTCTACGTTCAATCGTCAGCGTAATAGACTCACCAACTGACAAAATAGGTAAATATCTGGCCAACTTTTTACATTCATTTACAGGAAATACTGAATCCTTCGTTAAAAACTCGAGACACTCTATCCAGAGATTAAAAATCATCCAATTAGAGCCTGGAGACATATTGATCAGTTTGGATGTAGAATCTTTGTATACAAATGTTGCTTTAAACGATTCAGATTCCATAATATGGGACATATTATGAAATAACAACATAGACTCCAACTTACTAAAATTAATTAAATCATGTCTGTTTTCCACTTATATTACTTTTCAAGAAAGTGTCTACGAGCAGACTTTGGGAGCGGCCACGGTATCTTACCTGTTACCCGTGGTAGCGAACATCTTCATGGAAACTTTCGAAGAAAACACCCTGTCTTCTGTTAATTTAAAACCTAAATTTTGGTGCAGATATGTAGATGATACGATCGTAGTTTGGCCGGATGGGGTAGATAACCTTCATAAATTCCTGGACCATCTAAACCAAAAACACTTTAGCATAAAATTTCCTAGGAAAATAAATCAAGGTAGGGCACACCTTTCTCGATGTACTAGTACAAAGGAAAGCAAATGGCAAATTAGGACATTTTGCGTACAAGAAACAACACATACAAATCGATATCTTAATACAACGTCACACTATCATCCTTCTCAAAAACAATCCATCTTAAAGTCTTTGCTACATAGAGTTCTTTCAATATGTGACGAAATAGAAAAACTGACTAATGCTCTGAGAGTCAACGGATACTGCGCTAAAGGTATTAGACGTCCGATTATTAAATATAAAAACCCAACTACTCAAAAAATGCCATAAATGTGCCACCTACGGATAGTGTTGCTTCGAAAATCAAACATTCGGACAATTTTCAAAACATGTAAGAAAACTGAACAGTGTTTGAAGTCACCAAAGGACGCAAAACAATTAAAAACAGAACACTGAAGATGTCTTGTGCAATCTTAGGTGAAACGTAGAATAATAATTCCAATTTGACACGGCCAAAACTCAAAAACCATGATTTTCAAAAAACTATACCATTCTAAGCGCCACAATAATGTGTAATACTCCATCATGCAGTTGCGTGTAATTCACAGATTTATTTATTTATTTTGTTAAGCCTTACAAATTATGTACATATTTTATCATTATTCATAATTTAATTCACAAACAAATATCTTTAAAATAGCAGTAAAATCGATTACCTAAAATTAAAATGAACTCGCGAATGAAAGAAAAAGAATGCCAGTTGTCAAAAATTAGAGCACACTGACTAGTAATAAGCAACATTGCCGGGTTATGTAGTTAATCACGAAAAGTTAATAATATTTTTAATTTTAGTTTTGAACAAATATTCACATATAGAAACCTACATTTGACTAAGTAAAGAAATGTTAAAAAAGTTCTTTAAATCTTAACAACTTCATATTTTCTTACAAACAACGCAGACTTAGCAACAAGACAAATCAGCACCTGAAGGTTACCATGGCTTCACGAATATTCGAGTGACACTAAATATTTACGTAGATTGGAAATTTACAAGTAGGACAGGGTTTTTTTTTTCTTGTCATGCCTCTCTCTTAGTTTGTTGTATATGTAATTCTCCTTTCAGGCAGAGAATATGAAAAATATATGTACAAACAGCTTATTTCCTGCAAATGTCGCTCTGGTCCTCTCTCCATACGCGTTCCGATAACCTCATGATCTCGTCACTGGAGCTGTATCGGACCGAGAGCAATATTAGCAGGAAATAACTGATATATGAACCATAAATTTCAAAGTATGTCGGCAGAATATTACACCTGACGTCTACCAACTTCGATGTCAGACTGAAAAATATCGTCAGTCGAACAACATTTATGAATCATCGGAGAGAGGACCAGAGCGATATACTAAACTGTTTGTATATATATTTTTCATATTCTCTGCCTGAAAGGACAATTACATATATAATAAACTATTTAAATACGGCAGAAAAATTTCTTTATTTCTTACTAAAATTTTTGACATCAAAATTGGTAGACGGCAGGTGTAATATCCTGCCGACATATCTTGAAATTTATGGCTCATATATCACTTATTTCCTGCTAATGTTGCTCTCGGTCCGATACAGCTCCACTGACGAGATCATGAGGTGATCGAAACGCGTATGGAGAGAGGACCAGAGCGATATTTGCAGGAAATAAACTGTTTGTACATATATTGTTCATATTCTCTGCCTGAAAGGAGAATTACATATATAACAAACTATTTAAATACGGCAGAAAGATTTCTTTATTTCTTACTGAAATTTTGATTGTTTAAAAATGCCTGTCTCTGTTAAAACCTAAAATTTTTTTGCTACCTTCTCTTCTAAATCAAAATCGTTTTAAATTAAAATTACGAATATGACAGAAATGCAGAAATTATTCATCTATGTACATGTAAAAAATAGTGTAAATTAGTATTTAAAAGAAACAAGCTATGCTTTAAAAGCTGTTTAATAACTAAACTAAACTTGTATTCATTTAATTTGAAAGTTATGGTTTAGACTGTTGTGAAAATCCACTATTTTCGTTCGCGAGCTCTAAACATTTGTTTAAAATATAAAGTTTCTAGAAAATGAGTTTACCTTCATTTTAACTTTTAATTATATTTGGCTCTAAATTAGATTCAGCTTACAAGCTTTTCATATTAACTTAAATATAGTTTCGCTGTAGTCCAATGTAACAATGTTTATATTCCAAAGAAAAGAGTTTTCTTGTTTAGAAACGGGAATAATACAACAACTCAAAAATATAAATTTTTATATGAACTGAAATGTTTGAAGTCGGTCTCAAATTAATACCTGACGTAATGTGTGATTTACATAAAAAAATTGAGAAAAAAATTTATCGGTAATTGTTTTCTTGCCATAGCTGTCTGAATCTGGGCGAGTTAATGTCTGTTCTGCATATTAATTCCAATAATTGTTTAAAATGCGGCATAATAAAAAAATATAATGTTGTACTATAGTAAGTATATTGTAGACATTTTATTGATAGCACATCACTTAAACAGTATTTTTGAACTAAGCTTTAACAATTAAAAAAATTATGATAGAATTAACAACTTCGCGAGCTAATAATTAATGCAATTTATTAATAACGCCACTGCTTGCACTTTCATTCACGCGCGTTACTGAGATTTATATTCGAAATAGACAAATTATTGAGAGTAACAATACGAGTAAATCCGAACAAGGAAATTTTTTAAAACTGATTTGTGTATTATCTGTCAAGAAAATGAAAAAAAAAACTTAAATATAACAAGTACTCATCAAGGAACGTGTCGAATATGTGACGCTGCCGACTTGCATGGAGACATTGTGTTTTATCGCTTGAATGTATGAACTTTATGCATATAACTCTAGACTTCAAACATTTTACTTAGTCTAATGCTATAATTTCTAGAATAATTTATATAAAACATGACCAATAAGTGTTACAAAAAACATACACATAAAAAATCTTAGATGGTTTAAAAACTAAAAATGATTATCTAGAAAGAAAAAATAGTAATCTAAGTAAATATAATACTGAGGGACGCAAAAAAGTTAAGCTTAGTCAAGAATTAATATCAACGCAGTTATCACTAAGACACTCTAATAGATACTAACAAATGTATTATTGCGAGAAAACATCGTACGAAAGAAATTGTTATGGAATCATGAGCATGTCCTGAAAAATTATATGCAGCTTCCCAACTACTCAAAGATTACATGTACAACAAAACTGTGTTAACTTTATCATCTGAAACTTCATTAACTTTGAAAATCAAGTATCACGCTCAATACTTTATATTGTATGAAAGAAAATATATGAAAAGTGTTAAAATTAAAAAAACTTAAAGTAGCTAACCAAATCATGCAAAACAGTTATAAAAATTGAAATTCCTTATGCTACTGTATTGTTTATTTTATGATTAGTTGTTTAAAATTAATAAATAAATATTTCTGAGTAATTGCGTTATTTTTTAAATTATATTTCTTAAAAACTTAAGCTCATGTAGAAATTTCATATTATTTACGTATATTTATATACAAATAACAAAGGTATGATGTTATATACAATATGAATTGCTTCGGGGCTTCAGCTACGAAATTCTACTTGAGCGAGTTTGAATAACCAACGTAAATCGAATTACGGCAAAAAGATTTACAGTTGAACGAACAGCTCATTAAAACTATTCCAGCAGTGGATTGCTCTGCAAGTATTGCTGGCTGCAATCAATTACGAGGGCTGAATTTAACTTTAACCACTGACCTATTTGAAATGTACATTTGAATAAAATTTATATGTATATCCATTTAATTTGTGGAAAACAAAAACTACATTCATCGTTTCATTGTCTCCAACAACAATTTTCCGAAAAACTTCCATGCCCTTCTTTATATCTTGAACTAATAAAGATAAACTTAATTTTTATTCTAAATCACCATTAGCGAATTTTTTTACAGTGTAAGTATAAAAAATAATTACCTATTATCCAACTGGTGACGTCGTATTGTGTTTTTGGCTCCCCTTTTTCTTTTTTATCTTTACTCGAAGGACTATTGTTACAACCCCTTATGATTATTACTACATAGCTTGTAGTTTGGTGAATTTAGTAGGTAAAAACCCTTTTGGTTTAATACAGATTTATTATCGAAACTTTTGGTGTATATATACAAATTAAATCTCTAAACTATTTTCCTAAAGTAATAATACTTACAAATAACATTGTCAACTAAGTAAAACAATTAATATGATTATTTTAGCAATTATTAACCCAGTTTGTCAACTTGCTGATTTAGCGACATGTGTTGGAACACTGGGTTGTAATATTTTTGTATTTTATGCAAGATTAAAAAATATGTAGAACCTTAGATTAAACATATTGTTTAAAGGAAATGTAAGTGTACCTAAAGATATAGAGTGTCTGAACAGGAACTTACATCAGGGGCGGATCCAGCCTCTCTCTCTTTGGGGGGGGGGGTGATATCACAAAGGTACAGTATGACAAGCGAAAGCAAGTTGTCGGCGGGGGGGGGGACACCAGCTACTACAACTATTTTTCTGAATTTGAAGCTCATGAAGAAAGAGAGAACTATGGTATAAGAAGCAAAATCGGGTCTATTTTCCTAACCTCAAAGCTCTTAGGGGGGCAACCCCCCCCCCCCCAATGCCCCCACCTCCTGGATCCGCGCCTGACTTACATATGAAATTAATTTAAAAAAAAATAGTATTTGAATAAATTCCCTGTTGGCATATACAGAGTAATTATTAATATGATCCACAGACAGGATTGGGTTGATTTTGATTTATTTAGCAAGAATAAAAAAAATAATGATTCTTTTGATTTGCTCGCGTAAGTAATTCGTTGAATATTATGTTAAACTTTTATTTTTGCTATTTATATATTTATATTTACACTATCAAACCTTATAAAACTTATATTTTACCAGTAAGTATATTCGTATATTTATTAAGAAAATTAAGAAATTAAATTTTTATGTTCTACGGATATCCTTCAGCAAAACCTTAATTTATTATTATCAAACATACGAATTCCTAGATATGAAATAGGCTAAAAAATTGACCATCGCACTATGAAGGCCTAACTGACCACTGAATTTGTCGGGAATCACGAACTAGTAGAAATATGTTTAAGGCCCTCAATACGTACGCATGCTCTGCGCTTAGCTACTCTTTTGAAATTTTAAAATGGAGCAGGACGTACATCCAAAACTTGCAAAGAAAAATAATATCACTCTTAACAAAAGCACACAAACACTACTCTCGGAGTCCTATTGAATATACAATGCTTCCAAGACATCAACGAGGAAGAGGATTGGTGGATATAGATAAGCAGCTCGACCAACAAATAATAAACTTACGTTCATATTTCCACAAGTTAGCGGATTCTTCCACACTACATCGAGCAATATGCGAAGCAGACGATTCTATGTCGCTACAGCTGAGGGAACAGGATATTGCTTCTCAACATCAAACAGACCAAGAGAAGTTACCAGCCTGGCTACGAAAACCACTTCATGGACGGCATCCAAATGAGGTCAACCAGGGCAATGTCGACAACTTAGCGTCGAACTACTGGTTGATTTGTGGACAGACCGAAAACCGAGGTTAGCTATTCCGATGAAAAACTATCGGAAGTTCATCATCAGAGATCCCTCAATAGAAAATGATCAATGTAGATATGGCTGTCAAACATCAGAGTCAGTCCAGCACATAACTGGAGGATGCCAAGAATTTGCGGAAACGGAGTATAAGGAAGTCATTACTCAGCCGCAAAGATACTCCACCAAGAGTTAGTAAATAAATTAAATCTATCGCAGGTAGGAAAAGTGCTTTACTATAAATACAACCCGGGAGTCTATTCTTGATAGATCAGACAGCTGTTCATAATAGGCTAGACATTATATTTAAAGGTAAAATTTCTAGACGAACTACACTGATTGACATGGCTATAGCCTAAGTGAGTATCTGTATAAACCGATACAGAAAGCAGTTCTTCTTGCAACCACGAGGACTGTCCTAAAGTTCGTAGGAAATACAGCAGACCACGTCACCTAGGACCCAATAATATGGAAAGGGTCTCCACAGAGCTTTATACTTTTGGTATCTTTGTGAACCTGGTACGAGTCAATATTACCTGGAGGGAGTGCGAAGCCGTTATGCTTGAAAATCATATAAAATAATAACCAATGCTTGATAGGTAACGATAAAATATTTCTGTAATTAAAATCTATACCATTTTTTACTTGTTTATTATTTAGCATAAATAACTGAATTGAAACTCTGTAGGTTTTCTATTAACTTTCATTTTACATTCGCCCATTAAAAATCGTGCCATATTTTTATTTTCTTTTCCTTTGTCAGAACTTGTCTTTAGTGGTGTCGAAAAACTTTTGTTAGAACTTACTTACTAGTTCATCTAAAAATTCTTATGGGGTAATAATTCGTGTTCATTTTGTTATATTCCTTGTTGTTAAGGTTCAGTGGAGTGGTGTAGTTTTTTCTATTCAATTAATTATTTTCGTTGAAATGACTGAAAGGAAACAACACCTCAGTCTAGAATATTGTAACAACTACACTTTTGGTGAAAATGTATGAAGAAGAAAAAGAAAAATGGTTTCTTATTTCTCAGGAGAATGCGTCGTAAATATGTCAACTACCAAATATGGTTGAGTTCACGAAATTTAAGTTTAAGTGATTGAAATTCTCGCTCTATAATAAACATATATGGTTTGTTTTTTAAATAAACGTTCTTTGTTCATCTAAAAAATTAAATAATCGTTTTGAAAAAGGTCTCTATCCTGACGTTATGTCATCACGAAGCCACTTACAAAATAATTGTAAATAGTGATAATACTCATTTTGTAACGAATACTTTTTTTGTCACATTTATGATATTCCTTCGCAATTCGTAGAATATTTAAAAAACAAAAAACACCATCTATAAATTTATGTGCCAATTTATTTAATAAAAACTAAGCTGTGGTTTCTAATAATAAAATATTTATAGGCATGAGGCCGGTTTTTGGCGAAGTTTTTCGAATACAGAAAGAAGGCTTTGTACGTAGAAGTAAATTTTACTTGTCGTTTTGGGGGCGGATATTACAATATAAATTTTACTTTGTGTCACTGTCGAATCTAACCGGGTCTAGATTATTAAGCAGAGGGAAAAGATTTGTGTCGGCAGTTTGAAATGTACCAAAAGATGTATGGGATAAAAGAAAACAAGAGTCAAAACTTTTATTTGATTTTATTGGATTTTGACATAAGAAAAATTACGGATAATATATTTAGGAATAATTCGATTTATTATGGGTGGGATAACATCTTTCAGTTGAATGATAATTAAAAGTGAATTTAATCTGAATTTAATAAATGTGTAATAAAAGTTTTGTCGGCAAATAATGGTGAGATGTTAGGTTTCACTACATGCCCCCCGCAAGGCGTCTGCTTATCCGACTTTGACTACGATAGGAAGTCCAAGCCGTAGGAAAGCATATGGCTGAGAAAGAATGTGAAACGAACATCCTCGGTGGTCTTCCAAAGGTCAGGCCGGGCTTAATCAAAGCCCTTGAGCGGTTTTCGACGTTTTTCCTATATCCGCATCATGAGCGGTGTTGGACGTTTGTCGTATATCCGCCGTCCTGTCACGGTCGCCATGTCGCAAATAGTCATGCCCCTGATGGAAAGGACATATGACTAGCGATCTAATTTTCGACCACCGAAAATGTATGGATGTTTCGTCCCGATACCGGTGGTGGACTCATCAGTGGAATCCACAGGTATCTTTCCCATATATCCTGTTTGTCATGCTTTCTACAAAACTTGGATTCCTATTTAGCCAAGTTTTGTCGGAAAATAATGGCGAGATGTTAGGTTTCACAACAGTATGTACACCGATTACCCCAGAACGGCGACACCGATTTGAATGAAAGTTTTTACGTTGTTCAGGAAGTTGCAGAGGTGGTCCCATATTTCTTTGGACGAAATTGCTATAGTAAAATCCAAGATGACGCTGACAAAATCGCGGCGAAAAAAATTAATTTTGTCCCATTTTGTCCAGAATTGGTATGGAGGAATTTTCGGGGGTGTATACAACGAATTTGAAATTATTTTTTAAAAATTCAAAATGGCGGATCCAATATCGCGGACAAAAAATCAATTTTGTCCATTTTTATTCAAAATTGGTACGTGGGAGTTTTCGAGGTCGTACATAACGAATCTGAAATTATTTTTAAGAAATTCGATATGGCGTTTCTAATCTGGCGGATACAAAATTAATTTTTTCTGATTTTTTTAAAAATTGATATGGGGGAGTTTTTGGGACTGTAATTATTTAAAAAAAATTAAATATGGCGTATCTAAGATGGTGGATTTAAGATTCTACATCTCTCGATTTTGTCTAAAATCAGTATTGGGGGATTTTTGTTAGTGTTAATTACGAATTTAAAATATTTTTTGAAAAACTCAATCTGGCGGATTTAATACAGGGTTCTAAAGATTTTACATTTTTCAATTTCTTCCAAAAAGGACTAAAAATTTTACATTTTTCGATTTTATTCAAAGGTGGGACTAAATCGTTTTTAAGGATGTAAATGGCGATTATAAAATTATTTTAACAAAATCTAATACATCAGATGCAATATGACGGTTTAGAAATTTAAAATTTCCGGATTTCATCCAAAATTGATACGCGGGGGCTTTGAAGGGTTTGGCAAATCGAATATGGTAAGTTGAAAATATTACCTAATACGCATTTTTTCAGATTTGGTATTAGGAAGTTTTCGGGATCATGTATTACGAATTTGAAGTTAATTTTTTACAACTATAAGATTGATAACATACAATATGATGACTGAAAATTTTACATTTTCCGATTTTTTCTAAAATTGATATTGCGGTGTTCTTGGGGCGTATACAGACTCAATATGCAATAAAATATATATCGGGCTGAGAAATTTACGTGTTAAGTTCTTTAAATATCGATATTGAAAGGTTCTAGGGCCTATATTGCCAATCTAAAATTAATTTGATATTTAAGATAGTGAATTTACTATGACAGACTAAATATGTTTTTAATACAATTTTACTGGTATTTGGAAAACTATAAGAATTAAAAAATTTTTAGTGGTTCATTTTAGGGTGATTTACAACTTTGGATAAAAGTGGTACTTCTTTGCCACCTTGGAATCATTGCGAGGTATACTAATCTCGATTCATACTTAGTCCAAATAATTTACGGATATCAAAATGAATTCAAAACTAAAAATCGACAAATAAAATTTTTAGAAAAAAAATTGAACCGACTTCTAAAAGTGCGTTAAAAAGTGAAAAATAACTAGAAATTTTTATACGAAATTGAAATTTTTGAAGTCAGCGCCAAATTATTTCTAAATAAAATAAATAACTGCTGATATATACAAATTATGGTATGAAAACAATTACAAATAAAGTATTTTTAATTTGTTTATGTGACTCACATTTTGTCAGGTATTAGTTTGGCGAAAATTTTAAATTTCAAATAAAAATTGATATTTATATCTGGTATTTGGATAAGAATTGTTGGGTGGTAATAGAAATTACGAAAAAATAAAAGAAATTTTTGTCAGTAAGTAAAGTGTTCAAACGGTACAACAAAACAAAGGAAATACTTCGGTTCACCGAACATAAAAAATGAAAAATAAATATCGAAAATGATAAAAAATTACAAAAGAGTTAAGTTGAGCGAATTATTTATATGATTTACAACAGTAATATTCATATTCATATATTTTTACATAAATATTTAGTTAAAAATTGGGCTAAATATGAACACAAAAGAATGTCTTGAATAAAAATTTTTATATTTATGTCTAGTGTGCGAATATCTCAGGGGAGGACGCAAGACGCAGTCACAGAAATTAGTATTGCCTGGCTTATCTATCCCTACAAAATTTAACCTATAATTAAATCTACACACCTATATATAAAATTGGAACTCTTGAACTACCTATTATGTCAGAAAATTCTATTACAGATAGACAAATGCATAAGTGAAACGCTTGTAAAAGTGCCCAACAATAACTATACTCATATAAAAATATAGGACTATAATAGAAAATAACATTTCGAAGTAAGAGGATCTAGGACCTTAAAGAAAATTCATTTATTCTCCCCTTATTTTATCTGTTATCGTAAATTCCAGACAATTCCTCGTTCATACCTCACAGTTACCTACAAATCCTTCTAATAACACATAAACGCATTACCTTGTCCCTGACAATTAAGAAATTTTGAAATAGCAATTAACCCTTCCCTAATCTAAACTTAATTAAAAGGAAAACCAAATTAAAATATCTTAAATTCGTTGAGGCGCGTCTATATTTTTGGGGAATTACATCCGCTCTTTGGCATTTATAGGTCGGTATCAGTGCGAAACAGACAGGGTCTCGAAAACACTAATGCAATTAAGACGGTCTTATAACAATAACGTTTCCGTCCCGAAATTGGCGTTGGTAATGGCGAAAATCCTTTACTTTGAAATTGGAAAGTCCGGACCCGATGCTTCTGTCTACTCATTGGGTTGGTATTATAAATTTAATCAGTTCAGATAGAGTACGGTTCTTAAGGAAGCTTTTAAATTAAATTAGAAAACACAATTCGTCTGGCATTTTTAGTTTGCTCGGCACGGCGCCGCGCAGCGCGGCGATACCGAATTAGTGATAGAACAGCTTTCGGGAAACGACATTGATCATTATTTAAGTAAAATATTCTGGCACTTCTCATAATATATATACTACACGTAAAAAAAGGTTTTTCCGATCAAGAAAAACCTACCGATTGATTCTGTCAATGTTGCTAATACGCCTGTCTTGATTTGGACATTTTAGTATCGCTACAAGTTGATCATTTTGAACTTTGTCAAAAGTCTTATTGTAATCTTCAAAGCAGACACATTCTGATTTATATCGGCACATCTCTGAGCCAGAATGTTGAAGACAAAAAGAGCTTCGCAACTTTCCAGATCGTTGCGAAATCTGAACTGTGTTTCTCCTTTTATGGATTATTTTGAGAAATATATATATATATATATATATATATATATATATATATATATATATATATATATATATGAAGTAAAATGCGAACAGTAAATGCAAACTTCGTTCCAACCATATCCTTTCCGTGTTAGAGGTTGCACAGTTCGAAAAAATTGCTAAGGAACACAATTCATGTGTCACTGTTCGCATTTTACTTCATTCATTCACGAAGCTGCATATAGTTGTACGTTTACTGAATGTGATTTCAGCACTATAACGGCATAATGTGGATATATCCACTGCTATTGCATCTCACACGGAGGGATCCGTGAAAGCCGCATAAACATATATACGCCAATCGGTGGGAGGTCGGCGAAGCCGCGTTCAGTATCTGCATGCTTTCTTCCGATCTGTCCTTTGCACAGCCAGGTGCATGTCGGTACCCTGATGAGTCTAGTAGAGACGAAACATGTACCTCTGCCGTATCACCGTGGCGGGGAGGGTAAGTGTTGACTTTTTTCTCGGTATGGTGGTACAGGTAGGCCATCATCTCGATGGTGGTGAAATAGGATGAATTATGTTCCTTAGCAATTTTTTCGAACTGCGCAACCTCAAACACGGAAAGGATATGGTTGGAACGAAGTTTGCATTTACTGTTCGTATTTTACTTCATTCATTCACGGAGCTGCATATAGTTGTACTTTTGCTGAATGTGATTTCAGCACTACAACGGCATAATGTGGATATATCCACTGCTATTGCATCTCACACGGAGGGATCAGTGAAAGCCGCATAAACATATATATATATATATATATATATATATATATATATATATATATAAATATATATATACATATATATATATATATATATATATATATATATATATATATATATATATATATATATATATATATATATATATATATATGAAGGGAGGACAAAATATTCGCGAAATTAGGTCCTTATAAGGCGAAACCAAACTTAAAGTAATTTTTTCCCCTTAACCCTAACACATTTTTTAAATCTGTCAGTAAGTTATTTTTATATCATCGAAAAAAAATAATTCCTGTTTTTCGGTAAAATAGGCAGAAATTGCTTTCTTTACCTCATCACTGGGAATTAAATCTGGTCTACAGGGATGGTAATCTAAGATTTGAGAGCCAACTTTTTGAATAGCAGTCATTCTACTGAAGCCTTGTGGACGGGTGCGTTGTCGTACACAAGCAGCACACCTTTGGTCAATTTTTCTCGCCTTTTCTCTCTTACAGTATCGCTTAAATGTTTTAGCAAGCCTGCATAGTATTCTCTTATTATAGAAACGTCTTTGTCTTTATAGTCAATCAGCAGTATTTTTTCTGAATCCAAGAAACTGTAGCCTTGAGTTTCCCGACCGACTGCGATACCTTGAACTTCCTCGGGGGTGGTGTGCCCTTTTTGAGCCACTGCATAAATTCAGGCTCACAATGACGAACCCATGTTTCATCCTCAGTGACAATCCGGCCAAAAATGTCATTCCTGTTCTCACTACATAAGTCCAAAAACCCGCGGTAACACACTACTCGGTGCTCCTTTTGGTGAGGCGTTAGCATTCTCCGAACCCATCTTGAGCACACTTTTAACATGCAAGATGATCATGCGTTATATTCCCAATGGTTGTAGGTAATACTCCAACAATTCCCTGCGAGTTGTTTCTTCTTCAGACGGGCATCTTCTAGTACTAACTTTTCTACTTTTTCAATGTTTTCGGCAGTGCAGTGGTGTCGCCTTAGTGGGCCGTCCGGCTTGGGATTGTCTTCAAGAGAATCTCTCCCTTGTTTGAATAGGTTATGCCACGGGTAAACCAAAGTTTTCCAGGGCAAAATTCACCTTAAATAGAAGAACTCTCTTCCAAAATGGTTTGAGGAAGTTTTCCTTGCATTGTCAGGAACTTTAGGATCAAATGAAACTTCATTTTTTCCACAGTTGCACTTTTTTCCGGACTGGCCTGACCTAATTGATGATATATCTGCAAATAATGACTCAATTTTAACGAAACATATGATACCAACTTACAAAGAATGCTTTTTCATCTTAATCGAACATCCAAACAGTATAATATGAAAATATCTGTGGAGAAAACCAAAGCAATGGTAATAGCAAAAGAACCGGTAAGATGCAAAGTAATGGTTGATGCCAAACGTATCGAATAGGTTGGGATGTTTAAATACCTGGGAGCACATATAACAAGTAACAGGGCAGTAACGGAAGAAGTACGCACACAAGCCAACAAAGCGGCCATGATATCAGGCCAACTAAGAGACATAATCTGGAACAATAAACATATGACGGTTGAGAGCAAAGCAAGAATTTACAAGGTCTGTGTAAGACCGATACTGACCTACGGCGCAGAAACAAGAAATGAAACAACAAAGACAAAACAAATTATAAGAACCACAGAAATGAAAACGCTGAAAATGATCACGGGAACAAGTTTAAGAGATAGAATAAGAAGCGCAAAAATATGCGAGGACAGCGGAGTGGGAGATGTTGTAAAGTGGGTTTGAAACCATCGTAGGTAGTGGAGAGATCACGTGGAACGAATGGACGATGACAGACTAGCAAAAACCGCGATGAGAGAGAAACCAAACACCAAACAGAGCCTGGACGGCCCCCCAAAAGATGGAGAGACAGCTGGATTTCGACCTCAAACGAGGATCGATGAGGCATTGCGTAGATAACAGAACTTGGTTCTACCTAGAAGAAGAAGAAGAAGAAATATCATACCAATGAGTTACGCAATTAGAGCAAGTAAAAAAGAGTAACTCATTCCCTCTCCAATCCCTTCATTCCGTTAACTTTTTGTCAAACCTTCAAAAAACAACTGTCTACTTAAAATCTCCAGACAGTTGTTTTCTGTAATTTTGCTCTCAGTTCGTTACAGCTCCACTGATGAGACTATTAGGTATATATATATATATATATATATATATATATATATATATATATATATATATATATTATCTAAATTAAAAGCTTTGGCGCAGTTCTATTAATAAATTATTGGTCACGTAGTAGTTAGAACTTAATAAAAATATGATCTGGAGGTGAATTTATTGCTTACTTAAATGTTTCTAAGAGCGCATTTCCGTTTGTAGACGACTAAATAGGGTGGTCAAAGAATATTTCAATGTAAATGGTGAAAAATTTTAAAACTTTTCCTCAACATTAAATCAGTAATATTGTACATATAAGGATATTGTATGTGGTAATAGAGACGACTTATAATAATGCAAGTACAATATATATAAGATGACTGAGGTAATATTTTAATTTTACTTCCCAGCTTTTGAGGCACGTCCTTCCTTATATTATATGTGAAATTACTACTTAAAATAGTCACAAAATCCTTAGGTTCGACTTTTCTTTTTTAGTATACTTTCTTATTCCTTTTGAGTGCTTATATACGGAAAAGTAAGAGGAGGCTGTTGCTAGTTTAAGACTTCCAATATTAAATAATAAATGAAGATCTTTAAAAATTAAAGAAGGCCCAGTTTAAATCCCGGTCAGGTCAGAATTTATTTATTTATTCTAAATTTAAAGGAAAAATAAATTTTACAGCACCTTCATAAAATGGTTTTGAAGGAGATTCCTTCATACGAACACCATAAAAACCTGTCGGGCAAGACTGCGAAGGTAATGTTAACTTTTAATAACTTTTTTTATTACCCTCCGTAATTTTAGATGTTACATTTTAGTAGGTAGTAAATTAAATTGAAAAATGTGAATATACGAAGAGGAGCTGCAATTTTCCATTTTAATTTACGTTAAATGCAATTTCATATCCTGCGCGAATAGTTATGTGTAGTTGGAAATGCGTGGATTTTATGTAGCTGAGGAAATTTATGTTCTTGTGCCATTTTCGTTATTTTGCTGATTTTCAATTTATATAGTATTAAAATTATAGGCACCAGGTAAGTCAAAGTAAAATAATTTTCATTGTTAAAAGTATAAAATTGTTTTAGCATGCCCTGATATATGATTTGTTCAATATTGTTCCTGACTTTTTTAATTTATGCAAATATTGAAGTATAACTTTTCAACAAATCTTTTAAATTAATTTCATTTTTCGTCTTCCCTTTTTCTTCTTTTACTAGCCGTTTCTACCCTGTGGATTCTCATTTATAAGCTAATGAATAGAGAATAATATAAATGATTCTGTGAATACCGTCAGGATACTGGCAGTGCCATCACACTAAAAACAATCCGTTCTGATATTTTGTTATGTTTTCCATTTTCAACAATGATCCTTTATTATTTTATAGGCAAAACCAAAAAACTGCGTTTATTTTTCGTTTTCTGTTTATAAATCAAAACAAATATTATTTACTATCTCGATAGTGTAAACGGGCGAAATACTAAGTTAAAAGAGTTCTGGAACGGACTCATTCACATCATTATTAACGAAGTTAAAGAGGAAAAACCGGAAAACTCATCTTCATGAGTATATACAACTCCCTCGGTAACAGCGCTACTTTACTTTAACGCGCTCTACTGTTTTCTATCATGTTCACGTATTTCACAGACTTTTGATGTAAAATGAAAATGAAGGCTTTCTACCAAAATTGAAATTCGACCATCCATGATATTTCTATTATGGATTTTATAGAAAAGATAGTTTGATCCTTTTTTTTCCAAAGATGAATACTTTGTCTTACATACAAAAGTAAAGAATATATATACAGCGACGTAACATGAAAATTAGCAGTTGCTGGAATATTTGCTTCAAGGCGTTCTACTGGACGCGCAAACCATATACTTCACTGCCCTTTTTCAAGCAACAAAGATACGTCTCGCGCCATTTACAGACCTGCAGAAGCTGTATGTTAGATAATTTTTGTAAGAAAAGTGCAAAAACTAAGTTTTGATAAAGTCTTTTCAATATGGTTACTCCAAGTTAGTTTTTGATCAATGTAGAGCCCTAAACATTCTGTGGTATTCACATTTTCTACGAATCGGGTATTTACTGGTGTCAATACACTAGTATCAATATTTTTACTAAAAATTTCCGTAGCCATTGTTTTATTATTATTTAGTTTTAGGCCGTTCTCATTGCATCAATCAGCAACGCAAGAAAAGAATAAGTGACAAGCAATATAATCCAAATTGACATCTTATATTTTTTCAGTGGTAAGATAATTGATGAAATAGTTAAATAATGTTAAAGAATGCACGAGTCTTTTAGCGTGCCTCTCCTCATTTCTTGAGACGAGGTTTTGACACCGTCGATCACTACTGGTGTTTGCCTTTCTTCAAGATAGGTTTTTCTCGGCTTTTTGCGGATCTTCTCATACTCAATTTGTTTAATTTATATAATAGTAGAGTATGATCGACTATGTCAAAATCTCGGTTCATGTTAAAACATAATTTCATATATTTTTTTTCAATTAAAGCAATAAAACTATATTGCATAACCATATATAAACCAGTATAATTTGAGCGTGGTATACAAAATTCCTTTTAATATATTTTAGATAGTAAGACGGTTATTGCAGTGCAATTGAGCGACAATTTTCGATATCTTGAGAACCACTCTTATTTTTAAAAATAAGTATAATCTTTGATGTTTTTAAACAAGTTGGAAATTTACATTGTGAAAAACTTGAGCTGATTGGTATGAAAAAAAGAGCAGCGATTTTATCAATGACCGAGGATTTTTTAGCACTTCTTTAATTTTTCCAGAGTTGATGGGTAACATAGATTGTGAAATGTGTTTTATTTCAAGCGTTGGTAAACTAGGAGATTTACTGTGTTACTGGGATATGCAAAAATATTTTTAAACACCTCACATACAGCTGTTTTGTTTGAGACATACCCATTTTTAACCGGCTTCTAAAAGAAGGAGGTTCTCAATTCGTCAACTATGTATGTTTTTTTTTATGTATGTACACCGATTACCCCGGAACGACGGCACCGATTTAAATGAAAATTTTGACTTTATGTTCAGGAAGTTGTTGGATGAAATTGGTGCAGTAAAATCTAAGATGGCGCTGACAATATGGCGACCACAAAAATTAATTTTTTCCGATTTTCTCCAAAATTGGTGTGAGAGAGTTTTCGGGGTCGCATATAACGAATCCAAAATATTTTTAAAAAATTCAATATGGCGGATCCAATATGGCCGACAAAACAATCAGTTTTGTGCGATTTTCTCCAAAATTGGAACGGGACAGTTTTCGGAGTCGCATATAACAAATTAAAAATTGGTAGGGGAGAGTTTTTAGGGTTGCATATAATGAATCTAAATTTATTTTAAGAAATTCAATATAGCGTATCCAATATGGCGCATAAAAAATTAATTTTGTCCGATTTTTTTTTCAAAATTGATATAGGGGTGTTCTTGGGATCACACATTACGAATCTGAAATTAAAGAAAAAGTAAATATGGCGGATAAAAAATCCAAGATGGCAGATTAAAAATTCTACATCTCTAGATTTTGTCTAAAATCGGTATTTGGGGTTTTTGGTTAGTGTAAATTACAAATATAAAATGTTTTTTCAAAAACTGAATCTGGCGGATTCAATATGGCGTTTTGAAAATTTTACATTCTACGATTTTCTCCAAATCTGATATGGGGGGTTCTTGAGGGTGTAAATTATGAATTTAAAAGTAAGTTGCTTTTTCAATGTATCTTATAAGTCTCATTAGTTTAGACTTGAAACTTGTGGACCGCGATATCAGCGACAAACCTTCGATGATGTAAACTTTCTTCACTGACACTGATTCTTTAGTTGTTCCAGTTTATGTCTTTAAAAAAGTCCTGATGTTTTACGGTAAATAATCCTTGTGACATCGTGTCTCCCTGTCTTACTTCTCTAGTTATATGTATTTTGCATGTGTTTGTACGGCGTCTTACTTACAAGGAGGCATTATCATCAATTAAGTCATTGTAATTTATATAACCACAATAGGAGACTGGTATGTCTGTTGTTATCCATGTTTTCCGTGTCACCCTTTTTTAATATCAGGATAATGTAGGTGTTGGCCCAATCCATATGGATATCTTCCTATTGGAGTCATTTGTTGTAAAGCTTAATAAGCTCATTGATCAGTGAGCTTTCTCAGTTTTTTTGAAATGTTTGTCAGTACTCTATCATCTTGTGCCTCTTTGTTATTTCTCATGTGCCGCATTGCTACAATAATTTCATTAGTATCAATTAGTAGGATTTCTTTCGAGTTAACATTGCTCCAAATTTCTAAGTTGCCTTACGTCTGGGGTGGTTTATTCGTCTTGTCTGCTCTTTCTTGCATCCTGGTAATACGTAATGTACTTTCATAAGTCTGTGGTCACTGCATGTGCTGAAATTATTGGCAACACGTTGGTGGCACCGATGCCTACTGTATCGGCGTAAAAAATCCCTCTAAAAATTGTGCGACGAAGAAAATCCTTCTTAAACATATATATATATATATATATATATATATATATATATATATATATATATATATATATATATATATATATATATATATATATATATATATATATATAAATAATTGTCAGAATAAAAAAAAACTTTTTCTTTTTTCCCATTTATTTACGAACCAACTTCTTTAATTGAGAAATATCTTTTTTCGTTTTCGGTTGACTGCGCTCGAGAGATTAAAAGAAATATAATACGAGCTTGCTCTTGTAAAAAAAGGCCATAGTGTATTAAACATTGTTAAAAACCCTTTTCACGTTAAGCCTAAAGTAAAATAAGGCCATACTATACATTTTCTCTTAATACCCGTAAAGACTTATTTAAAAAGTCGTAAAAAAGAGATAATTATTGCCGAGGAGACCCGAAACTCGAGGGACAATAATTTATGAGTTTCGGCTCCATTTTGACCCGCACCGGGAAAACTCAGTCCACCCTAAAGGTATATCTGAAACTTTAGTGTTATGTGTAAAGTTGGAACAAAATATCATATAACTTGCGTATAGAGTTACTGGAGTTGGAGTTTCTCTAGGTCTTACGAAAAAATGTTCTCGTATTTTTAACGGAAAAGAGGATTTATTTCTTTTGTAGTCCGGGCTTGCAGTCAAAATCTTTCGGTTCGTTGTGAAAGTAATTCAATCTTTTTGCAGAAAGCAAAGAATATCAAGACAAAGAAATAAAAATAAAGTATTCAAATTTTTCAATTTATTTATATTACTTTACTACCCTACACCGCATTGTTTGAATAAGCATAGAGGACAGTTTTCCGATCGTACCTAACCTCAAAACGCTAAACATCGTGATTTCAGTGGCACAAAACAGAAGCAGTATTCTATATACCCTATTAATTGGTTGTTGAATTCAAATCCGATGTTTATTTTCAGAAATACAAGACGGTGAACCCGAAATTGAGGGTGTGTATGTAAAAACTATTAAATATTAGTGACAAAGAAATATTAAAATCAATTTATCTCGACCTAAGAGTTTGGTGATATAACCTGAAAAATAACTGCTATAACCTAACCTAAAAACAAAAATTCTTCTCCCACAGGTATAAAACAAAGTCAACGACACTATATGCTCTATAAAATGTTTTTGAATGAATTCAAATACGGTGTCTGTTTTCAGAAATTCTAGAAGACAGGTCCAAAATGGGAGATATGCAGATGAAAATTGTCAAATAATCAACACAAAGAGTTTTTAAACACACAGGAATATGCGAATTAATTTTGATATATGAGTGTGATCAATGCAAAAAAAGTTTAAAAATTTCGTTTTTCCTTAGAAAATCAGAAAATTGTTCAAAGCAAGTTTTTAAATATTTATCATCATCAAATCAAGAATTTCGAAAAATGTTGTCATAATGAATATTTTCGTAGCATGACATCAACCACTTATGTAACATCCCCGATCTTAGATATAGCTATTGAATTGGTTGTCGATAGATTGCCAAGGATTAAAGGTATTTTAGGATTTTGAGAATAAACGAGAAGAATTAAATTAATGGTGATCCGTCAATATCGTTATAATAACTAAAGTTGTAACAGTATAATCTCTATTTAGCACAGAATAGATATTCCTCTCCTGGGTGAAAGATGAATTAATACGTTGGTAACGGAGAGAAACCAGCGTATGTCAAAACTTAAAATATGGTATAGATTTCACCGAGAAACAAAAACGATTTATGAGAATATTGATAAATTCATTAAAGATATTGAGTTAATTGTAGATTTAACAGCATCAAATATATTTTCATTTATTATTTTACGATAAACAAAAAAGTTCCTAAAAATGTAAGACAGCTTTTATTCAATATATTCGAACAAATTGCATTTGTATTAAATCGAATGATAAGAGCGTCTGATAAAATTATATCAAGAATAAAGCATTTTACTGAAATTGTTAATAACGTATATATCCATCAAGATGGAAAATCAAAGGAGAATAATTTGTTAGAAGTTGAGCCAGTGCTTCACGATAGTATAATCAGCTAACGACACGCTGATAATCAACTCGTATGAAATTCTTAAACAAGAATTAAATTACAGATTTTGCATCTGCCGTTTGGATGATGCTAAAGCTCATTTTGACCTTGCGATTCTCGATGAATACCTAATCAAAATATGTAATAATATACAGGGTATTCCATTCAAGTTTTGGCAATTTTGGGGTGAAACTTTTTTTTGAGCCACCATGTATATTTTAAATTAATTTTAAAACATAGTACCAATAAATCTATACGTCCCATATTAAAAATATTTTAAAATATTTTATCGTTATTTGCATATAAATCGATGAATTTGTGTATATAAATACATAATTTCATACTTTATGAATTTAAAAAGTTGTCTTTTCTCTTAAGACTGTTATTTAGATCTTTGTTTGTACTATTCATAATTTTAGTCAGGCGTCAAGTGGGTAGTATCCTGCATCTACTTTACAAAATGAAGATTTAAAATATATAGATGTTTTCTGTGAATTTAGCTCTTGCTTCCATACGGCTCAACTAACAAAACCATAATAAATTATCTGCTCCTTTCTTAATGTTCTTAAAGAGAAAAAACAAATTTCGAAAAAGATAGTCTGTGAAATTATTTATTTTTAGTAATTTTCTACCGCTTCAAGGTATATTTAGATAAATAGACAGCTGTTTTCTGCAAATTTTGCTCTTAGATTCTTACAGCATCACTGATGAGACCATTAATTGAACGAAATTAGTATGGAGAGAAAACCAGAATGGAATTCGCTAAGAATAATCTGTCTATCTCTTTCTTAATCGTCTTAAAGAGGTTTAAGTTCATAGTTATTTGATTAGCTCTATTCAAAACAGATATTTTGTTTTGAGGAAATAAATTTTGTTTTGATCAAAATACTCTTTTATTCTGCGAGTGCAAGAAAAAATTGTTGGGAGAAGTCGGAAACCTTCGTTTTAAACCTACCCATCAATGGGGTTATTCTAGCTTGATATTTATATGTTAGGCATGATTTCCCCTAGTCCAATTAAATTATTCAAATTGTATAACTCTAGAAATATATTATCGTTGATACCAATCATATATCTTGTAGCACATGGTCCTCCTATTAAAGACCAAATGCAACACCGACTCTTAAAACTTTTGCCAATAACTATATTATGTTAACTCGTTTTGTTGTTTCATCCAGCCCAAAAGTTCAAAAGTGTATATCAAAAGTTTTGAACAACTTTTAAGAACGCCATATATAGGTACGGTAAATTTAGCGGAAAGACTTGCAAGCACAACTGAACGTGTATCGTTAGATGCAGAAATACGAACTATCTGAAATCACTTCACGAGTGAACGAATTTAATATTGTGTATTTGAAATTTTACTTACCGAGATTGTATTTCGGCCCGGCGAATGAGTTTTCGAAAAGAAAACTCGCGTAGTTTGGCAAACTATTTATATTTTGATATAAACTGTTAACTAAAAGAGTAATGACTTTTTTTGATGATTAATAAGGCATTATTCTTCGAATTGCATTTGGTTCTTCCTGTAGACCGCTTTTGATAATCTAGTGAATTGAATCGGTCGAAATATTTACTAACTCAAAATCCTAATATAGAAACTGATGTACAGTGTTAAAAATAACTTGGTAGTAATTTGCTAAGTTATGACAACCTTTTTTGTAGTGAAAATGGAAACTAACTCATTGAGTAAGTAAACAAAACCTACACTTTTTAGTTATCAGAACTAAAGGCAATCCAGTCTTGACATTTGATCAGCCAATTTCCTAAATGAACAATACTTGAACCTTTACGCGTATAAAGTAAAATTTTAGTTAAGAAAGCTACAATCTCTGTTATAATGGTTTTTTTAGTTTCCTGTGACTAACCAAAAAAGTTACTTAAATATTTTTTTGTGATAGTGTCATACACAATAAGTCATGCAAAGGATCATTAACCGTAAGGGAAAAATATAAAAATATTTTTAAATTTAGAGTAGCTTAACAGACTTTTTGAAAAAAATTAGAGAAAAATCTTAGTTCAAAAAATTAATTCAGAGTTGGATTGGGATAATGGACATATAAGCATATATGTTAATTTGCCGTTTCTTTTCACGATGTAAACAGAAAACTATAAATCCTGTGCAAACTTAATTTTTATTAGATAGAACGTTTTAATAAATCCCCTTATACAAATTTTTAGATTTATATTAGTTTTCTTCTATGGTAAACGAACCACTGCCATGATTCATCTTAAATATCACTATCATTAAATGTTACTATCACTGCATGAAATGTCATACAAAATTCAAAGGGGAAATTTTGATAAAATATAAATACTATAAATTATAAATAAAAATTGTTTAACAATTCAAACACTAACAAGGCAAAATAATTTGACGTAAAACAAAATTATTTGGGATTTTTTTATCTTTATTGTTATAAGGAAGATTTATATATTGGATGGTGGTCTGTTTGTTATGTGGTTATTCCTTATTTCAGAAAATGTAATTAGAAATTTCATTCACCATTTTTAAAGCTGTACTGCGTCTACGAGCGAAATGATGTCTGCGACTCGGGTGCTGTCGGTCCGTGTGTACGGGGGGCGTATTCGTTGACTGGATGGTTTTGGCCCCGTACGTTAAAAACTCGTAATATTATTGCAAAATAATCAAAAACATACATTTACAAGAAAAAGATTTTTTAGTTAGTTTCGACGTAACATCACTTTTTACGCAAATATCAGTCGAAGAAGCTCTTTCTGTAATAGACAACAAATTTAATCTGCCAAAATATGTCATCGAATTAGCTAGACACTGTCTCGATAATACCTGTTTTACTTATAAAGGCCAGCAATATAAACATGTCGAAGGAGCGCCCCTATGGTATCGCCTCTATCTCCTGCACTCGCTAACTCATTTATGGAAGACTTGGAATTAAAAGTTTTAGAGACCTCCTCGCACAAACCATGACTGTGGCTACGTTATGTAGATAACACATTCGTTATCTGATGGCTTGGAAAAGAAAATCTCAAGAATTTCCAAAATCGCCTAAACAATATAAACCCAAAAATCAAAGTCACCTCAACGCCGATTCACATCACCACCTCGCTCAATTATTTGCAGTAGTGAAATTACTTGCATTTCGATCGCAATCTCTTACAGATCAAGAAAATTTCTATAAAGAGAACCTACTGCAAGGCGCCCTAACAAAAAAATGGTTATAAAAAAGAACATATAGAAAAAGTTCTAAAAAGGAAACGCTTGGCCTCGAAAAATCGCGAAAACCAAGAGAATAGCTCGAAAATTTTTGTTCCTTATGTCAGGCCGATGACGTGCTGCAGGTCTCGCAACCTGATTGGCCCCACGTACACACGGGACTGACAGCACTTGAGTCGCAGGCGTGAGTTCGCTCGTAGACGCCGTACAGTGAGCTTTGGAAATGGTGAATGAGATTTCACCGAAACGTCAGCTACCTTACAATCCTTAGAGGGGCTCAGCACATACACGAGATACCGGAAAAGATATATATATATATATATATATATATATATATATATATATATATATATATAGATATATATATATATATATATATATATATATATATATATATATATATATAGATATATATATATATATATATATATATATATATATATATATATATATATATATATATATATATATGTAAATAATAAATATTTTTTACAAAATTTTACTCGTGATACAAGTACCTGAAAAGAAATATTTCTAGTACAGACGACTAAGGAAATAATATGCAGAGGATGTCCCAAATTCGAGCTTTATCATTCTGAACATTTTTTAACATCTTCTGGTGTATTCCGAAAAGCCTTACCAAAATTGAGTTAAACAATTGAGTAATCAAAATATAAATCCTTACAAACGTACCCTAACAAAAAAAAAACATTTCAAAAAACCAATGTGTATCAAACGGAAACAAATTCAGACTTAAATGTCATTTAGATGACCCTAAAGCTTTCTGAAATTTTCAAAAATAGCCAAAGGGTTGAATATGCATATTCATTTATTTATGTACTACTTATACATAAATATGTGTATTACCTAATTTATGAATCTTATTTTGTATTTTACCGTTCCCTCTAATTAGTAATGAGAAATAATTTTTCATTTAAACATACTATAACTAACGACCGTTTTGCAACAATTTCAAATTGTTAAAAATGACTACCAGTGGTATTCTCAATGAGAATATTTTACTAATTTTATTTATAAAATTGTTAAATTTAGTTTCAGCAATTTTATGTATCAATATTATACAATAAAATTAAAATATATATACATTACGTACTTGTTAAGAGTAACAACAAAGTCAATTATTATAAACAACGTAAACGAATGAAAACTCCCAACGCAAAACTCATCACTTTACAAAAATAAAAACCTGGCAGAAATGGACATCACTTTGAGCATTTATTAAAATATTATTTTATTAACTTTTTAAATTAAGTTTGTCATATTTTGCAATTGGTAAAACACAAATTTTGAATTTTAATGTATTTTTTAAATAACGTTGTGTGTGTACTAGTCTCAGGACATATCAAGATTACTATTTAAATTTTAAAAAACCTTAGTTTCACACCCTATTCATCCTATTACAAATGACATATAGCCGCATAAGCATGCTAAGCTCCAAAACCCCTAAATCTATCCGATGCAAATGCATAAAACCATTCTATCAGTTAACACTGATATTTTGCAGCTGCAAACTTCTGCTGTTAGAAACATTGGAAACCGTAAATCCAAAGTGGACTGACGGACAGGATTATTCTGCCGCCTTCAATAAGTTTCAGTCAAAATAAATTACGTTTTCATGTATTAATTAAGTCTAATTTTCGGACTTTACCTTTCAATCTTGGTTAGACTGGTAATGCCGCCAGAGGCAGTTCAGGCAAAGTGATGTTAAAATAGACATGCAAAAGTCGTTAAAACGGATTTAAATGGAAAATTAGCTAAAAGAGCTTCGCGATTATTTTTTTTCTAAAAGTTGGCGTTTGATGGTGAATAATAGTGAAGTAGTCTTACAGCTTATAGAGAGATCCAAAAATATATTAAATTGGGAATTATAATTATGTCATGTTTTTAATTTTTAAAACTAGTAAATCAATTATGTTTGATATAACTACATATAATATTGTGTTAAAAATTAATCTCATTCTTAAAATTGTGCTCAATAAAGAATATAACAGTGTGTCCACGGATGAGGTATCGCACTCCACTAAACTTCAATATTTTGGATTTTTTGAGGGAAAGTCCTTATTGATAAAAAGTTGCTTGCCTTCGGATTTCAAAAGAAGTGGTCAAAATCAGGTATGCTACGTATTCAAACTATGCAGAAATATTCTTAAATAAAATAAAGTTTTTATATTTTTTATGCAATTCTTATTTAACTAAGTTTTTCCAAAATAGAAATGTAGTTTCATAAATCTTTTACCTTTAATTTAAGCAATGTTGTAAAACCTTGACAATTAGTTTGAAATAAAAAGATGCAAAATACCTTCATTTGTAGTTGCAACAGCTTCTACAACTCCAAGTAACTCCACAGAAAATAATCTAAAGGCCAGACTATTGGTACCAAAGCGCCAATCCACTTATTCTTGAATTTAAAGTTTAATCAGTTTATTACTGGTAATCAGCAGGACATCCCGCTTGATAAAATAAAAGCTTTTTCTTAAACTCTAGATGTTCATTCTCCACTTCCGTCATAATAAAATTGGTTAAAATTTTCACATACGAATTTTTATTTAAATTTTCTACTAAAAATTAAGGTCCAATAATTTTATGATACATTACGCAACATCAAACATTAACTTTTTAAATATTTGCCTATGAGTGGCAATTCTAAAATTCGAAGTTTTCTTTGCCCAATAACTATATTTTTGTGAAGAGACCATACCATTAGTCATCAAAGTTGCCTCTTTATTAGAGCTATATCTTTTTCTTGCGAGCATTTTTTTTGATATTTACGAACAGTTAATAGTCATCATTGAGGCCAAACCTGGAGTATAGCAGATACCGAAGCAATTTAAAGTGTAAGTCATGCAGTTTTGCCATAGTGATGACCCATGTTTCATCCAATGTAACAAAGGACTAGGAGTATTTTTTGATGCGCCCTTACAAAATTATATTTTGATGCATCCTTATAGAAATATTATATTGATGAGTCATAATTGGTTAGTTATGCTTCTGGTAATTTCTATATTTGTATTATGGTACATTCTAGTAGATTCTATAGATATATAAATAGGGATAGGATATGAGTATTTAGTTAAATTTGTATTTGAATTTTGAAAAGTATTGTGTTCTATTTGGACGCAGTGAGCGATTTTAAAGTGGAAAAGTAGGAACAATATTTTGGTTTAGGTTAGATTATCGTCAGAGCATAAAGCCTAGAAACAAGAGAACATCGTCAGTAAATACACTCACCGACTACTCACTTACCAAGGACATACTTCAAACTTAATATTTAGATGTATTTTACTCTTTTTGGAAGCTAACATCAAAGGAGAAAGATATTTAATAAGAAAAGGACTAACAATTTGATAATTATTTAATTAATTACACCTTGACATCCCTAGCTCAGACAGTCAGACCTAAACACATTCGCATTTCTTTAATAATTCCTTTTTCTGGTGGTAATTGGAAGCTTTAAATCATAATTTCATTAGCCAACTTTTGTGCTTTCTGGTACAGTTAAGTTAGTTCACCAATTCATTATTTAATGTTGTCGATATATCACAGTTATTTTATATAGCTGAACATAGACTTGATTGATGTTTGAAAAATAAAAGTAGTATTAAATGATATAATTATAAAAAAAAGACCATACATCCTGCACATAACAAAAGTACCCAAAAAAATATTTTTGGAGTACATAACCTCAAATATTTCAAAATCTTGACATGATGGATCAATTTTGATTTCAGATTTGGGTTCTACTCAGTAAATTACTTCGAAAATGACCAGCCGCTTAATAACAATCATGACACCAATTTTTGTAGACCTGGTTTAATTATAATTAATAACACGTACTAAATAATGGTTATTTTACTTTGATGTTTTTTACTTAATATTTTTGTGAAAACTTTCTTTCAAAAAGTACAAATTACTTAAAAAGAGTTTTACTATATGATGTTAAAAACTAAACAATCTTATTTTTTAACATATTGAGTAATTTTATAAAAATAACTATTGGATACTTCAAAATGGCGACATACTGAAACAAAAAAAAATGCCTGCAATGTGGATAATTTGAAAGCAAAATACTGATTGTAATATATCAACACAAAGGTAATTTAAAGAGCTAACCAATGGTCTAAAAACTCGTAAACTATTTCATTACCACCCAAGTAAATGCACTCAGAATATGGCAAAAAATCATGCACAATATGCACGATTTAATATTACTAACAGCAACATATTTCACATCTGTAAAAATTATAATCACAAAAGTCATCACCGCAAAATTAAAAAAAAATCTCTAAACGAAATCTGGATGTGTTTTTACAGTGTACGCTAGTCTTGAATAAAGCACCCTTAATTCGAAATATCTTAATGCATTTTCAGTGTAGAATAATTTCATTTTATCGAACACGCAAGATAGATTAAAGGCACATTAGAAGTGAATCACTTTTATTTACGATCGGATAATTTACCATTAGAGAGTTTTCGTCGAACATTTGTGAACGTAAACAACTCAGAAATAATACAATGTTACTAATATCTATAGTGTCCTTTCAAAGTTTACTTTGTGGACCATGACCTTTCATTATTCATTTATTTTTTTCGAGTGGATTATTTGTTTGTATAAAGGTGTATTTTGATGTTTGGGGTAAGAAATATCGACTCGAATCTCTTTCTTCTTCATGGGTAATAGGCATCATTACATGCTTGTTTGAATAATATATAATTAAATATACTTTAAGATGAAAATATATTGGAAATAGATAAGTGTGGGTGGAGAATTAAGCTTAACTCGCATTATTCGATAGCAGACTCTCCCTATTAAAGGAAAGTACATTTTATTACTTAAGATGCATCATTTTTATGCATTCTGTTAAATGAGGCGTTAAAGGACATGATACAAGAAATCGTGAAAAATTTCTCACTGAAGGATATAACAGAATATTTATTTTAAAGGTTAAATACCGCATTATTTTAGATACTTATTTGTGAAATTTTCTTAAGAGTTTCGAACTAGCAGATTTTTTGCACATCCAATATTTTGTGGTCGCAAAACACAATCTGCCGTTTTTTTTGTTGTACATCCTTGTCACAAAAAATTCTCTTTCACATCGTGTTTTCCGACCACTAAAACACACTTGCACAGGTTGATTTAAAGCATATTTTGAGTAAAGTTATACATTAAGCTTGTGTGTCTTTTTTCGAAATAACATTAATTTGTTTAAGATTTATTAGCTTATTATTGAAATGCATGCATGTCAAAGTAAGATTTTTTGTGGAATTAACTATCAAAAAATGATCATTAATAACTCATATACATCTTAAAAGAAGTTTATGATCGACAGTAATAATTATTCAGCTAACATTAGATGGGGCTTAAATCATGAATTAAGGAGAAACAATATTTACAGCAACACCAACATATATAGACATATGATATCAGAGTATAGTTGGCCTAGATTCACCACTCTCTTGATGAAGGAATGAATCTTAAGGACAACATACATCTAAGGAATTAATTCAAAACTTCACACCTTCACAGAATGTCCCGTTAATGCGATTGACCGGCTGTATTTCGATAAATATTAGTCACTAAGCACTTGAAAAAATATATGCTTCAAGAAAGTTGTTACTAAATAGGGCGTAAGAGGGCCTATCTTATGATATAAAATAGAAAAACAACAGTTTCTCTAAAAAATCAAATATAATGACAATCCTTTATTATTTTAGATATCTACTGCTCATCTTTTAAAACTTTTGTACTTAACTTTGTTTTATAACTTTTAAAATAAATGGAGGGGGAAGCAAGAAATGTTGTTATTAAAAACATACCACAATTCTGGATTGTCTTGTCCAATTTTAATAAACTTGATCCTATTTAGGAGAAAATTTTCAAAAAAATCAATATAATTAAATAAAATATTTCTAATTTTATAATTAGGCCGTAAGAAGACGTATTTGACAATATGAATCTACTAAATATGTTTTAAAACTTTTACAATGAAGAGAGAGGAAAGCAAGAAATATTGTTATTCAAAAATACTATAACATTGTGAAGCTTTGTCCAATTTTAATGAACTTGGTTTTATCTAAGAGGTAATTCTACATAGTAAAAGAAGTTCAAGTTTTAAAAGTATTTTATGAATCAATTATTAGATGGCGCTATGTGCCAAAAAATTTTTTTTCCAATTATTTCAAATATTTTAAATGAAAAAGCGTCTTTACAAATAATTTTTTAGAATATATATATATATATATATATATATATATATATATATATATATATATATATATATATACAGTGGCATAACTAAGAAGATGTGCCTCTTCCCTCAGATTTTTGAATGCATCCTACTATTTTGCACAAGTCTTATTCTTATAATTAATTTTCGTCAAGGAATTTGAGGTCCCCCACTATATATATATATATATATATATATATATATATATATATATATATATATATATATATATATATATATATATATATATATATATATATATATATAGAGAGAGAGAGAGAGCAGAAATTAAAACTGCTATATTTTCTACCCTTGAAAAACGAGGCATTTGTACATATAGCAATGGACCCCATTTTAAACAACATATTGTAGTATTTTGTTTTCATTTATTTTCTTCGTAGTAAGTTACATTGACTACTGTTCTTTCCATAAATATGAAATATTATTCAAAAAATGTATTTTCTTTTATTTTAAAGATTGCCGTGTTTGCGGTCTCGTAACACTTTTACATTGCGTGTGACAATGTAACAGTTTTATGAAACCGAGGTCACTAATTTTTAATAATAGAAAAGTGATAAGTTTAATAAAGTAACTAATGTTGTAATTACTTTTATCTTCCACTTTAAATATATGAATAAATGAGAATAGTTATGATACTACAGCTCTGTGATTTTCAGGTAATAAAAAAAATTTGTAACCTAATGTCACAGCTGTGTATTAATCGAGTATCTGACGAGAATCTCTATTTCGATAAATAAAACAACATATCTTATTTATGTAAGAATCTATGACAACAAACAATTTTGGTTATTTATGTTTTTTTTTGGATTATTATAGCTTATTAGGGAATTAATCAATTTTAATATCTAAAAACTAAAAATGACCCTTGACAAAATGGTGAAATTTGTTTTTATTATGCAACGTATTGTACTCGTGTGGTGGTACGAAGAAAATACTAACAAGAAATAAATTCAATTTTATACGTAATATTGCTTATATAGAGAAACGACAAAAGAAGATACGATAAGGCGATATTATACCTATATATACTTAAATAAGTTTATTTTTTGTCGACATATTTACTCAACCTTGTCCAATGTTTTCAGCAAGCTACAGTGCGGAAAATTGTTTTTTCCTATCCATTATATAAAAAACGTTTTACTGATTTTCACTTAAAACTGTAAACATTTTTTCTTCCGATGTAGGTAGAGAATATTTCTAAAATAACAATCTTGTTTACCTCGTTTTTATTAGAAATAAATAAAATAAGATTAAAACAGTGTTTATCCTTAAAACTTAACAGAAAAGAGATTACTTAAAATGAAAAATTTATTTGTTCAGTTATGCTGACGAGTTATTTGGTGGAATAATTATTTTTAAAAAGTTAAAATACAAATATTTATCAAATAATTACATCACTTTTAATCAAAAGTTACCTGTTTTTTAATTAAAAATTTAATATACCGAGATAAAAAAAGCAATGAAGCTTTACATGTACGTGCAGTGCTGTAGGTGGTGTCCTATGCAATGTTCATCGAAACTCTAAGTTTCCTAAATATTATTGGGCACGCATTTAATTTAACACTTTACCTAAGAGAGTTCACCTAATGTGTGTTAAATTCCCTTCAAACCTTTTATTTTTGCTTTCTTCAAGCATGCATCGAAATAAAAAAATAAAGGGAAATTTAGATAATTTCTCCCAGAAACTCGCACAATTAAATGGGGTGAGGGCAATTAACCTGTAACGACTCTTTCTTCAACTAAGTTTACTGTAATATCTCTTTATAGCACTTAAAATAATGATTTTCATAATAATAATTAAAGCCCCTTGATATAATGAGGGCCCATTCAAAAGGAAACCATTTCAACTTTGCGAATCTTGGAAAATATCTTAAAACTTTTGTAATATATTAATAACGACGTTGTTGGTTAGAAGACGGTTATAAAAGATATCGCTCATTTTAATGGGAAATTTACAGAGTGAATACTTATATTCCATGTACCAGCGTAAGTAGACTTTTGAAGTCTCATGGTAAAACACGCAATTGACATATTTGCTTCAGAATGTATGAGAAAAGGTCTAAGTGCTTAAAATTCTACTACTGTAGTGTGTTCGTAAAATTAAAATTTTTTTAAGAAAATCTTAAAATCTTAAAGTTGTAAACCTACGCTATAATATATATATATATATATATATATATATATATATATATATATATATATATATATATATATATATTGTTATACTTTAATTTTATTAAGATAATAATTTGGAGGCCCATTAGTATAATTGTTAGGAAAACTGTAATAGGAAAACTAAGGAAAATTAATCGTTTAGGTTTTATTTCCATCAAAAATTTAATAGCCAAAGTTTTTGGAAGATACCCTTAAAATCTTTGTGGCTATTATCTTCAGCAATGAGTTAGCTTCGTAAAAGCTAACGACTTAAATAAAAGAGCGCTTATGACCCGACATAGCACATTAAAATGGCTGTGCGAAAATAATTTTAATTAAAATTTAAAATGTTTGCTATATATTACTATCGTATGCAATATAAGAACTTTAATTACTCTAACTGAAAATCTCGCGCCAAATGTGAACTTTTATTAGTTTCTTTTAGTTTGGTATCCTTCATTTATGAGGGATTCCCCAAGTGGTCCCATAAAAATACTCCCAAGACACTATTATTGCAGGAGGGTTAGAAACTGGAAAAACTGAATAAAATTATTGATTGGCAAACTTTTTAAACCCATTTCACTCGCATGTTACTTTTGACAGGAGTAAGATATATTTATACAGTCGGGAAGCTAAGTAGATTTTCGTAGCTCGTAAAGAGACATGACTCCACCTGATTCCAACTCTAGAGGGTGCATTCTCGAAAAATCGTCAGATAATTTGTTATAAACAAAAAATAGTTAACAATTGATTTTTTTTGTGAAATGGTTAGTTGGCTTAAGCGACTTCGCCTGAGAGTAGTCTCTCCAAAGTTTTGGTATGAAGACGATTCTAGACCTTTTCCAAGCCGAAGGTAAGTAATCTATAGCTATACTTGCTCTTAGAACTCTGCAAAGCACCAAAGTGATGCTTTATGTCCTGCTTTAAAAGCACTGAGATAACCTCAGTGCCCTGTAGCTTACAAACGATTCTGTAGTTCACAGTATCTTGTTGTGAGTTACTACTTTGTTTGCTATTTCCCAGTCCCTGTTTGATACCTTTCTGGTCAGGGTGGGGAGATTGGTTTCATCATTTATGGTGGTGTCAGGAATAATGTCTCACATATATTTGCAAACATTTTCGTAAAAGGGTTCCAGAGTCTGGCAATTAAATCGGAAAAAGGAAACTAAAATTAGTAGCTTAGAACTTCAGAAATTCCTTTTTCATCTCAATAATGTTTGCTCAACCATTAAACTTGCTATGGAAAAAAATACAAAATAAATTACTATTCTTAGATGTTATGGTTGAAATAAATAATAGGCAAATTTTAACCCCCATGTACAGAAAACCCACACACACAGGATAATATTTAAACTATTCATTCAACCACTCCATCAACACCAAATAGGGAATTATAAGAACCCTCGTAGATAGAGCATTAACTCTTTGGAATTGATAGATTACATTAAAAGTGACCTGGAGACCAAGAAATATTCAGGAAATCTGGTGAATAAGATTATGGAAGAACGCAGAATTAAGACAACATCGACAACGGCGGAGGAACGAAAAGCAGTATTGAACCTCCCCTATGTTAGAAGCATTTCGGAAAAAGTTATAAGAATAAGACAACGGCACAACATCAACGTTGTTTTCAATTTAAATAACTAAAAGTTGATTACTAGGGTCAAACCAACAGCTCAAAGGGACATGAAAACTTTGTGTATCAGATATCAAGTTTTGGCAACACGTATATTGGCGAAATAAAAAAAAAACCTTTAAGCAAGGATCAAGGAAATCAGAAGAATACATTTCATGAAGGAACAGAAAAATTTGGTGACATCAACCACGCCTGGACCCGTGGACATCACATGAACTAGTTTGAAGCTAGAATTCTACATAGAAAACAACACTGGAGAAATGAAAACTTAAAGAATCCGCGGTTATACATCTGAATCTGAATAGCTTGAGTAAACCATCTTTAGATTTAAGACAATTGTGAAAACCACTTCTTAATAACTGTAAACTAAAACTAAATGCAACCTAAATGAAACCATAGCTAGCACGCGTGTTTGCACTCATCTGTATTACACTCCACTGCATTTACTTTTAGTATAAATAGTTGTGTGTGTTCAGAGTCACTTAAAAACGCTAGAGACAACTACTAGCCTAAGTGAATGGAATTTTCTAATCACTACATAGTATAAAACAAAGTCGCTTTCTCTGTCCCTATGTCCCTTTGTATGCTTAAATCTTTAAAACTACGCACCGGATTTTGATGCGGTTTTTTTCAATAGATAGAGTGATTCAAGAGGAAGGTTTATATGTATAATAACATCCATTAAATAGTGGAGAAATACTGTTAGTTTTGATGTCGTTAATTATCATATTTTTTTCCGCTTACATTGCAAACGCAGGCTGAACCCTACGAGATTTATCAAAATAATGTACTAATTATTTGTACACATTGAAAAGGTCTACAGAAAACTCCGCGATGGTATATGTCTATCTCTCATGGATATCCCACAATAACATTTTTTTGTCATTTACTTTTTACGACAAATAATGGCAAATTTTGAAGCGATTTTAACCAATACAGCATTAATCCTTATCCAATTAAATAGCTTAAATACATTGTTGATTTAATATAGATCTATATGATCCTTTACAGCACAAGATTTAAATGAATATTTTCGAAGATATTACAGATTTAAAATTGCGGGAAGTAGCGCTTGCGGCGGTACTGGCCGACCGGGGCGGCGGCAGCGTGCCTATAAATAGCGCGTCGGAGGCCGATGTAATAATTGTTGTAAAAATAAAATAAATAGTCACAGTTTTTCTGTAGTGTATTTAGTATCAGCATTGCACCCGTGCGAAGCCGGGGCGGGTCGCTAGTTACATATATATGAAGGTAATATTTTCCGCTGCAGTACATATTTTTGTTTTCTACAGGGATCAATTAAAATAATATTTATATATTTGACGATCCCATTATACATAAATGGAGCTTGTAAAAAGGCCTCGATAACTAAAATATTTTGCTGTTTTGCGCTCTAATTCAAAAAAAAAATCCTTTGTCACCTCTAAAAATCAATAATGAACCTTACCGCACAGTTAAACAAAGGATGACAAAATTAGAGGCCATTGTGTCTGGACGTATGTAAACTGATGATATTTGCTGATTTGATGTGCTTCGTCTGCCCTTTGCGCATGCAGCAAAATTGTAATTCACCTATGTAAAGTTCATTAGTGGGTATTTTGATACAGATTATTCATTTATAAAAGAGTAAATAACTGAATTAGACCATGATTATGAAGAGCTGCTTAAATATCTTGATTAAGCTTGATTATACTATTAATTCTAATTTAGCATTTATTTGCTTGAACTTTTTTTTCTTAAGTATTGGATAAATGTTCAGCGCTGGAAATAATTTTGCAGATTTCACCTATACTACTTTCATAAAATTGTGCAAAATTGCTGAAAACATTTAAAATTTTTCAACTGTAAATAATATAATGAAAAACAACATTTTAACAGTTCTATGACTGCTTTCAAAACCGTATTGTCGTGGCAAAATACTATAAGCCTACACATTAAGACACAAGGCTATGTTATCACATTTCTTGTACTAGAATTACCGTTATTCGTTTGTAGATATTCTTATAGATAAACCATCAACATCAAAACTATTAGAAACATGTTATGAACACAATCACAGTAAATTATTGTCTATGTCTAAACAATCAGAGGTGACAGGATTGATAATCGGCCATTGTAGTTTAAGTACGCACCTACAAACAATAGACATTTATAATTTAAAACATTATCTTCGACTGCGCTGTTCTAATCTATTAGTGACGCTTTCAACTACCCACCAATTCTTAACACCTTTCCTCAGCGGATAAACTACTGAGCATGCTTCTAGACCAGATAAGGGCAACTAACCTGTTTATATAAAAAAGATAACAAATAATAAAAACGATATAAATAAGTAGATTGTTTGAAACAGACAAGAACATTCTTAAGAGGACCGTTTATTAGTTTTAAAATCTGAACCAGAAATCTTTGAGTTAAATCAGATATCCCCACCACAATATTGCGTCATATCCCTTCTCGACACAAAAATTTATATAAAAACTTTTAGAGATTCTTAATTAGCCTAATTTTGTTTTACACGATGATTACACTTCAGCTAAACTCATTAGAATATTTATGTTCAAAATTTCTTCTTCTCTAAGATATCTTTCAATATTTTAGTAGTTAGCTCAGAGATATCTTCTCTTGGAAACTTGTGCAATTACATTTTCGTCGCCAATAAACCGGTATAAAGACTCTTTATTCAACTTAGTTTCCTACATTATCGTGCTAAAAGTTAAAATAATGATTTGCATTAATATTATTAATATCCTTTCAGAACTTGGAAGTTTTAAGACCGAAATTTAAATGTATATTTGTTAAATTTCGCGATAAAGGTAATTTTAAGAAGTGTCCATTGTGAATTTCAATGAGAAAGTAATGTTGCTTAAATTGTTATTTAAGTAATAAACATATTTTTTACTTAAAAAAAAATACGCTATATAAAAAGTAGCAACTATTTTGCATTGCACTTAATTTAATAACTGTAGATTTGCTATTTAGGTCCATTTTTATATAAAGCAGAGTGATCTATTACCATGAAAAAATGGGAGATTGATTCATTAGGTTAACAAAACAGAAAATAAACCATTTCACGGTTTACGTATTTGGAAAAAAAGTTATTTTATTCTCTTTTCGACCCTTAATAAAGGGGAGAGGCAGTATATTCTCTGTGAATTTCACTCTGGTCCTTTCTCTATACTAGTTTCGACCACCTAATGGTTTCATCAGTGGAGCTACAAAGAATTGAAAGCAAAATGCGGCATCTCGAATCAGATGTTCTTTTGTAATGCTCAAGATAACAATCCGGCATTAAGTTCTGCAGGTGAAATCCTGTCGATGTTTTACGACACTGTAAATTAAAGTAAACAATTGCTTTCTGTGTATTCTGTGTGAGAAAAGAAAATCAATTTCAGGTTATAAAAGCCACATCTTAAATAAATATTTACATTATCCTAATCGGAAGTCTATACTCATAGACGTAGGAGAAATTAATATTACTTAATATAGACTGCGGATCCTATCGAAGCAAGTTAGCTCACGCTTAAAAAGAGACAGAGCGTTTTCGATGAGTAGTATCTCTCTTTTTAATGGCGAAGTTAAGCACGATAGTCTAAATGTCATTGAATATCTCTGTAACATGACCGCCATTACAAAGAGAGGTACTCATCGAAAACGCTCTCTCTCTCTCTCTTTTTAAGCGTGAGTCAAATTTTCTTCTATAGGATTCGGAGCCTATATTAGGTAATATTAATTTCTCTTACGTATATGGGTATACTAATCAATAGGTTGAAAGGGGTTCTTGTCATATTCGTAGGGAGTATTATCTACAATATGTTGAAAACGGCATAAAAAGTTTAATGTATATCAAAAATAATATACAAATGAAGTCGATTAAAAAATTTTTTAAACAAGGATTTTTTAAGTGTTAAACCCTTTGCAATAAACTTATCTTCGAAATATTTGCATAAATTATCCTAGAAGGTCATTTAGAACATATTGAAAATATATTTAAAATATTTAATTTCTTTATAAATTATAGGTGAATAAAACAAAGTATACACGATGAATTGATGTAAATATTAATTGGAATGGAGAGTAGTAAGAATGAGAAAAACTTTAAAATATTCTTTTTATTTTGGTTTACCTGTTACACTATATTTTATTTGTTTTATTTCGATCAATCAATACCGTATATTTTCACGAAATTTCTACCTAAAAGAACGGATAATCATTAACAATGTTACATGACCCGGGAAGTGTGTTTTTAATATTACGCAATTAACTTGTAAAATCTCAACTTTGTTCCTAAATAAAGTATTATGTAACATAAAATAGGAAAGTTCTTCGTATTTGTACAAGGAAAGGAATTTTGTTTAATGACTAAACCAAAACTTTATGGAAGCAGTCATATTCTATTAAATTATGACTATATGTATAGTTTTAAATTTTGTTAAAAAAATAAGTTGAACGAGAAATTTAAATTTTGAAAAAGAAAAAGTAGATTAGTTTTAGGACGTGTGTGAATCAAACTGGATATATAAATACTTTATATTTTTCAAACTATAGGAAATTCATTTTTTTATATAGCGTTTACTGATAATAATTTTTAAATTTTTCGTTCCTGAAAAAAGTCACTTTCATTCTTATATTTCAGTCGATTGCATAATTCTATTAAACTATTATACACAATTGATAATTGGTTTTCATATTTTCTAAAATAAAAAAAACATAGGTAATATCCTTTGATTTACTTTTGTAGCTTTAGAACAAGGAATTTAAATATTCAACTACCAAGTTTTTTATGAGATATGTTCGACGTAAAATTTGATGTGATATTAAGTAAGGAAGAATTGATCGCTGGGCTGTTAAAACATTGAAATGGCAATCATATTTCACTGTGTTGTGTTGATATGATCTTGGTTAGTATTTCAAAAAAATGAGCCTAGTTAATAATTTTGTCAATAGACAAACTTAATCTTTTATACCCGGGTAGCAATTTCTAAAGAGTTATTTAATAGAGCTTACTATAATCACGTTGGATTCGCAGTGTCAATAGGTCTTTACATAGCCACATTACACACAAGTTAAGAATAGCATATTGAAAGTATTATCCAAAATAGGAAAGTATTATAACAATTCTGAATAAAAACTTTCCCCACTATCATGTAATTCTGCTTTGACGTTTGGAGCTCTGTTTCTTAGGAACACATCCTGAAATAGTTAGGTTTATACAAAAAACTAGTTGAGAAGCATAAACTAGCTAAAAATTTCAAAGTTTGGAATATTAATGAAAAGTTTTTGCTGAGACTTTATTTAATAAAAAAGAAGAAGGTTCTTTAGAGACCATTTTCAGTTTGGTTTAACGTTCTTGAGATCATGTCACCTATTGTTTCTAGAGGCACTAAGCAATTGTCTGGAATATGAATATGAACCCATAAAAGTTACATGAAGCAGTTACAGATAATATAATGCATTTTAGGGCTCACGTCGAAAGCTTGCCAACTTATTTACTTAAACCACATTGCAGCCCACATAGACTTAAGATCGGCCGCAGCCTTTCGGGCTATTTTTTACTTCCGAATGAGCTGCTATAATCATCTGAAGATACTTATGTCTATATATATTCTCCTGTGTGTCATGGATGTTTATTTTTAGAATGTCCATAGGTATCATACACTGTGCTGTAAATATTAAAAGATAAGTTTGTATTGTAATATGTTCTTGTAAAATTCCTAATAATAAAGAGTTTTTAAAATAGTTAAATAAAAGAAGATTAAGCTTTATCTTGAATCTCAGTTGAAATTCAACTAAATTTATTATTTTGTAAATGTATTTGGCTGGATAGAGAGAGATTACTTGTACATAATCAACTTTAAATTTCAATTTATTTTCTAAAAGAAAAATCAGGAGACCGAAAATGGACGAAATACAATTTAGAAAAGTGGCCTTTGCGATTTGACACACAGTTTAGCCTAAGGGCTTTTTCTTTACACTTTTCGTTCGAGAGTTACTTTAAGCTTAAATCACATAAAGAAATTTCATTTATAAGCAAGAACAATTTGACATATGCATATCTTGATATTATAATACAGGTTTCCCAGTACATGATTTTGACAAAAATAGTTTTTTTTTTAAATAAAGGGGAGATAGAACGGTAGTTAAATTAAAAATTTAGACTTCATAAATATGCGGTCTTGCAAACTAAAGAACTGGAAGTTTATCTGTATCTTTTTAAGCCTTGTCACTTTATTTCAACTCAATTGATTAATTCTATATTTACTTTTTTACTTAGAATTTTTTTGAAAATAATTTATTAATTAAAAAGAAACAGCACGCCCTTGTTTAATTTTAAAAGCCATTTTCCCGCATATTTATTTAGGTTTTATTGCCAGTGCCTCAGCCTAGCCAAACAATATTCAAATTGGAAAGATGGAACGATCGAATTGAGGCAAATCGTCGTAGGTATGAAGGATATAAAACCAAATGTCATGACATAACGAATGCGAGCCTTTTTAAATATGCACCCCCGAAACCGTTTGGATCTACGACGATGCCATTATAAATCACGGAGCAGTCCCGTCTACGTGCTCGATGCATTATTGTCTGGGATAATAAAAAAAAATACTTAAAGGTTGGATGAAGTGATACTTAAGAATACCAGTAGATAATTAAATGGACATTAAAATGATATAATTCACTAGAACCGTTTCAGTCCTTTTTTCCTATTAAATTGAATTAAAACTAACATGTTCAGGATAAACTTGATTCGGGTCTGTTTATATTTAAACTAATCTTGGGAGAGTAAAAACTACAAACGTATATACATAAAATTCATTTTCCTCCCTCTTCAAAATGCAGTGTACAAAAAAGTTTTTAGCTTTGTTCTCTATAATTTTAAATTTGACGAATTGGGGTGCTCTTTCCCTTCTCGATGTAATATAAAGCAAAGATAATGACAAATTAGGACATTCTGTGGACAGAAAACCAACATACAAATCGATATCTCAATGCAATGTCACAATCCCGTCTCAAAAACAATCACTGGTACATAGAGCTCTTTCAATATGTGACGAAAAATCAGCAACAGAAAAACTGACTAATGCTCTGAGATGGAACGGATGTTGTCATGAAGATATTAGACGTTCTATTAATTAATAGAAAAATCCCACTACTCAATAAAACATCATAAATGTAAGACAGAAAAATAGAAAAGCTCCAGGGGTCGACGAAATTTCAAACCGAATGTTAAAACTCTTCCCCAGAATAAATGCAATGCTAGGACTAAGGCATCTTCCAAATGCCTAGAAAAGGACGCAAGAAGTGATGCTACCCAATCAGGTAAGAAAGTAAGTAAGGTAGCAGAAAAGATAATATTGAAAAGGTTAAAGGATGAGACCGAAGCAAGCGGAACTACCCCACAGGAGCAGTTTGGATTCGTCGACAGACGATCCACAGAGCTGCAACTGCTGCGTGTTGCTAAATGTGAAACTGAAGGATTTAATATAAATCAATCCACAGCAGTCATTTTGCTAGATGTAGCCAGAGCGTTTGTTAGAATATGACATGCGGGCTTAATCTACAAACTCCGGAACGCCGACTACCTTTCATGGATCTGCGAAATTGTAGACTCTTATCTACAAGGACGTGAATTCATCGTAAAGGTTGAGCAGGAAATATTGCGACCAAGAATACCAGAGGCAGGAGTACTTACGACATCCCCAAAACTAGAAATACGAACATGGACCTATTCTCAAACGACACAAAAATTATGACTAGATCTACTCAACCGACGATAATCAGTAGGTATCTGCAAGAAGAGATGGACTTAGTCAATGACTAGTTTATCTCTTGAAAAATCGCAGTTAATGCCGAAAACAGTCAAGCGCTCTTCCTGACGAAGAGAAGGAGACCACCGGGCGAGATGATAGATATAGATGACGAACAAGTCGAGTGGACTAACCAAGCGCAATATCTTGGAGTGACATTGGACAGAAGATTGTACTGGGAAAAGCACACCACTGCCGCAATAAAGAAGTTCAATATGACGAGAAAACAACTCTACCCACTGCTGAAGAGGCAAAATGGGTTTGAGAAATTAACTTGTGGTAATAAAAACAGTGTTTAGGTCAGTATTGACCTACGGATCTGCAGCGTGGGGCTACGCTGCAGAATCACATATTAAAAGGCTTGAATGGTCTTAAACACCCCGTGGTTCGTCAGGAACGATCAGCTAAATAAAAAAATGAGATGGACCCCTCAACGGGATGTCCTAAGACTAAAGGCTGCAAAAGCCTTTAAAAAAGCTGAAGAGCATGATAATCCACTGATAAGACAAACAGTGGACTACGGCCCAGAAGTGGCCGAAAGAAAACATAAAAGACCTACAATGCAACTTTAGGTAAAGAATCTAGGATAGATCCAGAATATCAGGTAGAAAAGAGAAGAGGAGAAAGACGTAGAAGAGTGAAGAAAGAACTCCGAAGAAACAGAAGAAATAAGACCGAACGGTAAGCAGATCCCGTGGAGGAATCCCAAGGATAATACCGAAGAATAAGGGTGCACGAATCCCACACCACATCAATATTTCAGGTAATGCGAGAAAGACGAGCGAATGAGGGCGAGACCAACCTTACATTGAATGCGAAATGTTAGGCGGTGAGAAGTACCTGGAGCGGAAACACCAATGAATGATGACCGGAGGTTTACAAGGCTTCGACTCGGAAACCAATGGGACACTCACAGTGCACTTCTGTAGGCTATAGCCTCACTATAGCAAACAGAAGGAGATCGTGGGGACCTTAAGTCTAGGGGGGGTTTTAGCCGGTAGGAATCCGGCACTACCTGCACACTTCGTGAGGGTGTCTATGCCAGATTTCCCCTCTCCTAAAAAAAAGCTTGATGATCCTTCAATTTTCTAATCTCTTGGAGTAAAGATCCCTGAAGATGTCTCGTGCAATCGTAAGCGAAATGTCAGATAATAATTCCAATTTGACACAGTCAGGGTTCTTGAACCATGATTTTTAATTTGACCAAGACCGTGGAAGCCTTCGTTCTTGATTGATGAACTGCTACCGTGTATGTTAGCGAATAATGTTGCTGAAAATAGAAAATAATACATATAAAAAAGCTGACATATTATATTTACTTGTTATTCATGAGGAGTGCAACAGAATCATAAGTCGAACATGCAAGTTTACAATAAATATCCTACCTGACAATTATATGCCTCACCATAGAATTGATTACTGTTACAATAAAGTTATTCTGCGAAACAAACATTGAATAAGTAAACTTTTCTTTTAAGTCTATTAACAAAGATCGGTCTATAATAATTTCGACTTAAAAAATGTAAGGTAGACTTTTTTTATCATATTTTTCAAGGTTAACGTCGTTACGTTTGGCACTCACCAAATCATTAAAATGTATTCCTACTTTCGGGCATTTACGCTCTGAATTTCTAAATTGCCCATATAAATTCAGATTTAATGTAATTGAAAACGACCCACCATTTTGCGATACCAAGAAACCAATAACCAAAATCTTTCGCTTTAAGAGTCAAATAAATTTATGGTGTTCATATTATACGATATTAGTCTAATAGAATATTTTAATGGAACATATATCATTAAACTCAATATATGTAACTTAAAATTTAAATTTACGTATACTAATAATCTTTCAATTAATTACCAAAATTCCAACTGATGTAATTACTGAGACATAATAGAGTAAAACACAATTAGTGGAGAAAGAGCATGTCGTTTGTCTCTTTTTGTAACATTATTGATAAGCAAACTTAGAGAAAGAAGAAAAAAGGTAAAAGAAATTTAATGTGTCATGTTGAAAATAAGGAAAACAATTTCTTACTGTCATCGGAACAATACCAAATTTATGCAACTATGAAAATAAAATGAAGCCCTTACAAGCTTTCCAAGTAGAAATATTTTAAGATTTTCTTCCTTCCTCAGTATTTTCCTCTAAGAGAAGGTAGTAATCATGTTACTATTTTTATCATTATTCATGAGTCTTCCTGATCATATGCTTTATTGATTAAATGGTGTATGTTTCCATTATTTTAGTTATCATTTCGATCTATAGTATGAGGGTTTTGCTCTAATATTTGCTTTCTCTATCCTCTATTAGATGCACAGCTATAGCTATATATGATATCACATATGTTTAATCGGAGATCCCCAAGCACAATATCATAGATTTTATCAATCCTTTCTTGAAAACTGGCCTTTTTTGGGCGTCCAGAATGCTCACGTGTGCTCGCAGGGCCACAACTTAATTTAGTTAACAATGTTCTATGCAATGGAGCTCATTTCCCACAATACTCCTAAGATTTTCTTCAATTTCTTTGGTAGTTTTTCCTCACGCCTTTAATAACCACATGGTACTTATGTTTCTTGATTATCCTAAATTTTCTACGCAATACAATGACCTTAAACTTGGTATACTACACTAGTATAAGATAATGTTTTTATAAAAAAATTGAACCGACTTCTAAAAGTGGGCTAAAAAGTGAAAAATAACTATCAATTTTTATATGACATTGAAATCTTTGAAGTAGGCACCAATATAATCCCTGACAAAATGTAATTCGCATAAACAGATTTAAAAGACTTTATTTGTAATTGATTTCTTACCATAATTTGTATATACCAGTAGTTATTTATTTCATTTAGAAGTAATTTGGCGTCGACTTCAAAAATTTCAATTTCATGTAAAAATTTATAGATGTTTTTCATGTTTAGCGCACTTTTAGAAGTCTGTTCAATTTTTTTATAAAAATATTATTTCTTGATTTTTAGTTTCGAATTCATTATGATACCCATAAATTATTTGAACTAAGTATTAATCGAGATTACCTCGCAATGACTCCAATGTGGCAAAAAAGTATTCATTTTATCCAAAGTTGTAAATAACCCTAAAATGAAGCACTAAAAATTCTGACTCTTAGAGTTCTCCAAATGCCAGTGAAATTGTATCAAACAAATATTTAGTTTGTCATTGTAAACCCACTGTCTTCATTTAATTTTAGATTAGCAATATAGGCCCCAAAACCTTTCAATATCGATATTTAAAGAACTTGAGACGTAAATTTCTTAGCTCTATATATTTTAGACTGCATATTGAGATTGTATACGCCCCAAGAACCCCGCAATATCAATTTTGGGCAAAATCGAAAAATGTAAAATTTTCAGTTCCTCATATTGTATCTTATTAACCTAATAGTTGTAAAAAATTAACTTCATATTCGTAATATACGATCCCGGAAACCCCCTGCTACCAAATATAAAAAAATGCAAATAAGGTAAAATTTTCAAGCCACCATATTGGATCCGCCATATTAAATTTAATCTAAATTTAAACCCTTCAAAACCCCCTAGTATCAATTTTGAATGAAATCAGAAAACTGAAAATTTCTAGACCGTCATTTTGCATCTGAGATACTAGATTTTCTTAAAATAATTTTATATTTGCTATTTACATCTTCGATTCAGTCCCACCTTCGAACAAAATCGAAAATTATGAAATTTTTAGTCCGCTATATTGCATTCGCCATATTGAATCCTGAAAAAAGACTTTTAAATTCATAATTTATACTCTCAAGAACCCCCTGTATCAGTTTTGGAGAAAATCGAAAAATGTAAAATTTTTAGGACGCCATATTGAATTTGCCAGAGTGAGTCTTTCAAAAAATATTTTAAATTCGAAATTAATACTAACAAAAATCCCCAATATTAATTTTAGACATAATCGAAAGATGTAGAATTTTTAATCCGTCATATTGGATCCATCATATTTAATTTTTTTAAAATAATTTCAGATTCATTATATGCCACCCCAAAATCTTCCCTATACGAATTTTGGAGAAAATCTGATAGAATTGACTTTTTCATCCACCATACTGGATCCGCCATATTGAATTATTTAAAAATATTTTGAATTCGTCATGTGCGATCCAGAAAACTCCGCACACCAATTTTGGAGAAAATCGGACAAAATGAAATTTTTTTTGTCTGCCATATTGGATCCGCCATATTGAATTTTTTAAAAATAATTTCAGATTCGTTGTGTACGATCTCCATACCAATTTTGGAGGAAATCGGACATAATTAATTTTTTTGGCTGCCATATTGTCAGTGTCATCTTGGATTTTACTGCACCAATTTTGTCCAAAAAAATATGGGACCACCGCAGCAACTTCCTGAACATAACCTAAAAAATTTCATTCAAATCGGTGCCGCCGTTCCGGAGTAATCGGTGTACATATATAAAAAAAATACATAGTCGACGAATTGAGAACCTCCTTCTTTTAGAAGGCGGCTAATGAGACTTGAGTACAGTAAATATAAATTTGTGATTGGAGCGTCACATTGTGAGAAATCAAGAACTTGTTAAACCACGTTCCTAATTGGCTAAAAAAATCTCTGATCAAAAAAGTTAGGTCTTTTTTCTTTTTAGCCCTCTTGTCATAAGTCTATCTCTAAAGTATTTTTATCGGGTTATTCTGAAAAATCTCATGGAATATGTTAAAAATTTCATTAAAATATCTCGCTTCTATCAAAAGTTATGCCTGAATAAACATTAAAAGAAAATAAACATACACATTGAGTTGTTTACTTCCTTTTTTTTGGAAATTGGTTTAAACAGTATCATGACACAGTAGTACATTATACATAAAAGAGAATAATTTATTTAAAAAATGTTTAAATCGTTCCCAAAAGCTATTTAAAAAATAATTATTCTCAAGGTAAACATCCGTACATTTTCCACCAGCAAAATATTAAAATTTATTCCGACGTTCAAGCCTTTACGCTCTGAAAATTTCCAGATTGCCACTATAAATTTGGATTTAATGGGATCGAAAAGGACCCACCGTTTTACGATACAATAGAAACCAATAACCAAAATGTTTCGCTTTAAGGGCAACGAATATTTTTTAACGTAAATAAATGTATTCCGAAGTAGTTACAAACCACTGGCGCTGGTTGGCGGACGTGCCCGGAATTAAACCAAGTAAAGATTTCTGATTAAGATATTGGATGTAACATATGTTTGCTATAAATTCGGTAGTCTTAAGAAACCACAAGAACGTGGAGCGCAGTCAATACAAGTTTTCTTAACTTTGTTTAATGTGGCAAAGAAAAAAGAATAAATCCTCGTAAAACATACCTAAGTGGAAAATCTGTCCTGAGAGGTGCTAATGTATTTTGAAAATGTTCTCAAAATATTGTTAAAAGTTTGAGGAAAACATTTTAATTTTTGTTTACAGTAAATTTATTTTTTACATTATTCCGCTTTTTAGAAATAAACAAGTCTTGACACTTTAGGAGCAGATTTAAAAATATTTTTATTTAGAGAAAGATGGTCCGGGAGCCTAGTCGGTTTTTATCAATGTGAACATGTAAGGATTTTATTGTTTTTAATGCCATAAACAAATAGTATTTCATCAATTATAACGTACACGCTGCCGTGTATGAAGCGAAGTGGAAGTCTACTTACAGACGCTCACTATTGCACATAATCCATTATAGCTTTCGCTGGTCGTTGCACTAATATATGTTGTTAGGATAGTCTTTTACTGCAACTTCTGGTTTCTACTCCGAAAGTTATGTTTACAACCATTATTTAATAACTGTGATTTTTCTCGATTGAAATAAATGTTACAAAGGTTAATAAATCTATCAAAAAACTGGTCATTTGTGAAGTTGGTGTTTGAAATAGATGAATTTGATTTTTGTCAAATCAGATAGTTTAGTTTTCCTTTTTGCGTTAAAAACTTTTTATATATTATATATTTTACTTTTATACTGGCTTCTGTGTCAAAATTGTGAAATTCAATATCATGCAATTTAAATAATAGCTCAGTGTGGATTACCTTGAGGTACATATTGGAACAGTCCCTTCTGCTGTACTGAATTTTTCTTTTTTCGTTCATCCATCTTCATCTAGTACAAGACAATGCATTTTGGGCTGCACCCTATACCAATTTTGGAGAAAGTGAAGAGATGTAAAATTTTCAGCCCGCTATATTGCATTTGCCATACTGAATTTTAAAAAAAATAATTTAAATTCATTAAGTACGTCCCTGAAAACTCTCCCATAAAAATTTTGAAGATAATCGGACAAAATTAATTTATTTATCCGCCTTATTATCAGCGCCATCTTGGATTTTACTGAACTAATTTCAGCCAAAATAATATGTAACCACTTCAGTAACTTTCTAAATATAACGCAAAAAACTTCATTAAAATCGATTTTACCATTCCCGAGTAATTGACATACATATACAAAATAAAATTTTTATAAAAAAAATTAAACCGACTTCTAAAAGGTGAAAAATAACTATAAATTTTTATATGAAATTGAAATTTTTGGACTCGGCGCCAAACTAATACCTGACAAAATGTGATTCGCATAAACAGATTAAAAATATTTTATTTGTAATTGCTTTCTTACCATAATTTGTATGAATTGGTAGTTATTTATTTCATTTAGAAATAATTTGGCATCGCCTTCAAAAATTTCAATTTCACATAAAAATTTATAGTTATTTTTCACTTTTTAAAGCCCTTTCAGAAGTCGGTTATATTTTTTTTATAAAAATTTTATTTTTCGATTTTCAGTTTTTAATTCACTATGATATCTATAAATTATTTGAACTAAATAATAATTGAGATTAGTATACCTCGCAATGACTCAAAGATGCCAAAAAAGTAACTATTTTATCCAAAGTTCTAAATCACCCTAAAATGAACCACTAAATATTCTTTGATTTTTAGAGTTCTCCAAATACCAGTAAAATTGTGTCAAACAAATATTTAGTCTGTCATAGTAAATCCACTATCTTAAATTTCAAATTAATTTAAGATTGATAATATAGGCCCCAAAACCTTCTAATATTGATATTTAAAGAACTTGAGACGTAAATATGTTTTATACTGTATATTGAGTTTGTTTACGCCCCAAGAACCCCGCAAAATCAATTTAACACAAAAACGGAAAATGTAAAATTTTCTGTTCCTCATATTGTATCTTATCAAGCTAATAGTTGTAAAAAATTAACTTTATATTCGTAATGTATGACCCCGACAATCCCCTAATACCAAATCTGAAAAAAAGCGAACAAGGTAAAATTTTCAACCCATCATATTGGATCCGCTATATTGAATCGCAAAAAAATAATTCTAACTTCTTAATCTAATCTAAATCTCAACCCTTCAAAGCCCTCTAATACCAATTTTGGATGAAATTCAGAAATTTAAAATTTCTAGACCGTCATATCACATCTGACATTTTCGATTTTCTTAAAATAATTTTATATTTGCTATTTATATCCTCAAAAATGATTTAGTCCCACCTTTGAACCAAATCAAAATGTATAAAATTTTTAATCCGCTATATTGGATTTGCCATATCGAATTCTGAAAAAATACTTTTAAATTCATAATTTACACCCTCAATAACCCCCCTAAATCAGTTTTGGAGAAAATCGAAAATTTTTTAATAATTTCAGATTCATAATGTGTGATCCTAAAACCCTCAAAATCAATTTTGATAAAAATCGACAAAATTAATTTTTTATTCGCCATATTTGGTACACCATATTGAATTTTTTAAAAATAATCTGAGATTCGTTATGTGCGACCCCGAAAACTCCCTCATATCAGCTTTGGAGCAAATCGGACAAAATTGATTTTTTCGTCTGCCATATTAGATTCGCCATATTTAATTTTTTTTTAAATAATTTTAGTTTCGGTCTATGCAACTCCGAAAGCTCCACCACACCAATTTTCGAGAATATCGGACAAAATTAAATTTTTTTTTCCGCCATATTGGTTCTGCTATATAAAATTTTCTAAAAATAATTTCAGATTCATTGGGTACGACCCCGAAAATTCCCATATACCAATTTTGGAGAAAATCGAACAAAATTAATTTTTTTGGCCGCCATATTGTCAACGTTATCTTGGATTTTACTGCACCGATTTTATCCAAAAAGGTATGGAACCACCGCAGCAACTTCCTAAACATAACGTAAAAAATTTCATTAAAATCGGTGCCGCTATTCCGGAGTAATCGGTATACATATATAAAAAAGAAATACATGGTCCACGATTTGGGAACCTCTCTCTTTTAGAAGTCGGTTAAAAATTACCTTGAGCAATGATTTTTCATTTGACTAGTCCATGTTAAAAAATTTATCCTGTAATAAGTTATAAGGGTGTTTTTTTTTAGAGATATAAAACTTTAAGTTGGCAACACTTTTTTAACTGGCGGCCATTTTGTCAGCTGTCAAGTGATTTATGTTTAGTTTGGTTTGGCATTTTGACATGAATAGACTGACGCCTGAACAACGCTTCCAAATTGTGCAAATTTGTTTTGAAAATCATGGTTCTGTTCGAAATACGTATCGCGAACTACGTCCATTTTACGGTCAACATAATCGTCCATCAGAGCAATTAATTCGATTAACTATGGAACGTTTTCGCACCACGTTTACTCTAAATGATAATACGCATCCACAGAGACGTCGTACAGTGCGTACAGAAGAAGTCATTGCTGCTGTAGAGCGTAGCGTAGAGGAAGACCCGAATCAGTCTATCCGCCATCGTGCACAGGAATTGGATATATGTCCATTCACTTTATGGAAGATTTTGCGGAAAGATCTTGGTTTGCGTGCTTACAAAATCCAACTCGTACAAGAATTGAAGCCACACGATCACCTAGCAAGGCGTAGATTCGGTGAATGGGCCCAAAACAAGATTGCCGTTGATTCCGATTTTCATAAGCGAATTTTGATTAGCGATGAAGCTCACTTTTGTTTGAATGGATACGTCAATAAACAAAACTGCCGTATTTAGAGTGATGATAATCCTCAAGTGTATGTTGAGACACCGTTACATCCAGAAAAACTGACTGTTTGGTGTGCTTTATGGGCTGGTGGAATCATTGGTCCGTACTTCTTTAAAAACGATGCTGGTCAGAACCTTACAGTCAATGGTGACCGCTATAGAGCCATGATTACTGACTTTTTCGTTCATCAATTGAACAACCATGATGTGCAGGAGCTGTGGTTTCAACAAGACGGCGCAACATGTCACACAGCTTGTGCCACAATTGATTTATTGAAGGAAACGTTTGGTAACCGCATAGTTTCACGTTTCGGACCCGTGAATTGGCCTCCAAGATCGTGCGACTACGCCGATAAGCCCAAAACGATTGATCACTTGGAGGACAACATTCGCCGCGTTATTGCCGATATACGGCCACAAATGTTGGAAAAAGTCATCGAAAATTGGACCTCCAGATTAGACTACGTCCGAGCCAGCCGTGGCGGTCATATGCCAGAAGTCATATTTAAATTATAATGCCAGAAGGTTATCTTTCGAATAAAGTAAATTTCATGTCAATTTAAAAAATTCATCTTTGTTTTATTCCATTTAAAAGTTCTATACCTCTATAAAAAACACTCTTTATAAGATTCAAATCTAATTCAAGAATAAGAACAAACACCCAATTTGCGTTATAGGACACGTAAGTAACTATTAATATTTTATACAGTAAATTTATATTAACAGTGGAGTTTAGTGTTTTCTTGCATGATAAGTAAATAGGCCATTTCAGTGAAATATGACGATAATGGTCGGGTTGTTGAATATTAGAGTAATTGATGACCAACATGTTTCTCGTATTGTGTTAAAACCGTAACTAACCTATTTAGTGATAATAAATATATATGATCAGTAGGAAGTTTTGGTTTCGAGTATTGCGGTTATTGCATAGATAGAAATACATATTGTTTTAATTAAAGAGAGCATATTTAATAAAGTTCATTTTTAATTCATTCATCGACAAAATTATCGACTATTCTGAAATATTCATAATATCTTTTTTAAGAAATAAATTTTGATGATTTAATTTATCTAAATGCATTATAAAGGGTGTTTTTTATTGAGGTATAAAACTTTTAAATGGAATAAAACAAAGATGAATTTTTTAAATTGACATGAAATTTACTTTATTCGAAAGATAAACTTCTGGCATTATAATTTAAATATGACTTCTGGCATATGACCGCCACGGCTGGCTCGGACGTAGTCTAATCTGGAGGTCCAATTTTCGATGACTTTTTCCAACATTTGAGGCGGTATATCGGCAATAACGCGGCGAATGTTGTCCTCCAAGTGATCAATCGTTTCGGGCTTATCGGCGTAGACTAGCGACTTCACATATCCCCACAGAAAATAGTCTAGCGGCGTTAAGTCGCACGATCTTGGAGGCCAATTCACGGGTCCGAAACGTGAAACTATGCGGTTACCAAACGTTTCCTTCAATAAATCAATTGTGGCACGTGTTGTGTGACATGATGCGCCGTCTTGTTGAAACCACAGCTCCTGCACATCATGGTTGTTCAATTGATGAACGAAAAAGTCAGTAATCATGGCTCTATAGCGGTCACCATTGACTGTAACGTTCTGACCAGCATCGTTTTTAAAGAAGTACGGACCAATGATTCCACCCAGGCGCGGATCCAAGGGGGGGGCGGTGGGGGCGATCGCCCCCCCCCCCCAAGAGCTTGGACTTCAGAAAAATAGACCCGATTTTGCCTCTTATACTATAGTTTATTCAAGAACTAGGGAGAGTTTTTCATTTTTCACCTTTTTTTTTCCTCGCAAACTACCTGTGTTCTTTAGTCTGGTGCTTTTGGCAAAATCTGTTAGACACATATATTTTTTATAGGAATGGATTAGAAATTTTATAATCAAAAATACCGGTCTATAATAATGGACTATTTGGGTTGGATAGCAATAGATATTTCGACGTGTGAAGTGTTCAAAAGGATTTTAGGCCTTGTCATAGGCGTCGAAAGGAGGTCTAATTTATCACTAAATATTTATGGCATAGAATATTATTTCAGTAATAAACTTAAAATAAAAAGTTTTTATAATATTATTTTATTTCTTATGATTTTTTAATAATTCACATACATTAGAAAATATAGATAATTTTGACATATTTAACGCAAATCACACATTTTTAATTTTGGCATAGAAACCGTTTTAGGCACATTCCGACTAACACGTAGCCTTTTTCTCTCAAAAAATTCTAAGTTTTAATTTAAATACTTACAAAAACCCATTATCAACAATACAAGAAGTTAAACATATATAAAAAATAAATTCAATATAATATTAAAATTTTTTTGGGGCTATCGGTCATTTTATTATTAATTAAAAACATTATTGGGATATTTGACATTCCAGTTTATTTATTTCTTAAACCATCTGCAGAATTATAATTAAACACTAAAAAGGGATTCAAATGTCATTAATTTTTATATGTTACAGAAAATTTAAATAATAAATTGTGTTAAGGTTGGTAAACATTAGGTATCTAATTCGTCATCAAAGTCAGTGAAGCTATCTTCGCCTAAATTAATTATAACTGATTCCTTTCTCACCGATCATGAAATCGAGTTTTCACATTTTCTTTTATTCTTTTATTATATGGATTTTTCGCAATTATCTGCAGTAACTTTAATCAAAAAATATTTCAAAATTCCAGTTAAATTATTAATGTTGTAAGTTGTGTTGTTTCCAGTAACTTTACCTTTTATTTGAGGGAGATATTTCCTTCACCCACGGATATTTTCCGGACGATCTATAAGAACAGATTTTCTATCTGGGTTTTCTTAACAAAAATTAAGTTCTCTGAGCAATTTCCAGAGCACAGTTCGTTTAATTTCAGGTAAATCCCGATCTTCATTGATTTTAGTTAGAATTTTGTCTATGGTTGGGACCTGCTTCTCATAATAAAATGTATGTACAACTCCTTTTATTACCGTTTACATCTGTTCTTCCAACGAGGTTTTTCGTCTGCCTGTGATCGAATGTAACTTGGGAGTATTAACAATTCCCGTCGTTTTTTTCTCCGTCAGTGTTCGGTACATAGTGGATTTTCCAACTCCTGTCATGTTGGAACACATCTCAATAAAGCTTTTAACATTATTATCTAGATATTGATATCTTAGGGCATCATAAACATTCATCGTAATAAGTTTTTCGTTGAGGAAAAAATGCCCTGATTTAACGATTTTGCAATAAATATAGATGTGAAAGCTACATCTTTTAGGTATCTTACTAATCTTAAATAATATATAAAAACAAGCACAAACAAGATAAATCACTAAAGACACACTGTAAGGTGTACTTTTTTCACTGACAGAAATTAAATTAAATTATTAAACCCCCCCTCGTTGACAACTTGTTTTTTTTGCGATAGCACCCTTCCTCCCCCCTCCAGGAGCTTTGAATTCAGGAAAATAGACTCGATTCCGTCTCTTATACTAGGAATGTGTATGTTGATCGCATCCTCCCACCTCCCTGTCGGAAACGTTTCTTTCTTGTGATCGCCCCCCTCCCTCTCCAAGAGCTTCAAATTCAGAAAAATAGCCTTTTACACTGGTAATGGGAATGTTGCTGGTGTCCCCCCCCCCCGGGGACAACTTGCTTTCGCTTGCCATACTGTTCACTACTTTTGTGATATCACCGCCCCCCCCAAGGAGAGAGGCTGGATCCGCCCCTGATTCCACCAGCCCATAAAGCATACCAAACAGTCAGTTTTTCTGGATGTAACGGTGTCTCAACATACACTTGAGGATTATCATCACTCCAAATACGGCAGTTTTGTTTACTGACGTATCCATTCAAACAAAAGTGAGCTTTATCGCTAAACAAAATTCGCTTATGAAAATCGGGATCAACGGCAATCTTGTTTTGGGCCCATTCACCGAATCTACGCCTTGCTAGGTGATCGTGTGGCTTTAATTCTTGCACGAGTTGGATTTTGTAAGCACGCAAACCAAGATCTTTCCGCAAAATCTTCTATAAAGTGAATGGACACATATCTAATTCCTGTGCACGATGGCGGATAGACTGATTCGGGTCTTCCCGCTCTACAGCAGCAATGACTTCTTCTGTACGCATTGTACGACGTCTCTGTGGATGCGCAATATCATTTAGAGTCAACTTGGTGCGAAAACGTTCCATAGTTAATCGAATTAAATGCTCTGATGGACGATTATGTTGACCGTAAAATGGACGTAGTGCGCGATACCTATTTCGAACAGAACCATGATTTTCAAAATAAATTTGCACAATTTGGAAGCGTTGTTCAGGCGTCAGTCTATTCATGATGAAATGCCAAACCAAACTAAACATAAATCACTTGACAGCTGACAAAATGGCCGCCAGTTAAAAAAGTGTTGCCAACTTAAAGTTCTATACCTCTATAAAAAACACCCTTTATTTGGAACTAGGTTTTTTTTTGTAATTTTTGCTACATCTATATGTGCTCTATTGGATTTAAATCTGGATTATATAGTAGTAAATATAATTCTTAAATCTGAATATTATTATAGTAACTGGGTACTGCTTTTAGTTGGATAAATCATGATTTATCTAGCAGAATGCTTTTAATGTTGGTTGGAGTTGCATTTTGTGCTTCATTCATGATACAAGCAGTTTGCTGTTAATTTGTTTACAAAATTAGCATTTTTTTTCGCTCTATTGATTGAGCTATTATAACATTTATATTTTTAACGGTTTGTACAAGAAATTAATAAACTTGTAATAAATATTAATTATTACACTTGAGTTACTCTATAAATGAAGATAACTGTTAACGCTTGAGTAGACAATTTATCAATTAATTACAAATTCAAATAAAAGGAAACTCTTTGGGGAGAAATACTTTATTCTAAAGAAGCTAGGATAGTAATTAAGAAAGAGAATTTATATTATACAGAATTTTATTCGCCTACACTCATAAACTTTCTTATAAACTGCTACAAGGCTAGTTTAAAATTTGATTTTTAACAGCAGTAAAGTAATGGTGGGGAAATCTTATCTCACTATTATGCTGGATGAGGATTTTGAAGGATTGAAGAAAGCTGATATCAGGAAAATGGTTCGGAATATTTATTTTTAAAAGACTGGTGAAGTAATAAGGTGGAAAAGGAATGGATTTTGAGGTATTTTTGACATTTACCTCTTGCCATATTGAATGGCAACTGTGAAATATCAAATGCAAAGCTATTTATTTTTTTAATTTTAATTCTCTATCAGAAACTGTGTAGGTCAAAAACATTTGCATTTTCAAACTAGTTCCCTAATTATGATTTAAGAAGCAATAAAATATAACTCTATATAGTGTATATTTAACGACTATGTGCTTTAAGAGATATTGAAAATGACTTCCATTTATTTGAGAAGAGTTGCGCATGCGATTTAGCATTTCGGGATAACTGCCTGTCGAATTAGGACTTCTAAAAGAAGGAGGTTCTCAATTCGTCGACTATGTATTTTTTTTTTACGTATGTACACCGATTACTCCGGAACGGCGGAACCGATTTGAATGAAATTTTTACGTTATGTTCAGGAAGTTGCTGCAGTGTCTCATATTTTTTTGGATGAAATTGGTGTAGTAAAATCCAAGATGGCGCTGATAAGGTGGCGGTCAAAAAAATTAATTTTGTTCGATTTTCTCCAAAATTGGTATAGGGGAATTTTTGGAGTCGTCCACAACGAATTTGAAATTATATTTAAATAATTCAATATGGCGGACAAAACCTTTAATTTTGGTCGATTTTCTCGAAAATTGGTGTGGGAGAGTTTTCGAGGTCGCACATAACGAATACAAAATATTTTAAAAAAATTCAATATGGCGGATCCAATATGGCGGACAAAAAATTAATTTTGCCCGATTTTCTCGAAAATTGGTGGGGGGGAGTTTTCGGGGTCGCACATAACGAAGGCAAAATATTTAAAAAAAATTAAATATGGCGGATCCAATATGGCGGACAAAAAATTTAATTTTGTCCTATTTTCCCGAAAATTGATTCGGGGGAGTTTTCGGTGTCCATTCCCAATTTTTGACTTAATCAGAAAATACAAAATTTTTAGACCGTCATATTGCATCTGCCATATTGAATTTTTTTTTAAAACAATTTAAAAATTGTTATTTGCACACTCAGAAACCCTCCAACAACAAATTTTGAGCAAAATTGAAAGGTTATATTTTTAGTTCGCCATATGGATACGCCATATTGATTTTTTTAAATATAATTTTAGATTTATTATATACGACTCTGAAAACCCCGTTATATCAGTTTTGGAAAAAATCTGACAGAATGAATAGTTTTAACGCAATATTCTCAGAACCATCATGGATCTTATTAAACCAATTACAGCCAAAATAATATGAGACCTCCACCGTAACTATAGTTCTTGAACAAAATGCAAAAAATTTCATTCGAATCGGTGCTGCCGTTCGGGATTAATCAATGTACATACATAAAAAATACATATCGGTCCAATTTAAATTTTTTTCTTTTATAAGTCAGTTAAAAATAACAGAATAAGCATATAAGTGTCGATATTTGTCAATATATTGATTTTTTTACTTATCGATATAATTTCATTAATTCCCTAGTAATAGTTATTCACATAAGTTGTTAAATTTTCCTCGTAGGTTTTAATTAACATATTATTTCTAATCAGTAAATGAAACAATTACTGCCGCTAAAAGCATATATTTGTCTCGTAAATTAAGAGCCTTTGTGCACGATTATAAGTAAATTGACCATTTCAATGAAATATTACAATAATGGTCATGCTAACCGAATAATTCAGTTACTAATGATTTGCATGGTTGCATTGTTGCATTTTACGCAAACAGAAGTAATAAAATATTGACATATATATATATATATATATATATATATATATATATATATATATATATTTGCGTTAACCGGATCAGAACTACGACCAAAATTAGAAGGAACCAAAAAAATTCTCCAAGGGCTCATTTTAAAGCTTGGAGCGTCTACTTTCCAATGCCGAGTGCACTTTTGAAAATCCAGTATGGCGGCTCAAATATGGCGGCAGGAAATCTTGGAAAAATCGAGTATCTAGCAGAAAAAGCTTGTAAAAATAAAAATTCGCAAATTGATCCAGTCGTTGTTGGCTTATATTTTAGCTGATGGACGCGCCTAAACAGCTTGCGTGGTAGGTTGACAAAATCCAATATGGCAAATCCAATAGGGCGGTCAAAAATCTAATATAGTAACCAAATTTTTGAAAATATAACGATTTACACCAAATTTGGTATACGGATAATTTTTTGGTCGCTGATTACGATCGGATTGGCAAAGTTCAAGATGACGGATCTAATATAGTAGACGTATTTTTTTAAAATAAGCCGACCTGCACCAAATTTGGTATACGGAGGTTTTTGGGATCGCTAATCACGAATCCTAAGACGAATTTTCGAAATCCAAGATTGCGAACGTAATATAGAGAATTGGAATATTGAATTTCCGCTTTATTGGGTTCACCATCTTGAATTTTGGAAATCTGACGTGGATTCGTGATCAGTGACCCCAAAAACCTCCGTATACCAAATTTGATACAAAGCGGTTGATTTTCAAAAATTCGGCCACCATATTGGATTTTTGACCACCATATTGGATCCGCCATGTTTTTAGGGGCGTGCTAGATACTCGATTTTTCTACGGCTTCTGGCCGTCATATTATAGCCCCCATATTGAATTTTTCAAAGGCGCACTCAGCATTGGAAAGTAGACGCTTTAACCTATAAAATGAGCGGATTGTCCCATATATATATATATATATATATATATATATATATATATATATATATATATATATATATATAATTTATTTTTGTATCTTAAACTTTTTGCTAATATATTTTTTTTAATATTTTCTTTGGTATAGGGTTTTTTATTTGAAGATTAAAAGACGACAATTCTTCTGACGTTTCTCTCTACATAGTGAGTAGCTACTTCCTTCGCATTCTCCTGAATAATAACATGGGATACACATTAATCGAAACATTATTCAATGCAATTGCAAGAAATTAACTATTTTTTTACATTAGCTATAATCTTTAAATGAAACTCCCTATTTGCTAGATTAATAGTAGTGTCAATTAAATAAATCATGTCGTACACAACGAAGTTATTAATTTTGAAATAGAAGTTATGTTAGTTTGGCCCTCATTGTAATATTGATAGCATAAAATTCTTTTAAGTAATAAACATTATAATAGTTTGAAATGATTAAGTTTTATGTGGTTCATAATGCATCTTTGGCCTTTAGTAAAGGGCTAAACATACACATCATCAATTACCGTCATATTCAACGGGCACGGTCATTATTGCAATATATCATCAGAATGGTCAATTTACTTATTACCGTACACAAAGGAGTCTAATTTATTTGCCGCCTGTTTAATGTCTGAACTAAAATTTATTTATTTATACAGAATGATCCATTAGGGCGATATAGCCTCGCATGTATTGTATTAGATAAGAAAAAATGCTTTATTTAAATGCTGGCCATGCATATATATCAAAATTTTATTTGATACCGAGTGACCCAAAGACCGGAAATAAAAAAATTTGTTTTAATTTACGAACAGTTTTTAATTTTACATAATTTAAGATCTTTAAGAACCTCCTATATCAGTTTTAGAGAAAATTGAAAAATTTAAAACTTTTAAGACGCCATATTGAATCCGCTAGATTGGATTTGCAAAAAATACTTTAAATTCATAATTAACAATAACAAAAATCCTCCAATACTGATGTTAGACAAAATCGAGAGGCGTAGAGTCTTTAATCCGCCATCTTGGATCCGCCATATTTAATTTTTTTAAAATAATTTCAGATTCGTAATGTGCGATCTCAAATCTCCCCCATATCAATTTTGAAAAAAAATGGGATAGAATTAATTTTTTATCCGCCATATTAAATACGCCATTTTGAATTTTTTAAAAATAATTTCAGATTCGTTATGTGCGCTTCCGAAAACTCCCCCATATCAATTTTGGAGAAAATCGGAGAAAATTGATTTTTTTCGTCCGCCATATTGAGTTTTTTAAAGATAATTTTAAATTCGTTATGTGCGATCCTGAAAACTCCCCTATACCAATTTTAGAGAAAATAGGACGAAATCGATTTTTTTACCCGCCATATCGAATCCGTCATATTGAATTTTTTAAAAATATTTTGGATTGGTTATGTGCGACCCTGAAGTCTCCCTCACACCAATTTTGGACAAAATCAGTCAAAATTCAATTTTTTTGCCGCCATATTGGATCCGCCATATTGACTATTTAAAAAATAATTTTAAATTCGTTGTATACAACCCCGAAAATTCGCCCATTCCAATTTTGGAGAAAATCAGACAAAATTAATTTTTTTGGCCGCCATATTGTAAGCGCCATTTTGGATTATACTGCACTAATTTCGTCCACCGTAGCAACTTTCTGAACATAACGTAAAAAATGTCATTCAAATCGGTCCTGCCGTTCCGGAGTAATCGGTGTATATACATAAAAAGCATACATAGTCGACGAATTGAGAACCTCCTTCTTTTAGAAGTCGGTTAACAATGTTCTGACCAAAGGCAAAACTTTCTATTCACACAACAAAATGACACGTTTGTCTCTTTCTATCTTGCTCTACCCATAATATCAGATCTTGTGAGATGTATGACTTAAATTAGAAGAATTATTTTTTGTTTTCAGTCTTTTTATTATTTGTATACAAATTAAGACGAATATGTTTTTTGATGTATTCATAGATTGATGACGCTCTCACTGCTATTTTTGTTTTAATATTCTTGAATTTTACATTTTCTGAAATTTTGTTGTTATCCTTTCATAAGTTTATTTTAGTACTTCAACAAAAGGTTATTTAGTATTTTCTTAGCCTGTGTACAAAGCAGTTCAACATAGATTTTACTTTATTTTAAAAGTTATATTAAGAAAATGGAAAGGTAGAAACAAACATCAAAGCTCGTTTTTCTTAGGATGCAAATTGCTTAATCTAGCATAATATTTCTGTTTCTGGTTATTTATGCTTTAAGGAATCTCTGGTAGATACTTTACTTCTAATTATCCTCAAAGACTTATTTGCTCGAAATGTTTTATTTTACTAAGAGATAAGAGGTAGTTAATTAGTGAGTTCCAGTTCTTGAGGAAAAATATAAATTCTAAAGGCTTTTAAAGAAATAAAATATTTCTAAAGAGATTTTTTTTAGCAAACGCCTTAAGTGAAACGTATTCATAAGAAATGTGAACTTTCATGAAAGTTTTGCTTTGTGAGAAACTTCAAAAGTTGATTATATATAAAAAAGAACAAAACGTAATGTATTAATTACTATAGGAGTAGTTAAATATTGCTTAATGAAATATTTTACGTATTAAATCATTAAATAATACAGGATGACCCATAACATTTTGTGTGATTTATTACGCTAATAAATTTTTAAGAATATAATGAAATGGTTTTCTCGCCTACTTAGTACGCTTAGATGCAGTTTGTTTTATATTATCGATAAAAGAAAACATCCAGCATACGCAGTTTTCAATCAAACATATTACAACTCTTTTAAAGAAAACACATACTCGGAAAAATTGGAGAAAGAAGGAATAGTCCGGTGTTCCATACTGAGCGCAATAAAGGTGCTTCAAAAAAAAAAATAAACGCTTAAATTTAAAAAAATTATGTAAATAGCCAGCAATTTCCAAATATCCTTAAAATAAAGCAAAAACATTAACCAGCTCATTTCAAAAATCCCTTTAAAAGCATACCCTGCCAGAATATTTAAAAAAATATATTTCAGCGCTAGAGTTTCAAGAAATACATAAATTTTAAATTAAAAATACACATTTACGACGGTAGGCATGAAAAAGAATTATGAGCCATTTTCTTTATTAAATCCTTGAAAAAATGCTTTTAATAAACATTTAATTAACGGTAAAATAAAATATAGAGGCCATTTTTCCTCGAAATCCTTAGAAATTAAAGTTTTTTTTTGCATTATATGAATGGGGAGCGAATCTTTTTAAATTTTTAAATATATTTACTTTATAAATGGAAATGAGTAGCGGCCTGACGTCGACTTAAGCCAACTAGATCCAACGATTTTATTAGAATTTGAATTTCGTAATAAATTAAAATTATATGTTTTATAAATGAACCGAATAATATTCAGTTTGTCATGCTGATTGTATTACGTATTGAAACTTGGATATAAATTGCTGCCTAAAAATATATGTAATCTAAGGGGTGATAGTAAGTATAAAATTAAGTCAGTCACTACAACAAAACAGAATATTTCATTCATATGTTGTAATTGCAACAATGAATATAGGTCCATACAGAAGCGCCTTTCTTATGGGATTGTTTGGGTCCAGAGCGGCGCTCACTATTTTGATGTTTATCTATCTCGCACATAGATAAAATATTTATAGATCCGCAAAGTTTAATCCCAAAAACGGCAAATTTACGACAATAAAATGTAAACATCGTAGATCAGATGTCGGCATGCGCACTACAAAATGATCAGGTGACCATCGACAGGACCGAACTTCGAAAATCTATTTAGTTAGTTCAATTAGTCATAAATGGTGTCTAAATCAAGCAAGTTATCAAAATTGCAACCATGGTTGCAATCTTTAGTAAAAAAATCGGTGTCAAGTAACTTTCTTGTTTTGGGAGTCACATCATATGGGCCCAAATAATATCTGAAGCAGAAGGGAATAATCCGGTCTGTGTCTACCGATGGGAGTTAGTTGAGTCATTTCTTATACTGTGAAAATAAAATTGTGAAGAAAATGTATCTTACTATTTCTCTAATCTGTTGCTTCCGTCTGTGTGCGTTAACTTTCTTGTTGTAGGGTGGGGGTGAATAATTAACATTTTTAAGGTCCGGCAATTTATTCTCTAATGAATAAAAAATAATGACATTCTTTTCCTTATCTTTTTTTTTTATTTTTTAAGAAAATATTGATACGAAATGGGTTTGTCAACGAATATGCAGGATTTAAAAATAATTTTATATAATAATATTTTTCTGCCGTAATGGTGAACGGAGCTTATATTTTCCTATCGTATTAATTTTTTCGACAAAATGATGAAAATGTTATTTCAAATAAAATAAGTGAACAAGGTCATTGCTGGGGGTGAATAAAAAAATTATATCAACAAAAGAAATTCACATTTGTCTAACTTATTTCGTAATATTTTGCTTTTGTTGCCATATTAATGAATTTTTAATTTGACGATTTCAAAGTGGGGATTGCCATGACCACAAGAATTATGACAATTTCATAAAATGAGTATGGACATAACTAATCTGAATTTACTTCTAAAACCGTATTAATAATGAACAACGCTTTTTAACGCCATGTCCTCAATCTTCAGACATACAAAAAAATAAATCATAGAATGGCTGCAGAACAAAAAAAAACATTTGAGCTGGATGGAAACATCGGTTAAATATAAGGTGGATGAAGTTATGCAAGACTATGGACATTGTGCAAATTAGCAACTGGAAAAATGTCGTTGACAATTTGAAAAAATAATTCAAACAGAGCTTAGAAATTATAGAGCCAATAGCCGATTCTGGCTAAAATATAAACCTTGTACTGAAATATTTTATGTACATAACAAAATAATAATGCATTATAATTATTGTAAGTTATATATGTATGTTTTAAAATAATCCAACTTCATTTTCAGGATGTATGTTTTTATTTATGTGAGTAATGTAATAGATGAAAAAATTGTACCATTTCTTGACATATTGATGAATGTACTTTTTTCATATGATAGAATAAACTATTCTATGGTTTGATGCGAATTTTCAGATTTTTTTTAAAGAACTGATTGCTTAAAAGTTCAGTTTATCTTTTGATAATCATTTGGAAAGTGCTAAAAATATATCATACTACATGTTTTGGAAATTTAATGTTATACGAAAACACTATAAATCCAAAAACGTTGTAAAGCAACGCTATTTTTTACCCTATAGAGAAAAAGGAAAATAAAATAAATAAAATGTGTACACATTCCATTATATTAAATAAAAACACAAAAACAAATAAAATAAATCACTTAAAACGCTATAAATCCGTTTAAATCGCACGCAACTCACAAAGCAAAAATAAACACAAAAATGGCGTTGAGCCGATACGTGCTGGATGGCGCTACGAAACAACCGATCGATAATAGGAAGTCGCTTATGCGCATGCCCATATCTGATCAACGTCCAAAAATATGACTGGCGCCCGATGTGCAGAAACGCATTTTTTCGCCCATGGTTTGCCATTTTTTGGCTTTAGCAGCCCACAAGAGTAGGGGTCCATAGTAAAGGTCAGTGAGTTCGCATGCTGCCCCCACCACAAGCATCTCTCTTCCATAATTAGTCCCCACCACAATTTCTCCATCTAAACGATTAAGTGAAAGAAATGTTACTATTTCGTTTCAATATATTCGTGCTGAATGGTCAGCCCCTTTAGCAAACATCTTGCCGCTGTATAATGGCATATATTCGCCTCATGTATTTTCTTATACAGAAAATATTTGATGCATATGTTCAACAAATATTTCCCCAAGAACAATAATATTACAATTGCAAAAAAAAATCTTTGAACATAATTTAAAGTTATTGCGGTTATCAAATATTAGATGCAATTTTAATAACATATTTTTATAGAAATATTTAAAAAAAAATTCTGTATGTATCGATATTTGAACTTACGCCCACATAAAATTAAAAATATAATCTCCTGGGAGAGGGGAACTTAGAGAAATATGTCTGCGCCATCTGCTTTATGGGTGCGAGAACTAATCTTTGTAAATAATTGAAATTATTAAAAATGTATATTTTTTAAACTACACCGTCTTCAAAAAAGTACATCGAAATATAAAAGAAATAAATGATCAAAAATCGTTGGTTCAAAAATAAGCAGAAAAAGGATGGCAATTAAGAAATAATTTTGGTTCGTCTCTGCAGCTTTGAATTTCTTTCCTATATATAAATCTATAGTACAATTATTTTATTGGTTTTTCTTCTGAAGTACCCCTTACGATATGCTATAAATCGAAACAAAACATTTTGCTTCAATTAAAAGTTAAACACAAAATATTTAGTACTCAATTTTTTCATTACCTCTTTTTGGTTTTTAATCAGCTTGTACAAACCTACCTTGAATAGAATGCAGAAAACTGCATCAAAATATCTCACTACTACCAAAGATATGTTATAAAGAGTTCCCGTTAAAAAAATGTTTTCTGAGTACCCATATCTATAGATTCCCCTGTATAAAATATATTATCATTTCAAATTAAAGTGTACTAAATTTGCCTTAATATCCAATTTTTTATTTAAAATTTAATTTCATAATGCATACCATTATTCTAACGGGAATAAATGAGCAACTCCTACAAGAAATATATTATTTTCAAATTAAAACACCCATTTTCGTGGCGAGCATAAAAAAGAATTATGAGTAATTTTCCTTTATTTAAAACCGGGCAAACATGTTCTTAATATACTTTTAATTAGGGTTTAAATAAATTATTGCGCACATTTTTTATCCTAATAGGACGCCTGGTTAGATTTTACTTTATTGCATTATTGTAGCTGTGGCTGAGTTCTAAGTGGATCAAACAGGGTTGTACTGGTATATTATTTTGTTGCGTGGGATATTTTCATCAAATAAAAATAATTCCTTTAAATCGGGGACTAATATTACAGTACAAAGTATATGTCTTTATGAGGGGTTAATCGGCAGAAACTGTTATTTTTGAATTTGGCAGTAATTCCCTAAATGCCCTTAAGGAGGGAAAATATGATAACATTTCTGAGTCAATTTTCGAATGGCTCCATATCAAGAGAACTTCACTTTGTGTTCTTTGTTCATCAAATTGTGCATTCGTCATCTCTTTCTTTTTTTAGTGATAGGAGTGTAACACACCAAGGGAACACTCGTTATAAATACCTTTCCAGTATCTCTAAGCATTCGATGGCTGTGTTTAAAAAGTGTTTCAACTACCAGACTGCGTATTTGTATATGAAACTAAGTAAAGAATTAAAGTTTTTGAAATGAGAAATTTTTAAAACATGTGTTACAGTAAATATCATGTCTCCCAAAGGGTAAACATTGTTACCTTATATTATTATTCTCATTTTTAAGTTTGATTTCTTTTTGACGAGTTTTTATGTAGGTTAAGTAATTTTAATTTATATTAATCAGCAGCCATCCAAGGTTGGAACTAAGAGTAGGTAATAAAACTATATCTCTCTGATTTATTTGTCTGTTTTGAGATTTACAGGCCAAACGGCTTCACAGTCTCTCCAGGGTTTATTGACTCATACCAGGTATACAAAGACACCAAAAGTATAAAGCTCTGTGAGGACCCTCTCCATGTTATCGGATCCTAGGTCGCGTGGTCTTCTGTATTTCCTACAAACTTTCGAACAGTCCGCGCGAGTACAACGATAACTACTTTCTGATTCGGTTTATACAGATACTCACTAAGGCCCAGTCTCTTGATGTTCCATAAAAAGTTCTTTGGTATCACTCCAGTTGTTGATAGTATTATGGGAATCGTGTGGAGGCTGTTCATTGCCCACTGTCTGCAGATTTGCACCTTCAGATCTCAGTATTTGGCGATCTTCTTATTGTATTTGGGTCTTAGGTTGTTGCTATTAGGTATAGCAATGTCAATCAGTGTAGTTCGCCTAGAAATTTTATCTGTGTGTATAATGTCTGGCCTATTATGAGCAACTGTTTGATCTGTTAGAACCGCTCGGTTCTAATATAACTTGACTCGTTGTTTTCAAGAATAGGCTCCGGATTATATTTGTAGTCAGGCATTTTCTTACCTACCATAGTTTTAACTTATTTGCTAACTCTTGGTGGAGTATCTTAGCGGCTGAGTCGTGTCTTTTCTTATATTCGGTTGCGGCAAATACTTGGCATCCTCCAGTTATGTGCTGGATTGTCTCTTATGCTCGACAGTCGTATCTACATTGATCATTTTCTACTGAGGGATCACTGATGGTGAACTTTCGATAGTTCTTCGTCGGAATAAGCTGGTTTTGGATAGCTAACAAGAAGCCCAACTTTCCCGGAAACATCTGTCCTGAAATCAACCAGTAGTTCGACATTGAGTTATCGAGATTTTCCCGGATGACCTCATTTGGATGCCGTCTATGAAGTGGTGGTGGTGATGAGAAGGAATATCCCGTCCTTTCAGCGGTAGCAGCGTTGAATCGTCTGCCACATATTACTCTGGGTGCATTCCACTAGGCGCTCACAACGCTCAAAATATTCCTTCAGTCGTTCCACATAACGACTACGGTCGTCGCGGTCGCGGCGAAAACGTCATTAATGACGTCATTCTTCTCGCTCACGCCAAGCTCACAACGACCCATCTGAAAAGGTGGGTCAAAGTGGACGTTCAGAATTTTGGCGCGGTTTTTTAAATTTAAAGACAATTGAATGTAAGAGTTTCAAAATTACAGTGTAACATATGAGAAAAAAATAAGTATAATTTAGTTTAGATTCAAAATACACTGAATTAGATGGTGTAGTCCAATCCACAAAAGGTGTTACTGAAAAATACATTTAAAAAATGTAGTAATTATATACAAGCACATTTATAGAATGTAGTAATTATATAAAATTTACCCTAAAATGACTTGAATTCTTTATCTGAATAAGTTTTCGCTTTTCCCGACTTTGTAAAACTGCATTCCATTCTTCATCTGGACTAGATGAAGTACTTTCTGAAGCATGATTACGATCCACCATTAAATATCCAACTGTCACCACAAAAGATATTTTGATTATTTTTCAACGTAAATTACTTAAAGATTCCACTAAAATAAAATATAAGAAACTAAATAGTATTTTTCTTTAATATAAAGCAAGTTAACCAATAATTATAACAAATTATTAATATTAAAGCTTAAAAATTATAACATAACCTTTTCAAGCTACTGATTTATTTTCAAATCCACCATTTGTAATAGTTAACTCAACGCTTAAGACGTTCACAATCCCATTCCACTTGGGTTTATGATTAAAATGCTCACAAGCTAGTGGAACGGGAAAAACTGCTTTCATGAGCGTGATCGTTGTAGCTGCTTAATGGAACGCACCCTCTATGTAGTGTGGAAGAGTCCGCTAACCTGTAGAAATAACAACGTATTTGTTGATCGAGCTGCTTACCAATATCAAATACGTTTCTATTACTATTATTATAGTATGGTATGGTATTAAGGGAAGTAAATTTTCATGGTTAATAACATACCTAGAAGGAATATTTCAAAATATAATAATTAATAACTAACATATTAAATTGAAATCGGTTCAACAGTTTGCTAAATAGGGAATACCCCCGGGAATTATATTGACGAAATAATTATTTGGGTAAATGAAAATTTCTAAGTGTATATATTGATTCTTGAAGATTAAGTAAGATACAAAGAAATTTTACGACCGTAAAATTGGTTAAATAGGTTACCGTTTTTTTGCTTCAGACCGTTAAAGAAAAGACAAATACAGTATATTTCATGCAAATACTACTTTGGTGGAACACCTAATGGTCTCGCCAGTGAAGCTGTAATGATCTGAGAGCAAAATTTTTAGAAAACAACTGTCTATATAAAATCTCCATTTCGGGAGACGTCTGCAAAATGTTAATCTGCAGATATTTTCGATGACAGATTGTAAAAATTTCTTTATATCTTTTTAAAATTCTCGCTACTCCGGTGTATCTATAGATTTCATTTGACTGTTGATATATCTATCTCTGGGTCATTAAATGTTAAAGTTTAGTACCAAAAAAATAATATACAAAAATAGATTTTCGAAATAAAAAAAAATCATTGTTAAATTTGAAGTTACTCAATTTTATTTTTAATGTGCCGATGGAGAAAAATAAAATTAAAACCATAAAAAAGGTTCTTTTAAAACCATTATAATAAAGCTACCAACATTAACAACCCCCCCTTTTAATTAAGATACCACGCAACATTAACCAAACCATTATTTAAGAGCTAAGCCCATGACTAAGCTTTAAGGAAATTCATATTTTCTAAAATTAAAAACACCCATTTCCGCGGTCGGTACGAGGAAAGAAATATGAGCCGTTTTCTTTCATTTAGGCACCAGTGTTTTTAATATACATTATTTTTCCGGTGAAATCATATTATCCAGGTCTTGTTTTCTTTTTTCCTTTTAATTGTTATATATTAAAAATACGACAAAGTTCCCGTGTCGGCAAGGACAGTAAACAATAATTTATTTTGTGTAAATTGCGTCATACAAGTCGTGATAATTTGATAAGCAATTTCATGATGATGATAATAATAATTTCATACTGAAATATTACTTTTTAAAATAAATTTTCTCCTTAAATTCACTTAAAACTTCAAAACATTGCTCTTAAAATTAAAAAATAAATTAAAGACTGTTTAATATTGCAATTAATTTAATAATTGCAGGTAACTGAGCACCTTTTTAAAGTCAGAATCATAGTCGCTGAAGGAATTACTTTTAAATTAGTTCTATGTGAATTTAGATTTTTACCATAATATTGTTTACATAACTTTTAATTCTTATTTCATATGCGTTTAATTTTTTGTGCCATTTTTATGGCAGTGAAAAATAATTTATTTTACTTTTTTAGATTCAATAAATCTTTAAATTGGGTAACTTTACTAATAATATTACACCAGTGCATGAAAGACCTTAAAAGACATTGAATATAGGAATATATTTCGTAGAGATAAAGAGAAAACATAAAACTCATTTATCCATTTGCAATAAACTCACCGTCGAATAGGATCACCGGGTTTTCAGAATATATTCTCATCAGGTATGTATGTGTGGAGATGGGAATGAGTACACTGCGACCTAGGAGATCTATTGTGTTTTCCTTCTGCTGCCAAGTTATTAGGGATTTTCGGTCGACTAGAGCAGATCCTCCAGTTGTTTTTTTTTTTTAGAAACTTTAGAATCCTCACTTCTCTCGCTCTCAAAAATTGAATTCTAGAGTTTTCTGGGCTCTGTATTCTGAAAAGATTCAAATCAAATATAGGTTTCGTTCTCTTCCTCACAAAATGTACACTCTTCTCTCTCTGCCAATTCGACGTTCTTAAGGTACCTGGATTCCTGTCAGAATTCTAAATTAGGCTGATGCATTCCTTAAATCTCTTCTGATGCTAGTTTCCAAGAAGTATCTTCACTTGTTTCATTCCTGGCGGGTTTATCTAGTAACGGGCTCTCATACTCTTTTCTTCTCTTTTTAGTTCTTCCGGCATTACACGGCTACTGATTCCACAGAAATGTTTGGGCCCCAGGGATGGTGTCTTAATCCTTTTGTTCGCGAGCTTGTCTTTCCTGCGACTTCCACTTAATAACATTCCCATCCATTTAGATGTTGTTCTTGTTAAGGTTTCTTTTCCTTGTAAAGGCTACTAAGGTGGTTTTGGTGGGGTTAATATTAGGTCTCATCATCTAGCACCATTCTTTAGTGTATTCAAGTCAAATTACAGAGGAGTCGATCTACAATTAGGCTCCATATAAGTGGGAAAGTTATTCCCCCCTTGGCAGTGCAGACGGCGATAGTGTCCTGTCTTATCTCTGTCTATACTGTTCTAATGGAGAGAAGTCGCGCCATCTATTTGGACGTCGTTCCGTCTATTTCTCTCATCATAATATCTTTGTCTAACACTCTCATGTGAAGTGTTGTCAAAAGCCTCTTCTATATCAAAAAAGGCACATACTATGGTATTCTTGTTGTTTAGTGTGTCTTGAATCTCATCTGTTAATTGTACCAGTGCAGTTTTCGTACCACACTCGTTACAGAATTTCTATTCTGATATAATTATCAGCTGTTTTTTCTATTTAAAATAAATGAGTGAGGCTGATTAATAGAAAAGATTTGGGTGTGTTAAAGTAAATTTTTTCCGCTTTCGGAATGAAGGTGATTCTGGCTTTTTTCCATATTTCTAGTATGTAACATAAATTCAGGCTGCTTTAACTAATACTCACTATGTGCGGTAGAATATCTTTCTACTCTCGTTGGAGCAGAGCATTATTTTATCTTAGATCAGACAAAGGGAGTTCGATATCCTATCTAAATTTAATTCAACAAGTCTCACTATCAGCATCATCACTCAACTCATTTTGGCATCAAATTTCGTAATGCATACACCTATCCATGGCATTCTGAACTATGTTGGGTTTCTTCACCGAACTTTTGGTTAGTGTTAAGGTTTCTTTCATATATTAAAACTGCCAAAACACACTAATAATACATTATTTTAAAACAAGCAAATAAACCTTGATGCCTCTTTACTGAGCGGGCCATGAATTACTCAAACTTGTTTTATCTGTGCTTCATTTACTGAAAGTATATCACTGAGAACTATGTTTGTCACGAATTTAGTGTTAAACATTTTTATTTTGAAACATGTTTGATAAGAAGATTCATTATATATTATTAGCATTACCGGTGTTGCAAATTGCAAGTGAGTTAGCCTTCTCTAATCGATGTTAATTTCAAACTGTCAACTTCAACTCGATTCAACACAAATTACAACAACTTTGTGAACAATTTTGTATAGAGAGTGTAACCCTGCTAAATTCCATACTCGTTTTATTATCATCATTATCATCAAGTTTGCAAACGCCGTTACCTTTTAATTTATGTATTTTATTAGTTTCATTTATTGATGATCGGTATGACATTCAGCTAATGTGACCGAATGAAATTGTAGATTTACAGTGGCAAGTTTTTTTTCATAATCAATAAATATCGTCATTAAAAGACCGTTATACTAGAAAAAGTTTAATCGCTTTTATAGCCTCTAAATGACGATTAGCGGCAAAGTCTACCCTAAATTTACTGTTTTTCCTTGAGTGGTGAAAACTCATCCTGCAAATCCGTAACCTTAGAAACCTCCAAATATTGACTTTGTTGGAATTGGAACATATATAATGAAACTAATATTCAGGAATAAAAATTTATATTTTACAACAATCATGTATCGAATTTGACTTAAACGTGATTAAACATACTAAAGCGACTAAGTCATTCTAAATTTCTAGATTTATACCAAATATTGATATTTGAGGACACAAATGATAAGCAATTTCGATTTTTTAAATAAAAGTTTTAACCACCTTACAATACATACCTAGGGAATGTTTTTATAGGACTCCCTAAGTACTTCATGATGAAAATCGAATCAAAACATTCAACTCCTGTCAAGAATTAAGTGCAGAAAAAATTTGTGCACCAGTTTTTGTTTTTAATCCGTTTCCTTAAACCTATCGTAAAACATTTTTACAAGTTCCCTCTAAGAGATTCTCTTACCGTAGTCGTAGCCGTAGCAAAATATTGTCACTCTTAGAAAAACTTTAATTAACCAATAATCGTTTCCAGTTTTTATATCATCTTATCGTTAACCTAGTTCGGAAATGTTTTTATGTGACTAAAAATAATAAAACCGGCAACTCTTAATCTTCTGTAGTGTCAAATTTGGAACGAGTTTAATGCATTCGACCGTAGCCATTGAAATCATAAAGATCCGATTCTCCAATTTTCTTGAAACAATTTACTCCGGTACAATTGGTTACATTATCGTCCTGGGTTCAGTAATATTGTCACATTCGGATCACGTATTTGGAACTGTTACGTGATTTATAATAGCTTCCTCGTATATCTACATAGTTGGGGGTGCATATTTAAAAAGGTCCGCTTTCGTTATTTCGTGACATTTGGTTTTATGCCCTCTGGACCTACGACAATTTATCCCAGTTAGATACCTCTGTTTCCCAATTTGAATAAAATTTGCCTAGAAATTTGACAGGGGCGAGACAAAAATTTATTCTCAGTATAATATAAAAAAGTATTTAATAACGTTATATATTTTTTTCACTCCATATAGGTATGTTAAAAAGAGAAAGAGTAAAGCCTGCCAATATCAAGTCCTATTATTTGTTATTAATTAAGTCAATAATCGTTAAACCTCCGAAATTCTCAATATATTCTTAAGTAGTGAAGATTTCTGTGGGTAAAAATATATATGTCTCCATTTTATTAATATATTCGGTTAAGTGATTGATATTTTTTGTGATCACAACACAGACAAGTCATTTTCAGGAATGCGACCCTACCCACGCGAGCCTTGGTTCTCTCCCAGGTTCGAATACCAAGCGACAAACATGTTAAACATAAATCTTTCTCGAAAACTCCCATTTATTCCATCTATCAGGCAACGCTAGCATGGAGTTTTAATATCAAATCAAATGACAAATTTACAAACATTAGGAAGTGAACCCTGGTTAGATAGATCAATTTACTCCTGCATCTCTTAGATGGACTTACACTTCCTAAAACAAACCAAGAAGTAAAATCCACCGAAAAAGTTACTCAAGCTTGAATATCGCTAGTTAAAATTAAACACAAAAGAAGAAACGCATTAAATGGGATATTATCAGGTCAATCAATATTGAATAACCAAAAATACTAATTAGCCTTAAATTTGGCAACTATCATTACAAGAAGAGCTCTAGACAATATATGTGAAAGTATAATCTTCCTAATAAAGAAAAAGTGTAAAAACAATTATTTTTACAATATCAATATCTACTGTAATCGCTTACATTATCCTTTGAACCTGCCACAATAGAAAATGAAATAAAATAATTTTTCGATGACATTAGAAAAATAATAAAACAAAGGAGTCACCACTTTACCATGATTTCGGGAGACTTAAATGCCAAGATGAGCAGAGGAAAGAGAGACATGTAAGGGGGACCATAAGGTATTGGCAACAGCACTGAAGAATAGTTCATATAAGAACAAGAAAAGAAGATATTGAACGCGTTTGACAAGCTAAAAAACCCTCGTAAATGGACCTGGCAGAATCAAAACTGTCATGTAATGGACAAGGTAGAATGTATAACAACAAACAAAAAAAAATATACACAATCTGATGGTCTTCAATTGCTCTCATATAAAAGATCACAGATTAGTTAGAACTAGAGTAAATATTTATTACTTAGCCAAAGAAATCGTAACATAGTATAGAACTTGAAAAGTTAAGGGGGAAAAATGGGAGAAATATTAATTGGGCGATGAAGTTAAAGTATATAGATGATTTAAATAATTATATTTTCAATAACTGTCGATTTAGCCTTGGAGTAAAATATAAGTAAGGCAAGCACTACCAAAATATCAGAGGATAACAATACTACACAACAAAAAAATATAAGATGAAGTATGGAAGAAAACAAAGAACCGGAAATTTTTAAAAGGGAGCTGGCTCAAGAAAGAAAATAAATCAGCGCACATATAGACAACAATGGAAATAAAAAGGATATCCTGTAATAATAAAATACACTGAATATATTATTACAGATACAGTCATAGTATTAATAAGAAACTTCTCAAAAAAGCTACCCCAGTAATCCAACATAAAATCAAAATAGCTTTAAGAGAAATGAAAAATCAAAAACAGTAAGTTTAGATGAAATTTTAATTAAATATGTAAAAATGTGAGTTCCTAAAATACTTGCACAGCTAGAACCAGGGTAAAATATGTTTGGAATGATAAAATGCTAGGCTTTATCCTGAATAATCTTAGAAGTTTTCTTCAGAATACAGTTTCAGTTTGGAATTTCCAAAGCATTTTCTTTTAGAAAGACCAATTTTCAAAATTTTCCATTTTATTGCAAAAGTTGAGTGACGAAGTTTCGAGTTTTGAATTCTGGGAAAGTTTCAGCTCTTAATATTGAATAGAAAAAAGGTATGATTTTTTAAAGTTCAGTGTCGCTCGCGCACGTCTTATATCTATACTTGTTCGTAGTGTTTACAGACGTATGACATACATGTTAGGTTACAATTTTTAAATTAGGATTTTGTGAAAAAAAGTTCATAAAGAAATATTAAAATACGTTAATGCTATTCATTTATTTCAATATTTGCATAAGATTCATTACGGTTACATATATTGAAACATTTTAAATTTGATTCAACACATGGGCATATCACTGTATTGCAAGAATTTTTCCATTGCAGAGGCAAAAATAATTTGCAATGTTTCCACCGTAAGTTCTTCGTCATAATCGAACATTAATTTTCCATCAATTGTTAATCAACCACACTTTTGGATCTTTTTCGAAGAAATCGTCGGATGTGTTTCTTGGTTCCTTTCATCAGTTTGCCAAAAAGCTCTTAAAATGTGTTTCAGCATAGCCGGCATTTTTTTTCAATCGCTAAATAATATCGTAAAGAATTGATGTCAAATAGGATACAAAAATGCTGACAACTTTTTGGGCGGAGTTTAAAAATACATCATTTATGCTAGATCGGCTTTGAATATCATGGTATGATATCATTTTTAGAGCATCATTTTTACCGATAAAAAATAATGGTAAGGTTGTGGTCAGATCTAAATTAAAGTTTAGACATTGGAGATCCAATTGCTAGACTAAACTGGTATTGGATAGACCAAATTCTTAGATTTCAAGGTGGTCAATGAAAGACAAAAACTATCGAATTGAGATCGAGATTAGGTAAATGAAGTAGGGAGAGATAGAGAAACGTAAGTCGCGAGCGTGCAGTGGATGAGTAAGATGCTAGTGGGAGCGATTTTGGGAAGCTTATGTTTAAAAAATAGAATGTTTAAGGCTGACTATCCCAATTCCGGTGATCTTCATTCGCGTAACTCGATAAGTTTTAAGAACACCATGGACTCCTTCAACCGGATTGGCCTGAAGGTGATAATTGGACGTATATTGGATTTTGATGCCATATCGTTCCATAGTGGCCTGAAAAAATTTTCTTCGGAATTGCACTCCGTTATCAGCGATAATTTTACCAGGCCTACCGTTGGGCGCCAAATTTTGCTACGTTACGGGAGAAAAATAATTAAAATTAAAAACCAATGAATGAAAATTAAATATTTAATGCTTCTGTACAGGTGGTTATTTTTTTAGTGTTGATCGCTCCTTCTTTTAGGGCAGTGCCTAGGCTAGCATGCCGGAGATTAGGGGGGGGTTATATAAATTCAAAGCGCCACCTGTTTTAGGCCCGTCGGTAAGAAAAAGCGATGATGTTATCGAAAACAGGAAACAACTAGATCCCAAAATAAAACACACCGATTCCAAAAACAATTAATATCTATATTTAACAATAAAAAAAAAGGATTCTGTTTTACAAACTATGTGAATTTTAATTTAATCTAAATAAATATGCGACCATTTGCTACCTGGATTAGAACAAAAAAAAAACAAAGAAATAATGAACAACACTACTGCAAGTATGACGTCATCTGCGCCATACGCCAAGTCGGTTTAGATGTATGTCAGGCCTTAATTTTCTCTATCGGCTGAACTGAATAACCCTACTTTTTATGTAAAGTTTTATTTTGCACTAATAAATTATCTAGTCGGCCGATTAAGCCTAATTAAAAGTATTGGACTATTAATATGTGAAGTGATGTTTTAAATTACCTAGTGTATAAGTATACCTTCGGTTTACAAAGTATTTTAAATGGAATTAAAAATAAAGTGTCCTGTAATTGCTCGCATAAAGTCTTATTAGTTTCCAATCACAGGGGAAAAAGGAAAATATACATTAAAACCGGTAATTTCACTGTTTATTACAAAGTTCTAATACCTGATTGTCTTTAAAGGTGTACCAAGTAGTCACAACGATGGTGTGTTAGCTTTTTATATGAGATCACCTTTACTAGGATTTACTTAACGCACACGAATACAATAATAACTTTAATTTTCCTCGATATCTGGCAAATGACGCCTTAACACTCTAAACTATGGTTTTTGCTACACACAGGAATAAAATTAGTATTGTATTTTTTGGAAATCAGTAAAAAAACTCTGCTTTCTGGGTTTTTGCAAGTTTTCACAACCAAAGCTTGGCCCAGACTCTTTCTACTGACACTTTTTTAAAATCTCAAGAGCGCCAAGAAAAAAACAAAAGATTAACTAATTACACCTTGATGAAAGTGGCAAAAGTGTTTGATACATTTCTAGGCACACTTGATCTTTTTTTTTTTTTTTCATTTTTACGAAACCGGTTTTTGATATGACAGTGACAAAAACTATTAGCTTTTATTTTATATGTATTAAAGAGACTACTTGATGAAAATAAGAGTCGAATTTATGGTGAGTATTGGCTTGATGATTGGTATTTTGGTAAATTTATTTATAGTTTTGTTCATAAAGTAACAAAACTGTAACAAGATGTTTAAATATTAGACTAAAATACCTTATTATCTTTCTCGATAAATAAGCAAACAAAAAAATGTCGGATGTTATATACATAGATTCTCCCGGGAATTCTTAACAGTGAGTCAAACTATGTTTCTAGAAACAACTAGTATTGTAATTTTTGCGTTTCAGTTCTCTTCACCAATATCCACAGTAAAAGTCCTCCTATTTTGACATTTTGGTGAACGTAGATTAATGTACAAACCAATTTACTTGTTTAAATAATAACTTTACTGTAATTTGATTTGCTTGTTTGGAAAGTGAACAGTAAGAAGTTTTCTAGGTAGTATAATTATAATTTGATATTTTTTTCTTTATAAATAGCTTAGAGATTGTTAGTAAAAGACTTGTGGGCCTATAGGAAGATAATTCGTCCAGATTTTCCCGGTATATCTCGAAAATGAATTTATAGAAAATACCTGCTAAGTATAAATAAATACACTTTCAATTAAGACAAAAAATAGAACTCATGTCAAACGCTACGTGAAGAAAAGTGATGTAGAAATAAAGTCCGATTAAAATACCAGTACATCTATAATTAATTTAAAAATAACACTTTCAACTTTAAAAAAGTGCTAAGCAAATAGGGAAATCCACAATTAATGAATTAATAGTATTTTCTAATTTACTTTTTATTCTCTGCAATTCTTTTAAGTCGATTTAATTTAAAAAAAAAGTAATTAATATTGATATTGATGATTCCTATTCGAAAACCCCAAAAATAGTTTAGTGACTTACTGACGCAAGGAATGTGACGGTAACCTTACCTTGTACTTAATTTCAGGGATCATACCTTTCGCAAAGTTTATTTGTGACTACGGCTGAACTAGATATTCTCTGCAATAAAATATAATGATCATCTATGGATCAACAAGTTTGTTTGCAAACAAACAAAGACATCCATTGTATATGACATTATAATGCCGTGATGTTATTATGTCAAATCCCAATAAGGTATGTATATTTAATACTATGAACTAGACACGTTTTTAGACTCGTGCAGTCGTGTTTAGGTGCGGTATATTGGGTCTATTGCAGTTCATGGTCACAGAATCCACCCGCAGCCTCGTCGTTGACTCACGTCACATTTTGTGAAATAGCATTGCAAAGAAAAAACATCGGGAGTGTCGATGCTGAATTATTTTTATCCAAGTGTGAAAAGTTCCGCGTTAATTAAATATTTTACATTTTTTTTATTATAATGAATAATATTATAATTATATAGGATGAATAAATATGGGTGGACCATTGGGTGTTTGCGGAAAGGTTTGTTAGTTCTCAGATCTTGGATGACCATTGTTCTTTTTTATTTTTTTTAGTGGTTGTTCACACGACGTAGATTTTTGATGAAATTATAAGCATGTCATATTTTCAAGTCAAATTATTTTTAAGAAGGTTGAACACTAAAAAAAATGTTTGCTAAGGAAGTTTTTAAACGGTTTCATTCACAAATTATCCTTGTATGTATGGAAATCGGGATGTGTGCATTGCGATCTAAAGGTCTGTTATGGCCCTCCTTTTGCAAGTAAGTCGTCTAATTAAAGCAGATCTCCCCTCTCCTATTTCTCTTAGGAAAATTATTGTGAATGTGAGACGGCTTTAGAATGGATATATGTACCTCTATTTGCAATTTGATTCATTCTGAAAGAATGTAGATTTCATTCTCTTCATACCAAGTTTTTTAAATTGCTCTCTCAGGCTGCAATGTTCTATTTCCTGTTAGAATTCTAAGTTGGGTCTTATTTAGGTTAAGGCACTCCTTGAATTGCTTCTGATTATAGTTACCCAAAAATATATTTGCTTGTCTCATTCCTTGTAGATTTGTCCAATAATTCGATCTCCTACTTTTCTTCTCCTTTTAGCTCTTTCTAGTATTATGCTGTTAATTCCATAAAAAGAATGAGATAGATACGAGAATACCTGTTTCAATCCCCCTTTTTGTTACTTTGTCTACTAGTTCATTTTTTTCTACTCCTTTGAACAAGAAGCAGAAATAAAAAATCAGAAACAAGAACAAAAAGCTAGAAAAGAAACCTGAAAAGAAATAAAATCCTTAAAACCCTTCATATATCGTGTGCAAAGAACCATCTATAGATAACAGTTAACTTGAAGTCGGTCACTAAAATCCGATTCAAAAATAAAAGAATAAAGACGGATAACTTACAATGGACCCTCTTTGGTTTATAAAAAATGCAAAAAAAGAACGGTGAATTCTGTCGAATAAAATATATCGAGCAACAGTTAATTGATTTTCCATTTCTTAATTCAAGTTTAGATATATTTTGGATAAATAATGTTAATTATTTAAAAACGAAAGCAGTAGATCATAAGTAGGCTCGATTGTTCTCAGAAATAAAATACTTAATATTCAAATACTACAGTTTCCAGCAAAAAGAGTTACTTAGCTATTCAAAGTTCATTTGTAAAATAACTATATATATATATATATATATATATATATATATATTTATTCAGTAAAATCCAAGATAGCGCACAAAAAACTATATCAATTGAACTAATAAAAAACTATATCAATTGAACTAATAAAAAAAAATATTGACATATATATTCCATCCATTCCTTTTTTTTATGCTAATTAAAAATAATAAAATATATACCTCTAGATGTAAGGTTTTAGTTATTTCACAGACAACGTGGTTCTTGTCAGAAATGGCCGATGAAACGGCCCGCATAGTGCTCTAAAGACAGTTAGTAAATCCTACTTTATACTGTAGTAGGCCCAAATCCAAAAATACCAAACTTCATACAACACTACAAATTACCAGAAAATATCACATGGCCAAAAGTTTCACCTAATTTCTTTTTCAGATGCTGTTGCTGTTCCAACGATCTTTTTGGAAAAGAAACCGATTAGTGTAACTGTCGCAGATGGCGGCACACTCAGAATCTGGTTTATAGGTTCCGATGCAGAAAGGTTTAAATACGAGTATGCAGATATAGAAAGTGTACCAAAGGTGTCTGGGGAAAGCTCCGACGGACCCATTGACGAGTCCACTGTCGGTAGCTAGGACGAAATACCTCTATTAGGGTCTAAAATTATATTGTGATGAACCGATCGCTTCAATACGGGTACGGTCTCGTTTACAACATGGCGACCGGGACCGGACCTAAGGCAGCCAGGGTTGCCTGGATTGCTGGGTTATAGCAATGGGCCTGTAAAACACCCTAAAAGCGTCCGAATCTGCAGTTTCATCAGGAAACACTTTCTATATATGCGGGATCTAACGATCTCGTCTGCATACAAAGTATTTGGCTTGGCGGGGTAATGTCGTAGATGGCGGCATACTCAGAATCTGGTTTATAGGTTCCGATGCAGAAAGGTTTAAATACGAGTATGTAGATGTAGAAAGTGTACCAAAGGTGTCTGGGGAAAGCTCCGACGGACCCCTGAGTCCACCGTCGGTAGCTAGGACGAAACACCACTTTTAGGGTCTAAAAATTAGATTGTGACGAACCGATCGCTTCAACATGGGGGCGGTCTCGTTTTATAACATGGCGACCGTGACAGGACCTAAGGCAGCAAGGGTTGCCTGGATTGCTGGGTTATAGCAATGGGCCTGTAAGACCCTAAAAGCGTCCGCATCTGCAGTTTCATCAGGAAACACTTTCTATACACGCGGGATCTACCGATCTCGTCTGCATACAAAGTATTTGCCTTGGCGGGGTGATCTCGCAGATGGCGGCACACTCAGAATCTGGTTTATAAGTTCCGAAGCAGAAAGGTTTAAATATGAGTATGTAGATGTAGAAAGTGTACCAAAGGTGTCTGGGGAAAGCTCCGACAGACCCACTGATGAGTCTACCGTGGGTAGTTAGGACGAAACACCTCTTTTAGGGTCTAAAATTCGATTGTGACGAACTGATGGCTTCAGCACGGGTGCAGTCTCGTTTACAATAGAACACCAAATAAAAAAAAATGCATAAAAATTACTGAATATCAGACATGCTCAATAGAATATCGATTGAAAGAGTGGCTGATAAAGACACCGAAGATATGCAACCAATCGTGCACGAATCCGTGAATAAACAACTAAACCGAACAATAGTGCAAAATGATAAACAGTTTGGAATGGTGAATATTCCCCATCCAATACTTCATGACATCTTATCATCCTACTGGAATTCTCCAGAAACAAACATTAACAACGTGACGTCATAAGCATTTTACTTCAGATGGAGTAGCAATAAATCAAAACTTTAACCGACGAATGAGAATCTGAATTTGTCAGTTTTTAAATTAGAAAAATGTCAAAAACTTGAACGGGAAATACATGAATATTGGCTCAACAACTAAAATAATCTAATAATATATTATAAGCAGACATCAAAATGGTATGAAAAGAGGTACAGTGTTGAAATTAAAAATGTAATCTAACTTCTTGGACAGCTGTTTGTTTACATGATTATATTTTATATTTTACTCTTGATAAAAACCATAAGGGGATAAAACGTTAGGGACACAGCCCTGAAATATAGAAATATACAATACAAAAGCTTCATAACCCGATCATACTTTTCTGGTACCCAGGAAAATGTGTAGTGATATAAAATTCCCTAAAAGCGGTCCCCATGAAAATATTAAAACTTTTAAGAAATACCACGCTCTCAAACCCATATAACTTTTATGAAATATCATTAGTTATCTGTTACTAGTGGCTGAATGCATGTTTAAAACGAAATCTACATGTAACACACACGAATAAAGCTTTTATGACCTTACTGATAATTTTTCTTTCATTCTTGTTCCAAAGCAGTTTATTATTAGTTCTACTCAATCTTAAAAGTGTGCAGTTTAAGGTTCCTTTTCCTTGTGAATGCTATTAAGGTGGCAAGTCCTCCTTAACTCCACATGAAGACATTCTCTGGTAGTCAAGATGACAACAGTGTATTGTCCTATCTTTTTCGGTTGTGAGATCCATTTGAAAGTGGTTCTATCTACCCCCTGTCATTTAGTGCTCCTTTGACAGCCTCATCTGGATTATTCTCAAAAGACCCTTAGAGAAATTCTTAGAATATGCTGTGAGTTTCACTAAAATATCTTAATCCCATCAAAAAGAAATGAATAAAAAAATGCACATCAAATTAATTATCTTCTTTTTTCAAGTCAGTTATAAAGTAATCCAGATCTGTTTATAAAAAAAAATGGTGCAGCTTGTTTTAGGAATAAAATTGTTCTATGACATATATAAACATGTTTCTGTTAATTATTGTATCTCAAATAAACCCAAAAAAATGATGTATATATGCTACAGATAATTGCATAAAATTCAAAATTGAAACGAGAATTTTCTCGTTGCTGCTTTTCTTTGTGCATAATTGCGATTCGACATCAGGTAATGTAAAATTCATGAAAACGTTACCCATAAACCACAATTTATCACCTACCTTAAAATAACTGACGTCGAAGATATACGGTCCCCGACATGGGGGAAACGGTTTTTTCATTACCTTATTTTACATGAGATCAAAATTTTTCAATAAAAATAAGCTAAGACAAATTTTTCTTGACATGTTTTTTACATGGTAAAAAATCAGTTGCAAAATAAATATGAACGATGGAAGGGCGAATGAGCATTTTTTCGTATCGATTTTTAAGTATTAAAAGTAAGGTATATTTACTCTTTCTAACATGATTATACTTAAATGTAAATAACAATTAACTTATCGCATATCTCTGGGATACAGTAAGCGAAGCCGACAGAGACGCTTAGATATCAGAAATTTTTTGAACAATAAAATTTTCGTTTATAATTGTTAAAAGAAATTATCCATAAGCACTATTAGCGTAATATTATTGAGCGCATTTTTTCAAACTCCTTTCATTATGTAGACTGTAAAAGGTGTCCTATTTTCGATGGACGCCCTGTACATTTATCATTTATGGTTTACTACGGGAGCTAATGGATTTCCTGCAATTTTAAAGTTATTTATTCAATAATTTGTGATTAACAAAATATAATTTGACATGATATATAGAATTTCGACGGATTTTTTTAAATTCAGGTTTAACATTGATTTAATCAAGAAAATAAAGGGTCTAGCCGATTAACAGGGTCGAAACTGCCCCCTCGGTAATAAAAAAATAAAAAACACCCGGTTGTTGTACATCAAAAAGTACCCACACAAAAAAATTTTTAGCCACTTTTATCGTCACATAACCTCAAAAAAAATTAAAACGTCTTTTTTCGTTTTTTGACGATATCTTCAGTTCTAATCATCGTAGAAACTTCTTTTTTTATATAGTTTTATTTATTGCCTACAACAAGATATTTTTAGCAAAAATTTTTGGCGCGAAATTCAAATTTTTATTGGTGTTCGAAAATATTTAAATTCAATAAAATAAAAACTAAGACAATACCAGGGCCGAAAAAAAGATAAATTGTGTTTTAGATGCCACGCTATGTCCATGAATTTTTTGAGATTTTTAAAACTGGTGAAACATAGTCAAAATCACAAAAAACAGCATTTATTGGCATTTTTTCGAGTTTTGAAGCATGCAATTTTTTTATAAATCCTCAGTTATATATATATATATATATATATATATATATATATATATATATATATATATATATATATATATGTTATATCGTAGGTTTTCATGGATGGTGGAATGAATAGTTTGGTTATTCCGATTTTCTCAAACAAACCAACAGAGATCCAACGACATACCTTGAAAAATCTACGAAAGCCAAGATTAAAGCCTCAAAACTAGACCCAGAAACTGAAAAATCTATAATGCCAAGAGAAAAATCAAGCAGACGTTCAAAACTGTATAGCTTACCAAAAATACACAAAACAAATGCACCACTCAGACCAATAGTGAGCGCCGTGGGATCTCCTACACAAAAACTGGAAAAATATCTAGCAAGTATCATGCAACCAAGAGTCGAACTGGCTGATTCGTTTGTGAAAAACTCCGAACATCTGACTAAAATGATCAAAAACATTCACCTCGAAGAAAATGACATCTTAGCGAGCCTCGACATAAAATCGCTATATATAAGCATACCACTGGATGAGACTTTGAACAAAATCGCCATGAACAAGGATTTTCCATCCTACACAAATGAACTTGCAGAACACTGCCTAAAGAACACATAATTTATGTTCAATAACCACATATACAAACAAAGAGATGACGCACCTATGGGATCCTCGCTTTCATCAGCCATAGCCAACCTTTTTATGATATATTTCGAACAAGAGACACTGCAAAAGGCACCTTTAAAACTGAAATTTTGGTAACGCTATGTTGATGATATTTTTATAATATGGCCACATGGAAACGAACACCTGGACGATTTCCTCATATACCTGAACAATATCCACCACAGAATTCAGTTCACGTTAGAAATCGAACAAGAAAAGAAACTTTCTTTTTTGAACCTGCTATTAACTAGGAAACTGAACAACACCCTGGGTTTTAGCTTATATCGAAAACCCACACATACTGACCGATATCTCAATGCAGCGTCACATCATCATCTCTCTCAAAAGCAAGCAGTAGTCAACACACTAATATCAAGATCTCTCCGCCTAACAGAACTTGACACAAAACAAGACGAAATAAGACACATTTCAACAGCTCTAGAACGGAATGGTTTCTCACAATCAGATATAAAGAAAGCCATAAAAAGGCACGAGAAGACTACAATAAAGACCAAAGACCAAGATCAAACAAGGAACAAAGCCATAATACCATACATAAAAGGAATAACAGACAGAATCGGAAGAATCTTAAGAAAACATTTCGATGGTGGTGGAATAGAATAAATTATGTTGTGTAGCAATTTATTCAAATTGTGCAACCTCCAATACGGAAAGGATATGATGGAACGAAGTTTGCATTTACTGTTCGCATTTTGCTTCATTTATATATGGAGTTGCATATAGTTGTACGTTTGCTGAATGTGATTTCAGCACTACAACGGCATAATGTGGATATATCCACTGCTATTGCAACTCACACGGAGGAATCCGTGAAAGCCGCATAAAAATATATACGCCATCCGGCGGGAGGTGAGCGAAGTCGCGTTCAGTGTTGCATACTTCTTCCGATCTGTCCTTTGCACAAGCAGGTGCATGTCGGTACCCTCATGAGTCCAGTAGAGACGAAACATGTACCTCTACCGTATCACTATGGCGGGCAGGGTAAGTTTTGACTTTCTTCTCGGTACGGTGGTATAGGTAAACCATCATTTCGATGGTGGTGGAATAGGATAAATTGTGTTGTGTAGCAATTTATTCAAATTGTGCATCCTTCAACACGGAAAGGATATGATGGAACGAAATTTGCATTTACTGTTCGCATTTTACTTATCTATATATATATATATATATATATATATATATATATATATATATATATATATATATATATATAAACAAACTTTAAACAAATTAATTTTGCAAAACTAATAATAAATCTGAGTTCAGCAAGACCGAAACAAATCAAAATATAAAAGTCTAATTTCTTTTATTTTCAAAAACTTGCGTACGAACAAGTTAGTATAGTTATACATATCAAGAAATTTCTTGTGGAGTAGAGTACCTTTATTCGTTATTACCATATAATTTTTTAAGACTTGTCTTTGGGTATTCTCGAAAATACTAAAAATAATTCCAACGCTAAGAAAGTACAAGAAACAGGCACTTTGGTTGTCATAAAGATGAATAAGCATAGTTTATTTAGGACGAGTGCGGAGTTATAGGCTGCTGGCTTTTCAGTACGATACTTTAAAAAAATTATGACTTAAGCTAAAAATCTCTACCTCAATGAAAAATTATGTTTTTGGTGCCTACTAGCTCAAACAAACTTGTTGTTTTGCTATTGACAGTAAATGCCTTGTAAATTTTAACACACGTGGGATTTGCGTTCCCCGAAATAAAAAAAAATATTTATAATGTTCATCATTGGATATACCAAGAAATTAATTCTCTACCATGTAACAATAAATCACTTGAATTGAAGCGATTGTCGCAACATCTTTTATGAAATGTAAAATTACACTTATAACCTTTATAATAATTTTGGATGGTATGAAGAGTTCTTTCGATAAGCCTATAAGGAAAACAACTTATAGGTACCCACTTGGGTAGGCAGAATAATAGAAATAGGTGTTTAAAAAATCGGTAATTTCAGTTATTGTTTTATTATGACCTTGTCATACCTTTAAGCAAGTCACACCTAAGTTCATAAGATGTTATATTGCAATGTAGGATCAGTAGTGCTTTATAAAAAAATAAGGAAATATTGTTGTTTAAAAAAACGAACTATAGAAAACAATGTATAGTTAGTGAATTAATAATGTTTCTATTATTAACGAACTTGTCAAAATCTTAGGTTAAATTTGGACAATTGTTGTTGTTGTGATTCTTTACCTTCGAAATGACAAGGATTGTAATTAGTGAATTACATTGATTGGTAGTTTTCTATTTTTGAATATAATTAAGCTTCATTTAAAAGCACGATTTGATTACTCATTGTTTTAATAACTAAAAGAATTAATTTAAGATTAAAAACGTTTTTTTTTTGTAAGAGATTGTTCGTATTTTGAACTGATCATTTGGTTCGCTAAAATTGTTAAAATGATTGTATGGTTTTATTTTCAAATAAATCAAGCGCTGCTAGTTCCTTTTGATGATTATAAATAAATGTGAATTATGGAAAATTTTGAAGTAGAATAATTTCAAAAATTCTGCTTTAGCTTATTATAAAAATTAACAATCTATGTTGTAGTTAGTGGTGATTGTTACAGCTTTGTTATTTCATGAACAAAACTATAAATAATGTTACTAAACTACCAACAATCAAGCCATAAATTAAACTCTTATTTTCATCAAGTAGTCTCTTTAATACATATAAAATAAAAGATAAAAGTTTTTGTCACTATCACACCAAAACCCGGTTTCATAAAAAAAAACAAGTGTGTCTAGAAATGTATCAAACACTCCACTTTTGCCAATTTCATCAAGGGTGTAGTTAGTTAATCTTTTGTCTTTTTTTCTTAGCGCTCTTGAGATTTTTAAAAAGCGTCGGTAGAGAGAGAGAGAGAGTCTGGACCAAGCCTTGGTTGTGAAAACTGTCAAAAACCCAGAAAGCAGAGTTTTTTTGCTGATTTCTGAAAAATACAATACTAATTTTATTCCTGTGTGTAGCAAAATCCATAGTTTAGAGTGTTTAGGCGTCATTTGCCAGATATCGAGGAAAATTAAAGTTATTATTGTATTTATGTGCGTTAAGTAAATCCTAGTGAAGGTGATCTCACCTAAAAAGCTAACACACCATCGTTGTGACTACTTGGTGCACCTTTAAAGATAATCAGGTATATGCCACAAACAGTTTTTAATATACTGGGACTTAGCCTTCCTGCCTAAAATTAGATTTGCATGCCAGAGCCGGCATATTACACACCACTGCTCCATAGAGGCCATCGGCTATCCAGCTTGCCGAAAGTGTTTGGATTTAATGACATAACTGCCTTTCAGGTATTAGAACTTCGTAATAAACAGTGAAATTACCGGTTTTAATGTATACTTTTCTTTTTCTCCTGTGATTGAGAACTAATAAGACTTTATGCGAGCAATTACAGGACACTTTATTTTTAATTTCATTTAAAATACCTTGTAAACCGAAGGTATACGTATACACTAGGTAATTTAAAACATCACTTCACATATTAATAGTCCAACACTTTTAATTAGGCTTAAGTAAACATAATTTTAGACTTAATCGGCCTACTAGATAATTTATTAGTGCAAAATACAACTTTACATAAAAAGTAAGGTTATTCAGTTCAGCCGTTAGTGAAAATTAAGGCCTGACCTACATCTAAACCGACTTGGCGTATGGGACAGATGACGTCATACTTGCAGTAGTGTTGTTCATTGTTTCTTTGATTTTTTTTGTTCTAATCCAGGTAGCAAATAGTCGCATATTTATTTAGATTAAATTAAAACTCACATAGTTTGTAAAACAGAATTCTTTTTTTTTATTGTTAAATATAGATATTCATTGTTTTTGGAATCGGTGTGTTTTATTTTGGGATCTAGTTGTTTCCTGTTTTCGATAATATCATCGCTTCTTCTTACCGACGGGCCTAAAACAGGTGGCGCTTTGAATTTATATAACGCCCCCTAATCTCCGGCATGCTAGCCTAGGCACTGCCCTAAAAGAAGGAGCGATCAACACTAAAAAAAAAATAACGGTACAGAAGCATTAAATATTTAATTTTCATTCATTCGTTTCCATTTTAATTCTTTTTCTCTCCCGTGACGTAGCATGCTCTATCGAAATAAGAGACATACACAAGACCATTTTCTTTTTAAAATAATCTTCCTCTTATTTTTAATTAATATAATGTATTTATGAATTAAATACCATATTATTGAATACCACAGTCAAAAGACAAATATCCATGCATACGTCGAAAAAATGAAAAAATTAACTACACTTAGAATCCATAAACACAGCTTAATTTTTAAATTTTCATAAATCATTATTAATGTAAAGTATATTTGTAAGTTTTAAAAGCAAATAATTTGAAAGCAATACAACAGTTTGTTCTAAAAAAAATTTATCTTCCTCTTATAGGACTGCCCTCGTACTCGTCATAATAAAACTTTCCTAACCTTTTAAATTATTTTTTTGTAAATATAGAACCTTTTATCAAAATAAGGCACTATAATAACCACAAAACTATGAATTATGTATTATATTCTGAAGAAATTTAATGCTCATAATATGTGAACTTTTCCACCCATTTGTAAAGGTGAATGGCTCCAAGAAATCGATAATAATTTAAGGAGTACCTATTTAGTATCTTGTACACACCCAATGTTTTATATATAGCTCAACCTTTTCTTGTTCTCTCACTTTTATTAGATCAATTAACTTGAAATAATATATTATTTTCTTAATAAATCTTCTAAAGATCATCAGTATAGAGTTTATGTAATAGTATTTTTTTATATACAATAATAATTTTGTACGCTTTTCTGAAGTAATTTTTTAATATACAACCCAGAGAGTTTTCAGTTATTCTATAGGATGTAATACTTCATACAGAGTCGGAATTATATTTTTTTTTAGGTCATATTACGACATAATTTCGTTTTAAATGAAAGGTACAAAAAATTTGAGTATGCATTTTTGAAACAAAGCAGTCATATTATTAGGAAATATTTTACTCAAATTTGGATGACGAATTTCTCTACAAACAATGACATGTTTCATGAAACACTCCCTGGAGTTATCTATACATTAACCAAAACGAATGAATAGTTGAACCTACATTGACCGTTACGTTAGAAAGAGGTATATTTAAAATAACGTTATTTCTATTTTTCACAATATATTTCCTAATATCAGATCACCGAAACATGAAAAAATGTGTTGAATTTCTTATAGAATAGGACTTGTTTGTGTTTCGTAGTTTTTTTCAATATTGTATATCCAATAGTTTGTTAGGTATTTTTCCGTCAGTTTATGTCGCACCAATAAATAAAATCGTAGTTATTTTTACGGAATCATATAGCGAGAAAGATTTTTTGTTTTTCTTTAAGTTCCGTGTTGCATAGTTATTCTGAACAAGGCCATATGAGAAATCTGTTTTTAAATCTATTCTTTTCGGTTTCCAAGTTGCTTCCGATAATAAAAATAGGAAAACTCCATGAGAACAGATAACGAATATAAATAAGGGTTAATAAAGCAGATTTATTGTTTTGTTTTCCTTGGTTTGGATCGTAAAATGAGTTCCTGAGGGAAAAGAGTTCGAAAAATAGAAAATATATCTGTCGTATACAATTCTCGATTTTATAGAACCCATCGAAGAATAACCATTTAAAACCATTGTGCAAACGCTACGTAAACAAAATATTCAATGGTATCCAGCTAAATGTATTCCTTTCGGGAAATTTACAACTATTTTTCGTATTTGTATTATAACTTTATAATCCAGTTTAAGTAAACACAGAGTGGTCTTTTTGATATATTAAGCATGGTATGAGAAACTGATTTAAAAATATATTAAATTGCCCTAAATAACTAAAAACATCATCTAGATATATTGGATGATATAACTATGATGTCAAAATAGCAGAATTGCAAGTGAGAATGAAACTATATGACATTTTACTTTAGAAATGTATCTAAAAATAAACTGAAATTTACTTCTACGCATGGCTATCAAGTAATTTTAGATACAAATGGCCACAATTTGTTTTGCTAAAAGTGATAATTGGTATAATTATAATTAACAGTATTATTACAGATTACTATTAAATGAATTTAATAATTGTAAAGTCATTTATTTTCTAAGCACTGCGGTATAGTAGTTGAAGATGAACTCTTTATGTTGAAAAAATTAACATAGTTTTGTTACAAATATAATTTTTAAATAATCGGGAACCTGTATACAATTTTTTTGCACGTACCCATGATTCTAGAGCATGTAGCTGTGGATTACCTTGATGATGATTTTTAATTCAAAAACTATGCATCGGATCGAAGAATCACAAGAGTCACATTTTGCTTAGAACCGGCCGTGAAACAATTGTTTTGTTTATAGCAATTATCTGACCATTTATCGGGAATCCAGTCTCGATATTTACCATGTCTCTTCATTGGCTACATAAACCCACTGAGCATCCGGATTACGATTACAGATAGATTGGTATTTTTATTCGATTCATTCTATATCATTATTGTATTGTTTCGATAGCTTTTGATATGTGTTCTATTTCTATTTGATTTTATATAGAGTGTTTTTGTGTAGGTTATAGATATTTCCTGTAAATTTCAAAATTTGTCGCCGACTTCAATAAAGTGCTAAGTAAATAAGTAAATCTATAATTTCAATAAAATGATAACAGATGTTATTTGTTAATAAAATATTAAAAATTTAAGATCTGAAAAAAAAGCTCATCGACGCATAAGATTTCAAAATTCTGATCAATACTTTTTCCATAAATTCTGTAGATATTGATGATAATCCAAAGTAAAAAAGTGTTGGATTTTTATATTAATGGCCATTTAGAAAATATAAAGAGGTTTTTTCCTTTCACTTTTTCGAATAAGGAAGAGATATGGAAAATTATAAAGGATATAAAATCTAAAGCTATTGGAGTCGACAAAATTAATCGAACAATCATTATCATCTGCTGTCTATTTCTTATTTCATGAATAAGTCCTCTTTCCTATGCAATAGAAACAAGCTCAGATAATTCCCCTACCAGAAATAAAAAGTACAACTGACTGTGGCGATTTAAGATCGGTAAGCATTCGTTTTACTTTGTCGAAGGCTCTGGAAAAGATAACGGAAAAACAAGAAAGAGTATTTTTAGATCTAAATAGCATTTTACCAATAAAAGAATCAGGTTTTAGACCAAATTGTAGTTGTGAAGTGCATTAATTCTTATAACTGATGATATTCTTAGAATAGCTGATGAAAATAAAGTAAGGGTTTTAGTTACACTTGATTTTAGTAAGGTATTTGATATGTTGAATCATCAGATTCCCAGTTCTGTTTTTCATTACGTAGGTTTTAACGAGGATGCTCGTAATTTTATAATTTTTTTTTATTGATCGAACTCAACAAATCATTTATAAAAAGCAATATTTGCAGCCTTTGCTCGTAACTTCTAGAGTACCGCAGGTGTAGTATTTTGGTTGTATACTGCTTTCGTAAGTCTCTTCAGAACTGCAACCTTCACTTCTACGCGAACGATACCCAAATGCATAGATCTTAACAAACTCTGATTTAAATCAGTTTTATACAGTGGCTTCCAACCGCTTACTTAAAGTTAATCCTACTATATCCTCCATCACCATTTTTGTGAATCAGATTCAAATAGAATTTATTAAAAATAACATTGAAATTAAAATTGCCAATATGGTTTTGTCCTTTTCTAGGACCTGTAACCGTTCGAGCTTAATATTAAATTTAGAGTTGCGTTTCAAAAAAATTACGTGTTTTTTATGCTGTTCTTGAACTTAATTATTATCAAAGATATTGCTTGTCCAGAAAGGTCTGAAAGCTGCTTTACTATTCATTTGTTCTTTCACAATTTAACTACTATAATGATGCGTACTCTGCTTGCCTAGATGCCATGGACCGGTATCGCTTTCAAAAGGTCCAAAACGCAAGTCTGATGCTCATATATCGAATTAGGAGCAGAAATATCATTGCTTCTTCTCTATTTGGATCAAAATGGTTTAATATGTTTAATAATTACAGTTTACATTTGTCTGGTCTTGGATTTAAGAGTATTAAACAAAAAACACCACTTACATAAAAAAATTTTTTTATGACAGATATTCATGCTATTAACTTTTTTAGAAAACAGTTATTTACGGTACGACAGCACAGAAAGAAAATATTTGAATGATCATTCTTATAAAATATAAATAAAACAACTTTTAAAAAATTGTTAAAGAGGTCTTTTCGTCTCTTGTACTAATTCCGCTTCTACTGTCGCTTTTGGGTGGCTTGGCCTTCATCTTTCCTTGCATCGTTCATTCTTTACATTTCAAATGTACTAAGGCTAATACTACCCTTTGGCTTCCTTTTGTCTCTTGCTCCCCCTTCTACCCTTTCATGTCGCGTTTTTCTATAATTTTTAGTACTGAAATATTTTAATTTTTTCAATGAAAATTACTTAATAAATTTACGGTATAAAGTGGTACGTACTCTTAGGCTTGAATAGTATCTAGTGCCTTTAACTGGATGTTTGATTTTTTAAAGCCCACTGTTTTGTCAATATTTATAAATTTCTTAAAGAAATGTAATTTTTAATGTATATGTATAATGGTAGACAATATTATTATTATTATGGTTAACATAAATTTACATATATTTTTAATGCATAAAATGTACACTTTAATTTGAAATATCCCCGAATATACATTTTAAATTATATTTAGATATAATTTTAATTAATTCCCTTCCTGTATATCAAAATCCTGGCACAAACCCAAGAAATTTAATTTCGTAAACTGCTGCATGACAAATCTTCAAATATAACTGTTTATAATCCATTTAAAAAAGGTTGTCACGTAATTCATTTTATAACCCCGGCAAACGTACAAGGTGAAAACTTCTCAAAATTCCTGCACGAAAAATTACAAACGGCACAAATCTCTTCAAACATTTTAAGTGCCCTCGTGGAAAATAACATCGTAGTATTCCAGCTTTCCCCCTCCCTCACATATAAAAATTATTTGTTTAAATTATACTTTCTATAACAAATTTTAATCTCACGGGGGTTATAACTAGGGACGCGACTTTTGACTTATTATCTTTCTTATCATGTCTTGGAGAGATTCTTAAAAATACAAATTATTACGCCTTTTTATAAAGCTTTCTTAATTTGAAATCCTTAATTCCCAAGTGGAAGACATTTATGCAAGAAGCAGTGGGTCAAAATGTATCAAAGGGCAAAACTGATTTTTTTGCTCAAATGCATAGGTACATTGTTTTTCTCGTTAATAATGCCTAATTATAAACTACCAATTTGACGCAGTTGCAATATTTATAATGACATTTCTGGGAGTGAGTATATGGCGTTAGATCTATTTTTTAGTTTAACATAAACAATTATTTCTGTTTAAGGTGGTAAATTAGTTCCTTCTCCATACTAGTACTCAGATTCTTGTGATCATCACGTTCAAATTTATTTAATATTTATAAATTTAAACAATTTATCTTGAAAAAATAAATTTTAAAGAATTGTCACTGAAATATTTTGTACCTTGAAGAACAGTTTATATAATAAATTTTAAATGTACAATATTAAGTTCTTATGAGAAGAGAATTATAAAAAAAATAAAACACTAACCATTTTTTTGAAATAAGAGCATAGCGAGTAATGAGTATTCCCGCCTTGAGCCCTAATTATTACAGATCTTGCATGAATTAGTGGTTCGACACATCTTTACATTCTGAGCAGAGAATAGGTCTATTTCAAGCAAGCAACCCACTACACGCATGTGTCATAGTATTCTTCCCATGCCCTGAAATATTTTAAACTTTTAAAGACGTTGCAGTTACTATGATATTTTATGAACCTATCGAAGAGATTAAAATACCTTCAAGTTGGAACAAGGTACTCATGATAATGACATACACAAATGGCACTTCAGCAAACCCTTAACATTAGTAGCGCGTCAGACAGCCAATATCGCGTCAACATGGCTTACAACCTTATTGAAATTTGTATTAATAGAAATAAATTTGAGAATATTTAAATTAATATCGATTGCGAGTAGTTAACCCATCTACGACTTTTAAATAGCGTAGTATATGAAGTAATAATGATATATTCTGGATAAAATTCCCATCTAGCAGGTTTGAAAAACTGTCTCAAACTCAATTTATGGCAAATATTACTACTAGTAATACAATGTCAGTGAACGAAGAAAAAATAGGACAAGAGACATCCTATACATATTTAGGAGTGAAAATAGGTTGTAGAGAATCAAAACGGCGAAATTAAGAGAAAGATAGGCTTAATTTGAACTGATTTTGGTAAGCTAGAAAAAAGTGATTTATGTGCATGTTTTAACAGAAAATTGTATAACTAGTGTATCCTGCCAGTTTTGACATGTGAGGCCTGATACTTTACCAAAGTACCATGTAGTGGTCCATAGTATTATAGTAAGAGATAGCGTGCAAAACAAAGACAAAAAGAGCAAGACATAAATCACTGGTACAGTTTTGATTTTTTTTTTTGTTTGAAGTGGAACTGAAGAAGTCACATTTAAGGGATGGTAGATGAAAAACTGAGTGCGAATTAAAAAGAAAAGAAACAGATATAAGACTTCCACGAGATGGAATGATGATAGGAAGAGAATTGCAGCTAATTGAATAACTTTGTAATAGGACACACAAAGATAGGCCGGATTTTAGGTCTTTATCCAACAGTAGATGGGAAGAGACTGAGTAACGATACATTCTTATACTAGTCCTAAACATAGGTGCAATTCCCTACATCTTTATGCCATTATAATAATTAAATACAATGTTTTCGATATATTTATTTATTATACAATAAATAACAAGACGAAAGGTAAGGAAAGAAAAATGGTGCATATAATGTAAATTTTATATTTTTGATTCACCTGATTATATTTAAACCCACTGGCTGGGTGCGTGGTGAGAATCTAAATAACACTGAGCTATTTAATAAAAACCACCCTTTTGCTCTTGGAGTTACAGCCAGTTGTACTGTTTTCATTTCATACTTATTAATGTTTCGGGGAATATTTTAAATCTTATTAAAGGGGTAAATTATTTTTAAAGAAGTTTATTTGATAGAAGAAAGATTGCGTAAAAAATTTCAATAAAGTTGTAAGAAACTCGAGAGTTAAATTAAGCTAGCGTTGCACTGATTTATTTTTCACCTGCATTTATTATTAATCTACCAACGTTTAATTGGGAGTTTAGTATAAAGAATTTTTAACCTATGGTTGTTGGGTTTAGACCGTGTCAAATTGGAATTATTACCTAACGTTTCGTCTACGATTGCACGAGGCATCTTCAGGGATCTTTACTCCCCGAAAAGGTACATAATTATTAAAAATAAACAATTTTACGGTCTATGTATTTGGAAAAGTTATTTTATTCTCCTTATGATCGTTAAGAAAGGGGACAGACAGTATATTCTCTGCGAATTTCACTTTGGTTCCCTCTCCCTACTAGTTTCGACCACCTAATGATCTCATCAGTGGCGCTGTAATGAATATATATATATATATATATATATATATATATATATATATATATATATATATATATATAAACTTTTTAATGTTTGTCTAACAAATAACTCGGTAGATTATTTGTAAATTTGGCTTATATATCCTTTAAAAATGCACTCGGCGTAGAATAAATGCTGCCACCAGTATCCAAATAAATGACTTTAGAACTTAATTGAGAGTAAACTAGAAAAACATATACTTTTTATCATAAATACGTACAGTACACCCCAACAACATAAACAAAGACAAACCTGACTTGCTTGTGATCTGAACCCTTCATTAGTCACTGCCCAAATTAAAATAATTTACTGGAATTAAAACATTTCCATTCTAACATAAAAACATAATAACCAGTCTCCGTACAGTAATCGTAGTCGGGAAGACTTATTTAAACAACAAAAAAGGACCCGTTTAAAAAGAAAACTCCATTATACAAAAATTTGAATTTGTAAAAGCACTCCAGCAACAAATACTGTAGCATTAGCGGCACAATAAGATAAAAATATGGGTGTCAAAAACAAAAGCAAGATGGTATCAAAAAGTTGTTATATTATACGAGCAAAAGGGGTCGCATTTCTGGTGCCTGAGTTTATAGCCCATTTAACAAAATGTTTCTAAAATGGGCACTAAGAAAGGACAGTAATGGGACAATTGTTTTCTCTTGACGTTTCGCTACTATTCAACGCATGGGGTACCGTGTGTACGTTTGTGAACGTAATGACTGGAAAATATTTTACTTTAAAGCTGGAATTGTTGAGGTAATACACTTTTGCGAAGTAAAAGTAAATAAGTTTGAAGACAAATCTTTTTTATTTACTTGAGACTTGTTAGAACTTTACTAGTATGCCGATTTGGGGAACTAATGAAATTGTATCATATATTATTACAAATCATTAAATTGTACGTTTATTATAAATATGAATTAGAATGAAATTACAGAAGAATTTTATAGAGAATCATACAGAAGTCGCATAGAAGTGTCAAATATTTGTGGGAATAAGAAACAATATAACGTAGAATTTGGACCTATTAAAAAATACCACTCGGAGAGACAGGGAACGTATTCCAAGAAATAAAAAACAATAGAGCTCCTGAAGAAGACCATATTGTCAGGGAAACTGTGAAACTGAGTAGTAAGAGACTAATAAAAATCAGGTTTGCTCTTTTCAATCTTTATTTGGAAAATGGTATACTCGCGACAAAATGGAATAATGTCATAATAATTCTTTCACATAATTAAAATGTTTTATAGCGCACTGAGCCCCATCGTAGTCTCCCTTCACACTTTATCCAAGTCAATAACAACAAAAATGTACATCGCAACAAGCTAATAGAGATAATAGTGTAAGAATGAAATGGAAAAGAATAATAAGAAAAATATACAAAGTCAATATCAAAGCAAAATTGAAAAATTTAATTTTTTTAGTTTTTTAATGAAGCTTTAAGTAAATATTCAAAATGAACTGCCTTAATTCTAAGGAGAAAGTTAAATTGCACCTATTTCTTCATCTCTGCATATAACTACAAGGTGTTTACTCAATTTTTTATTAGTGTTCACAATTTTTTTTCGGTGTTTACAGGTCTACAATATACCATCTATTTAAAAGTTCTCTATAAAAAGTAATCCAACTCAATCATCAGTTTTCTAAAAGTTTGCCATAAGATTCACAAGTATTTATGAATAAAAAGACTTCCTACATTAACGCAAATCTATTCACGAGGTGATTCGAAGAAATATTCTTATAACAGAAAGGTCCTGGCAAAGCACTGTTGATAATGGATAGACACAGTTCAAATAACAACAATATTCGCTTGCTGGAAGTAACCAAAAAGAATGATGTTACTTTGTTATGTTTACCAAGTCACACAACTCACAATCCAACCACTGGATAGGGCTTTCTTCAGGCCTCAGAAGGTACATTTCGCTTAAAAAGCTAAATCTGCACGATTGAGAGAGAGAGAGAGAGAGAGAGAGAGAGAGAGAGAGAGAATATTCAGAAGGTTATTTTATTGAACATATTGCAGCGTGTTACCCCAAATAAATATCATATCGAAAATTTTTGCATCAGTATAATGATCGAGCATAGCGAAATTTTAAAAGTAAAGGAAAATGTCTTGTCAGACTGAATCGTTTCATATCACCCTTTTGTAACTAATAAATAAGGATACTTGTCGTTATTAGCTCATTGCTATGTAAATTTTTGTTTTTGTTGTCTTGTTGGCTCTTAAATATGCTCCAATTTTTTGAACCATTCTAAGTTTGGATAGAATGTGAAGGGGGTTTTGACAAATCTCAGTTTGCAATACGACCTTTAAATTCGATTATATCAGAAACGGCTGCTCGAAGCTATATTTGCTAAGTATAACTCTGTTGGATAGAAGGTGCCAAGGAATACGAATTTTTAAATAAAATTTTAATATATTGAGACCTAAAACAGTTATGAAGCTTTAAATGTGTTGTTGGTGGCGCCCTCTGCACTATACATCGAAACTGTAATAAGATATTGATTTTTTATCTTTAAAATCTTCAAAGTTTTAAATTGGGTGCAAATCAACCTACTATAAAGATAAATATTTACAAGAAAACTGTTTTCTCCCTTGTGAATAAAAGGCTAAATTTTAATGATATAAGTCAATGACAAATATTTACCAAGTTTTTATAAGCCAGTCATTTTATCAGCTTTTGTTTGGTATCTGCTCAAATTTTTATTTTTGGTTTTTATTCGAAATAAACGAATTAACCCGAAACAAAAAAATACTTTTTTATTCCCATATTGCCGACATAAAGTTCGCAGAGGTAAAAAGACATCAACTTATACATAAAACATGAAGATTACTTGATTTTAACCTTTACGTTCGTATTTTTCTTTGATATCCCCGTCTATACGTGTCTCTAATGTCTCGGCTTAAATGAGCTGTGAAATGAAATTTTGTGGAATAATGCCGCATCATTCTCGGATTTAAAATTATCATAATTCCAAATTTTCTACCCCCAGTAAAAAGTATAATGTGCTTTACAGTTATATTTGAAATTCTAATATATTTTTTTGTAATATCTTTTATCATAAAGCATAAATTTTAATACAATGTATACTTTAGAAAAAGCTGGGTTTTTATGACATTTTTCTGGTAAACGTTGAGTGAATTTTCTAGTCGGTTCACCAGAGAAATCTTAAAATTTCTCGCAAATCGCCTTGACAACAAAACACTATACTTTCTTTTAATTAGGAGGAGCACTTTATATATACCGATAAAAGAAAATCATGTAAAACAGTTAAGTTCATCAAGTCAAATATTACTTTTTGTTTGGCAGCTCGATACATTTACGTATTCTATATATTCGATTAGTGACATGTACAAAAAATTTAATATAGACTCCTTAGTAATTTGATATAAACAACAAAATTATTAACACTTAAAAATAGTTTACTTCTTCTTATTCTAAGTAGACCGTTTCTCATCTCATTTTTCCATTCGATGCATAGTTTTTTTACTTAAAAATTGTTAAAAATTTGAAATATGACATTATTTGCCACTTTTCATCATGAATAACTTTTTATCGAATAAAATATTTTAAAAACTGCTCCTAACAATTAATGGTTCAAATTAAGTACTACGAGTTGGAATTTTGAACAAATAGTAAGGAAATGGAAGTCTATTTAGAATCACTAATCTAGTGCACATAATCAATTATAACTTTCGCAGATCGTTGTATAAATATGTTACGACTCTGCCTTTCTTATATTCGCTTATTGGACTCCCGAACTATATATGCTAAGTGGAGCTTATTTTAAATTATCGACATTTCCATAGCATAAATTAAAATCTCTTACCTCTTAGAGCCCCGTTTCACTCCAATATCATTTTCTAGCTAATTGCGGGTTTAATAACAAGAATTCTAAAAATCATCTAAGAAATATTGATGACCGAGGACAAGTCTATCCAATCTCGAACAAAAATGACTATGAGCCAGGTAAATTCAGGTTTACACAGAATGCATGCATGTAAAAGTGACTTCCAATTGAAAAATGTTCGCCAAGGATCAAATATACAAACACACAAGTCAGATATGTCGATCAGCACATACAAATGCCAACGCAGAAAAATCATTAACTTTATAGTGACTTATATTGGTAATAAAAAGAATTGCCATTTTCTCTATTTGAAAATATTATCTACTCACAATAAATATCATTTCCTTTTATGGCTCTATTTCTACCATTCGTATCAAGAGTAATGTTTTATCAAACACATAAAATACCATTTATTATATTTTATGTTTATATTAATCATTTCTAGTTTACAAAGATATTCTTTTGATCCCGCGATAAATGTTTGAAAGCAAGTTTTGTGGTATTATAAATATTTGTATAATTTTCATTATTATGTACAAGGTTGTACAAATTATTTGTTGTTCTTCCGCTACTATAATAATGGAAAGTCTTTGTTTTATTTTCATAAAATATTTTAGTTCGTAACTTCAGCTATTGAATAATCAAGACAAAAAATTTTAATTTTAATAACAACATATTATTTCTTTGGAATTTTACTTGATTTCCTGGAAATGTATAGTGTCCTGTTTTCTGATGAGGTTGGAATGAAGCTGATGTCGTTTGCTTATTCTTTATGCTATTCTTATGTTCTTGGACCCTTGTAGAGATTCTTTTGTTTGTTTGGGCCATGTATTCTTTTTTACAGTCACTACATGGGATGTTATACACTCCCTGGTTTTCCAACGGTATTTTATCTTTTGGATTGCCCAATAATTTGTGTATTATTGTTTGTGACTTGTAAATTGTGCATAAATTATGCTTCTTCAGGATTCTTCCAATTACGTCTGTTACACCTTTTATGTATGGCTTTTTTGATATTGTATTCTTTGTAATTGTTTTGTTTTAGAGCTGTTGTGATATTGTTGAATTCTTCTTGGCAGTTCATGGGTTTGGTTAGACGCAAGGATGATGGATGGTTGTAAGATTCGGCCTTCAGGTATCTGTTTGTGTGTGTAAGTTTTCACAACAGTTTTGGGAGTCAAGTTATTGTTGCTTTTCTACTTTTTGCAAAAGGTTGTTTATTTAGATTTTAGAGCTTTATCATTCTATTATCACGTTTGCTCTCAAATCTAGATTTAAAGTCCCATTTATAAGTTGCTATAATAACTGTCGGTGTCAGAATTATTCAATAATGATACATCTATGTAACATTACTAAGTAGGTCACGAAAAAAACTCTTTAGTTTCAATTTATATGATAATATATTTGCCATTTATTGACTGATTTTAGTTCTCGGAATCTCATAATACAGCTGCATCAAAAGTTCATACCGTGAGCCATAAATTCAGTTATGCTAAAAGATCAAAAGCATTTTTACATTTCACATAAAGGAAATTTAATAATAAATATTTTAGCGTCATAGTAAATATTACTTCGCATCGCGTTATTGGCTATAAATCTTTAAAAGGAAGGATATTCACTGTATACAAGTTCACGCTAAGCAATCGATCATCCCATACGGATGCTGTACTTCAATAAGAAAATATCTCTATCGTCTTTATGGAATATATTGATGGATCTGGGCAGGACATTTTTGATAACCCAATTTATTTTCATAGCGCTTTCTTGACACGTATTGCATCGAGTTATAAAGAATATGTTAGCTTTACTGCTATGTGAAACAAATCATGCATTAAAGAAAAACATTTCATTGTTTGGAGTAAAATATCTGTTCTATATCGACACTAATTGAGAACGTAAAATTACATTTAGTTGTATCACATTTATTATGACTGTGAGATGGTAGCACTGTAGGTGTTACAATTGCCGCATTTGGTCAGTGTTCGCAGCCTTTCAGAGAGCCAATTAAGTCGCAATATTTGTCCGTTAGGACATCCTCATAAATTGAATTGTAAAAACCTGAATTGAAATTCTTAAGAAACTACATATTTATAATTGATGAGAACAATAATTTTGTTGATTTACTTTTAATTTTATTTATCACTACGTCGTTCACTCCCCATTCATCCAGGATTTAGTTTAGCCCTGTATAAAAGGAAGAATCGGTTTTATTTTCCTGTACTCAAAGCTCTTGGGAAGGAGAGGGGCGATCGCAAGAAAAACAAGTTGTCAACGGAAGGGAGTACCAACAGCATACACATTTCTAATATAAAAGGCAGAATCGGTTTTATTTTCCTGTACTCAAGGCTCTTGGGAAGCAGAGGGGCGATTGCAAGAAAAACAAGTTCTCAACGGAAGGGAGTGCCAACAGCATACACATTTCTAATATAAAAGGAAGAATCGGTTTTATTTTCCTGTACTCAAAGCTCTTGGGAAGGAGAGGGGCGATCGCAAGAAAAACAAGTTGTCAACGGAAGGGAGTGCCAACAGCATACACATTTCTAATATAAAAGGCAGAATCGGTCCTATTTTCCTGAAATCAAAGCTCTTGGGAAGGAGAGGGGCGATCGCAAGAAAAACAAGTTGTCAACGGAAAGGAGTGCCAACAGTATACACATTTCTAATATAAAAGGCAGAATCGGTTTTATTTTCCTGTACTCAAAACTCTTGGGAAAGAGAGGGGCGATCGCAAGAAAAACAAGTTGTCAACGGAAGAGAGTGCCAACAGCATACACATTTCTAATATAAAAGGCAGAATCGGTTTTATTTTCCTGTACTCGAAGCTCTTGGGAAGGAGAGGGGCCATCGCAAGAAAAACAAGTTGTCAACGGAAGGAAGTGCCAACAGCATACACATTTCTAATATAAAAGGCAGAATCGGTTCTATTTTCCTGAACTCAAAGCTCTTGGGAAGGAGAGGGGCGATCGCAAGAAAAACAAGTTGTCAACGGAAGAGAGTGCCAACAGCATACACATTTCTAATATAAAAGGCAGAATCGGTTTTATTTTCCTGTACTCAAAGCTCTTGGGAAGGAGAGGGGCGATCGCAAGAAAAACAAGTTGTCAACGGAAGGGAGTGCCAACAGCATACACATTTCTAATATAAAAGGCAGAATCGGTCCTATTTTCCTGAAATCAAAGCTCTTGGGAAGGAGAGGGGCGATCGCAAGAAAAACAAGTTGTCAACGGAAGGGAGTGCCAACAGCATACACATTTCTAATATAAAAGGCAGAATCGGTCCTATTTTCCTGAAATCAAAGCTCTTGGGAAGGAGAGGGGCGATCGCAAGAAAAACAAGTTGTCAACGGAAGGGAGTACCAACAGCATACACATTTCTAATATAAAAGGCAGAATCGGTTTTATTTTCCTGTACTCAAGGCTCTTGGGAAGCAGAGGGGCGATTGCAAGAAAAACAAGTTCTCAACGGAAGGGAGTGCCAACAGCATACACATTTCTAATATAAAAGGAAGAATCGGTTTTATTTTCCTGTACTCAAAGCTCTTGGGAAGGAGAGGGGCGATCGCAAGAAAAACAAGTTGTCAACGGAAGGGAGTGCCAACAGCATACACATTTCTAATATAAAAGGCAGAATTGGTTTTATTTTCCTATACTCAAAGCTCTTGGGAAGGAGAGGGGCGATCGCAAGAAAAACAAGTTGTCAACGGAAGAGAGTGCCAACAGCATACACATTTCTAATATAAAAGGCGGAATCGGTTTTATTTTCCTCTACTCAAAGCTCTTGGGAAGGAGAGGGGCGATCGCAAGAAAAACAAGTTTTCAACGGGAGGGAGTGCCAACAGCATACACATTTCTAATATAAAAGGCAGAATCGGTTTTATTTTCCTGTACTCAAAGCTCTTGGGAAGGAGAGGGGCGATCGCAAGAAAAACAAGTTGTCAACGGAAGGGAGTGCCAACAGCATACACATTTCTAATATAAAAGGCAGAATCGGTTTTATTTTCCTCTACTCAAAGCTCTTGGGAAGGAGAGGGGCGATCGCAAGAAAAACAAGTTTTCAACGGGAGGGAGTGCCAACAGCATACACATGTCTAATATAAAAGGCAGAATCGGTTTTATTTTCCTATACTCAAAGCTCTTGGGAAGGAGAGGGGCGATCGCAAGAAAAACAAGTTGTCAACGGAAGGGAGTGCCAACAGCATACACATTTCTAATATAAAAGGTAGAATCGGTTTTATTTTCCTCCACTCAAAGCTCTTGGGAAGGAGAGGGGCGATCGCAAGAAAAACAAGTTTTCAACGGGAGGGAGTGCCACCAGCATACACATTTCTAATATAAAAGGCAGAATCGGTTTTATTTTCCTGTACTCAAAGCTTTTGGGAAGGAGAGGGGCTATCGCAAGAAAAACAAGTTGTCAACGGAAGGGAGTACCAACAGCACACACATTTCTAATATAAAAGGCAGAATCGGTTTTATTTTCATGTAATCAAAGCTCTTGGGAAGCAGAGGGGCGATTGCAAGAAAAACAAGTTGTCAATGGAAGGGAATGCCAACAGCATACACATTTCTAATATAAAAGGCAGAATTGGTTTTATTTTCCTGTACTCAAAGCTCTTGGGAAGGAGAGGGGCGATCGCAAGAAAAACAAGTTGTCAACGGAAGGGAGTGCCAACAGCATACACATTTCTAATATAAAAGGCAGAATTGGTTTTATTTTCCTATACTCAAAGCTCTTGGGAAGGAGAGGGGCGATCGCAAGAAAAACAAGTTGTCAACGGAAGGAAGTGCCAACAGCATACACATTTGTAATATAAAAGGCAGAATCGGTTTTATTTTCCTGTACTCAAAGCTCTTGGGAAGGAGAGGGGCGATCGCAAGAAAAACAAGTTGTCAACGGAAGGGAGTAACAACAGCATACACATTTCTAATATAAAAGGCAGAATCGGTTTTATTTTCCTATACTCAAAGCTCTTGGGAAAGAGAGGGGCGATCGCAAGAAAAACAAGTTGTCAACGGAAGGGAGTGCCAACAGCATACACATTTGTAATATAAAAGGCAGAATCGGTTTTATTTTCCTGTACTCAAAACTCTTGGGAAGGAGAGGGGCGATCGCAAGTAAAACAAGTTGTCAACGGAAGGGGGTGCCAACAGCATACACATTTCTAATATAAAAGGCAGAATTGGTTTTATTTTCCTGTACTCAAAGCTCTTGGGAAGGAGAGGGGCGATTGCAAGAAAAACAAGTTGTCAACGGAAGGGAGTGCCAACAGCATACACATTTCTAATATAAAAGGCAGAATTGGTTTTATTTTCCTGTACTCAAAGCTCTTGGGAAAGAGAGGGGCGATCGCAGGAAAAACAAGTTGTCAACGGAAAGGAGTGCCAACAGCATACACATTTCTAATATAAAAGGCAGCATCGGTTTTATTTTCCTGTACTCAAAGCTCTTGGGAAGGAGATGGGCGATCGCATGAAAAACAAGTTGTCAACGGAAGGGAGTGTCAACAGCATACACATTTCTAATATAAAAGGCAGAATCGGTTTTATTTTCCTGTACTCGAAGCTCTTGGGAAGGAGAGGGGCGATCGCAAGAAAAACAAGTTGTCAACGGGAGGGAGTGCCAACAGCATACACATTTCTAATATAAAAGGTAGAATTGGTTTTATTTTCTTATACTCAAAGCTCTTGGGAAAGAGAGGGGCGATCGCAAGAAAAACAAGTTATCAACGGAAGGGAGTGCCAACAGCATACACATTTTTAATATAAAAGGCAGAATCGGTTTTATTTTCCTGTACTCGAAGCTCTTGGGAAGGAGAGGGGCGATCGCAAGAAAAACAAGTTGTCAACGGAAGGGAGTGCCAACAGCATACACATTTGTAAAATAAAAGGCAGAATCGGTTTTATTTTCCTGTACTCAAAGCTCTTGGGAAGGAGAGGGGCGATCGCAAGAAAAACAAGTTGTCAACGGAAGGGAGTACCAACAGCATACACATTTCTAATATAAAAGGCAGAATCGGTTTTAATTTCCTGTACTCAAGGCTCTTGGGAAGCAGAGGGGCGATTGCAAGAAAAACAATTTGTCAACGGAAGGGAGTGCCAACAGCATACACATTTCTAATATAAAAGGAAGAATCGGTTTTATTTTCCTGTACTCAAAGCTCTTGGGAAGGAGAGGGGCGATCGCAAGAAAAACAAGTTGTCAACGGAAGGGAGTGCCAACAGCATACACATTTCTAATATAAAAGGCAGAATCGGTTTTATTTTCCTATACTCAAAGCTCTTGGGAAGGAGAGGGGCCATCGCAAGAAAAACAAGTTGTCAACGGAAGGAAGTGCCAACAGCATACACATTTCTAATATAAAAGGCAGAATCGGTTCTATTTTCCTGAACTCAAAGCTCTTGGGAAGGAGAGGGGCGATCGCAAGAAAAACAAGTTGTCAACGGAAAGGAGTGCCAACAGCATACACATTTCTAATATAAAAGGCAGAATCGGTTTTATTTTCCTGTACTCAAAACTCTTGGGAAAGAGAGGGGCGATCGCAAGAAAAACAAGTTGTCAACGGAAGAGAGTGCCAACAGCATACACGTTTCTAATATAAAAGGCAGAATCGGTTTTATTTTCCTGTACTCGAAGCTCTTGGGAAGGAGAGGGGCGATCGCAAGAAAAACAAGTTGTCAACGGGAGGGAGTGCCAGCAGCATACACATTTCTAATATAAAAGGCAGAATCGGCTTTATTTTCCTGTACTTAAAGCTCTTGGGAAGGAGAGGGGCGATCGCAAGAAAAACAAGTTGTCAACGGAAGACAGTGCCAACAGCATACACATTTCTAATATAAAAGGCAGAATCGGTTTTATTTTCCTCTACTCAAAGCTCTTGGGAAGGAGAGGGGCGATCGCAAGAAAAACAAGTTTTCAACGGGAGGGAGTGCCAACAGCATACACATTTGTAATATAAAAGGCAGAATCGGTTTTATTTTCCTGTACTCAAAGCTCTTGGGAAGGAGAGGGGCGATTGCAAGAAAAACAAGTTGTCAACGGAAGGGAGTGCCAACAGCATACACATTTCTAATATAAAAGGTAGAATCGGTTTTATTTTCCTCTACTCAAAGCTCTTGGGAAGGAGAGGGGCGATCGCAAGAAAAACAAGTTTTCAACGGGAGGGAGTGCCAACAGCATAAACATGTCTAATATAAAAGGCAGAATCGGTTTTATTTTCCTATACTCAAAGCTCTTGGGAAGGAGAGGGGCGATCTCAAGAAAAACAAGTTGTCAACGGAAGGGAGTGCCAACAGCATACACATTTCTAATATAAAAGGTAGAATAGGTTTTATTTTCCTCTACTCAAAGCTCTTGGGAAGGAGAGGGGCGATCGCAAGAAAAACAAGTTGTCAACGGAAGGGAGTGCCAACAGCATACACATTTCTAATATAAAAGGCAGAATTGGTTTTATTTTCCTGTACTCAAAGCTCTTGGGAAAGAGAGGGGCGATCGCAGGAAAAACAAGTTGTCAACGGAAAGGAGTGCCAACAGCATACACATTTCTAATATAAAAGGCAGAATCGGTTTTATTTTCCTGTACTCAAAGCTCTTGGGAAGGAGATGGGCGATCGCATGAAAAACAAGTTGTCAACGGAAGAGAGTGTCAACAGCATACACATTTCTAATATAAAAGGCTGAATCGGTTTTATTTTCCTGTACTCGAAGCTCTTGGGAAGGAGAGGGGCGATCGCAAGAAAAACAAGTTGTCAACGGGAGGGAGTGCAAGCAGCATACACATTTCTAATATAAAAGGCAGAATCGGTTTTATTTTCCTGTATTCAAAGCTCTTGGGAAGGGGAAGGGCGATCGCAGGAAAAACAAGTTGTCAACGGAAGAGAGTGCCAACAGCATACACATTTCTAATATAAAAGGTAGAATTGGTTTTATTTTCCTATACTCAAAGCTCTTGGGAAAGAGGGGGGCGATCGCAAGAAAAACAAGTTGTCAACGGAAGGGAGTGCCAACAGCATACACATTTCTAATATAAAAGGCAGAATCGGTTTTATTTCCCTGTACTCAAAGCTCTTGGGAAGGAGAGGGGCGATCGCAAGAAAAACAAGTTGTCAACGGAAGGGAGTGCCAACAGCATACACATTTGTAATATAAAAGGCAGAATCGGTTTTATTTTCCTGTACTCAAAGCTCTTGGGAAGGAGAGGGGCGATCGCAAGAAAAACAAGTTGTCAACGGAAGGGAGTACCAACAGCATACACATTTCTAATATAAAAGGCAGAATCGGTTTTAATTTCCTGTACTCAAGGCTCTTGGGAAGCAGAGGGGCGATTGCAAGAAAAACAAGTTGTCAACGGAAGGGAGTGCCAACAGCATACACATTTCTAATATAAAAGGCAGAATCGGTTTTAATTTCCTGTACTCAAGGCTCTTGGGAAGGAGAGGGGCGATCGCAAGAAAAACAAGTTGTCAACGGAAGGGAGTGCCAACAGCATACACATTTCTAATATAAAAGGCAGAATCGGCTTTATATTCCTATACTCAAAGCTCTTGGGAAGGAGAGGGGCCATCGCAAGAAAAACAAGTTGTCAACGGAAGGAAGTGCCAACAGCATACACATTTCTAATATAAAAGGCAGAATCGGTCCTATTTTCCTGAAATCAAAGCTCTTGGGAAGGAGAGGGGCGATCGCAAGAAAAACAAGTTGTCAACGGAAAGGAGTGCCAACAGTATACACATTTCTAATATAAAAGGCAGAATCGGTTTTATTTTCCTGTACTCAAAACTCTTGGGAAAGAGAGGGGCGATCGCAAGAAAAACAAGTTGTCAACGGAAGAGAGTGCCAACAGCATACACATTTCTAATATAAAAGGCAGAATCGGTTTTATTTTCCTGTACTCGAAGCTCTTGGGAAGGAGAGGGGCGATCGCAAGAAAAACAAGTTGTCAACGGGAGGGAGTGCCAGCAGCATACACATTTCTAATATAAAAGGCAGAATCGGTTTTATTTTCCTGTACTCAAAACTCTTAAGAAAGAGAGGGGCGATCGCAAGAAAAACAAGTTGTCAACGGAAGGGAGTGACAACAGCATACACATTTGTAATATAAAAGGCAGAATCGGTTTTATTTTCCTGTACTCAAAGCTCTTGGGAAAAAGAGGGGCGATCGCAAGAAAAACAAGTTGTCAACGGAAGAGAGTGCCAACAGCATAAACATTTCTAATATAAAAGGCAGAATTGGTTTTATTTTCCTGTACTCAAAGCTCTTGGGAAGGAGAGGGGCGATCGCAAGAAAAACAAGTTGTCAACGGAAGGGAGTGCCAACAGCATACACATTTCTAATATAAAAGGCAGAATTGGTTTTATTTTAATATACCCAAAGCTCTTGGGAAGGAGAGGGGCGATCGCAAGAAAAACAAGTTGTCAACGGAAGGGAGTGCCAACAGCATACACATTTGTAATATAAAAGGCAGAATCGGTTTTATTTTCCTGTACTCAAAGCTCTTGGGAAGGAGAGGGGCGATCGCAAGAAAAACAAGTTGTCAACGGAAGGGAGTGCCAACAGCATACACATTTGTAATATAAAAGGCAGAATCGGTTTTATTTTCCTGTACTCAAAGCTCTTGGGAAGGAGAGGGGCGATCGCAAGAAAAACAAGTTGTCAACGGAAGGGAGTGCCAACAGCATACACATTTCTAATATAAAAGGCAGAATTGGTTCTATTTTCCTGTACTCAAAGCTCTTGGGAAGGAGAGGGGCGATCGCAAGTAAAACAAGTTGTCATCGGAAGGGAGTGCCAACAGCATACACATTTCTAATATAAAAGGCAGAATCGGTTTTATTTTCCTATACTCAAAGCTCTTGGGAAGGAGAGGGGCCATCGCAAGAAAAACAAGTTGTCAACGGAAGGAAGTGCCAACAGCATACACATTTCTAATATAAAAGGCAGAATCGGTTCTATTTTCCTGAACTCAAAGCTCTTGGGAAGGAGAGGGCCGATCGCAAGAAAAACAAGTTGTCAACGGAAAGGAGTGCCAACAGCATACACATTTCTAATATAAAAGGCAGAATCGGTTTTATTTTCCTGTACTCAAAACTCTTGGGAAAGAGAGGGGCGATCGCAAAAAAAACAAGTTGTCAACGGAAGGGAGTGCCAACAGCATACACATTTGTAATATAAAAGGCAAAATCGGTTTTATTTTCCTGTACTCAAAGCTCTTGGGAAGGAGAGGGGCGATCGCAAGAAAAACAAGTTGTCAACGGAAGGGAGTGCCAACAGCATACACATTGCTAATATAAAAGGCAGAATTGGTTTTATTTTCCTGTACTCAAAGCTCTTGGGAAGGAGAGGGGCGATCGCAAGAAAAACAAGTTGTCAGCGGAAGGGAGTGCCAACAGCATACACATTTCTAATATAAAAGGTAGAATTGGTTTTATTTTCCTATACTCAAAGCTCTTGGGAAGGAGAGGGGCGATCGCAAGAAAAACAAGTTGTCAACGGAAGGGAGTGCCAACAGCATACACATTTGTAATATAAAAGGCAGAATCGGTTTTATTTTCCTGTACTCAAAGCTCTTATGAAGGAGAGGGGCGATCGCAAGAAAAACAAGTTGTCAACGGAAGGGAGTACCAACAGCATACACATTTCTAATATAAAAGGCAGAATCGGTTTTATTTTCCTATTCTCAAAGCTCTTGGGAAGGAGAGGGGCGATCGCAAGAAAAACAAGTTGTCAACGGAAGGGAGTGCCAACAGCATACACATTTCTAATATAAAAGGCAGAATTGGTTTTATTTTCCTGTACTCAAAGCTCTTGGGAAAGAGAGGGGCGATCGCAGGAAAAACAAGTTGTCAACGGAAAGGAGTGCCAACAGCATACACATTTCTAATATAAAAGGCAGAATCGGTTTTATTTTCCTATACTCAAAGCTCTTGGGAAAGAGAAGGGCGATAGCAAGAAAAACAAGTTGTCAACGGAAGGGAGTGCCAACAGCATACACATTTGTAATATAAAAGGCAGAATCGGTTTTATTTTCCTGTACTCAAAGCTCTTGGGAAGGAGAGGGGCGATTGCAAGAAAAACAAGTTGTCAACGGAAGGGAGTGCCAACAGTATACACATTTCTAATATAAAGGCAGAATCGGTTTTATTTTCCTGTACTCAAAGCTCTTGGGAAGGAGAGGGGCGATTGCAAGAAAAACAAGTTGTCAACGGAAGGGAGTGCCAACAGCATACACATTTCTAATATAAAAGGCAGAATTGGTTTTATTTTCCTGTACTCAAAGCTCTTGGGAAAGAGAGGGGCGATCGCAGGAAAAACAAGTTGTCAACGGAAAGGAGTGCCAACAGCATACACATTTCCAATATAAAAGGCAGAATCGGTTTTGTTTTCCTATACTCAAAGCTCTTGGGAAGGAGAGGGGCGATCGCATGAAAAACAAGTTGTCAACGGAAGGGAGTGCCAACAGCATACACATTTCTAATATAAAAGGCAGAATCGGTTTTATTTTCCTGTACTCGAAGCTCTTGGGAAGGAGAGGGGCGATCGCAAGAAAAACAAGTTGTCAACGGGAGGGAGTGCCAGCAGCATACACATTTCTAATATAAAAGGCAGAATCGGTTTTATTTTCCTGTACTCAAAACTCTTGGGAAAGAGAGGGGCGATCGCAAGAAAAACAAGTTGTCAACGGAAGGGAGTGCCAACAGCATATACACTTCTAATATAAAAGGCAAAATCGGTTTTATTTTCCTGTATTCAAAGCTCTTGGGAAAAAGAAGGGCGATCGCAAGAAAAACAAGTTGTCAACGGAAGGGAGTGCCAACAGCATACACATTTCTAAAATAAAAGGCAGAATCGGTTTTATTTTCCTGTACTCAAAGCTCTTGGGAAGGATAGGGGCGATCGCAAGAAAAACAAGTTGTCAACGGAACGGAGTGCCAACAGCATACATATTTCTAATATAAAAGACAGAATCGGCTTTATTTTTCTGTACTCAAAGCTCTTGGGAAGGAGAGGGGCGATCGCAAAAAAAACAAGTTGTCAACGGAAGGGAGTGCCAACAGCATACACATTTCTAATATAAAAGGCAGAATCGGTTTTATTTTCCTCTACTCAAAGCTCTTGGAAAGGAGAGGGGCGATCGCAAGAAAAACAAGTTTTCAACGGGAGGGAGTGCCAACAGCATACACATTTCTAATATAAAAGGCAGAATCGGTTTTATTTTCCTTTTCTCAAAGCTCTTGGGAAGGAGAGGGGCGATCGCAAGAAAAACAAGTTGTCAACGCAAGTGAGTGCCAACAGCATACACATTTCTAATATAAAAGGCAGAATCGGTTTTATTTTCCTGTACTCAAAGCTCTTGGGAAGGAGAGGGGCGATCGCAAGAAAAACAAGTTGTCAACGGAAGGGAGTGCCAACAGCATACACATTTCTAATATAAAAGGCAGAATCGGTTTTATTTTCCTGTACTCAAAGCTCTTGGGAAGGAGAGGGGCGATCGCAAGAAAAACAAGTTGTCAACGGAAGGGAGTGCCAACAGCATACACATTTCTAATATAAAAGGCAGAATCGGTTTTATTTTCCTATACTCAAAGCTCTTGGGAAGGAGAGGGGCGATCGCAAGAAAAACAAGTTGTCAACGGAAGGGAGTGCCAACAGCATACACATTTCTAATATAAAAGGCAGAATCGGTTCTATTTTCCTGAACTCAAAGCTCTTGGGAAGGAGAGGGGCGATCGCAATAAAAACAAGTTGTCAACGGAAAGGAGTGCCAACAGCATAAACATTTCTAATATAAAAGGCAAAATCGGTTTTATTTTCCTGTATTCCAAGCTCTTGGGAAAAAGAGGGGCGATCGCAAGAAAAACAAGTTGTCAACGGAAGGGAGTGCCAACAGCATACACATTTCTAATATAAAAGGCAAAATCGGCTTTATTTTCCTGTATTCAAAGCTCTTGGGAAAAAGAGGGGCGATCGCAAGAAAAACAAGTTGTCAACGGAAGGGAGTGTAAAATAGCATACACATTTCTAATATAAAAGGCAGAATCGGTTTTATTTTCCTCTACTCAAAGCTCTTGGGAAGGAGAGGGGCGATCGCAAGAAAAACAAGTTTTCAACGGGAGGGAGTGCCAACAGCATACACATTTCTAATATAAAAGGCAGAATCGGTTTTATTTTCCTGTACTCAAAGCTCTTGGGAAGGAGAGGGGCGATCGCAAGAAAAACAAGTTGTCAACGGAAGGGAGTGCCAACAGCATACACATTTCTAATATAAAAGGCAGAATCGGTTTTATTTTCCTCTACTCAAAGCTCTTGGGAAGGAGAGGGGCGATCGCAAGAAAAACAAGTTTTCAACGGGAGGGAGTGCCAACAGCATACACATGTCTAATATAAAAGGCAGAATCGGTTTTATTTTCCTATACTCAAAGCTCTTGGGAAGGAGAGGGGCGATCGCAAGAAAAACAAGTTGTCAACGGAAGGGAGTGCCAACAGCATACACATTTCTAATATAAAAGGTAGAATCGGTTTTATTTTCCTCCACTCAAAGCTCTTGGGAAGGAGAGGGGCGATCGCAAGAAAAACAAGTTTTCAACGGGAGGGAGTGCCACCAGCATACACATTTCTAATATAAAAGGCGGAATCGGTTTTATTTTCCTGTACTCAAAGCTTTTGGGAAGGAGAGGGGCTATCGCAAGAAAAACAAGTTGTCAACGGAAGGGAGTACCAACAGCACACACATTTCTAATATAAAAGGCAGAATCGGTTTTATTTTCCTGTAATCAAAGCTCTTGGGAAGCAGAGGGGCGATTGCAAGAAAAACAAGTTGTCAATGGAAGGGAATGCCAACAGCATACACATTTCTAATATAAAAGGCAGAATTGGTTTTATTTTCCTGTACTCAAAGCTCTTGGGAAGGAGAGGGGCGATCGCAAGAAAAACAAGTTGTCAACGGAAGGGAGTGCCAACAGCATACACATTTCTAATATAAAAGGCAGAATTGGTTTTATTTTCCTATACTCAAAGCTCTTGGGAAGGAGAGGGGCGATCGCAAGAAAAACAAGTTGTCAACGGAAGGAAGTGCCAACAGCATACACATTTGTAATATAAAAGGCAGAATCGGTTTTATTTTCCTGTACTCAAAGCTCTTGGGAAGGAGAGGGGCGATCGCAAGAAAAACAAGTTGTCAACGGAAGGGAGTGCCAACAGCATACACATTTCTAATATAAAAGGCAGAATTGGTTTTATTTTCCTATACTCAAAGCTCTTGGGAAGGAGAGGGGCGATCGCAAGAAAAACAAGTTGTCAACGGAAGGAAGTGCCAACAGCATACACATTTGTAATATAAAAGGCAGAATCGGTTTTATTTTCCTGTACTCAAAGCTCTTGGGAAGGAGAGGGGCGATCGCAAGAAAAACAAGTTGTCAACGGAAGGGAGTAACAACAGCATACACATTTCTAATATAAAAGGCAGAATCGGTTTTATTTTCCTATACTCAAAGCTCTTGGGAAAGAGAGGGGCGATCGCAAGAAAAACAAGTTGTCAACGGAAGGGAGTGCCAACAGCATACACATTTGTAATATAAAAGGCAGAATCGGTTTTATTTTCCTGTACTCAAAACTCTTGGGAAGGAGAGGGGCGATCGCAAGTAAAACAAGTTGTCAACGGAAGGGGGTGCCAACAGCATACACATTTCTAATATAAAAGGCAGAATTGGTTTTATTTTCCTGTACTCAAAGCTCTTGGGAAGGAGAGGGGCGATCGCAAGAAAAACAAGTTGTCAACGGAAGGGAGTGCCAACAGCATACACATTTCTAATATAAAAGGCAGAATTGGTTTTATTTTCCTGTACTCAAAGCTCTTGGGAAAGAGAGGGGCGATCGCAGGAAAAACAAGTTGTCAACGGAAAGGAGTGCCAACAGCATACACATTTCTAATATAAAAGGCAGAATCGGTTTTATTTTCCTGTACTCAAAGCTCTTGGGAAGGAGATGGGCGATCGCATGAAAAACAAGTTGTCAACGGAAGGGAGTGTCAACAGCATACACATTTCTAATATAAAAGGCAGAATCGGTTTTATTTTCCTGTACTCGAAGCTCTTGGGAAGGAGAGGGGCGATCGCAAGAAAAACAAGTTGTCAACGGGAGGGAGTGCCAACAGCATACACATTTCTAATATAAAAGGTAGAATTGGTTTTATTTTCTTATACTCAAAGCTCTTGGGAAAGAGAGGGGCGATCGCAAGAAAAACAAGTTATCAACGGAAGGGAGTGCCAACAGCATACACATTTTTAATATAAAAGGCAGAATCGGTTTTATTTTCCTGTACTCGAAGCTCTTGGGAAGGAGAGGGGCGATCGCAAGAAAAACAAGTTGTCAACGGAAGGGAGTGCCAACAGCATACACATTTGTAAAATAAAAGGCAGAATCGGTTTTATTTTCCTGTACTCAAAGCTCTTGGGAAGGAGAGGGGCGATCGCAAGAAAAACAAGTTGTCAACGGAAGGGAGTACCAACAGCATACACATTTCTAATATAAAAGGCAGAATCGGTTTTAATTTCCTGTACTCAAGGCTCTTGGGAAGCAGAGGGGCGATTGCAAGAAAAACAATTTGTCAACGGAAGGGAGTGCCAACAGCATACACATTTCTAATATAAAAGGAAGAATCGGTTTTATTTTCCTGTACTCAAAGCTCTTGGGAAGGAGAGGGGCGATCGCAAGAAAAACAAGTTGTCAACGGAAGGGAGTGCCAACAGCATACACATTTCTAATATAAAAGGCAGAATCGGTTTTATTTTCCTATACTCAAAGCTCTTGGGAAGGAGAGGGGCCATCGCAAGAAAAACAAGTTGTCAACGGAAGGAAGTGCCAACAGCATACACATTTCTAATATAAAAGGCAGAATCGGTTCTATTTTCCTGAACTCAAAGCTCTTGGGAAGGAGAGGGGCGATCGCAAGAAAAACAAGTTGTCAACGGAAAGGAGTGCCAACAGCATACACATTTCTAATATAAAAGGCAGAATCGGTTTTATTTTCCTGTACTCAAAACTCTTGGGAAAGAGAGGGGCGATCGCAAGAAAAACAAGTTGTCAACGGAAGAGAGTGCCAACAGCATACACGTTTCTAATATAAAAGGCAGAATCGGTTTTATTTTCCTGTACTCGAAGCTCTTGGGAAGGAGAGGGGCGATCGCAAGAAAAACAAGTTGTCAACGGAAGAGAGTGCCAACAGCATACACGTTTCTAATATAAAAGGCAGAATCGGTTTTATTTTCCTGTACTCGAAGCTCTTGGGAAGGAGAGGGGCGATCGCAAGAAAAACAAGTTGTCAACGGGAGGGAGTGCCAGCAGCATACACATTTCTAATATAAAAGGCAGAATCGGTTTTATTTTCCTGTACTCAAAACTCTTAAGAAAGAGAGGGGCGATCGCAAGAAAAACAAGTTGTCAACGGAAGGGAGTGACAACAGCATACACATTTGTAATATAAAAGGCAGAATCGGTTTTATTTTCCTGTACTCAAAGCTCTTGGGAAAAAGAGGGGCGATCGCAAGAAAAACAAGTTGTCAACGGAAGAGAGTGCCAACAGCATAAACATTTCTAATATAAAAGGCAGAATTGGTTTTATTTTCCTGTACTCAAAGCTCTTGGGAAGGAGAGGGGCGATCGCAAGAAAAACAAGTTGTCAACGGAAGGGAGTGCCAACAGCATACACATTTCTAATATAAAAGGCAGAATTGGTTTTATTTTAATATACCCAAAGCTCTTGGGAAGGAGAGGGGCGATCGCAAGAAAAACAAGTTGTCAACGGAAGGGAGTGCCAACAGCATACACATTTGTAATATAAAAGGCAGAATCGGTTTTATTTTCCTGTACTCAAAGCTCTTGGGAAGGAGAGGGGCGATCGCAAGAAAAACAAGTTGTCAACGGAAGGGAGTGCCAACAGCATACACATTTGTAATATAAAAGGCAGAATCGGTTTTATTTTCCTGTACTCAAAGCTCTTGGGAAGGAGAGGGGCGATCGCAAGAAAAACAAGTTGTCAACGGAAGGGAGTGCCAACAGCATACACATTTCTAATATAAAAGGCAGAATTGGTTCTATTTTCCTGTACTCAAAGCTCTTGGGAAGGAGAGGGGCGATCGCAAGTAAAACAAGTTGTCATCGGAAGGGAGTGCCAACAGCATACACATTTCTAATATAAAAGGCAGAATCGGTTTTATTTTCCTATACTCAAAGCTCTTGGGAAGGAGAGGGGCCATCGCAAGAAAAACAAGTTGTCAACGGAAGGAAGTGCCAACAGCATACACATTTCTAATATAAAAGGCAGAATCGGTTCTATTTTCCTGAACTCAAAGCTCTTGGGAAGGAGAGGGCCGATCGCAAGAAAAACAAGTTGTCAACGGAAAGGAGTGCCAACAGCATACACATTTCTAATATAAAAGGCAGAATCGGTTTTATTTTCCTGTACTCAAAACTCTTGGGAAAGAGAGGGGCGATCGCAAAAAAAACAAGTTGTCAACGGAAGGGAGTGCCAACAGCATACACATTTGTAATATAAAAGGCAAAATCGGTTTTATTTTCCTGTACTCAAAGCTCTTGGGAAGGAGAGGGGCGATCGCAAGAAAAACAAGTTGTCAACGGAAGGGAGTGCCAACAGCATACACATTGCTAATATAAAAGGCAGAATTGGTTTTATTTTCCTGTACTCAAAGCTCTTGGGAAGGAGAGGGGCGATCGCAAGAAAAACAAGTTGTCAGCGGAAGGGAGTGCCAACAGCATACACATTTCTAATATAAAAGGTAGAATTGGTTTTATTTTCCTATACTCAAAGCTCTTGGGAAGGAGAGGGGCGATCGCAAGAAAAACAAGTTGTCAACGGAAGGGAGTGCCAACAGCATACACATTTGTAATATAAAAGGCAGAATCGGTTTTATTTTCCTGTACTCAAAGCTCTTATGAAGGAGAGGGGCGATCGCAAGAAAAACAAGTTGTCAACGGAAGGGAGTACCAACAGCATACACATTTCTAATATAAAAGGCAGAATCGGTTTTATTTTCCTATTCTCAAAGCTCTTGGGAAGGAGAGGGGCGATCGCAAGAAAAACAAGTTGTCAACGGAAGGGAGTGCCAACAGCATACACATTTCTAATATAAAAGGCAGAATTGGTTTTATTTTCCTGTACTCAAAGCTCTTGGGAAAGAGAGGGGCGATCGCAGGAAAAACAAGTTGTCAACGGAAAGGAGTGCCAACAGCATACACATTTCTAATATAAAAGGCAGAATCGGTTTTATTTTCCTATACTCAAAGCTCTTGGGAAAGAGAAGGGCGATCGCAAGAAAAACAAGTTGTCAACGGAAGGGAGTGCCAACAGCATACACATTTGTAATATAAAAGGCAGAATCGGTTTTATTTTCCTGTACTCAAAGCTCTTGGGAAGGAGAGGGGCGATTGCAAGAAAAACAAGTTGTCAACGGAAGGGAGTGCCAACAGTATACACATTTCTAATATAAAGGCAGAATCGGTTTTATTTTCCTGTACTCAAAGCTCTTGGGAAGGAGAGGGGCGATTGCAAGAAAAACAAGTTGTCAACGGAAGGGAGTGCCAACAGCATACACATTTCTAATATAAAAGGCAGAATTGGTTTTATTTTCCTGTACTCAAAGCTCTTGGGAAAGAGAGGGGCGATCGCAGGAAAAACAAGTTGTCAACGGAAAGGAGTGCCAACAGCATACACATTTCCAATATAAAAGGCAGAATCGGTTTTGTTTTCCTATACTCAAAGCTCTTGGGAAGGAGAGGGGCGATCGCATGAAAAACAAGTTGTCAACGGAAGGGAGTGCCAACAGCATACACATTTCTAATATAAAAGGCAGAATCGGTTTTATTTTCCTGTACTCGAAGCTCTTGGGAAGGAGAGGGGCGATCGCAAGAAAAACAAGTTGTCAACGGGAGGGAGTGCCAGCAGCATACACATTTCTAATATAAAAGGCAGAATCGGTTTTATTTTCCTGTACTCAAAACTCTTGGGAAAGAGAGGGGCGATCGCAAGAAAAACAAGTTGTCAACGGAAGGGAGTGCCAACAGCATATACACTTCTAATATAAAAGGCAAAATCGGTTTTATTTTCCTGTATTCAAAGCTCTTGGGAAAAAGAAGGGCGATCGCAAGAAAAACAAGTTGTCAACGGAAGGGAGTGCCAACAGCATACACATTTCTAAAATAAAAGGCAGAATCGGTTTTATTTTCCTGTACTCAAAGCTCTTGGGAAGGATAGGGGCGATCGCAAGAAAAACAAGTTGTCAACGGAACGGAGTGCCAACAGCATACATATTTCTAATATAAAAGACAGAATCGGCTTTATTTTTCTGTACTCAAAGCTCTTGGGAAGGAGAGGGGCGATCGCAAAAAAAACAAGTTGTCAACGGAAGGGAGTGCCAACAGCATACACATTTCTAATATAAAAGGCAGAATCGGTTTTATTTTCCTCTACTCAAAGCTCTTGGAAAGGAGAGGGGCGATCGCAAGAAAAACAAGTTTTCAACGGGAGGGAGTGCCAACAGCATACACATTTCTAATATAAAAGGCAGAATCGGTTTTATTTTCCTTTTCTCAAAGCTCTTGGGAAGGAGAGGGGCGATCGCAAGAAAAACAAGTTGTCAACGCAAGTGAGTGCCAACAGCATACACATTTCTAATATAAAAGGCAGAATCGGTTTTATTTTCCTGTACTCAAAGCTCTTGGGAAGGAGAGGGGCGATCGCAAGAAAAACAAGTTGTCAACGGAAGGGAGTGCCAACAGCATACACATTTCTAATATAAAAGGCAGAATCGGTTTTATTTTCCTGTACTCAAAGCTCTTGGGAAGGAGAGGGGCGATCGCAAGAAAAACAAGTTGTCAACGGAAGGGAGTGCCAACAGCATACACATTTCTAATATAAAAGGCAGAATCGGTTTTATTTTCCTATACTCAAAGCTCTTGGGAAGGAGAGGGGCGATCGCAAGAAAAACAAGTTGTCAACGGAAGGGAGTGCCAACAGCATACACATTTCTAATATAAAAGGCAGAATCGGTTCTATTTTCCTGAACTCAAAGCTCTTGGGAAGGAGAGGGGCGATCGCAATAAAAACAAGTTGTCAACGGAAAGGAGTGCCAACAGCATAAACATTTCTAATATAAAAGGCAAAATCGGTTTTATTTTCCTGTATTCCAAGCTCTTGGGAAAAAGAGGGGCGATCGCAAGAAAAACAAGTTGTCAACGGAAGGGAGTGCCAACAGCATACACATTTCTAATATAAAAGGCAAAATCGGCTTTATTTTCCTGTATTCAAAGCTCTTGGGAAAAAGAGGGGCGATCGCAAGAAAAACAAGTTGTCAACGGAAGGGAGTGTAAAATAGCATACACATTTCTAATATAAAAGGCAGAATCGGTTTTATTTTCCTCTACTCAAAGCTCTTGGGAAGGAGAGGGGCGATCGCAAGAAAAACAAGTTTTCAACGGGAGGGAGTGCCAACAGCATACACATTTCTAATATAAAAGGCAGAATCGGTTTTATTTTCCTGTACTCAAAGCTCTTGGGAAGGAGAGGGGCGATCGCAAGAAAAACAAGTTGTCAACGGAAGGGAGTGCCAACAGCATACACATTTCTAATATAAAAGGCAGAATCGGTTTTATTTTCCTCTACTCAAAGCTCTTGGGAAGGAGAGGGGCGATCGCAAGAAAAACAAGTTTTCAACGGGAGGGAGTGCCAACAGCATACACATGTCTAATATAAAAGGCAGAATCGGTTTTATTTTCCTATACTCAAAGCTCTTGGGAAGGAGAGGGGCGATCGCAAGAAAAACAAGTTGTCAACGGAAGGGAGTGCCAACAGCATACACATTTCTAATATAAAAGGTAGAATCGGTTTTATTTTCCTCCACTCAAAGCTCTTGGGAAGGAGAGGGGCGATCGCAAGAAAAACAAGTTTTCAACGGGAGGGAGTGCCACCAGCATACACATTTCTAATATAAAAGGCGGAATCGGTTTTATTTTCCTGTACTCAAAGCTTTTGGGAAGGAGAGGGGCTATCGCAAGAAAAACAAGTTGTCAACGGAAGGGAGTACCAACAGCACACACATTTCTAATATAAAAGGCAGAATCGGTTTTATTTTCCTGTAATCAAAGCTCTTGGGAAGCAGAGGGGCGATTGCAAGAAAAACAAGTTGTCAATGGAAGGGAATGCCAACAGCATACACATTTCTAATATAAAAGGCAGAATTGGTTTTATTTTCCTGTACTCAAAGCTCTTGGGAAGGAGAGGGGCGATCGCAAGAAAAACAAGTTGTCAACGGAAGGGAGTGCCAACAGCATACACATTTCTAATATAAAAGGCAGAATTGGTTTTATTTTCCTATACTCAAAGCTCTTGGGAAGGAGAGGGGCGATCGCAAGAAAAACAAGTTGTCAACGGAAGGAAGTGCCAACAGCATACACATTTGTAATATAAAAGGCAGAATCGGTTTTATTTTCCTGTACTCAAAGCTCTTGGGAAGGAGAGGGGCGATCGCAAGAAAAACAAGTTGTCAACGGAAGGGAGTGCCAACAGCATACACATTTCTAATATAAAAGGCAGAATTGGTTTTATTTTCCTATACTCAAAGCTCTTGGGAAGGAGAGGGGCGATCGCAAGAAAAACAAGTTGTCAACGGAAGGAAGTGCCAACAGCATACACATTTGTAATATAAAAGGCAGAATCGGTTTTATTTTCCTGTACTCAAAGCTCTTGGGAAGGAGAGGGGCGATCGCAAGAAAAACAAGTTGTCAACGGAAGGGAGTAACAACAGCATACACATTTCTAATATAAAAGGCAGAATCGGTTTTATTTTCCTATACTCAAAGCTCTTGGGAAAGAGAGGGGCGATCGCAAGAAAAACAAGTTGTCAACGGAAGGGAGTGCCAACAGCATACACATTTGTAATATAAAAGGCAGAATCGGTTTTATTTTCCTGTACTCAAAACTCTTGGGAAGGAGAGGGGCGATCGCAAGTAAAACAAGTTGTCAACGGAAGGGGGTGCCAACAGCATACACATTTCTAATATAAAAGGCAGAATTGGTTTTATTTTCCTGTACTCAAAGCTCTTGGGAAGGAGAGGGGCGATCGCAAGAAAAACAAGTTGTCAACGGAAGGGAGTGCCAACAGCATACACATTTCTAATATAAAAGGCAGAATTGGTTTTATTTTCCTGTACTCAAAGCTCTTGGGAAAGAGAGGGGCGATCGCAGGAAAAACAAGTTGTCAACGGAAAGGAGTGCCAACAGCATACACATTTCTAATATAAAAGGCAGAATCGGTTTTATTTTCCTGTACTCAAAGCTCTTGGGAAGGAGATGGGCGATCGCATGAAAAACAAGTTGTCAACGGAAGGGAGTGTCAACAGCATACACATTTCTAATATAAAAGGCAGAATCGGTTTTATTTTCCTGTACTCGAAGCTCTTGGGAAGGAGAGGGGCGATCGCAAGAAAAACAAGTTGTCAACGGGAGGGAGTGCCAACAGCATACACATTTCTAATATAAAAGGTAGAATTGGTTTTATTTTCTTATACTCAAAGCTCTTGGGAAAGAGAGGGGCGATCGCAAGAAAAACAAGTTATCAACGGAAGGGAGTGCCAACAGCATACACATTTTTAATATAAAAGGCAGAATCGGTTTTATTTTCCTGTACTCGAAGCTCTTGGGAAGGAGAGGGGCGATCGCAAGAAAAACAAGTTGTCAACGGAAGGGAGTGCCAACAGCATACACATTTGTAAAATAAAAGGCAGAATCGGTTTTATTTTCCTGTACTCAAAGCTCTTGGGAAGGAGAGGGGCCATCGCAAGAAAAACAAGTTGTCAACGGAAGGAAGTGCCAACAGCATACACATTTCTAATATAAAAGGCAGAATCGGTTCTATTTTCCTGAACTCAAAGCTCTTGGGAAGGAGAGGGGCGATCGCAAGAAAAACAAGTTGTCAACGGAAAGGAGTGCCAACAGCATACACATTTCTAATATAAAAGGCAGAATCGGTTTTATTTTCCTGTACTCAAAACTCTTGGGAAAGAGAGGGGCGATCGCAAGAAAAACAAGTTGTCAACGGAAGAGAGTGCCAACAGCATACACGTTTCTAATATAAAAGGCAGAATCGGTTTTATTTTCCTGTACTCGAAGCTCTTGGGAAGGAGAGGGGCGATCGCAAGAAAAACAAGTTGTCAACGGGAGGGAGTGCCAGCAGCATACACATTTCTAATATAAAAGGCAGAATCGGCTTTATTTTCCTGTACTTAAAGCTCTTGGGAAGGAGAGGGGCGATCGCAAGAAAAACAAGTTGTCAACGGAAGACAGTGCCAACAGCATACACATTTCTAATATAAAAGGCAGAATCGGTTTTATTTTCCTCTACTCAAAGCTCTTGGGAAGGAGAGGGGCGATCGCAAGAAAAACAAGTTTTCAACGGGAGGGAGTGCCAACAGCATACACATTTGTAATATAAAAGGCAGAATCGGTTTTATTTTCCTGTACTCAAAGCTCTTGGGAAGGAGAGGGGCGATTGCAAGAAAAACAAGTTGTCAACGGAAGGGAGTGCCAACAGCATACACATTTCTAATATAAAAGGCAGAATCGGTTTTATTTTCCTCTACTCAAAGCTCTTGGGAAGGAGAGGGGCGATCGCAAGAAAAACAAGTTTTCAACGGGAGGGAGTGCCAACAGCATAAACATGTCTAATATAAAAGGCAGAATCGGTTTTATTTTCCTATACTCAAAGCTCTTGGGAAGGAGAGGGGCGATCGCAAGAAAAACAAGTTGTCAACGGAAGGGAGTGCCAACAGCATACACATTTCTAATATAAAAGGTAGAATAGGTTTTATTTTCCTCTACTCAAAGCTCTTGGGAAGGATAGGGGCGATCGCAAGAAAAACAAGTTGTCAACGGAAGGGAGTGCCAACAGCATACACATTTCTAATATAAAAGGCAGAATTGGTTTTATTTTCCTGTACTCAAAGCTCTTGGGAAGGAGAGGGGCGATCGCAAGAAAAACAAGTTGTCAACGGAAGGGAGTGCCAACAGCATACACATTTCTAATATAAAAGGCAGAATTGGTTTTATTTTCCTGTACTCAAAGCTCTTGGGAAAGAGAGGGGCGATCGCAGGAAAAACAAGTTGTCAACGGAAAGGAGTGCCAACAGCATACACATTTCTAATATAAAAGGCAGAATCGGTTTTATTTTCCTGTACTCAAAGCTCTTGGGAAGGAGATGGGCGATCGCATGAAAAACAAGTTGTCAACGGAAGAGAGTGTCAACAGCATACACATTTCTAATATAAAAGGCTGAATCGGTTTTATTTTCCTGTACTCGAAGCTCTTGGGAAGGAGAGGGGCGATCGCAAGAAAAACAAGTTGTCAACGGGAGGGAGTGCCAGCAGCATACACATTTCTAATATAAAAGGCAGAATCGGTTTTATTTTCCTGTACTCAAAGCTCTTGGGAAGGGGAAGGGCGATCGCAGGAAAAACAAGTTGTCAACGGAAGAGAGTGCCAACAGCATACACATTTCTAATATAAAAGGTAGAATTGGTTTTATTTTCCTATACTCAAAGCTCTTGGGAAAGAGGGGGGCGATCGCAAGAAAAACAAGTTGTCAACGGAAGGGAGTGCCAACAGCATACACATTTCTAATATAAAAGGCAGAATCGGTTTTATTTCCCTGTACTCAAAGCTCTTGGGAAGGAGAGGGGCGATCGCAAGAAAAACAAGTTGTCAACGGAAGGGAGTGCCAACAGCATACACATTTGTAATATAAAAGGCAGAATCGGTTTTATTTTCCTGTACTCAAAGCTCTTGGGAAGGAGAGGGGCGATCGCAAGAAAAACAAGTTGTCAACGGAAGGGAGTACCAACAGCATACACATTTCTAATATAAAAGGCAGAATCGGTTTTAATTTCCTGTACTCAAGGCTCTTGGGAAGCAGAGGGGCGATTGCAAGAAAAACAAGTTGTCAACGGAAGGGAGTGCCAACAGCATACACATTTCTAATATAAAAGGCAGAATCGGTTTTAATTTCCTGTACTCAAGGCTCTTGGGAAGGAGAGGGGCGATCGCAAGAAAAACAAGTTGTCAACGGAAGGGAGTGCCAACAGCATACACATTTCTAATATAAAAGGCAGAATCGGCTTTATTTTCCTATACTCAAAGCTCTTGGGAAGGAGAGGGGCCATCGCAAGAAAAACAAGTTGTCAACGGAAGGAAGTGCCAACAGCATACACATTTCTAATATAAAAGGCAGAATCGGTCCTATTTTCCTGAAATCAAAGCTCTTGGGAAGGAGAGGGGCGATCGCAAGAAAAACAAGTTGTCAACGGAAAGGAGTGCCAACAGTATACACATTTCTAATATAAAAGGCAGAATCGGTTTTATTTTCCTGTACTCAAAACTCTTGGGAAAGAGAGGGGCGATCGCAAGAAAAACAAGTTGTCAACGGAAGAGAGTGCCAACAGCATACACATTTCTAATATAAAAGGCAGAATCGGTTTTATTTTCCTGTACTCGAAGCTCTTGGGAAGGAGAGGGGCGATCGCAAGAAAAACAAGTTGTCAACGGGAGGGAGTGCCAGCAGCATACACATTTCTAATATAAAAGGCAGAATCGGTTTTATTTTCCTGTACTCAAAACTCTTGAGAAAGAGAGGGGCGATCGCAAGAAAAACAAGTTGTCAACGGAAGGGAGTGACAACAGCATACACATTTGTAATATAAAAGGCAGAATCGGTTTTATTTTCCTGTACTCAAAGCTCTTGGGAAAAAGAGGGGCGATCGCAAGAAAAACAAGTTGTCAACGGAAGAGAGTGCCAACAGCATAAACATTTCTAATATAAAAGGCAGAATTGGTTTTATTTTCCTGTACTCAAAGCTCTTGGGAAGGAGAGGGGCGATCGCAAGAAAAACAAGTTGTCAACGGAAGGGAGTGCCAACAGCATACACATTTCTAATATAAAAGGCAGAATTGGTTTTATTTTAATATACCCAAACTCTTGGGAAGGAGAGGGGCGATCGCAAGAAAAACAAGTTGTCAACGGAAGGGAGTGCCAACAGCATACACATTTGTAATATAAAAGGCAGAATCGGTTTTATTTTCCTGTACTCAAAGCTCTTGGGAAGGAGAGGGGCGATCGCAAGAAAAACAAGTTGTCAACGGAAGGGAGTGCCAACAGCATACACATTTGTAATATAAAAGGCAGAATCGGTTTTATTTTCCTGTACTCAAAGCTCTTGGGAAGGAGAGGGGCGATCGCAAGAAAAACAAGTTGTCAACGGAAGGGAGTGCCAACAGCATACACATTTCTAATATAAAAGGCAGAATTGGTTCTATTTTCCTGTACTCAAAGCTCTTGGGAAGGAGAGGGGCGATCGCAAGTAAAACAAGTTGTCATCGGAAGGGAGTGCCAACAGCATACACATTTCTAATATAAAAGGCAGAATCGGTTTTATTTTCCTATACTCAAAGCTCTTGGGAAGGAGAGGGGCCATCGCAAGAAAAACAAGTTGTCAACGGAAGGAAGTGCCAACAGCATACACATTTCTAATATAAAAGGCAGAATCGGTTCTATTTTCCTGAACTCAAAGCTCTTGGGAAGGAGAGGGCCGATCGCAAGAAAAACAAGTTGTCAACGGAAAGGAGTGCCAACAGCATACACATTTCTAATATAAAAGGCAGAATCGGTTTTATTTTCCTGTACTCAAAACTCTTGGGAAAGAGAGGGGCGATCGCAAAAAAAACAAGTTGTCAACGGAAGGGAGTGCCAACAGCATACACATTTGTAATATAAAAGGCAAAATCGGTTTTATTTTCCTGTACTCAAAGCTCTTGGGAAGGAGAGGGGCGATCGCAAGAAAAACAAGTTGTCAACGGAAGGGAGTGCCAACAGCATACACATTTCTAATATAAAAGGTAGAATTGGTTTTATTTTCCTATACTCAAAGCTCTTGGGAAGGAGAGGGGCGATCGCAAGAAAAACAAGTTGTCAACGGAAGGGAGTGCCAACAGCATACACATTTGTAATATAAAAGGCAGAATCGGTTTTATTTTCCTGTACTCAAAGCTCTTATGAAGGAGAGGGGCGATCGCAAGAAAAACAAGTTGTCAACGGAAGGGAGTACCAACAGCATACACATTTCTAATATAAAAGGCAGAATCGGTTTTATTTTCCTATTCTCAAAGCTCTTGGGAAGGAGAGGGGCGATCGCAAGAAAAACAAGTTGTCAACGGAAGGGAGTGCCAACAGCATACACATTTCTAATATAAAAGGCAGAATTGGTTTTATTTTCCTGTACTCAAAGCTCTTGGGAAAGAGAGGGGCGATCGCAGGAAAAACAAGTTGTCAACGGAAAGGAGTGCCAACAGCATACACATTTCTAATATAAAAGGCAGAATTGGTTTTATTTTCCTGTACTCAAAGCTCTTGGGAAGGAGAGGGGCGATCGCAAGAAAAACAAGTTGTCAACGGAAGGGAGTGCCAACAGCATACACATTTGTAATATAAAAGGCAGAATCGGTTTTATTTTCCTGTACTCAAAGCTCTTATGAAGGAGAGGGGCGATCGCAAGAAAAACAAGTTGTCAACGGAAGGGAGTGCCAACAGCATACACATTTGTAATATAAAAGGCAGAATCGGTTTTATTTTCCTGTACTCAAAGCTCTTATGAAGGAGAGGGGCGATCGCAAGAAAAACAAGTTGTCAACGGAAGGGAGTACCAACAGCATACACATTTCTAATATAAAAGGCAGAATCGGTTTTATTTTCCTATTCTCAAAGCTCTTGGGAAGGAGAGGGGCGATCGCAAGAAAAACAAGTTGTCAACGGAAGGGAGTGCCAACAGCATACACATTTCTAATATAAAAGGCAGAATTGGTTTTATTTTCCTGTACTCAAAGCTCTTGGGAAAGAGAGGGGCGATCGCAGGAAAAACAAGTTGTCAACGGAAAGGAGTGCCAACAGCATACACATTTCTAATATAAAAGGCAGAATCGGTTTTATTTTCCTATACTCAAAGCTCTTGGGAAAGAGAAGGGCGATCGCAAGAAAAACAAGTTGTCAACGGAAGGGAGTGCCAACAGCATACACATTTGTAATATAAAAGGCAGAATCGGTTTTATTTTCCTGTACTCAAAGCTCTTGGGAAGGAGAGGGGCGATTGCAAGAAAAACAAGTTGTCAACGGAAGGGAGTGCCAACAGTATACACATTTCTAATATAAAGGCAGAATCGGTTTTATTTTCCTGTACTCAAAGCTCTTGGGAAGGAGAGGGGCGATTGCAAGAAAAACAAGTTGTCAACGGAAGGGAGTGCCAACAGCATACACATTTCTAATATAAAAGGCAGAATTGGTTTTATTTTCCTGTACTCAAAGCTCTTGGAAAGAGAGGGGCGATCGCAGGAAAAACAAGTTGTCAACGGAAAGGAGTGCCAACAGCATACACATTTCCAATATAAAAGGCAGAATCGGTTTTGTTTTCCTATACTCAAAGCTCTTGGGAAGGAGAGGGGCGATCGCATGAAAAACAAGTTGTCAACGGAAGGGAGTGCCAACAGCATACACATTTCTAATATAAAAGGCAGAATCGGTTTTATTTTCCTGTACTCGAAGCTCTTGGGAAGGAGAGGGGCGATCGCAAGAAAAACAAGTTGTCAACGGGAGGGAGTGCCAGCAGCATACACATTTCTAATATAAAAGGCAGAATCGGTTTTATTTTCCTGTACTCAAAACTCTTGGGAAAGAGAGGGGCGATCGCAAGAAAAACAAGTTGTCAACGGAAGGGAGTGCCAACAGCATATACACTTCTAATATAAAAGGCAAAATCGGTTTTATTTTCCTGTATTCAAAGCTCTTGGGAAAAAGAGGGGCGATCGCAAGAAAAACAAGTTGTCAACGGAAGGGAGTGCCAACAGCATACACATTTCTAAAATAAAAGGCAGAATCGGTTTTATTTTCCTGTACTCAAAGCTCTTGGGAAGGATAGGGGCGATCGCAAGAAAAACAAGTTGTCAACGGAACGGAGTGCCAACAGCATACATATTTCTAATATAAAAGACAGAATCGGCTTTATTTTTCTGTACTCAAAGCTCTTGGGAAGGAGAGGGGCGATCGCAAAAAAAACAAGTTGTCAACGGAAGGGAGTGCCAACAGCATACACATTTCTAATATAAAAGGCAGAATCGGTTTTATTTTCCTCTACTCAAAGCTCTTGGAAAGGAGAGGGGCGATCGCAAGAAAAACAAGTTTTCAACGGGAGGGAGTGCCAACAGCATACACATTTCTAATATAAAAGGCAGAATCGGTTTTATTTTCCTTTTCTCAAATCTCTTGGGAAGGAGAGGGGCGATCGCAAGAAAAACAAGTTGTCAACGCAAGTGAGTGCCAACAGCATACACATTTCTAATATAAAAGGCAGAATCGGTTTTATTTTCCTGTACTCAAAGCTCTTGGGAAGGAGAGGGGCGATCGCAAGAAAAACAAGTTGTCAACGGAAGGGAGTGCCAACAGCATACACATTTCTAATATAAAAGGCAGAATCGGTTTTATTTTCCTGTACTCAAAGCTCTTGGGAAGGAGAGGGGCGATCGCAAGAAAAACAAGTTGTCAACGGAAGGGAGTGCCAACAGCATACACATTTCTAATATAAAAGGCAGAATCGGTTTTATTTTCCTATACTCAAAGCTCTTGGGAAGGAGAGGGGCGATCGCAAGAAAAACAAGTTGTCAACGGAAGGGAGTGCCAACAGCATACACATTTCTAATATAAAAGGCAGAATCGGTTCTATTTTCCTGAACTCAAAGCTCTTGGGAAGGAGAGGGGCGATCGCAATAAAAACAAGTTGTCAACGGAAAGGAGTGCCAACAGCATACACATTTCTAATATAAAAGGCAGAATCGGTTTTATTTTCCTGTACTCGAAGCTCTTGGGAAAGAGAGGGGCGATCGCAAGAAAAACAAGTTGTCAACGGAAGGGAGTGCCAACAGCATAAACATTTCTAATATAAAAGGCAAAATCGGTTTTATTTTCCTGTATTCCAAGCTCTTGGGAAAAAGAGGGGCGATCGCAAGAAAAACAAGTTGTCAACGGAAGGGAGTGCCAACAGCATACACATTTCTAATATAAAAGGCAAAATCGGCTTTATTTTCCTGTATTCAAAGCTCTTGGGAAAAAGAGGGGCGATCGCAAGAAAAACAAGTTGTCAACGGAAGGGAGTGTAAAATAGCATACACATTTCTAATATAAAAGGCAGAATCGGTTTTATTTTCCTCTACTCAAAGCTCTTGGGAAGGAGAGGGCGATCGCAAGAAAAACAAGTTTTCAACGGGAGGGAGTGCCAACAGCATACACATGTCTAATATAAAAGGCAGAATCGGTTTTATTTTCCTATGCTCAAAGCTCTTGGGAAGGAGAGGGGCGATCGCAATAAAAACAAGTTGTCAACGGGAGGGAGTGCCAACAGCATACACATTTCTAATGTAAAAGGCAGAATCGGTTTTATTATCCTGTACTCAAAGCTCTTGGGAAGGAGAGGGGCGATCGCAAGAAAAACAAGTTATCAACGGGAGGGAGTGCCAGCAACATACACATTTCTAATATACAAGGCAGAATCGGTTTTATTTTCCTGTACTCAAAGCTCTTGGGAAGGGGAGGGGCGATCGCAGGAAAAACAAGTTGTCAACGGAAGAGAGTGCCAACAGCATACACATTTGTAATATAAAAGGCAGAGTCGGTTTTATTTTCCTTTACTCAAAGCTCTTGGGAAGCAGAGGGGCGATCGCAAGAAAAACAAGTTGTCAACGGGAGGGAGTGCCAACAGCATACACATTTCTAATATAAAAGGCAGAATCGGTTTTATTTTCCTGTACTCAAAGCTCTTGGGAAGGAGAGGGGCGATCGCAAGAAAAACAAGTTGTCAACGGAAGGGAGTGCCAACAGCATACACATTTCTAATATAAAAGGCAAAATCGGCTTTATTTTCCTGTATTCAAAGCTCTTGGGAAAAAGAGGGGCGATCGCAAGAAAAACAAGTTGTCAACGGAAGGGAGTGTAAAATAGCATACACATTTCTAATATAAAAGGCAGAATCGGTTTTATTTTCCTCTACTCAAAGCTCTTGGGAAGGAGAGGGGCGATCGCAAGAAAAACAAGTTGTCAACGGGAGGGAGTGCCAACAGCATACACATTTCTAATATAAAAGGCAGAATCGGTTTTATTTTCCTGTACTCAAAGCTCTTGGGAAGGAGAGGGGCGATCGCAAGAAAAACAAGTTGTCAACGGAAGGGAGTGCCAACAGCATACACATTTCTAATATAAAAGGCAAAATCGGCTTTATTTTCCTTTACTCAAAGCTCTTGGGAAGCAGAGGGGCGATCGCAAGAAAAACAAGTTGTCAACGGGAGGGAGTGCCAACAGCATACACATTTCTAATATAAAAGGCAGAATCGGTTTTATTTTCCTGTACTCAAAGCTCTTGGGAAGGAGAGGGGCGATCGCAAGAAAAACAAGTTGTCAACGGAAGGGAGTGCCAACAGCATACACATTTCTAATATAAAAGGCAAAATCGGCTTTATTTTCCTGTATTCAAAGCTCTTGGGAAAAAGAGGGGCGATCGCAAGAAAAACAAGTTGTCAACGGAAGGGAGTGTAAAATAGCATACACATTTCTAATATAAAAGGCAGAATCGGTTTTATTTTCCTATACTCAAAGCTCTTGGGAAGGAGAGGGGCGATCGCAAGAAAAACAAGTTTTCAACGGGAGGGAGTGCCAACAGCATAAACATTTCTAATATAAAAGGCAAAATCGGTTTTATTTTCCTGTATTCAAAGCTCTTGGGAAAAAGAGGGGCGATCGCAAGAAAAACAAGTTGTCAACGGAAGGGAGTGCCAACAGCATACACATTTCTAATATAAAAGGCAAAATCGGCTTTATTTTCCTGTATTCAAAGCTCTTGGGAAAAAGAGGGGCGATCGCAAGAAAAACAAGTTGTCAACGGAAGGGAGTGTAAAATAGCATACACATTTCTAATATAAAAGGCAGAATCGGTTTTATTTTCCTCTACTCAAAGCTCTTGGGAAGGAGAGGGGCGATCGCAAGAAAAACAAGTTTTCAACGGGAGGGAGTGCCAACAGCATACACATTTCTAATATAAAAGGCAGAATCGGTTTTATTTTCCTGTACCCAAAGCTCTTGGGAAGGAGAGGGGCGATCGCAAGAAAAACAAGTTGTCAACGGAAGGGAGTGCCAACAGCATACACATTTCTAATATAAAAGGCAGAATCGGTTTTATTTTCCTCTACTCAAAGCTCTTGGGAAGGAGAGGGGCGATCGCAAGAAAAACAAGTTTTCAACGGGAGGGAGTGCCAACAGCATACACATGTCTAATATAAAAGGCAGAATCGGTTTTATTTTCCTATGCTCAAAGCTCTTGGGAAGGAGAGGGGCGATCGCAAGAAAAACAAGTTGTCAACGGAAGGGAGTGCCAACAGCATACACATTTCTAATATAAAAGGCAGAATCGGTTTTATTTTCCTGTACTCAAAGCTCTTGGGAAGGAGAGGGTCTATCGCAAGAAAAACAAGTTGTCAACGGAAGGGAGTACCAACAGCACACACATTTGTAATATAAAAGGCAGAATCGGTTTTATTTTCCTGTACTCAAAGCTCTTGGGATGCAGAGGGGCGATTGCAAGAAAAACAAGTTGTCAACGGAAGGGAGTGCCAACAGCATACACATTTCTAATATAAAAGGCAGAATCGGTTTTATTTTCCTCTACTCAAAGCTCTTGGGAAGGAGAGGGGCGATCGCAAGAAAAACAAGTTTTCAACGGGAGGGAGTGCCAACAGCATACACATGTCTAATATAAAAGGCAGAATCGGTTTTATTTTCCTCTACTCAAAGGTCTTGGGAAGGAGAGGGGCGATCGCAAGAAAAACAAGTTTTCAACGGGAGGGAGTGCAAACAGCATACACATGTCTAATATAAAAGGCAGAATCGGTTTTATTTTCCTCTACTCAAAGCTCTTGGGAAGGAGAGGGGCGATCGCAAGAAAAACAAGTTTTCAACGGGAGGGAGTGCCAACAGCATACACATTTCTAATATAAAAGGCAGAATCGGTTTTATTTTCCTGTACTCAAAGCTCTTGGGAAGGAGAGGGGCTATCGCAAGAAAAACAAGTTGTCAACGGAAGGGAGTACCAACAGCACACATATTTCTAATATAAAAGGCAGAATCGGTTTTATTTTCCTGTACTCAAAGCTCTTGGGAAGCAGAGGGGCGATTGCAAGAAAAACAAGTTGTCAACGGAAGGGAATGCCAACAGCATACACATTTCTAATATAAAAGGAAGAATCGGTTTTATTTTCCTGTACTCAAAGCTCTTGGGAAAAAGAGGGGCGATCGCAAGAAAAACAAGTTGTCAACGGAAGGGAGTGCCAACAGCATACACATTCGTAATATAAAAGGCAAAATCGGTTTTATTTTCCTGTACTCAAAGCTCTTGGGAAAAAGAGGGGCGATCGCCAGAAAAACAAGTTGTCAACGGGAGGGAGTGCCAGCAGCATACACATTTCTAATATAAAAGGCAGAATTGGTTTTATTTTCCTGTACTCAAAGCTCTTGGGAAGGAGAGGGGCGATCGCAAGAAAAACAAGTTGTCAACGGAAGGGAGTGCCAACAGCATACACATTTCTAATATAAAAGGCTGAATTGGTTTTATTTTCCTATACTCAAAGATCTTGGGAAGGAGAGGGGCGATCGCAAGAAAAACAAGTTTTCAACGGGAGGGAGTGCCAACAGCATACACATTTCTAATATAAAAGGCAGAATCGGTTTTATTTTCCTGTACTCAAAGCTCTTGGGAAGGAGAGGGGCGATCGCAAGAAAAACAAGTTGTCAACGGAAGGGAGTGCCAACAGCATACACATTTCTAATATAAAAGGCAGAATCGGTTTTATTTTCCTCTACTCAAAGCTCTTGGGAAGGAGAGGGGCGATCGCAAGAAAAACAAGTTTTCAACGGGAGGGAGTGCCAACAGCATACACATGTCTAATATAAAAGGCAGAATCGGTTTTATTTTCCTATACTCAAAGCTCTTGGGAAGGAGAGGGGCGATCGCAAGAAAAACAAGTTGTCAACGGAAGGGAGTGCCAACAGCATACACATTTCTAATATAAAAGGTAGAATCGGTTTTATTTTCCTCCACTCAAAGCTCTTGGGAAGGAGAGGGGCGATCGCAAGAAAAACAAGTTTTCAACGGGAGGGAGTGCCACCAGCATACACATTTCTAATATAAAAGGCAGAATCGGTTTTATTTTCCTGTACTCAAAGCTTTTGGGAAGGAGAGGGGCTATCGCAAGAAAAACAAGTTGTCAACGGAAGGGAGTACCAACAGCACACACATTTCTAATATAAAAGGCAGAATCGGTTTTATTTTCCTGTAATCAAAGCTCTTGGGAAGCAGAGGGGCGATTGCAAGAAAAACAAGTTGTCAATGGAAGGGAATGCCAACAGCATACACATTTCTAATATAAAAGGCAGAATTGGTTTTATTTTCCTGTACTCAAAGCTCTTGGGAAGGAGAGGGGCGATCGCAAGAAAAACAAGTTGTCAACGGAAGGGAGTGCCAACAGCATACACATTTCTAATATAAAAGGCAGAATTGGTTTTATTTTCCTATACTCAAAGCTCTTGGGAAGGAGAGGGGCGATCGCAGGAAAAACAAGTTGTCAACGGAAAGGAGTGCCAACAGCATACACATTTCTAATATAAAAGGCAGAATCGGTTTTATTTTCCTGTACTCAAAGCTCTTGGGAAGGAGATGGGCGATCGCATGAAAAACAAGTTGTCAACGGAAGGGAGTGTCAACAGCATACACATTTCTAATATAAAAGGCAGAATCGGTTTTATTTTCCTGTACTCGAAGCTCTTGGGAAGGAGAGGGGCGATCGCAAGAAAGACAAGTTGTCAACGGGAGGGAGTGCCAACAGCATACACATTTCTAATATAAAAGGTAGAATTGGTTTTATTTTCTTATACTCAAAGCTCTTGGGAAAGAGAGGGGCGATCGCAAGAAAAACAAGTTATCAACGGAAGGGAGTGCCAACAGCATACACATTTTTAATATAAAAGGCAGAATCGGTTTTATTTTCCTGTACTCGAAGCTCTTGGGAAGGAGAGGGGCGATCGCAAGAAAAACAAGTTGTCAACGGAAGGGAGTGCCAACAGCATACACATTTGTAATATAAAAGGCAGAATCGGTTTTATTTTCCTGTACTCAAAGCTCTTGGGAAGGAGAGGGGCGATCGCAAGAAAAACAAGTTGTCAACGGAAGGGAGTACCAACAGCATACACATTTCTAATATAAAAGGCAGAATCGGTTTTAATTTCCTGTACTCAAGGCTCTTGGGAAGCAGAGGGGCGATTGCAAGAAAAACAATTTGTCAACGGAAGGGAGTGCCAACAGCATACACATTTCTAATATAAAAGGAAGAATCGGTTTTATTTTCCTGTACTCAAAGCTCTTGGGAAGGAGAGGGGCGATCGCAAGAAAAACAAGTTGTCAACGGAAGGGAGTGCCAACAGCATACACATTTCTAATATAAAAGGCAGAATCGGTTTTATTTTCCTATACTCAAAGCTCTTGGGAAGGAGAGGGGCCATCGCAAGAAAAACAAGTTGTCAACGGAAGGAAGTGCCAACAGCATACACATTTCTAATATAAAAGGCAGAATCGGTTCTATTTTCCTGAACTCAAAGCTCTTGGGAAGGAGAGGGGCGATCGCAAGAAAAACAAGTTGTCAACGGAAAGGAGTGCCAACAGCATACACATTTCTAATATAAAAGGCAGAATCGGTTTTATTTTCCTGTACTCAAAACTCTTGGGAAAGAGAGGGGCGATCGCAAGAAAAACAAGTTGTCAACGGAAGAGAGTGCCAACAGCATACACGTTTCTAATATAAAAGGCAGAATCGGTTTTATTTTCCTGTACTCGAAGCTCTTGGGAAGGAGAGGGGCGATCGCAAGAAAAACAAGTTGTCAACGGGAGGGAGTGCCAGCAGCATACACATTTCTAATATAAAAGGCAGAATCGGCTTTATTTTCCTGTACTTAAAGCTCTTGGGAAGGAGAGGGGCGATGGCAAGAAAAACAAGTTGTCAACGGAAGACAGTGCCAACAGCATACACATTTCTAATATAAAAGGCAGAATCGGTTTTATTTTCCTCTACTCAAAGCTCTTGGGAAGGAGAGGGGCGATCGCAAGAAAAACAAGTTTTCAACGGGAGGGAGTGCCAACAGCATACACATTTGTAATATAAAAGGCAGAATCGGTTTTATTTTCCTGTACTCAAAGCTCTTGGGAAGGAGAGGGGCGATTGCAAGAAAAACAAGTTGTCAACGGAAGGGAGTGCCAACAGCATACACATTTCTAATATAAAAGGCAGAATCGGTTTTATTTTCCTCTACTCAAAGCTCTTGGGAAGGAGAGGGGCGATCGCAAGAAAAACAAGTTTTCAACGGGAGGGAGTGCCAACAGCATAAACATGTCTAATATAAAAGGCAGAATCGGTTTTATTTTCCTATACTCAAAGCTCTTGGGAAGGAGAGGGGCGATCGCAAGAAAAACAAGTTGTCAACGGAAGGGAGTGCCAACAGCATACACATTTCTAATATAAAAGGTAGAATAGGTTTTATTTTCCTCTACTCAAAGCTCTTGGGAAGGAGAGGGGCGATCGCAAGAAAAACAAGTTGTCAACGGAAGGGAGTGCCAACAGCATACACATTTCTAATATAAAAGGCAGAATTGGTTTTATTTTCCTGTACTCAAAGCTCTTGGGAAAGAGAGGGGCGATCGCAAGAAAAACAAGTTGTCAACGGAAGGGAGTGCCAACAGCATACACATTTCTAATATAAAAGGCAGAATTGGTTTTATTTTCCTGTACTCAAAGCTCTTGGGAAAGAGAGGGGCGATCGCAGGAAAAACAAGTTGTCAACGGAAAGGAGTGCCAACAGCATACACATTTCTAATATAAAAGGCAGAATCGGTTTTATTTTCCTGTACTCAAAGCTCTTGGGAAGGAGATGGGCGATCGCATGAAAAACAAGTTGTCAACGGAAGAGAGTGTCAACAGCATACACATTTCTAATATAAAAGGCTGAATCGGTTTTATTTTCCTGTACTCAAAGCTCTTGGGAAAAAGAGGGGCGATCGCAAGAAAAACAAGTTGTCAACGGAAGAGAGTGCCAACAGCATAAACATTTCTAATATAAAAGGCAGAATTGGTTTTATTTTCCTGTACTCAAAGCTCTTGGGAAGGAGAGGGGCGATCGCAAGAAAAACAAGTTGTCAACGGAAGGGAGTGCCAACAGCATACACATTTCTAATATAAAAGGCAGAATTGGTTTTATTTTAATATACCCAAAGCTCTTGGGAAGGAGAGGGGCGATCGCAAGAAAAACAAGTTGTCAACGGAAGGGAGTGCCAACAGCATACACATTTGTAATATAAAAGGCAGAATCGGTTTTATTTTCCAGTACTCAAAGCTCTTGGGAAGGAGAGGGGCGATAGCAAGAAAAACAAGTTGTCAACGGAAGGGAGTGCCAACAGCATACACATTTGTAATATAAAAGGCAGAATCGGTTTTATTTTCCTGTACTCAAAGCTCTTGGGAAGGAGAGGGGCGATCGCAAGAAAAACAAGTTGTCAACGGAAGGGAGTGCCAACAGCATACACATTTCTAATATAAAAGGCAGAATTGGTTCTATTTTCCTGTACTCAAAGCTCTTGGGAAGGAGAGGGGCGATCGCAAGTAAAACAAGTTGTCATCGGAAGGGAGTGCCAACAGCATACACATTTCTAATATAAAAGGCAGAATCGGTTTTATTTTCCTATACTCAAAGCTCTTGGGAAGGAGAGGGGCCATCGCAAGAAAAACAAGTTGTCAACGGAAGGAAGTGCCAACAGCATACACATTTCTAATATAAAAGGCAGAATCGGTTCTATTTTCCTGAACTCAAAGCTCTTGGGAAGGAGAGGGCCGATCGCAAGAAAAACAAGTTGTCAACGGAAAGGAGTGCCAACAGCATACACATTTCTAATATAAAAGGCAGAATCGGTTTTATTTTACTGTACTCAAAACTCTTGGGAAAGAGAGGGGCGATCGCAAAAAAACAAGTTGTCAACGGAAGGGAGTGCCAACAGCATACACATTTGTAATATAAAAGGCAAAATCGGTTTTATTTTCCTGTACTCAAAGCTCTTGGGAAGGAGAGGGGCGATCGCAAGAAAAACAAGTTGTCAACGGAAGGGAGTGCCAACAGCATACACATTTCTAATATAAAAGGCAGAATTGGTTTTATTTTCCTGTACTCAAAGCTCTTGGGAAGGAGAGGGGCGATCGCAAGAAAAACAAGTTGTCAACGGAAGGGAGTGCCAACAGCATACACATTTCTAATATAAAAGGTAGAATTGGTTTTATTTTCCTATACTCAAAGCTCTTGGGAAGGAGAGGGGCGATCGCAAGAAAAACAAGTTGTCAACGGAAGGGAGTGCCAACAGCATACACATTTGTAATATAAAAGGCAGAATCGGTTTTATTTTCCTGTACTCAAAGCTCTTATGAAGGAGAGGGGCGATCGCAAGAAAAACAAGTTGTCAACGGAAGGGAGTACCAACAGCATACACATTTCTAATATAAAAGGCAGAATCGGTTTTATTTTCCTATTCTCAAAGCTCTTGGGAAGGAGAGGGGCGATCGCAAGAAAAACAAGTTGTCAACGGAAGGGAGTGCCAACAGCATACACATTTCTAATATAAAAGGCAGAATTGGTTTTATTTTCCTGTACTCAAAGCTCTTGGGAAAGAGAGGGGCGATCGCAGGAAAAACAAGTTGTCAACGGAAAGGAGTGCCAACAGCATACACATTTCTAATATAAAAGGCAGAATCGGTTTTATTTTCCTATACTCAAAGCTCTTGGGAAAGAGAAGGGCGATCGCAAGAAAAACAAGTTGTCAACGGAAGGGAGTGCCAACAGCATACACATTTGTAATATAAAAGGCAGAATCGGTTTTATTTTCCTGTACTCAAAGCTCTTGGGAAGGAGAGGGGCGATTGCAAGAAAAACAAGTTGTCAACGGAAGGGAGTGCCAACAGTATACACATTTCTAATATAAAGGCAGAATCGGTTTTATTTTCCTGTACTCAAAGCTCTTGGGAAGGAGAGGGGCGATTGCAAGAAAAACAAGTTGTCAACGGAAGGGAGTGCCAACAGCATACACATTTCTAATATAAAAGGCAGAATTGGTTTTATTTTCCTGTACTCAAAGCTCTTGGGAAAGAGAGGGGCGATCGCAGGAAAAACAAGTTGTCAACGGAAAGGAGTGCCAACAGCATACACATTTCCAATATAAAAGGCAGAATCGGTTTTGTTTTCCTGTACTCAAAGCTCTTGGGAAGGAGAGGGGCGATCGCATGAAAAACAAGTTGTCAACGGAAGGGAGTGCCAACAGCATACACATTTCTAATATAAAAGGCAGAATCGGTTTTATTTTCCTGTACTCGAAGCTCTTGGGAAGGAGAGGGGCGATCGCAAGAAAAACAAGTTGTCAACGGGAGGGAGTGCCAGCAGCATACACATTTCTAATATAAAAGGCAGAATCGGTTTTATTTTCCTGTACTCAAAACTCTTGGGAAAGAGAGGGGCGATCGCAAGAAAAACAAGTTGTCAACGGAAGGGAGTGCCAACAGCATATACACTTCTAATATAAAAGGCAAAATCGGTTTTATTTTCCTGTATTCAAAGCTCTTGGGAAAAAGAGGGGCGATCGCAAGAAAAACAAGTTGTCAACGGAAGGGAGTGCCAACAGCATACACATTTCTAAAATAAAAGGCAGAATCGGTTTTATTTTCCTGTACTCAAAGCTCTTGGGAAGGATAGGGGCGATCGCAAGAAAAACAAGTTGTCAACGGAACGGAGTGCCAACAGCATACATATTTCTAATATAAAAGACAGAATCGGCTTTATTTTTCTGTACTCAAAGCTCTTGGGAAGGAGAGGAGCGATCGCAAAAAAAACAAGTTGTCAACGGAAGGGAGTGCCAACAGCATACACATTTCTAATATAAAAGGCAGAATCGGTTTTCTTTTCCTCTACTCAAAGCTCTTGGAAAGGAGAGGGGCGATCGCAAGAAAAACAAGTTTTCAACGGGAGGGAGTGCCAACAGCATACACATTTCTAATATAAAAGGCAGAATCGGTTTTATTTTCCTTTTCTCAAAGCTCTTGGGAAGGAGAGGGGCGATCGCAAGAAAAACAAGTTGTCAACGCAAGTGAGTGCCAACAGCATACACATTTCTAATATAAAAGGCAGAATCGGTTTTATTTTCCTGTACTCAAAGCTCTTGGGAAGGAGAGGGGCGATCGAAAGAAAAACAAGTTGTCAACGGAAGGGAGTGCCAACAGCATACACATTTCTAATATAAAAGGCAGAATCGGTTTTATTTTCCTGTACTCAAAGCTCTTGGGAAGGAGAGGGGCGATCGCAAGAAAAACAAGTTGTCAACGGAAGGGAGTGCCAACAGCATACACATTTCTAATATAAAAGGCAGAATCGGTTTTATTTTCCTATACTCAAAGCTCTTGGGAAGGAGAGGGGCGATCGCAAGAAAAACAAGTTGTCAACGGAAGGGAGTGCCAACAGCATACACATTTCTAATATAAAAGGCAGAATCGGTTCTATTTTCCTGAACTCAAAGCTCTTGGGAAGGAGAGGGGCGATCGCAATAAAAACAAGTTGTCAACGGAAAGGAGTGCCAACAGCATACACATTTCTAATATAAAAGGCAGAATCGGTTTTATTTTCCTGTACTCGAAGCTCTTGGGAAAGAGAGGGGCGATCGCAAGAAAAACAAGTTGTCAACGGAAGGGAGTGCCAACAGCATAAACATTTCTAATATAAAAGGCAGAATCGGTTTTATTTTCCTGTATTCCAAGCTCTTGGGAAAAAGAGGGGCGATCGCAAGAAAAACAAGTTGTCAACGGAAGGGAGTGCCAACAGCATACACATTTCTAATATAAAAGGCAAAATCGGCTTTATTTTCCTGTATTCAAAGCTCTTGGGAAAAAGAGGGGCGATCGCAAGAAAAACAAGTTGTCAACGGAAGGGAGTGTAAAATAGCATACACATTTCTAATATAAAAGGCAGAATCGGTTTTATTTTCCTCTACTCAAAGCTCTTGGGAAGGAGAGGGGCGATCGCAAGAAAAACAAGTTTTCAACGGGAGGGAGTGCCAACAGCATACACATTTCTAATATAAAAGGCAGAATCGGTTTTATTTTCCTCTACTCAAAGCTCTTGGGAAGGAGAGGGGCGATAGCAAAAAAAACAAGTTTTCAACGGGAGGGAGTGCCAACAGCATACACATGTCTAATATAAAAGGCAGAATCGGTTTTATTTTCTTATGCTCAAAGCTCTTGGGAAGGAGAGGGGCGATCGCAAGAAAAACAAGTTGTCAACGGGAGGGAGTGCCAACAGCATACACATTTCTAATGTAAAAGGCAGAATCGGTTTTATTATCCTGTACTCAAAGCTCTTGGGAAGGAGAGGGGCGATCGCAAGAAAAACAAGTTATCAACGGGAGGGAGTGCCAGCAACATACACATTTCTAATATACAAGGCAGAATCGGTTTTATTTTCCTGTACTCAAAGCTCTTGGGAAGGGGAGGGGCGATCGCAGGAAAAACAAGTTGTCAACGGAAGAGAGTGCCAACAGCATACACATTTGTAATATAAAAGGCAGAGTCGGTTTTATTTTCCTTTACTCAAAGCTCTTGGGAAGCAGAGGGGCGATCGCAAGAAAAACAAGTTGTCAACGGGAGGGAGTGCCAACAGCATACACATTTCTAATATAAAAGGCAGAATCGGTTTTATTTTCCTGTACTCAAAGCTCTTGGGAAGGAGAGGGGCGATCGCAAGAAAAACAAGTTGTCAACGGAAGGGAGTGCCAACAGCATACACATTTCTAATATAAAAGGCAGAATCGGTTTTATTTTCCTATACTCAAAGCTCTTGGGAAGGAGAGGGGCGATCGCAAGAAAAACAAGTTTTCAACGGGAGGGAGTGCCAACAGCATAAACATTTCTAATATAAAAGGCAAAATCGGTTTTATTTTCCTGTATTCAAAGCTCTTGGGAAAAAGAGGGGCGATCGCAAGAAAAACAAGTTGTCAACGGAAGGGAGTGCCAACAGCATACACATTTCTAATATAAAAGGCAAAATTGGCTTTATTTTCCTGTATTCAAAGCTCTTGGGAAAAAGAGGGGCGATCGCAAGAAAAACAAGTTGTCAACGGAAGGGAGTGTAAAATAGCATACACATTTCTAATATAAAAGGCAGAATCGGTTTTATTTTCCTCTACTCAAAGCTCTTGGGAAGGAGAGGGGCGATCGCAAGAAAAACAAGTTTTCAACGGGAGGGAGTGCCAACAGCATACACATTTCTAATATAAAAGGCAGAATCGGTTTTATTTTCCTGTACCCAAAGCTCTTGGGAAGGAGAGGGGCGATCGCAAGAGAAACAAGTTGTCAACGGAAGGGAGTGCCAACAGCATACACATTTCTAATATAAAAGGCAGAATCGGTTTTATTTTCCTCTACTCAAAGCTCTTGGGAAGGAGAGGGGCGATCGCAAGAAAAACAAGTTTTCAACGGGAGGGAGTGCCAACAGCATACACATGTCTAATATAAAAGGCAGAATCGGTTTTATTTTCCTATGCTCAAAGCTCTTGGGAAGGAGAGGGGCGATCGCAAGAAAAACAAGTTGTCAACGGAAGGGAGTGCCAACAGCATACACATTTCTAATATAAAAGGCAGAATCGGTTTTATTTTCCTGTACTCAAAGCTCTTGGGAAGGAGAGGGTCTATCGCAAGAAAAACAAGTTGTCAACGGAAGGGAGTACCAACAGCACACACATTTGTAATATAAAAGGCAGAATCGGTTTTATTTTCCTGTACTCAAAGCTCTTGGGAAGCAGAGGGGCGATTGCAAGAAAAACAAGTTGTCAACGGAAGGGAGTGCCAACAGCATACACATTTCTAATATAAAAGGCAGAATCGGTTTTATTTTCCTCTACTCAAAGCTCTTGGGAAGGAGAGGGGCGATCGCAAGAAAAACAAGTTTTCAACGGGAGGGAGTGCCAACAGCATACACATGTCTAATATAAAAGGCAGAATCGGTTTTATTTTCCTCTACTCAAAGGTCTTGGGAAGGAGAGGGGCGATCGCAAGAAAAACAAGTTTTCAACGGGAGGGAGTGCAAACAGCATACACATGTCTAATATAAAAGGCAGAATCGGTTTTATTTTCCTCTACTCAAAGCTCTTGGGAAGGAGAGGGGCGATCGCAAGAAAAACAAGTTTTCAACGGGAGGGAGTGCCAACAGCATACACATTTCTAATATAAAAGGCAGAATCGGTTTTATTTTCCTGTACTCAAAGCTCTTGGGAAGGAGAGGGGCTATCGCAAGAAAAACAAGTTGTCAACGGAAGGGAGTAAAAACAGCACACATATTTCTAATATAAAAGGCAGAATCGGTTTTATTTTCCTGTACTCAAAGCTCTTGGGAAGCAGAGGGGCGATTGCAAGAAAAACAAGTTGTCAACGGAAGGGAATGCCAACAGCATACACATTTCTAATATAAAAGGAAGAATCGGTTTTATTTTCCTGTACTCAAAGCTCTTGGGAAAAGAGGGGCGATCGCAAGAAAAACAAGTTGTCAACGGAAGGGAGTGCCAACAGCATACACATTTGTAATATAAAAGGCAAAATCGGTTTTATTTTCCTGTACTCAAAGCTCTTGGGAAGGAGAGGGGCGATCGCAAGGAAAACAAGTTGTCAACGGAAGGGAGTACCAACAGCATACACATTTCTAATATAAAAGGCAGAATCGGTTTTATTTTCCTATACTCAAAGCTCTTGGGAAAGAGAGGGGCGATCGCAAGAAAAACAAGTTGTCAACGGAAGGGAGTGCCAACAGCATACACATTTGTAATATAAAAGGCAGAATCGGTTTTATTTTCTTATATTCAAAGCTCTTGGGAAGGAGAGGGGCGATCGCAAGAAAAACAAGTTGTCAACGGAAAGGATTGCCAACAGCATACACATTTCTAATATAAAAGGCAGAATCGGTTTTATTTTCCTGTACTCAAAGCTCTTGGGAAAGAGAGGGGCGATCGCAAGAAAAACAAGTTTTCAACGGAAAGGATTGCCAACAGCATACACATTTCTAATATAAAAGGCAGAATCGGTTTTATTTTCCTGTACTCAAAGTTCTTGGGAAGGAGAGGGGCCATCGCAAGAAAAACAAGTTGTCAACGGAAGGAAGTGCCAACAGTATACACATTTCTAATATAAAAGGCAGAATCGGTTCTATTTTCCTGAACTCAAAGCTCTTGGGAAGGAGAGGGGCGATCGCAAGAAAAACAAGTTGTCAACGGAAAGGAGTGCCAACAGCATACACATTTCTAATATAAAAGGCAGAATCGTTTTTATTTTCCTGTACTCAAAACTCTTGGGAAAGAGAGGGGCGATCGCAAGAAAAACAAGTTGTCAACGGAAGGGAGTGCCAACAGCATACACATTTCTAATATAAAAGGCAGAATCGGTTTTATTTTCCTGTACTCAAAGCTCTTGGGAAGGAGAGGGGCGATCGCAAGAAAAACAAGTTTTCAACGGAAGGGAGTGCCAACAGCATACACATTTCTAATATAAAAGGCAGAATTGGTTTTATTTTCCTGTACTCAAAGTTCTTGGGAAGGAGAGGGGCCATCGCAAGAAAAACAAGTTGTCAACGGAAAGGAGTGCCAACAGCATACACATTTCTAATATAAAAGGCAGAATCGTTTTTATTTTCCTGTACTCAAAACTCTTGGGAAAGAGAGGGGCGATCGCAAGAAAAACAAGTTGTCAACGGAAGGGAGTGATAACAGCATACACATTTCTAATATAAAAGGCAGAATCGGTTTTATTTTCCTGTACTCAAAGCTCTTGGGAAGGAGAGGGGCGATCGCAAGAAAAACAAGTTTTCAACGGAAGGGAGTGCCAACAGCATACACATTTCTAATATAAAAGGCAGAATTGGTTTTATTTTCCTGTACTCAAAGCTCTTGGGAAGGAGAGGGGCGATCGCAAGAAAAACAAGTTGTCAACGGAAGGGAGTGCCAACAGCATACACATTTCTAATATAAAAGGTAGAATTGGTTTTATTTTCCTATACTCAAAGCTCTTGGGAAGGAGAGGGGCGATCGCAAGAAAAACAAGTTGTCAACGGAAGGGTGTGCCAACAGCATACACATTTGTAATATAAAAGGCAGAATCGGTTTTATTTTCCTGTACTCAAAGCTCTTGGGAAGAAGAGGGGCGATCGCAAGAAAAACAAGTTGTCAACGGAAGGGAGTACCAACAGCATACACATTTCTAATATAAAAGGCAGAATCGGTTTTATTTTCCTGTACTCAAAGCTCTTGGGAAGGAGAGGGGCGATCGCAAGAAAAACAAGTTGTCAACGGAAGGGAGTGCCAACAGCATACACATTTCTAATATAAAAGGCAGAATCGGTTTTATTTTCCTCTACTCAAAGCTCTTGGGAAGGAGAGGGGCGATCGCAAGAAAAACAAGTTTTCAACGGGAGGGAGTGCCAACAGCATACACATGTCTAATATAAAAGGCAGAATCGGTTTTATTTTCCTCTACTCAAAGGTCTTGGGAAGGAGAGGGGCGATCGCAAGAAAAACAAGTTTTCAACGGGAGGGAGTGCAAACAGCATACACATGTCTAATATAAAAGGCAGAATCCGTTTTATTTTCCTCTACTCAAAGCTCTTGGGAAGGAGAGGGGCGATCGCAAGAAAAACAAGTTTTCAACGGGAGGGAGTGCCAACAGCATACACATTTCTAATATAAAAGGCAGAATCGGTTTTATTTTCCTGTACTCAAAGCTCTTGGGAAGGAGAGGGGCTATCGCAAGAAAAACAAGTTGTCAACGGAAGGGAGTACCAACAGCACACATATTTCTAATATAAAAGGCAGAATCGGTTTTATTTTCCTGTACTCAAAGCTCTTGGGAAGCAGAGGGGCGACTGCAAGAAAAACAAGTTGTCAACGGAAGGGAATGCCAACAGCATACACATTTCTAATATAAAAGGAAGAATCGGTTTTATTTTCCTGTACTCAAAGCTCTTGGGAAAAAGAGGGGCGATCGCAAGAAAAACAAGTTGTCAACGGAAGGGAGTGCCAACAGCATACACATTTGTAATATAAAAGGCAAAATCGGTTTTATTTTCCTGTATTCAAAGCTCTTGGGAAGGAGAGGGGCGATCGCAAGGAAAACAAGTTGTCAACGGAAGGGAGTACCAACAGCATACACATTTCTAATATAAAAGGCAGAATCGGTTTTATTTTCCTATACTCAAAGCTCTTGGGAAAGAGAGGGGCGATCGCAAGAAAAACAAGTTGTCAACGGAAGGGAGTGCCAACAGCATACACATTTGTAATATAAAAGGCAGAATCGGTTTTATTTTCCTGTACTCAAAGCTCTTGGGAAGGAGAGGGGCGATCGCAAGAAAAACAAGTTGTCAACGGAAGGGAGTGCCAACAGTATACACATTTCTAATATAAAAGGCAGAATCGGGTTTATTTTCTTATATTCAAAGCTCTTGGGAAGGAGAGGGGCGATCGCAAGAAAAACAAGTTGACAACGGAAAGGATTGCCAACAGCATACACATTTCTAATATAAAAGGCAGAATCGGTTCTATTTTCCTGAACTCAAAGCTCTTGGGAAGGAGAGGGGCGATCGCAAGAAAAACAAGTTGTCAACGGAAAGGAGTGCCAACAGCATACACATTTCTAATATAAAAGGCAGAATCGGTTTTATTTTCCTGTACTCAAAACTCTTGGGAAAGAGAGGGGCGATCGCAAGAAAAACAAGTTGTCAACGGAAGGGAGTGCCAACAGCATACACATTTCTAATATAAAAGGCAGAATCGGTTTTATTTTCCTGTACTCAAAGCTCTTGGGAAGGAGAGGGGCGATCGCAAGAAAAACAAGTTTTCAACGGAAGGGAGAGCCAACAGCATACACATTTCTAATATAAAAGGCAGAATTGGTTTTATTTTCCTGTACTCAAAGCTCTTGGGAAGGAGATGGGCGATCGCAAGAAAAACAAGTTGTCAACGGAAGGGAGTGCCAACAGCATACACATTTCTAATATAAAAGGTAGAATTGGTTTTATTTTCCTATACTCAAAGCTCTTGGGAAGGAGAGGGGCGATCGCAAGAAAAACAAGTTGTCAACGGAAGGGTGTGCCAACAGCATACACACTTGTAATATAAAAGGCAGAATCGGTTTTATTTTCCTGTACTCAAAGCTCTTGGGAAGGAGAGGGGCGATCGCAAGAAAAACAAGTTGTCAACGGAAGGGAGTACCAACAGCATACACATTTCTAATATAAAAGGCAGAATCGGTTTTATTTTCCTGTACTCAAAGCTCTTGGGAAGGAGAGGGGCGATCGCAAGAAAAACAAGTTGTCAACGGAAGGGAGTGCCAACAGCATACACATTTCTAATATAAAAGGCAGAATTGGTTTTATTTTCCTGTACTCAAAGCTCTTGGGAAAGAGAGGGGCGATCGCAGGAAAAACAAGTTGTCAACGGAAAGGAGTGCCAGCAGCATACACATTTCTAATATAAAAGGCAGAATCGGTTTTGTTTTCCTGTACTCAAAACTCTTGGGAAGGAGAGGGGCGATCGCATGAAAAACAAGTTGTCAACGGAAAGGAGTGCCAACAGCATACACATTTCTAATATAAAAGGCAGAATCGGTTTTGTTTTCCTATACTCAAAGCTCTTGGGAAGGAGAGGGGCGATCGCATGAAAAACAAGTTGTCAACAGAAGGGAGTGCCAACAGAATACACATTTCTAATATAAAAGGCAGAATAGGTTTTATTTTCCTGTACTCGAAGCTCTTGGGAAGGAGAGGGGCGATCGCAAGAAAAACAAGTTGTCAACGGGAGGGAGTGCCAGCAGCATACACATTTCTAATATAAAAGGCAGAATCGGTTTTATTTTCCTGTACTCAAAACTCTTGGGAAAGAGAGGGGCGATCGCAAGAAAAACAAGTTGTCAACGGAAGGGAGTGCCAACAGCATACACACTTCTAATATAAAAGGCAAAATCGGTTTTATTTTCCTGTATTCAAAGCTCTTGGGAAAAAGAGGGGCGATCGCAAGAAAAACAAGTTGTCAACGGAAGGGAGTGCCAACAGCATACACATTTCTAAAATAAAAGGCAGAATCGGTTTTATTTTCCTGTACTCAAAGCTCTTGGGAAGGAGAGGGGCGATTGCAAGAAAAACAAGTTGTCAACGGAAGGGAGTGCCAACAGCATACACATTTCTAATATAAAAGGCAGAATTGGTTTTATTTTCCTGTACTCAAGGCTCTTGGGAAAGAGAGGGGCGATCGCAGGAAAAACAAGTTGTCAACGGAAAGGAGTGCCAACAGCATACACATTTCCAATATAAAAGGCAGAATCGGTTTTGTTTTCCTATACTCAAAGCTCTTGGGAAGGAGAGGGGCGATCGCATGAAAAACAAGTTGTCAACGGAAGGGAGTGCCAACAGCATACACATTTCTAATATAAAAGGCAGAATCGGTTTTATTTTCCTGTACTCGAAGCTCTTGGGAAGGAGAGGGGCGATCGCAAGAAAAACAAGTTGTCAACGGGAGGGAGTGCCAGCAGCATACACATTTCTAATATAAAAGGCAGAATCGGTTTTATTTTCCTGTACTCAAAACTCTTGGGAAAGAGAGGGGCGATCGCAAGAAAAACAAGTTGTCAACGGAAGGGAGTGCCAACAGCATACACACTTCTAATATAAAAGGCAAAATCGGTTTTATTTTCCTGTATTCAAAGCTCTTGGGAAAAAGAGGGGCGATCGCAAGAAAAACAAGTTGTCAACGGAAGGGAGTGCCAACAGCATACACATTTCTAAAATAAAAGGCAGAATCGGTTTTATTTTCCTGTACTCAAAGCTCTTGGGAAGGATAGGGGCGATCGCAAGAAAAACAAGTTGTCAACGGAAGGGAGTGCCAACAGCATACATATTTCTAATATAAAAGACAGAATCGGCTTTATTTTTCTGTACTCAAAGCTCTTGGAAAGGAGAGGGGCGATCGAAAGAAAAACAAGTTTTCAACGGGAGGGAGTGCCAACAGCATACACATTTCTAATATAAAAGGCAGAATCGGTTTTATTTTCCTTTTCTCAAAGCTCTTGGGAAGGAGAGGGGCGATCGCAAGAAAAACAAGTTGTCAACGCAAGGGAGTGCCAACAGCATACACATTTCTAATATAAAAGGCAGAATCGGTTTTATTTTCCTGTACTCAAAGCTCTTGGGAAGGAGAGGGGCGATCGCAAGAAAAACAAGTTGTCAACGGAAGGGAGTGCCAACAGCATACACATTTCTAATATAAAAGGCAGAATCGGTTTTATTTTCCTGTACTCAAAGCTCTTGGGAAGGAGAGGGGCGATCGCAAGAAAAACAAGTTGTCAACGGAAGGGAGTGCCAACAGCATACACATTTCTAATATAAAAGGCAGAATCGGTTTTATTTTCCTATACTCAAAGCTCTTGGGAAGGAGAGGGGCGATCGCAAGAAAAACAAGTTGTCAACGGAAGGGAGTGCCAACAGCATACACATTTCTAATATAAAAGGCAGAATCGGTTCTACTTTCCTGAACTCAAAGCTCTTTTGAAGGAGAGGGGCGATCGCAATAAAAACAAGTTGTCAACGGAAAGGAGTGCCAACAGCATACACATTTCTAATATAAAAGGCAGAATCGGTTTTATTTTCCTCTACTCAAAGCTCTTGGGAAGGAGAGGGGCGATCGCAAGAAAAACAAGTTTTCAACGGGAGGGAGTGCCAACAGCATACACATTTCAAATATAAAAGGCAGAATCGGTTTTATTTTCCTGTACCCAAAGCTCTTGGGAAGGAGAGGGGCGATCGCAAGAAAAACAAGTTGTCAGCGGAAGGGAGTGCCAACAGCATACACATTTCTAATATAAAAGGCAGAATCGGTTTTATTTTCCTCTACTCAAAGCTCTTGGGAAGGAGAGGGGCGATCGCAAGAAAAACAAGTTTTCAACGGGAGGGAGTGCCAACAGCATACACATGTCTAATATAAAAGGCAGAATCGGTTTTATTTTCCTATGCTCAAAGCTCTTGGGAAGGAGAGGGGCGATCGCAAGAAAAACAAGTTTTCAACGGGAGGGAGTGCCAACAGCATACACATTTCAAATATAAAAGGCAGAATCGGTTTTATTTTCCTGTACCCAAAGCTCTTGGGAAGGAGAGGGGCGATCGCAAGAAAAACAAGTTGTCAGCGGAAGGGAGTGCCAACAGCATACACATTTCTAATATAAAAGGCAGAATCGGTTTTATTTTCCTCTACTCAAAGCTCTTGGGAAGGAGAGGGGCGATCGCAAGAAAAACAAGTTTTCAACGGGAGGGAGTGCCAACAGCATACACATGTCTAATATAAAAGGCAGAATCGGTTTTATTTTCCTATGCTCAAAGCTCTTGGGAAGGAGAGGGGCGATCGCAAGAAAAACAAGTTGTCAACGGGAGGGAGTGCCAACAGCATACACATTTCTAATGTAAAAGGCAGAATCGGTTTTATTATCCTGTACTCAAAGCTCTTGGGAAGGAGAGGGGCGATCGCAAGAAAAACAAGTTGTCAACGGAAGGGAGTGCCAACAGCATACACACTTCTAATATAAAAGGCAGAATCGGTTTTATTTTCCTGTACTCAAAGCTCTTGAGAAGGAGAGGGGCGATCGCAAGAAAAACAAGTTATCAACGGGAGGGAGTGCCAGCAGCATACACATTTCTAATATACAAGGCAGAATCGGTTTTATTTTCCTGTACTCAAAGCTCTTGGGAAGGGGAGGGGCGATCGCAGGAAAAACAAGTTGTCAACGGAAGAGAGTGCCAACAGCATACACATTTGTAATATAAAAGGCAGAATCGGTTTTATTTTCCTTTACTCAAAGCTCTTGGGAAGGAGAGGGGCGATCGCAAGAAAAACAAGTTGTCAACGGGAGGGAGTGCCAACAGCATACACATTTCTAATATAAAAGGCAGAATCGGTTTTATTTTCCTGTACTCAAAGCTCTTGGGAAGGAGAGGGGCGATCGCAAGAAAAACAAGTTGTCAACGGAAGGGAGTGCCAACAGCATACACATTTCTAATATAAAAGGCAGAATCGGTTTTATTTTCCTATACTCAAAGCTCTTGGGAAGGAGAGGGGCGATCGCAAGAAAAACAAGTTTTCAACGGGAGGGAGTGCCAACAGCATAAACATTTCTAATATAAAAGGCAAAATCGGTTTTATTTTCCTGTATTCAAAGCTCTTGGGAAAAAGAGGGGCGATCGCAAGAAAAACAAGTTGTCAACGGAAGGGAGTGCCAACAGCATACACATTTCTAATATAAAAGGCAAAATCGGCTTTATTTTCCTGTATTCAAAGCTCTTGGGAAAAAGAGGGGCGATCGCAAGAAAAACAAGTTGTCAACGGAAGGGAGTGTAAAATAGCATACACATTTGTAATATAAAAGGCAGAGTCGGTTTTATTTTCCTTTACTCAAAGCTCTTGGGAAGCAGAGGGGCGATCGCAAGAAAAACAAGTTGTCAACGGGAGGGAGTGCCAACAGCATACACATTTCTAATATAAAAGGCAGAATCGGTTTTATTTTCCTGTACTCAAAGCTCTTGGGAAGGAGAGGGGCGATCGCAAGAAAAACAAGTTGTCAACGGAAGGGAGTGCCAACAGCATACACATTTCTAATATAAAAGGCAGAATCGGTTTTATTTTCCTATACTCAAAGCTCTTGGGAAGGAGAGGGGCGATCGCAAGAAAAACAAGTTTTCAACGGGAGGGAGTGCCAACAGCATAAACATTTCTAATATAAAAGGCAAAATCGGTTTTATTTTCCTGTATTCAAAGCTCTTGGGAAAAAGAGGGGCGATCGCAAGAAAAACAAGTTGTCAACGGAAGGGAGTGCCAACAGCATACACATTTCTAATATAAAAGGCAAAATCGGCTTTATTTTCCTGTATTCAAAGCTCTTGGGAAAAAGAGGGGCGATCGCAAGAAAAACAAGTTGTCAACGGAAGGGAGTGTAAAATAGCATACACATTTCTAATATAAAAGGCAGAATCGGTTTTATTTTCCTCTACTCAAAGCTCTTGGGAAGGAGAGGGGCGATCGCAAGAAAAACAAGTTTTCAACGGGAGGGAGTGCCAACAGCATACACATTTCTAATATAAAAGGCAGAATCGGTTTTATTTTCCTGTACCCAAAGCTCTTGGGAAGGAGAGGGGCGATCGCAAGAAAAACAAGTTGTCAACGGAAGGGAGTGCCAACAGCATACACATTTCTAATATAAAAGGCAGAATCGGTTTTATTTTCCTCTACTCAAAGCTCTTGGGAAGGAGAGGGGCGATCGCAAGAAAAACAAGTTTTCAACGGGAGGGAGTGCCAACAGCATACACATGTCTAATATAAAAGGCAGAATCGGTTTTATTTTCCTATGCTCAAAGCTCTTGGGAAGGAGAGGGGCGATCGCAAGAAAAACAAGTTGTCAACGGAAGGGAGTGCCAACAGCATACACATTTCTAATATAAAAGGCAGAATCGGTTTTATTTTCCTGTACTCAAAGCTCTTGGGAAGGAGAGGGTCTATCGCAAGAAAAACAAGTTGTCAACGGAAGGGAGTACCAACAGCACACACATTTGTAATATAAAAGGCAGAATCGGTTTTATTTTCCTGTACTCAAAGCTCTTGGGAAGCAGAGGGGCGATTGCAAGAAAAACAAGTTGTCAACGGAAGGGAGTGCCAACAGCATACACATTTCTAATATAAAAGGCAGAATCGGTTTTATTTTCCTCTACTCAAAGCTCTTGGGAAGGAGAGGGGCGATCGCAAGAAAAACAAGTTTTCAACGGGAGGGAGTGCCAACAGCATACACATGTCTAATATAAAAGGCAGAATCGGTTTTATTTTCCTCTACTCAAAGGTCTTGGGAAGGAGATGGGCGATCGCAAGAAAAACAAGTTTTCAACGGGAGGGAGTGCAAACAGCATACACATGTCTAATATAAAAGGCAGAATCGGTTTTATTTTCCTCTACTCAAAGCTCTTGGGAAGGAGAGGGGCGATCGCAAGAAAAACAAGTTTTCAACGGGAGGGAGTGCCAACAGCATACACATTTCTAATATAAAAGGCAGAATCGGTTTTATTTTCCTGTACTCAAAGCTCTTGGGAAGGAGAGGGGCTATCGCAAGAAAAACAAGTTGTCAACGGAAGGGAGTACCAACAGCACACATATTTCTAATATAAAAGGCAGAATCGGTTTTATTTTCCTGTACTCAAAGCTCTTGGGAAGCAGAGGGGCGATTGCAAGAAAAACAAGTTGTCAACGGAAGGGAATGCCAACAGCATACACATTTCTAATATAAAAGGAAGAATCGGTTTTATTTTCCTGTACTCAAAGCTCTTGGGAAAAAGAGGGGCGATCGCAAGAAAAACAAGTTGTCAACGGAAGGGAGTGCCAACAGCATACACATTTGTAATATAAAAGGCAAAATCGGTTTTATTTTCCTGTACTCAAAGCTCTTGGGAAGGAGAGGGGCGATCGCAAGGAAAACAAGTTGTCAACGGAAGGGAGTACCAACAGCATACACATTTCTAATATAAAAGGCAGAATCGGTTTTATTTTCCTATACTCAAAGCTCTTGGGAAAGAGAGGGGCGATCGCAAGAAAAACAAGTTGTCAACGGAAGGGAGTGCCAACAGCATACACATTTGTAATATAAAAGGCAGAATCGGTTTTATTTTCCTGTACTCAAAGCTCTTGGGAAGGAGAGGGGCGATCGCAAGAAAAACAAGTTGTCAACGGAAGGGAGTGCCAACAGTATACACATTTCTAATATAAAAGGCAGAATCGGTTTTATTTTCTTATATTCAAAGCTCTTGGGAAGGAGAGGGGCGATCGCAAGAAAAACAAGTTGTCAACGGAAAGGATTGCCAACAGCATACACATTTCTAATATAAAAGGCAGAATCGGTTTTATTTTCCTGTACTCAAAGCTCTTGGGAAAGAGAGGGGCGATCGCAAGAAAAACAAGTTGTCAACGGAAGGGAGTGCCAACAGCATACACATTTGTAATATAAAAGGCAGAATCGGTTTTATTTTCCTGTACTCAAAGCTCTTGGGAAAGAGAGGGGCGATCGCAAGAAAAACAAGTTTTCAACGGAAAGGATTGCCAACAGCATACACATTTCTAATATAAAAGGCAGAATCGGTTTTATTTTCCTGTACTCAAAGTTCTTGGGAAGGAGAGGGGCCATCGCAAGAAAAACAAGTTGTCAACGGAAGGAAGTGCCAACAGTATACACATTTCTAATATAAAAGGCAGAATCGGTTCTATTTTCCTGAACTCAAAGCTCTTGGGAAGGAGAGGGGCGATCGCAAGAAAAACAAGTTGTCAACGGAAAGGAGTGCCAACAGCATACACATTTCTAATATAAAAGGCAGAATCGGTTTTATTTTCCTGTACTCAAAACTCTTGGGAAAGAGAGGGGCGATCGCAAGAAAAACAAGTTGTCAACGGAAGGGAGTGCCAACAGCATACACATTTCTAATATAAAAGGCAGAATCGGTTTTATTTTCCTGTACTCAAAGCTCTTGGGAAGGAGAGGGGCGATCGCAAGAAAAACAAGTTTTCAACGGAAGGGAGTGCCAACAGCATACACATTTCTAATATAAAAGGCAGAATTGGTTTTATTTTCCTGTACTCAAAGCTCTTGGGAAGGAGAGGGGCGATCGCAAGAAAAACAAGTTGTCAACGGAAGGGAGTGCCAACAGCATACACATTTCTAATATAAAAGGTAGAATTGGTTTTATTTTCCTATACTCAAAGCTCTTGGGAAGGAGAGGGGCGATCGCAAGAAAAACAAGTTGTCAACGGAAGGGTGTGCCAACAGCATACACATTTGTAATATAAAAGGCAGAATCGGTTTTATTTTCCTGTACTCAAAGCTCTTGGGAAGGAGAGGGGCGATCGCAAGAAAAACAAGTTGTCAACGGAAGGGAGTACCAACAGCATACACATTTCTAATATAAAAGGCAGAATCGGTTTTATTTTCCTGTACTCAAAGCTCTTGGGAAGGAGAGGGGCGATCGCAAGAAAAACAAGTTGTCAACGGAAGGGAGTGCCAACAGCATACACATTTCTAATATAAAAGGCAGAATCGGTTTTATTTTCCTCTACTCAAAGCTCTTGGGAAGGAGAGGGGCGATCGCAAGAAAAACAAGTTTTCAACGGGAGGGAGTGCCAACAGCATACACATGTCTAATATAAAAGGCAGAATCGGTTTTATTTTCCTCTACTCAAAGGTCTTGGGAAAGAGAGGGGCGATCGCAAGAAAAACAAGTTTTCAACGGGAGGGAGTGCAAACAGCATACACATGTCTAATATAAAAGGCAGAATCGGTTTTATTTTCCTCTACTCAAAGCTCTTGGGAAGGAGAGGGGCGATCGCAAGAAAAACAAGTTTTCAACGGGAGGGAGTGCCAACAGCATACACATTTCTAATATAAAAGGCAGAATCGGTTTTATTTTCCTGTACTCAAAGCTCTTGGGAAGGAGAGGGGCTATCGCAAGAAAAACAAGTTGTCAACGGAAGGGAGTACCAACAGCACACATATTTCTAATATAAAAGGCAGAATCGGTTTTATTTTCCTGTACTCAAAGCTCTTGGGAAGCAGAGGGGCGATTGCAAGAAAAACAAGTTGTCAACGGAAGGGAATGCCAACAGCATACACATTTCTAATATAAAAGGAAGAATCGGTTTTATTTTCCTGTACTCAAAGCTCTTGGGAAAAAGAGGGGCGATCGCAAGAAAAACAAGTTGTCAACGGAAGGGAGTGCCAACAGCATACACATTTGTAATATAAAAGGCAAAATCGGTTTTATTTTCCTGTACTCAAAGCTCTTGGGAAGGAGAGGGGCGATCGCAAGGAAAACAAGTTGTCAACGGAAGGGAGTACCAACAGCATACACATTTCTAATATAAAAGGCAGAATCGGTTTTATTTTCCTATACTCAAAGCTCTTGGGAAAGAGAGGGGCGATCGCAAGAAAAACAAGTTGTCAACGGAAGGGAGTGCCAACAGCATACACATTTGTAATATAAAAGGCAGAATCGGTTTTATTTTCCTGTACTCAAAGCTCTTGGGAAGGAGAGGGGCGATCGCAAGAAAAACAAGTTGTCAACGGAAGGGAGTGCCAACAGTATACACATTTCTAATATAAAAGGCAGAATCGGGTTTATTTTCTTATATTCAAAGCTCTTGGGAAGGAGAGGGGCGATCGCAAGAAAAACAAGTTGTCAACGGAAAGGATTGCCAACAGCATACACATTTCTAATATAAAAGGCAGAATCGGTTTTATTTTCCTGTACTCAAAGCTCTTGGGAAAGAGAGGGGCGATCGCAAGAAAAACAAGTTGTCAACGGAAGGGAGTGCCAACAGCATACACATTTGTAATATAAAAGGCAGAATCGGTTTTATTTTCCTGTACTCAAAGCTCTTGGGAAAGAGAGGGGCGATCGCAAGAAAAACAAGTTTTCAACGGAAAGGATTGCCAACAGCATACACATTTCTAATATAAAAGGCAGAATCGGTTTTATTTTCCTGTACTCAAAGTTCTTGGGAAGGAGAGGGGCCATCGCAAGAAAAACAAGTTGTCAACGGAAGGAAGTGCCAACAGTATACACATTTCTAATATAAAAGGCAGAATCGGTTCTATTTTCCTGAACTCAAAGCTCTTGGGAAGGAGAGGGGCGATCGCAAGAAAAACAAGTTGTCAACGGAAAGGAGTGCCAACAGCATACACATTTCTAATATAAAAGGCAGAATCGGTTTTATTTTCCTGTACTCAAAACTCTTGGGAAAGAGAGGGGCGATCGCAAGAAAAACAAGTTGTCAACGGAAGGGAGTGCCAACAGCATACACATTTCTAATATAAAAGGCAGAATCGGTTTTATTTTCCTGTACTCAAAGCTCTTGGGAAGGAGAGGGGCGATCGCAAGAAAAACAAGTTTTCAACGGAAGGGAGTGCCAACAGCATACACATTTCTAATATAAAAGGCAGAATTGGTTTTATTTTCCTGTACTCAAAGCTCTTGGGAAGGAGAGGGGCGATCGCAAGAAAAACAAGTTGTCAACGGAAGGGAGTGCCAACAGCATACACATTTCTAATATAAAAGGTAGAATTGGTTTTATTTTCCTATACTCAAAGCTCTTGGGAAGGAGAGGGGCGATCGCAAGAAAAACAAGTTGTCAACGGAAGGGTGTGCCAACAGCATACACATTTGTAATATAAAAGGCAGAATCGGTTTTATTTTCCTGTACTCAAAGCTCTTGGGAAGGAAAGGGGCGATCGCAAGAAAAACAAGTTGTCAACGGAAGGGAGTACCAACAGCATACACATTTCTAATATAAAAGGCAGAATCGGTTTTATTTTCCTGTACTCATAGCTCTTGGGAAGGAGAGGGGCGATCGCAAGAAAAACAAGTTGTCAACGGAAGGGAGTGCCAACAGCATACACATTTCTAATATAAAAGGCAGAATTGGTTTTATTTTCCTGTACTCAAAGCTCTTGGGAAAGAGAGGGGCGATCGCAGGAAAAACAAGTTGTCAACGGAAAGGAGTGCCAGCAGCATACACATTTCTAATATAAAAGGCAGAATCGGTTTTGTTTTCCTGTACTCAAAACTCTTGGGAAGGAGAGGGGCGATCGCATGAAAAACAAGTTGTCAACGGAAAGGAGTGCCAACAGCATACACATTTCTAATATAAAAGGCAGAATCGGTTTTGTTTTCCTATACTCAAAGCTCTTGGGAAGGAGAGGGGTGATCGCATGAAAAACAAGTTGTCAACAGAAGGGAGTGCCAACAGCATACACATTTCTAATATAAAAGGCAGAATAGGTTTTATTTTCCTGTACTCGAAGCTCTTGGGAAGGAGAGGGGCGATCGCAAGAAAAACAAGTTGTCAACGGGAGGGAGTGCCAGCAGCATACACATTTCTAATATAAAAGGCAGAATCGGTTTTATTTCCCTGTACTCAAAACTCTTGGGAAAGAGAGGGGCGATCGCAAGAAAAACAAGTTGTCAACGGAAGGGAGTGCCAACAGCATACACACTTCTAATATAAAAGGCAAAATCGGTTTTATTTTCCTGTATTCAAAGCTCTTGGGAAAAAGAGGCGCGATCGCAAGAAAAACAAGTTGTCAACGGAAGGGAGTGCCAACAGCATACACATTTCTAAAATAAAAGGCAGAATCGGTTTTATTTTCCTGTACTCAAAGCTCTTGGGAAGGAGAGGGGCGATTGCAAGAAAAACAAGTTGTCAACGGAAGGGAGTGCCAACAGTATACACATTTCTAATATAAAGGCAGAATCGGTTTTATTTTCCTGTACTCAAAGCTCTTGGGAAGGAGAGGGGCGATTGCAAGAAAAACAAGTTGTCAACGGAAGGGAGTGCCAACAGCATACACATTTCTAATATAAAAGGCAGAATTGGTTTTATTTTCCTGTACTCAAAGCTCTTGGGAAAGAGAGGGGCGATCGCAGGAAAAACAAGTTGTCAACGGAAAGGAGTGCCAACAGCATACACATTTCCAATATAAAAGGCAGAATCGGTTTTGTTTTCCTATACTCAAAGCTCTTGGGAAGGAGAGGGGCGATCGCATGAAAAACAAGTTGTCAACGGAAGGGAGTGCCAACAGCATACACATTTCTAATATAAAAGGCAGAATCGGTTTTATTTTCCTGTACTCGAAGCTCTTGGGAAGGAGAGGGGCGATCGCAAGAAAAACAAGTTGTCAACGGGAGGGAGTGCCAGCAGCATACACATTTCTAATATAAAAGGCAGAATCGGTTTTATTTTCCTGTACTCAAAACTCTTGGGAAAGAGAGGGGCGATCGCAAGAAAAACAAGTTGTCAACGGAAGGGAGTGCCAACAGCATACACACTTCTAATATAAAAGGCAAAATCGGTTTTATTTTCCTGTATTCAAAGCTCTTGGGAAAAAGAGGGGCGATCGCAAGAAAAACAAGTTGTCAACGGAAGGGAGTGCCAACAGCATACACATTTCTAAAATAAAAGGCAGAATCGGTTTTATTTTCCTGTACTCAAAGCTCTTGGGAAGGATAGGGGCGATCGCAAGAAAAACAAGTTGTCAACGGAAGGGAGTGCCAACAGCATACATATTTCTAATATAAAAGACAGAATCGGCTTTATTTTTCTGTACTCAAAGCTCTTGGAAAGGAGAGGGGCGATCGAAAGAAAAACAAGTTTTCAACGGGAGGGAGTGCCAACAGCATACACATTTCTAATATAAAAGGCAGAATCGGTTTTATTTTCCTTTTCTCAAAGCTCTTGGGAAGGAGAGGGGCGATCGCAAGAAAAACAAGTTGTCAACGCAAGGGAGTGCCAACAGCATACACATTTCTAATATAAAAGGCAGAATCGGTTTTATTTTCCTGTACTCAAAGCTCTTGGGAAGGAGAGGGGCGATCGCAAGAAAAACAAGTTGTCAACGGAAGGGAGTGCCAACAGCATACACATTTCTAATATAAAAGGCAGAATCGGTTTTATTTTCCTGTACTCAAAGCTCTTGGGAAGGAGAGGGGCGATCGCAAGAAAAACAAGTTGTCAACGGAAGGGAGTGCCAACAGCATACACATTTCTAATATAAAAGGCAGAATCGGTTTTATTTTCCTATACTCAAAGCTCTTGGGAAGGAGAGGGGCGATCGCAAGAAAAACAAGTTGTCAACGGAAGGGAGTGCCAACAGCATACACATTTCTAATATAAAAGGCAGAATCGGTTCTATTTTCCTGAACTCAAAGCTCTTGGGAAGGAGAGGGGCGATCGCAATAAAAACAAGTTGTCAACGGAAAGGAGTGCCAACAGCATACACATTTCTAATATAAAAGGCAGAATCGGTTTTATTTTCCTGTACTCGAAGCTCTTGGGAAAGAGAGGGGCGATCGCAAGAAAAACAAGTTGTCAACGGAAGGGAGTGCCAACAGCATAAACATTTCTAATATAAAAGGCAAAATCGGTTTTATTTTCCTGTATTCTAAGCTCTTGGGAAAAAGAGGGGCGATCGCAAGAAAAACAAGTTGTCAACGGAAGGGAGTGCCAACAGCATACACATTTCTAATATAAAAGGCAAAATCGGCTTTATTTTCCTGTATTCAAAGCTCTTGGGAAAAAGAGGGGCGATCGCAAGAAAAACAAGTTGTCAACGGAAGGGAGTGTAAAATAGCATACACATTTCTAATATAAAAGGCAGAATCGGTTTTATTTTCCTCTACTCAAAGCTCTTGGGAAGGAGAGGGGCGATCGCAAGAAAAACAAGTTTTCAACGGGAGGGAGTGCCAACAGCATACACATTTCAAATATAAAAGGCAGAATCGGTTTTATTTTCCTGTACCCAAAGCTCTTGGGAAGGAGAGGGGCGATCGCAAGAAAAACAAGTTGTCAGCGGAAGGGAGTGCCAACAGCATACACATTTCTAATATAAAAGGCAGAATCGGTTTTATTTTCCTCTACTCAAAGCTCTTGGGAAGGAGAGGGGCGATCGCAAGAAAAACAAGTTTTCAACGGGAGGGAGTGCCAACAGCATACACATGTCTAATATAAAAGGCAGAATCGGTTTTATTTTCCTATGCTCAAAGCTCTTGGGAAGGAGAGGGGCGATCGCAAGAAAAACAAGTTGTCAACGGGAGGGAGTGCCAACAGCATACACATTTCTAATGTAAAAGGCAGAATCGGTTTTATTATCCTGTACTCAAAGCTCTTGGGAAGGAGAGGGGCGATCGCAAGAAAAACAAGTTGTCAACGGAAGGGAGTGCAAACAGCATACACACTTCTAATATAAAAGGCAGAATCGGTTTTATTTTCCTGTACTCAAAGCTCTTGGGAAGGAGAGGGGCGATCGCAAGAAAAACAAGTTATCAACGGGAGGGAGTGCCAGCAGCATACACATTTCTAATATACAAGGCAGAATCGGTTTTATTTTCCTGTACTCAAAGCTCTTGGGAAGGGGAGGGGCGATCGCAGGAAAAACAAGTTGTCAACGGAAGAGAGTGCCAACAGCATACACATTTGTAATATAAAAGGCAGAATCGGTTTTATTTTCCTTTACTCAAAGCTCTTGGGAAGGAGAGGGGCGATCGCAAGAAAAACAAGTTGTCAACGGGAGGGAGTGCCAACAGCATACACATTTCTAATATAAAAGGCAGAATCGGTTTTATTTTCCTGTACTCAAAGCTCTTGGGAAGGAGAGGGGCGATCGCAAGAAAAACAAGTTGTCAACGGAAGGGAGTGCCAACAGCATACACATTTCTAATATAAAAGGCAGAATCGGTTTTATTTTCCTATACTCAAAGCTCTTGGGAAGGAGAGGGGCGATCGCAAGAAAAACAAGTTTTCAACGGGAGGGAGTGCCAACAGCATAAACATTTCTAATATAAAAGGCAAAATCGGTTTTATTTTCCTGTATTCAAAGCTCTTGGGAAAAAGAGGGGCGATCGCAAGAAAAACAAGTTGTCAACGGAAGGGAGTGCCAACAGCATACACATTTCTAATATAAAAGGCAAAATCGGCTTTATTTTCCTGTATTCAAAGCTCTTGGGAAAAAGAGGGGCGATCGCAAGAAAAACAAGTTGTCAACGGAAGGGAGTGTAAAATAGCATACACATTTCTAATATAAAAGGCAGAATCGGTTTTATTTTCCTCTACTCAAAGCTCTTGGGAAGGAGAGGGGCGATCGCAAGAAAAACAAGTTTTCAACGGGAGGGAGTGCCAACAGCATACACATTTCTAATATAAAAGGCAGAATCGGTTTTATTTTCCTGTACCCAAAGCTCTTGGGAAGGAGAGGGGCGATCGCAAGAAAAACAAGTTGTCAACGGAAGGGAGTGCCAACAGCATACACATTTCTAATATAAAAGGCAGAATCGGTTTTATTTTCCGCTACTCAAAGCTCTTGGGAAGGAGAGGGGCGATCGCAAGAAAAACAAGTTTTCAACGGGAGGGAGTGCCAACAGCATACACATGTCTAATATAAAAGGCAGAATCGGTTTTATTTCCTATGCTCAAAGCTCTTGGGAAGGAGAGGGGCGATCGCAAGAAAAACAAGTTGTCAACGGAAGGGAGTGCCAACAGCATACACATTTCTAATATAAAAGGCAGAATCGGTTTTATTTTCCTGTACTCAAAGCTCTTGGGAAGGAGAGGGGCTATCGCAAGAAAAACAAGTTGTCAACGGAAGGGAGTACCAACAGCACACACATTTGTAATATAAAAGGCAGAATCGGTTTTATTTTCCTGTACTCAAAGCTCTTGGGAAGCAGATGGGCGATTGCAAGAAAAACAAGTTGTCAACGGAAGGGAGTGCCAACAGCATACACATTTCTAATATAAAAGGCAGAATCGGTTTTATTTTCCTCTACTCAAAGCTCTTGGGAAGGAGAGGGGCGATCGCAAGAAAAACAAGTTTTCAACGGGAGGGAGTGCCAACAGCATACACATGTCTAATATAAAAGGCAGAATCGGTTTTATTTTCCTCTACTCAAAGGTCTTGGGAAGGAGAGGGGCGATCGCAAGAAAAACAAGTTTTCAACGGGAGGGAGGGCAAACAGCATACACATGTCTAATATAAAAGGCAGAATCGGTTTTATTTTCCTCTACTCAAAGCTCTTGGGAAGGAGAGGGGCGATCGCAAGAAAAACAAGTTTTCAACGGGAGGGAGTGCCAACAGCATACACATTTCTAGTATAAAAGGCAGAATCGGTTTTATTTTCCTGTACTCAAAGCTCTTGGGAAGCAGAGGGGCGATCGCAAGAAAAACAAGTTGTCAACGGAAGGGAGTGCCAACAGCATACACATCTCTAATATAAAAGGCAGAATTGGTTTTATTTTCCTATACTCAAAGCTCTTGGGAAGGAGAGGGGCGATCGCAAGAAAAACAAGTTGTCAACGGAAGGGAGTGCCAACAGCATACACATTTGTAATATAAAAGGCAGAATCGGTTTTATTTTCCTGTACTCAAAGCTCTTGGGAAGGAGAGGGGCGATCGCAAGAAAAACAAGTTGTCAACGGAAGGGAGTACCAACAGCATACACATTTCTAATAAAAAAGGCAGAATCGGTTTTATTTTCCTATACTCAAAGCTCTTGGGAAAGAGAAGGGCGATCGCAAGAAAAACAAGTTGTCAACGGAAGGGAGTGCCAACAGCATACACATTTGTAATATAAAAGGCAGAATCGGTTTTATTTTCCTGTACTCAAAGCTCTTGGGAAGGAGAGGGGCGATTGCAAGAAAAACAAGTTGTCAACGGAAGGGAGTGCCAACAGTATACACATTTCTAATATAAAGGCAGAATCGGTTTTATTTTCCTGTACTCAAAGCTCTTGGGAAGGAGAGGGGCGATTGCAAGAAAAACAAGTTGTCAACGGAAGGGAGTGCCAACAGCATACACATTTCTAATATAAAAGGCAGAATTGGTTTTATTTTCCTGTACTCAAAGCTCTTGGGAAAGAGAGGGGCGATCGCAGGAAAAACAAGTTGTCAACGGAAAGGAGTGCCAACAGCATACACATTTCCAATATAAAAGGCAGAATCGGTTTTGTTTTCCTATACTCAAAGCTCTTGGGAAGGAGAGGGGCGATCGCATGAAAAACAAGTTGTCAACGGAAGGGAGTGCCAACAGCATACACATCTCTAATATAAAAGGCAGAATCGGTTTTATTTTCCTGTACTCGAAGCTCTTGGGAAGGAGAGGGGCGATCGCAAGAAAAACAAGTTGTCAACGGGAGGGAGTGCCAGCAGCATACACATTTCTAATATAAAAGGCAGAATCGGTTTTATTTTCCTGTACTCAAAACTCTTGGGAAAGAGAGGGGCGATCGCAAGAAAAACAAGTTGTCAACGGAAGGGAGTGCCAACAGCATACACACTTCTAATATAAAAGGCAAAATCGGTTTTATTTTCCTGTATTCAAAGCTCTTGGGAAAAAGAGGAGCGATCGCAAGAAAAACAAGTTGTCAACGGAAGGGAGTGCCAACAGCATACACATTTCTAAAATAAAAGGCAGAATCGGTTTTATTTTCCTGTACTCAAAGCTCTTGGGAAGGATAGGGGCGATCGCAAGAAAAACAAGTTGTCAACGGAAGGGAGTGCCAACAGCATACATATTTCTAATATAAAAGACAGAATCGGCTTTATTTTTCTGTACTCAAAGCTCTTGGGAAGGAGAGGAGCGATCGCAAAAAAAACAAGTTGTCAACGGAAGGGAGTGCCAACAGCATACACATTTCTAATATAAAAGGCAGAATCGGTTTTATTTTCCTCTACTCAAAGCTCTTGGAAAGGAGAGGGGCGATCGCAAGAAAAACAAGTTTTCAACGGGAGGGAGTGCCAACAGCATACACATTTCTAATATAAAAGGCAGAATCGGTTTTATTTTCCTTTTCTCAAAGCTCTTGGGAAGGAGAGGGGCGATCGCAAGAAAAACAAGTTGTCAACGCAAGTGAGTGCCAACAGCATACACATTTCTAATATAAAAGGCAGAATCGGTTTTATTTTCCTGTACTCAAAGCTCTTGGGAAGGAGAGGGGCGATCGCAAGAAAAACAAGTTGTCAACGGAAGGGAGTGCCAACAGCATACACATTTCTAATATAAAAGGCAGAATCGGTTTTATTTTCCTGTACTCAAAGCTCTTGGGAAGGAGAGGGGCGATCGCAAGAAAAACAAGTTGTCAACGGAAGGGAGTGCCAACAGCATACACATTTCTAATATAAAAGGCAGAATCGGTTTTATTTTCCTATACTCAAAGCTCTTGGAAAGAGAGGGGCGATCGCAAGAAAAACAAGTTGTCAACGGAAGGGAGTGCCAACAGTATACACATTTCTAATATAAAAGGCAGAATCGGTTCTATTTTCCTGAACTCAAAGCTCTTGGGAAGGAGAGGGGCGATCGCAATAAAAACAAGTTGTCAACGGAAAGGAGTGCCAACAGCATACACATTTCTAATATAAAAGGCAGAATCGGTTTTATTTTCCTGTATTCCAAGCTCTTGGGAAAAAGAGGGGCGATCGCAAGAAAAACAAGTTGTCAACGGAAGGGAGTGCCAACAGCATACACATTTCTAATATAAAAGGCAAAATCGGCTTTATTTTCCTGTATTCAAAGCTCTTGGGAAAAAGAGGGGCGATCGCAAGAAAAACAAGTTGTCAACGGAAGGGAGTGTAAAATAGCATACACATTTCTAATATAAAAGGCAGAATCGGTTTTATTTTCCTCTACTCAAAGCTCTTGGGAAGGAGAGGGGCGATCGCAAGAAAAACAAGTTTTCAACGGGAGGGAGTGCCAACAGCATACACATTTCTAATATAAAAGGCAGAATCGGTTTTATTTTCCTGTACCCAAAGCTCTTGGGAAGGAGAGGGGCGATCGCAAGAAAAACAAGTTGTCAGCGGAAGGGAGTGCCAACAGCATACACATTTCTAATATAAAAGGCAGAATCGGTTTTATTTTCCTCTACTCAAAGCTCTTGGGAAGGAGAGGGGCGATCGCAAAAAAAACAAGTTTTCAACGGGAGGGAGTGCCAACAGCATACACATGTCTAATATAAAAGGCAGAATCGGTTTTATTTTCCTATGCTCAAAGCTCTTGGGAAGGAGAGGGGCGATCGCAAGAAAAACAAGTTGTCAACGGGAGGGAGTGCCAACAGCATACACATTTCTAATGTAAAAGGCAGAATCGGTTTTATTATCCTGTACTCAAAGCTCTTGGGAAGGATAGGGGCGATCGCAAGAAAAACAAGTTATCAACGGGAGGGAGTGCCAGCAGCATACACATTTCTAATATAAAAGGCAGAATCGGTTTTATTTTCCTGTACTCAAAGCTCTTGGGAAGGGGAGGGGCGATCGCAGGAAAAACAAGTTGTCAACGGAAGAGAGTGCCAACAGCATACACATTTGTAATATAAAAGGCAGAGTCGGTTTTATTTTCCTTTACTCAAAGCTCTTGGGAAGCAGAGGGGCGATCGCAAGAAAAACAAGTTGTCAACGGGAGGGAGTGCCAACAGCATACACATTTCTAATATAAAAGGCAGAATCGGTTTTATTTTCCTGTACTCAAAGCTCTTGGGAAGGAGAGGGGCGATCGCAAGAAAAACAAGTTGTCAACGGAAGGGAGTGCCAACAGCATACACATTTCTAATATAAAAGGCAGAATCGGTTTTATTTTCCTATACTCAAAGCTCTTGGGAAGGAGAGGGGCGATCGCAAGAAAAACAAGTTTTCAACGGGAGGGAGTGCCAACAGCATAAACATTTCTAATATAAAAGGCAAAATCGGTTTTATTTTCCTGTATTCAAAGCTCTTGGGAAAAAGAGGGGCGATCGCAAGAAAAACAAGTTGTCAACGGAAGGGAGTGCCAACAGCATACACATTTCTAATATAAAAGGCAAAATCGGCTTTATTTTCCTGTATTCAAAGCTCTTGGGAAAAAGAGGGGCGATCGCAAGAAAAACAAGTTGTCAACGGAAGGGAGTGTAAAATAGCATACACATTTCTAATATAAAAGGCAGAATCGGTTTTATTTTCCTCTACTCAAAGCTCTTGGGAAGGAGAGGGGCGATCGCAAGAAAAACAAGTTTTCAACGGGAGGGAGTGCCAACAGCATACACATTTCTAATATAAAAGGCAGAATCGGTTTTATTTTCCTGTACCCAAAGCTCTTGGGAAGGAGAGGGGCGATCGCAAGAAAAACAAGTTGTCAACGGAAGGGATTGCCAACAGCATACACATTTCTAATATAAAAGGCAGAATCGGTTTTATTTTCCTCTACTCAAAGCTCTTGGGAAGGAGAGGGGCGATCGCAAGAAAAACAAGTTTTCAACGGGAGGGAGTGCCAACAGCATACACATGTCTAATATAAAAGGCAGAATCGGTTTTATTTTCCTATGCTCAAAGCTCTTGGGAAGGAGAGGGGCGATCGCAAGAAAAACAAGTTGTCAACGGAAGGGAGTGCCAACAGCATACACATTTCTAATATAAAAGGCAGAATCGGTTTTATTTTCCTGTACTCAAAGCTCTTGGGAAGGAGAGGGGCTATCGCAAGAAAAACAAGTTGTCAACGGAAGGGAGTACCAACAGCACACACATTTGTAATATAAAAGGCAGAATCGGTTTTATTTTCCTGTACTCAAAGCTCTTGGGAAGCAGAGGGGCGATTGCAAGAAAAACAAGTTGTCAACGGAAGGGAGTGCCAACAGCATACACATTTCTAATATAAAAGGCAGAATCGGTTTTATTTTCCTCTACTCAAAGCTCTTGGGAAGGAGAGGGGCGATCGCAAGAAAAACAAGTTTTCAACGGGAGGGAGTGCCAACAGCATACACATTTCTAATATAAAAGGCAGAATCGGTTTTATTTTCCTGTACTCAAAGCTCTTGGGAAGGAGAGGGGCGATCGCAAGAAAAACAAGTTGTCAACGGAAGGGAGTGCCAACAGCATACACATTTCTAATATAAAAGGCAGAATCGGTTTTATTTTCCTATACTCAAAGCTCTTGGGAAGGAGAGGGGCGATCGCAAGAAAAACAAGTTTTCAACGGGAGGGAGTGCCAACAGCATAAACATTTCTAATATAAAAGGCAAAATCGGTTTTATTTTCCTGTATTCAAAGCTCTTGGGAAAAAGAGGGGCGATCGCAAGAAAAACAAGTTGTCAACGGAAGGGAGTGCCAACAGCATACACATTTCTAATATAAAAGGCAAAATCGGCTTTATTTTCCTGTATTCAAAGCTCTTGGGAAAAAGAGGGGCGATCGCAAGAAAAACAAGTTGTCAACGGAAGGGAGTGTAAAATAGCATACACATTTCTAATATAAAAGGCAGAATCGGTTTTATTTTCCTCTACTCAAAGCTCTTGGGAAGGAGAGGGGCGATCGCAAGAAAAACAAGTTTTCAACGGGAGGGAGTGCCAACAGCATACACATTTCTAATATAAAAGGCAGAATCGGTTTTATTTTCCTGTACCCAAAGCTCTTGGGAAGGAGAGGGGCGATCGCAAGAAAAACAAGTTGTCAACGGAAGGGAGTGCCAACAGCATACACATTTCTAATATAAAAGGCAGAATCGGTTTTATTTTCCTCTACTCAAAGCTCTTGGGAAGGAGAGGGGCGATCGCAAGAAAAACAAGTTTTCAACGGGAGGGAGTGCCAACAGCATACACATGTCTAATATAAAAGGCAGAATCGGTTTTATTTTCCTATGCTCAAAGCTCTTGGGAAGGAGAGGGGCGATCGCAAGAAAAACAAGTTGTCAACGGAAGGGAGTGCCAACAGCATACACATTTCTAATATAAAAGGCAGAATCGGTTTTATTTTCCTGTACTCAAAGCTCTTGGGAAGGAGAGGGGCTATCGCAAGAAAAACAAGTTGTCAACGGAAGGGAGTACCAACAGCACACACATTTGTAATATAAAAGGCAGAATCGGTTTTATTTTCCTGTACTCAAAGCTCTTGGGAAGCAGAGGGGCGATTGCAAGAAAAACAAGTTGTCAACGGAAGGGAGTGCCAACAGCATACACATTTCTAATATAAAAGGCAGAATCGGTTTTATTTTCCTCTACTCAAAGCTCTTGGGAAGGAGAGGGGCGATCGCAAGAAAAACAAGTTTTCAACGGGAGGGAGTGCCAACAGCATACACATTTCTAATATAAAAGGCAGAATCGGTTTTATTTTCCTGTACCCAAAGCTCTTGGGAAGGAGAGGGGCGATCGCAAGAAAAACAAGTTGTCAACGGAAGGGAGTGCCAACAGCATACACATTTCTAATATAAAAGGCAGAATCGGTTTTATTTTCCTCTACTCAAAGCTCTTGGGAAGGAGAGGGGCGATCGCAAGAAAAACAAGTTTTCAACGGGAGGGAGTGCCAACAGCATACACATGTCTAATATAAAAGGCAGAATCGGTTTTATTTTCCTATGCTCAAAGCTCTTGGGAAGGAGAGGGGCGATCGCAAGAAAAACAAGTTGTCAACGGAAGGGAGTGCCAACAGCATACACATTTCTAATATAAAAGGCAGAATCGGTTTTATTTTCCTGTACTCAAAGCGCTTGGGAAGGAGAGGGGCTATCGCAAGAAAAACAAGTTGTCAACGGAAGGGAGTACCAACAGCACACACATTTGTAATATAAAAGGCAGAATCGGTTTTATTTTCCTGTACTCAAAGCTCTTGGGAAGCAGAGGGGCGATTGCAAGAAAAACAAGTTGTCAACGGAAGGGAGTGCCAACAGCATACACATTTCTAATATAAAAGGCAGAATCGGTTTTATTTTCCTCTACTCAAAGCTCTTGGGAAGGAGAGGGGCGATCGCAAGAAAAACAAGTTTTCAACGGGAGGGAGTGCCAACAGCATACACATGTCTAATATAAAAGGCAGAATCGGTTTTATTTTCCTCTACTCAAAGGTCTTGGGAAGGAGAGGGGCGATCGCAAGAAAAACAAGTTTTCAACGGGAGGGAGTGCAAACAGCATACACATGTCTAATATAAAAGGCAGAATCGGTTTTATTTTCCTCTACTCAAAGCTCTTGGGAAGGAGAGGGGCGATCGCAAGAAAAACAAGTTTTCAACGGGAGGGAGTGCCAACAGCATACACATTTCTAATATAAAAGGCAGAATCGGTTTTATTTTCCTGTACTCAAAGCTCTTGGGAAGGAGAGGGGCTATCGCAAGAAAAACAAGTTGTCAACGGAAGGGAGTACCAACAGCACACATATTTCTAATATAAAAGGCAGAATCGGTTTTATTTTCCTGTACTCAAAGCTCTTGGGAAGCAGAGGGGCGATTGCAAGAAAAACAAGTTGTCAACGGAAGGGAATGCCAACAGCATACACATTTCTAATATAAAAGGAAGAATCGGTTTTATTTTCCTGTACTCAAAGCTCTTGGGAAGGAGAGGGGCGATCGCAAGAAAAACAAGTTGTAAACGGAAGGGAGTGCCAACAGCATACACATTTGTAATATAAAAGGCAAAATCGGTTTTATTTTCCTGTACTCAAAGCTCTTGGGAAGGAGAGGGGCGATCGCAAGGAAAACAAGTTGTCAACGGAAGGGAGTACCAACAGCATACACATTTCTAATATAAAAGGCAGAATCGGTTTTATTTTCCTATACTCAAAGCTCTTGGGAAAGAGAGGGGCGATCGCAAGAAAAACAAGTTGTCAACGGAAGGGAGTGCCAACAGCATACACATTTGTAATATAAAAGGCAGAATCGGTTTTATTTTCCTGTACTCAAAGCTCTTGGGAAGGAGAGGGGCGATCGCAAGAAAAACAAGTTGTCAACGGAAGGGAGTGCCAACAGTATACACATTTCTAATATAAAAGGCAGAATCGGGTTTATTTTCTTATATTCAAAGCTCTTGGGAAGGAGAGGGGCGATCGCAAGAAAAACAAGTTGTCAACGGAAAGGATTGCCAACAGCATACACATTTCTAATATAAAAGGCAGAATCGGTTTTATTTTCCTGTATTCAAAGCTCTTGGGAAAGAGAGGGGCGATCGCAAGAAAAACAAGTTGTCAACGGAAGGGAGTGCCAACAGCATACACATTTGTAATATAAAAGGCAGAATCGGTTTTATTTTCCTGTACTCAAAGCTCTTGGGAAAGAGAGGGGCGATCGCAAGAAAAACAAGTTTTCAACGGAAAGGATTGCCAACAGCATACACATTTCTAATATAAAAGGCAGAATCGGTTTTATTTTCCTGTACTCAAAGTTCTTGGGAAGGAGAGGGGCCATCGCAAGAAAAACAAGTTGTCAACGGAAGGAAGTGCCAACAGTATACACATTTCTAATATAAAAGGCAGAATCGGTTCTATTTTCCTGAACTCAAAGCTCTTGGGAAGGAGAGGGGCGATCGCAAGAAAAACAAGTTGTCAACGGAAAGGAGTGTCAACAGCATACACATTTCTAATATAAAAGGCAGAATCGGTTTTATTTTCCTGTACTCAAAACTCTTGGGAAAGAGAGGGGCGATCGCAAGAAAAACAAGTTGTCAACGGAAGGGAGTGCCAACAGCATACACATTTCTAATATAAAAGGCAGAATCGGTTTTATTTTCCTGTACTCAAAGCTCTTGGGAAGGAGAGGGGCGATCGCAAGAAAAACAAGTTTTCAACGGAAGGGAGTGCCAACAGCATACACATTTCTAATATAAAAGGCAGAATTGGTTTTATTTTCCTGTACTCAAAGCTCTTGGGAAGGAGAGGGGCGATCGCAAGAAAAACAAGTTGTCAACGGAAGGGAGTGCCAACAGCATACACATTTCTAATATAAAAGGTAGAATTGGTTTTATTTTCCTATACTCAAAGCTCTTGGGAAGGAGAGGGGCGATCGCAAGAAAAACAAGTTGTCAACGGAAGTGTGTGCCAACAGCATACACATTTGTAATATAAAAGGCAGAATCGGTTTTATTTTCCTGTACTCAAAGCTCTTGGGAAGGAGAGGGGCGATCGCAAGAAAAACAAGTTGTCAACGGAAGGGAGTACCAACAGCATACACATTTCTAATATAAAAGGCAGAATCGGTTTTATTTTCCTGTACTCAAAGCTCTTGGGAAGGAGAGGGGCGATCGCAAGAAAAACAAGTTGTCAACGGAAGGGAGTGCCAACAGCATACACATTTCTAATATAAAAGGCAGAATTGGTTTTATTTTCCTGTACTCAAAGCTCTTGGGAAAGAGAGGGGCGATCGCAGGAAAAACAAGTTGTCAACGGAAAGGAGTGCCAACAGCATACACATTTCTAATATAAAAGGCAGAATCGGTTTTGTTTTCCTGTACTCAAAGCTCTTGGGAAGGAGAGGGGCGATCGCATGAAAAACAAGTTGTCAACGGAAAGGAGTGCCAACAGCATACACATTTCTAATATAAAAGGCAGAATCGGTTTTGTTTTCCTATACTCAAAGCTCTTGGGAAGGAGAGGGGCGATCGCATGAAAAACAAGTTGTCAACAGAAGGGAGTGCCAACAGCATACACATTTCTAATATAAAAGGCAGAATAGGTTTTATTTTCCTGTACTCGAAGCTCTTGGGAAGGAGAGGGGCGATCGCAAGAAAAACAAGTTGTCAACGGGAGGGAGTGCCAGCAGCATACACATTTCTAATATAAAAGGCAGAATCGGTTTTATTTTCCTGTACTCAAAACTCTTGGGAAAGAGAGGGGCGATCGCAAGAAAAACAAGTTGTCAACGGAAGGGAGTGCCAACAGCATACACACTTCTAATATAAAAGGCAAAATCGGTTTTATTTTCCTGTATTCAAAGCTCTTGGGAAAAAGAGGGGCGATCGCAAGAAAAACAAGTTGTCAACGGAAGGGAGTGCCAACAGCATACACATTTCTAAAATAAAAGGCAGAATCGGTTTTATTTTCCTGTACTCAAAGCTCTTGGGTAGGATAGGGGCGATCGCAAGAAAAACAAGTTGTCAACGGAAGGGAGTGCCAACAGCATACACATTTGTAATATAAAAGGCAGAATCGGTTTTATTTTCCTGTACTCAAAGCTCTTGGGAAGGAGAGGGGCGATCGCAAGAAAAACAAGTTGTCAACGGAAGGGAGTGCCAACAGCATACATATTTCTAATATAAAAGACAGAATCGGCTTTATTTTTCTGTACTCAAAGCTCTTGGGAAGGAGAGGAGCGATCGCAAAAAAAACAAGTTGTCAACGGAAGGGAGTGCCAACAGCATACACATTTCTAATATAAAAGGCAGAATCGGTTTTATTTTCCTCTACTCAAAGCTCTTGGAAAGGAGAGGGGCGATCGCAAGAAAACCAAGTTTTCAACGGGAGGGAGTGCCAACAGCATACACATTTCTAATATAAAAGGCAGAATCGGTTTTATTTTCCTTTTCTCAAAGCTCTTGGGAAGGAGAGGGGCGATCGCAAGAAAAACAAGTTGTCAACGCAAGGGAGTGCCAACAGCATACACATTTCTAATATAAAAGGCAGAATCGGTTTTATTTTTCTGTACTCAAAGCTCTTGGGAAGGAGAGGGGCGATCGCAAGAAAAACAAGTTGTCAACGGAAGGGAGTGCCAACAGCATACACATTTCTAATATAAAAGGCAGAATCGGTTTTATTTTCCTGTACTCAAAGCTCTTGGGAAGGAGAGGGGCGATCGCAAGAAAAACAAGTTATCAACGGGAGGGAGTGCCAACAGCATACACATTTCTAATATAAAAGGCAGAATCGGTTTTATTTTCCTGTACTCAAAGCTCTTGGGAAGGAGAGGGGCGATCGCAAGAAAACCAAGTTGTCAACGGGAGGGAGTGCCAACAGCATACACATTTCTAATATAAAAGGCAGAATCGGTTTTATTTTCCTGTACTCAAAGCTCTTGGGAAGGAGAGGGGCGATCGCAAGAAAAACAAGTTGTCAATGCAAGGGTGTGCCAACAGCATACACATTTCTAATATAAAAGGCAGAATCGGTTTTATTTTCCTGTACTCAAAGCTCTTGGGAAGGAGAGGGGCGATCGCAAGAAAACCAAGTTGTCAACGGGGGGGAGTGCCAACAGCATACACATTTCTAATATAAAAGGCAGAATCGGTTTTATTTTCCTGTACTCAAAGCTCCTGTGAAGGAATGGAGCGATCGCAAGAAAAACAAGTTGTCAACGGAAGGGAGTGCCAACAGCATACACATTTCTAGTATAAAAGGCAGAATCGGTTTTATTTTCCTGTACTCAAAGCTCTTGGGAAGGAGAGGGGCGATCGCAAGAAAAACAAGTTGTCAATGCAAGGGTGTGCCAACAGCATACACATTTCTAATATAAAAGGCAGAATCGGTTTTATTTTCCTGTACTCAAAGCTCTTGGGAAGGAGAGGGGCTATCGCAAGAAAAACAAGTTGTCAACGGAAGGGAGTACCAACAGCACACACATTTGTAATATAAAAGGCAGAATCGGTTTTATTTTCCTGTACTCAAAGCTCTTGGGAAGCAGAGGGGCGATTGCAAGAAAAACAAGTTGTCAACGGAAGGGAGTGCCAACAGCATACACATTTCTAATATAAAAGGCAGAATCGGTTTTATTTTCCTCTACTCAAAGCTCTTGGGAAGGAGAGGGGCGATCGCAAGAAAAACAAGTTTTCAACGGGAGGGAGTGCCAACAGCATACACATGTCTAATATAAAAGGCAGAATCGGTTTTATTTTCCTCTACTCAAAGGTCTTGGGAAGGAGAGGGGCGATCGCAAGAAAAACAAGTTTTCAACGGGAGGGAGTGCAAACAGCATACACATGTCTAATATAAAAGGCAGAATCGGTTTTATTTTCCTCTACTCAAAGCTCTTGGGAAGGAGAGGGGCGATCGCAAGAAAAACAAGTTTTCAACGGGAGGGAGTGCCAACAGCATACACATTTCTAATATAAAAGGCAGAATCGGTTTTATTTTCCTGTACTCAAAGCTCTTGGGAAGGAGAGGGGCTATCGCAAGAAAAACAAGTTGTCAACGGAAGGGAGTACCAACAGCACACATATTTCTAATATAAACGGCAGAATCGGTTTTATTTTCCTGTACTCAAAGCTCTTGGGAAGCAGAGGGGCGATTGCAAGAAAAACAAGTTGTCAACGGAAGGGAATGCCAACAGCATACACATTTCTAATATAAAAGGAAGAATCGGTTTTATTTTCCTGTACTCAAAGCTCTTGGGAAGGAGAGGGGCGATCGCAAGAAAAACAAGTTGTCAACGGAAGGGAGTGCCAACAGCATACACATTTGTAATATAAAAGGCAAAATCGGTTTTATTTTCCTGTACTCAAAGCTCTTGGGAAGGAGAGGGGCGATCGCAAGGAAAACAAGTTGTCAACGGAAGGGAGTACCAACAGCATACACATTTCTAATATAAAAGGCAGAATCGGTTTTATTTTCCTATACTCAAAGCTCTTGGGAAAGAGAGGGGCGATCGCAAGAAAAACAAGTTGTCAACGGAAGGGAGTGCCAACAGCATACACATTTGTAATATAAAAGGCAGAATCGGTTTTATTTTCCTGTACTCAAAGCTCTTGGGAAGGAGAGGGGCGATCGCAAGAAAAACAAGTTGTCAACGGAAGGGAGTGCCAACAGTATACACATTTCTAATATAAAAGGCAGAATCGGGTTTATTTTCTTATATTCAAAGCTCTTGGGAAGGAGAGGGGCGATCGCAAGAAAAACAAGTTGTCAACGGAAAGGATTGCCAACAGCATACACATTTCTAATATAAAAGGCAGAATCGGTTTTATTTTCCTGTACTCAAAGCTCTTGGGAAAGAGAGGGGCGATCGCAAGAAAAACAAGTTGTCAACGGAAGGGAGTGCCAACAGCATACACATTTGTAATATAAAAGGCAGAATCGGTTTTATTTTCCTGTACTCAAAGCTCTTGGGAAAGAGAGGGGCGATCGCAAGAAAAACAAGTTTTCAACGGAAAGGATTGCCAACAGCATACACATTTCTAATATAAAAGGCAGAATCGGTTTTATTTTCCTGTACTCAAAGTTCTTGGGAAGGAGAGGGGCCATCGCAAGAAAAACAAGTTGTCAACGGAAGGAAGTGCCAACAGTATACACATTTCTAATATAAAAGGCAGAATCGGTTCTATTTTCCTGAACTCAAAGCTCTTGGGAAGGAGAGGGGCGATCGCAAGAAAAACAAGTTGTCAACGGAAAGGAGTGCCAACAGCATACACATTTCTAATATAAAAGGCAGAATCGGTTTTATTTTCCTGTACTCAAAACTCTTGGGAAAGAGAGGGGCGATCGCAAGAAAAACAAGTTGTCAACGGAAGGGAGTGCCAACAGCATACACATTTCTAATATAAAAGGCAGAATCGGTTTTATTTTCCTGTACTCAAAGCTCTTGGGAAGGAGAGGGGCGATCGCAAGAAAAACAAGTTTTCAACGGAAGGGAGTGCCAACAGCATACACATTTCTAATATAAAAGGCAGAATTGGTTTTATTTTCCTGTACTCAAAGCTCTTGGGAAGGAGAGGGGCGATCGCAAGAAAAACAAGTTGTCAACGGAAGGGAGTGCCAACAGCATACACATTTCTAATATAAAAGGTAGAATTGGTTTTATTTTCCTATACTCAAAGCTCTTGGGAAGGAGAGGGGCGATCGCAAGAAAAACAAGTTGTCAACGGAAGGGTGTGCCAACAGCATACACATTTGTAATATAAAAGGCAGAATCGGTTTTATTTTCCTGTACTCAAAGCTCTTGGGAAGGAGAGGGGCGATCGCAAGAAAAACAAGTTGTCAACGGAAGGGAGTACCAACAGCATACACATTTCTAATATAAAAGGCAGAATCGGTTTTATTTTCCTGTACTCAAAGCTCTTGGGAAGGAGAGGGGCGATCGCAAGAAAAACAAGTTGTCAACGGAAGGGAGTGCCAACAGCATACACATTTCTAATATAAAAGGCAGAATTGGTTTTATTTTCCTGTACTTAAAGCTCTTGGGAAAGAGAGGGGCGATCGCAGGAAAAACAAGTTGTCAACGGAAAGGAGTGCCAACAGCATACACATTTCTAATATAAAAGGCAGAATCGGTTTTGTTTTCCTGTACTCAAAGCTCTTGGGAAGGAGAGGGGCGATCGCATGAAAAACAAGTTGTCAACGGAAAGGAGTGCCAACAGCATACACATTTCTAATATAAAAGGCAGAATCGGTTTTGTTTTCCTATACTCAAAGCTCTTGGGAAGGAGAGGGGCGATCGCATGAAAAACAAGTTGTCAACAGAAGGGAGTGCCAACAGCATACACATTTCTAATATAAAAGGCAGAATAGGTTTTATTTTCCTGTACTCGAAGCTCTTGGGAAGGAGAGGGGCGATCGCAAGAAAAACAAGTTGTCAACGGGAGGGAGTGCCAGCAGCATACACATTTCTAATATAAAAGGCAGAATCGGTTTTATTTTCCTGTACTCAAAACTCTTGGGAAAGAGAGGGGCGATCGCAAGAAAAACAAGTTGTCAACGGAAGGGAGTGCCAACAGCATACACACTTCTAATATAAAAGGCAAAATCGGTTTTATTTTCCTGTATTCAAAGCTCTTGGGAAAAAGAGGGGCGATCGCAAGAAAAACAAGTTGTCAACGGAAGGGAGTGCCAACAGCATACACATTTCTAAAATAAAAGGCAGAATCGGTTTTATTTTCCTGTACTCAAAGCTCTTGGGTAGGATAGGGGCGATCGCAAGAAAAACAAGTTGTCAACGGAAGGGAGTGCCAACAGCATACACATTTGTAATATAAAAGGCAGAATCGGTTTTATTTTCCTGTACTCAAAGCTCTTGGGAAGGAGAGGGGCGATCGCAAGAAAAACAAGTTGTCAACGGAAGGGAGTGCCAACAGCATACATATTTCTAATATAAAAGACAGAATCGGCTTTATTTTTCTGTACTCAAAGCTCTTGGGAAGGAGAGGAGCGATCGCAAAAAAAACAAGTTGTCAACGGAAGGGAGTGCCAACAGCATACACATTTCTAATATAAAAGGCAGAATCGGTTTTATTTTCCTCTACTCAAAGCTCTTGGAAAGGAGAGGGGCGATCGCAAGAAAAACAAGTTTTCAACGGGAGGGAGTGCCAACAGCATACACATTTCTAATATAAAAGGCAGAATCGGTTTTATTTTCCTTTTCTCAAAGCTCTTGGGAAGGAGAGGGGCGGTCGCAAGAAAAACAAGTTGTCAACGCAAGGGAGTGCCAACAGCATACACATTTCTAATATAAAAGGCAGAATCGGTTTTATTTTCCTGTACTCAAAGCTCTTGGGAAGGAGAGGGGCGATCGCAAGAAAAACAAGTTGTCAACGGAAGGGAGTGCCAACAGCATACACATTTCTAATATAAAAGGCAGAATCGGTTTTATTTTCCTGTACTCAAAGCTCTTGGGAAGGAGAGGGGCGATCGCAAGAAAAACAAGTTATCAACGGGAGGGAGTGCCAACAGCATACACATTTCTAATATAAAAGGCAGAATCGGTTTTATTTTCCTGTACTCAAAGCTCTTGGGAAGGAGAGGGGCGATCGCAAGAAAACCAAGTTGTCAACGGGAGGGAGTGCCAACAGCATACACATTTCTAATATAAAAGGCAGAATCGGTTTTATTTTCCTGTACTCAAAGCTCTTGGGAAGGAGAGGGGCGATCGCAAGAAAAACAAGTTGTCAATGCAAGGGTGTGCCAACAGCATACACATTTCTAATATAAAAGGCAGAATCGGTTTTATTTTCCTGTACTCAAAGCTCTTGGGAAGGAGAGGGGCGATCGCAAGAAAACCAAGTTGTCAACGGGGGGGAGTGCCAACAGCATACACATTTCTAATATAAAAGGCAGAATCGGTTTTATTTTCCTGTACTCAAAGCTCCTGTGAAGGAATGGGGCGATCGCAAGAAAAACAAGTTGTCAACGGAAGGGAGTGCCAACAGCATACACATTTCTAGTATAAAAGGCAGAATCGGTTTTATTTTCCTGTACTCAAAGCTCTTGGGAAGGAGAGGGGCGATCGCAAGAAAAACAAGTTGTCAATGCAAGGGTGTGCCAACAGCATACACATTTCTAATATAAAAGGCAGAATCGGTTTTATTTTCCTGTACTCAAAGCTCTTGGGAAGGAGAGGGGCGATCGCAAGAAAACCGAGTTGTCAACGGGGGGGAGTGCCAACAGCATACACATTTCTAATATAAAAGGCAGAATCGGTTTTATTTTCCTGTACTCAAAGCTCCTGTGAAGGAATGGGGCGATCGCAAGAAAAACAAGTTGTCAACGGAAGGGAGTGCCAACAGCATACACATTTCTAATATAAAAGGCAGAATCGGTTTTATTTTCCTGTACTCAAAGCTCTTGGGAAGGAGAGGGGCGATCGCAAGAAAAACAAGTTGTCAACGGGAGGGTTGCCAACAGCATACACATTTCTAATATAAAAGGCAGAATCGGTTTTATTTTCCTGTACTCAAAGCTCTTGGGAAGGAGAGGGGCGATCACAAGAAAAACAAGTTTTCTACGGGAGGGAGTGCCAGCAGCATACACATTTCTAATATAAAAGGCAGAATCGGTTTTATTTTCCTGTACTCAAAGCTCTTGGGAAGGAGAGGGGCGATCGCAAGAAAACCGAGTTGTCAACGGGGGGGAGTGCCAACAGCATACACATTTCTAATATAAAAGGCAGAATCGGTTTTATTTTCCTGTACTCAAAGCTCCTGTGAAGGAATGGGGCGATCGCAAGAAAAACAAGTTGTCAACGGAAGGGAGTGCCAACAGCATACACATTTCTAATATAAAAGGCAGAATCGGTTTTATTTTCCTGTACTCAAAGCTCTTGGGAAGGAGAGGGGCGATCGCAAGAAAAACAAGTTGTCAACGGGAGGGTTGCCAACAGCATACACATTTCTAATATAAAAGGCAGAATCGGTTTTATTTTCCTGTACTCAAAGCTCTTGGGAAGGAGAGGGGCGATCACAAGAAAAACAAGTTTTCTACGGGAGGGAGTGCCAGCAGCATACACATTTCTAATATAAAAGGCAGAATCGGTTTTATTTTCCTGTACTCAAAGCTCTTGGGAAGGAGAGGGGCGATCGCAAGAAAAACTAGTTGTCAACGGGAGGGAGTGCCAACAGCATACACATTTCTAATATAAAAGGCAGTATCGGTTTCATTTTCCTGTACTCAAAGCTCTTGGGAAGGAGAGGGGCGATAGCAAGAAAAACAAGTTGTCAACAGAAGGGAGTGCCAACAGCATACATATTTCTAATATAAAAGGCAGAATCGGTTTTATTTTCCTGTACTCAAAGCTCTTGGGAAGGAGATGGGCGATCGCAAGAAAAACAAGTTGTCAACGAGAGGGAGTGCCAACAGCATACACATTTTTTATACAGGGTGATTCAAAAATCGATCACGAAACTTAAGGGGGTGATTCTACTTGACAAAATAAGGGTAGAGCTTCATATAATTTTTTTTCAAAATGTCATTCGTTTTCGAGTTACAAGCCGTCCAAGTTCAAGTTTTTATTTTTTGTTTTTTGAATTACTCGCTTACAGGAAAACCGATTTGACTAATATTTGAAAGATAGGCTAAGTCTTCTGCGCTTCATCATTTTAGTAACAATTCACATTGATTGTTTGCCGCTAGAGGGCACTTTACCTACATTGAAAATTGTTTTTTTGTCATCATTTTTTAGTGTTGACAGCTACAGTAGTTTTTGGCATAATTTCTGAAAGACTAATGCCAGGCCTTTAAAAAAGGTGCTCTTTATTTACATCGCTAAACCCAACCGTTTAGACGTAAATCACCCTTAAAAATTAAGTGGTAAATTTACTTTTCTCATTTCATTACCACCAGCTACCAGGTAAATAGCTATCAAAGTATACTAGAGCTGTCAGTTTAACATCAAATAAATTCGCTTTTTAAACTATTTAATTTATAATCTTAAAATAACTAATAATGGCTAATCACCAATATTCAAATATCGAATATTGTGATATCCATTTTTGTTATGGAAAAGCAAATGGTAATGCAGAGTTGGCAAGAAGATATTATATGGAGAGTTATCCGGAAAGAAATATCCCTCATGCTCAAACATTTTCCAGTGTGCACAGGAGGCTTGCGGAATGTGGTTCCTTTAAAAGTTTTAATGGAAATAGGGGAAGACCTAGAACTGCTAGAAACGTGCAACAAGAAGAAAGAGTGCTTGAAATTATTGAAGATAATCCAGGTATTAGTACTAGAAAAATTGGGAATGAAGTGCGGCTCTGTCAGGCTAGTTCATGGAGGATACTAAGAGAAGAACAACTCTACCCGTTTCATTCAAAAAATGTGCAGGCTCTTTATGACGATGATCGACCGAGACGGTTGGAAATGTGCAATCAGATCCTAGCTAAGTATGAACACGATAATCGATTAATTGGCGTCATATTATTCACTGACGAAGCTGGTTTCACTCGTGATGGCATAACAAATCTACACAACATCCACACATATGCTTACGAGAACCCAAACAATGTGGTAGAAACGAAACATCAGCGTAGATTTTCACTAAATGTGTGGGCAGGGATAATAGGAGATTACCTTATTGGTCCTCATTTCTTTGATGGCCCATTAACTGGTGACGTATACTTAGATTTTATCCAAAATCGTCTCCCATTGTATCTGGAAGATGTGCCATTGGAAGTAAGGGCCAACATGTGGATCCTCCAAGACGGAGCTCCGCCCCACTTTAGTATACGTGTCCGACAGTATTTGAATGCAACGTATCCTGAGCGATGGATAGGACGAAGTGGACCATTGGCATGGGCAGCGAGGTCACCAGACCTTAATCCTATGGATTTTTTCTTTTGGGGTCATTTGAAACAATTGGTGTACGATATTCCAGTAATCAACGTCGAGGATCTTCGCTTCAGGATAATCGAAAAGTGCCAAATTATTAAAGAAACACCAGAAATTTTTCATCGAGTTAGGCGACATTTTTTAAAGAGTGTTAGGAAATGTATTGAAGAAAATGGGGGACATTTTGAGAATCTTTTTTAGTTTGTTTAGTACTGTTTCATTAATTTTTATCAATTAAATGTATATCGCAATAATCCATAATATGAATATTTACTGATTAGCCATTATTAGTTATTTTAAGATTATAAATTAAATAGTTTAAAAAGCGAATTTATTTGATGTTAAACTGACAGCTCTAGTATACTTTGATAGCTATTTACCTGGTAGCTGGTGGTAATGAAATGAGAAAAGTAAATTTACCACTTAATTTTTAAGGGTGATTTACGTCTAAACCGTTGGGTTTAGCGATGTAAATAAAGAGCACCTTTTTTAAAGGCCTGGCATCAGTCTTTCAGAAATTATGCCAAAAACTACTGTAGCTGTCAACACTAAAAAATTATGACAAAAAAACAATTTTCAATGTAGGTAAAGTGCCCTCTAGCGGCAAACAATCAATGTGAATTGTTACTAAAATGATGAAGCGCAGAAGACTTAGCCTATCTTTCAAATATTAGTCAAATCGGTTTTCCTGTAAGCGAGTAATTCAAAAGACAAAAAATAAAAACTTGAACTTGGACGGCTTGTAACTCGAAAACGAATGACATTTTGAAAAAAAATTATATGAAGCTCTACCCTTATTTTGTCAAGTAGAATCACCCTTTTAAGTTTCGTGATCGATTTTTGAATCACCCTGTATATATAATATGCATATAGTTGTACGTTTGCTGAATGTGATTTTAGCACTACAACGGCATAATGTGGATATATCCACTGCTATTGCATCTCACACGGAGGAATCCGTGAAATCCGCATAAACATATATATATATATATATATATATATATATATATATATATATATATATATATATGATGATTTTTTATACAATATACAAATATTCTTTCTAAGCAATCGCTCATCCCACATACATACTTTACTTCAATAAAAAAAATATATGTATGGTATTTAAAGGACATTATGATGGATTTGGACAAAAAGGTCCAATTTATTTTTATGATTCTTCTTTCTTTGGCATATATTGCATCGAATATTTATTTCATATAGAATCTGTTTTCAGCAGTAAATTGCACACTTTAAGTTTTAGTATAATACCATTTTTATTTTGTGAACTAAGGATGGCTGAACAGAACATCAATAAATATGACTATTTTATAAATAAATCATTTTCAGTAAATATTACTATAAAATGTTCATATGAAATTTCTCGTTTTATGAACTATTTACATTGTAAATGTAATATTTACAACGGTTTTGCATAAATTGATTATAAATATTCAATAACATATTTTTTATTTTTATCGACTACCTGGAAAGGTTTTAATGCTGATAAAGGACATTAATTTGCACTTGTTCATGCACATACTTTAAATTTCTCTAGGCATGAAAATTTGTATTACTATTATTACAAATTTTATCACATTCAGGTACCTCAGGGAGTTCGTTACCTTGCAGAGTTTATTCTCATTAAACGCTATATTGGTCTCACACAACAAGCAAAGGAGCGTCCATGATTTGTTCATTGGCGTTTCTAAAATATTTTTGTAAAATAATGATATATTATCAATATCAAATAAGATATCGAGGAAAATTGTAGTTATTAAAATTTAGTATAAATTATATACAGTAGGGCTTCGAAAGCGGATCCATGTGGAACTCCTGCCCGAACATCAAGGACATAGGAATAAATAGGGCCATAATTAGACTTAACCACGATATGTTGAGATTTATCTTTTGATTAAAAGATGAGAGCCAATTCCAAGAGTGTCCACAAAAACCTAAATAAACCAACGGTTTAACGGAATTAAATGGTCAATACAGTCAAACGCTCTGATTATAGCTATAAAAAGTTCCACCCTTCCTGCCTGTCTTCTTATTTATAATTTTCCACATTTTTTTTTATTTTATGCCAAAAGAATGAAGTTATAATAAGTCTTTTCTGAGTCACTAATTATTTTAAAATATTTTTCTATATGAACTAAATATTTTAGATGTTTTCATAGCTGGTAGGAAAATTGACAACTTCATTTTTAATCAGAAGAAATCCAGTAAAATTTCTTAGTTCGCATCCATGTAGAAGCTGGCCAAAATTAAACCAAGACTTGATTTTGTAGATGTAATGCTTGTACTTAACGTACTATTTTTTATACTTTACTTTGAGCTACTCTAATTTTCTTTCTCAATTTCCATAATTTCATGTAGAAAAGGTCTTCTAATGTGACTTTCTTATTGTTCCTTTAAACCTACTGTATTCCTTGCTCTTGTAACTAAATTAACAATCATCCTCGGTGTTAAATGACTTTCTATCCGAAATGTGTATGTGTATCAGCGAGAAGTTGAAGTTGTATTGTGTTAAAATTATATTCAGTTAATTATTTTCGCAAAAGAGTATCATTTTTGAAACACACAACAAAGAAATATAAAACTATTTGAACGTACGCACTACTCAAGCAGTCATAACTGTAGGTAGAATCGAAAACCCTTTTGATATACCAAAAATGTCGTAACTAGATAAAAATATTATTTTCGATATGCTAAAAAAACAGTGGTTGCGAATATTGAGATGTCGACGTGTATTTTCTTCGAGCATACACTATTGTAGACAGCATTCAGAGCAGAAGTAGAGAAAAAGTGAATTACACTATATGGTATCTCTCTTGCTTTAGACGTGATTGACAAGAGCGAGATATGCGCGCTTCGAGAATCTGGGAATAAGAAGCGAAGAACTAATCGAAACGTTTGGAGCAAGAGAAACAGCATATAGTGCCATTCACTCTCTCTCTTCCTGCCTCCTCCTGTCTTTTTCTGTCATATAGTGTGCGCAAAGTACTCAATGCTGTCTCCAGCAGTATATACACAAAGTGTGTAAGCCCGGACTATATTAATATTTTTTGAGTATTAAAATGACTGTATCCACTCTATAAATAATATAATAAGGTTAATAAAAAGTATATTTTTTAAAATCATAAAATATATCGGTAAAGTTTCTCCACCACGTCAATGTTCATGTAAAACTCTATTACGCCGATGAAGACGTGCCGTCGACCGTTGCGTGATATGGCATTTAACATTTGATTCCCCATCGGATGTCGTGATAAAGGTGAAATAATTGCCGGATCGCAACTAAGTATAGTTCAGGTCGGTCACACCTTCTTGCACACAATCCCTATTCCCCGAAGTGCCATTATTTCTGGATTCTTTTTGTTCACGATTAACCTGAAAAACAATAATCATCGTGAACAAGGGAAACAAAACATGTTGCTAATTATTAACTGAATGAAAATCGATTTGAAGAGAAGATACAAAAAGAGATTTTCGACCTAAGAAAAACTAAAAAAAAAAAAGATTTCTATGTTGGCAAGAAATTTCTTAATAATTTTGAATCCTAATTACTATCGAACAAATCGAATAAAGAATAATAAGAACCTTTATATGCGAGATAATTCTGTGAAATTTTCAACTTGCGCTAAGGAGTTTTCCCGCAAGATCTGGTAAAAATTACTTAAAAATATCTATCGTATGCGAGTTAAAAACTGAAAAAAACCTGAAAAAATATGTTGGAAAACTATTCAAAGGATTTTTTCGCATACAATTTTTGATAGTAATAAGATATTTTGATAAAATTTACAAGTGTTCCACGACAGTCCAAAAACTGAAACAAATTGTTATTTAGCAAACTTGTTCGCCGATTTCATTCGATTATACTTTTGATCAAAAGAAAATATTTTTATAAAATTTAAAGAAAGTTCTAAGAAATTCTCCGGGGTGGTTCTGTAAAAATATTTCCAAGATAGATCTATTTAAAGGAGAAGAAACTGAAGGAAGTGTAATAATTTAACTCTTGATAGGAGTTAGACATTTTGATATAGTTTTCAGTGTACAATACGGAGTATTTTCAAGGAGATCCCATAAAAATATTTTTACTATAGAATTAGGCAAGAAGGCTGAAACTAAAAAAAATTTCTTAATTGGCAAACTTTTATTTTATTACTTAACTAGCGACCCGCCCCGGCTTCGCACGGGTGCAATGCTGATACTAAATACACTACAGAAAAACTGTGACTATTTATTTTATTTTTACAACAATTATTACATCGGCCTCCGACGCGCTATTTATAGGCACGCTGCCGCCGCCCCGGTCGGCCAGTACCACCGCAAGCGCTACTTCCCGCAATTTTAAATCTGTAATATCTTCGAAAATATTCATTTAAATCTTGTGCTGTAAAGGACCATATAGATCTATATTAAATCAACAATGTATTTAAGCTATTTAATTGGATAAGGATTAATGCTGTATTGGTTAAAATCGCTTCAAAATTTGCCATTATTTGTCGTAAAAAGTAAATGACAAAAAAATGTTATTGTGGGATATCCATGAGAGATAGACATATACCATCGCGGAGTTTTCTGTAGACCTTTTCAATGTGTACAAATAATTAGTACATTATTTTGATAAATCTCGTAGGGTTCAGCCTGCGTTTGCAATGTAAGCGGAAAAAAATATGATAATTAACGACATCACATTAGAAATCTCAAAAATAACAGTATTTTTCCACTATTTAATGGATGTTATTATACATATAAACCTTCCCCTTGAATCACTCTATCTATTGAAAAAAACCGCATCAAAATCCGGTGCGTAGTTTTAAAGATTTAAGCATACAAAGGGACATAGGGACAGAGAAAGCGACTTTGTTTTATACTATGTAGTGATAACAAACTTTTTTATTTAAAAAAATTCTTAATCGAACAAAAATCGATTTCTACCAAAAGTTATTCCAGTAAAACCAAAAATCTCTTATAAATGGCATATAATTTCTTTAATTAGTTTCAGATCTTAATGATAAGAACACAGTTATTATAAATTACACTATTTTTGTTTCTATTTTTTAATATTAAAACAACCGGACAATTGTTTCGACACACGGTGTCTTTTTCGGATGATCAACAATAACTACATTTCAATGCAAATCTAAACTACCTTAACATATGTACTAGGTAAAGCAAATTCAATTTTAAAACTAACTATTGGCAAGATATTTTATTTAAGCAAATTCCAAATAAGGGTATAATGTTCACAAATTCAGTAATGGAGAACCGTTCAAGTATAACTGATCGTTTAACAATATTGATTGATTTTCATATTTTCCAACAAATTAAGATTTAAAGATTTATATTGTACATGTAAAAACTTCACATTTTCATCAAAATTATCATTTAATGGATTCAGAATTACGACATTTTTAAAAAAACTTTTTTTCTGTTCTTGAATACGTTCACAACGAGGCCTGTTTCAGGGCCTGATTTTGAAATTTTCTTTCTTTTACTTTTATTATTTTTAACCGACTTTGAAGAGAAGGAAGTTCTTAATTCGTCGACTATGTATTTTTTTTTGTATGTACACCAATTACTACGGAACGGTGACACCGATTTGAATGACGTTTTTTTACGTTATTTTCAAAAAATTACTGCGATGGTCCCATATTTTTTTGGACGAAATTCCTGCAGTAAAATCCAAAATGGCGCTACCAATATGGCGCCCAAAAAAATTAATTTTGTCCAATTTTCTCCAAAATTGGTATGGGGGAATATTCGAGGTCGTACATAACAAATCTGAAATTATTTTTACAAAATTCAATATGGCGAGTCCAATATGGTGGACAAAAATATTTAATTTTTTCCAATATTTTCCAAAATTGGTGTGGGGCAGTTCGAGGTGGCACATTACGAATCAGAAATGATCAAAAAAAAAATAAATATGGCGGATCCAAGACGGCGGATTAAAGGTTCTTTATCTTCCAATTTTGACTAAAATCAGTATTGGGGGATTTTTGTTAGTGTTAATTACGAATTTAAAATATTTTTTGAAAACTCAATCTGGCGGATTCAATATAGCGTCCTAAAAATTTAACATTTTTCGATTTTCTCCAAAACTGATATAGGGAGTTCTTAAGGGTATAAGTTATGAATTTAAAAGTATTTTTTCAGGATTCAATATGGCTAATCCAAAATAGTGGACAAAAAATTTTACGTTTTTCGATTTTGTTCAAAGGTGGGACTAAATCGTTTTTGATATATTGAATATGTCAGATGCAGTATGACGGTCTAGAAATTTTAAATTTCCGGATTTCATCCAAAATTGGTACTACGGGGCTTTGAAAGGTATAAATTTAAATAAGATTAAGACGTTAAAATTTTTTTTTTTGCAATTCTGTAGGGCAGATCCAATATGGTGGGTTGAAAATTTTACATTATTTGCTTTTTTTCACATTTTGCATTGGGTTGATAAGATAGAATGAATATGAGGGATTGAAAATTTTGTATTTTCCGATTTTGTCTAAAATTGATTTTGTGGTGTTCTTGGGGCGTATACAAACTCAAAATGCAAAATAAAATATATCGGGCTAAGAAATTTACGACTCAAGTTCTTTAAATATCGATATTAGAAGGTTTTGGGGCCTATATTACCAATTTAAAATTAATTTGAGATTTAAGATGGTGGAATTACTATGACACACTTAATATTTGTTTGACACAATTTCATTGGTATTTGGGCAACTCTAACACTCAAAGAATTTTAGTGTGATTTACAACTTTGGATAAAATGGGTACTTTTTGCCATCTTGGAGTTATTGCGAGGTATGCTAATCTCGATTATTACTTAGTTCAAATAATTTATGAATATCACAATAATTCAAAACTAAAAATCGAAAAATAGAATTTTTAATAAAAAAAATGAACCGACTTCAAAAAGTGCGCAAAAAAGTGAAAAATAACTATAAATTTTTATATGAAATTGAAATTTTTGAAGTCGGCGCCAAATTATTTCTAAATGAAATAAATAACCGCTAATATATACAAATTATGGTAAGAAAGCAATTACAAATAAAGTATATTTAATCTATTTAGGCAAATCACATTTTATCAGATATTACTCTGGTGCCGACTTCAAAAATTTCAATATCATATAAAAATTTACAGTTATTTTTCACCTTTTAGTGCACTTTTAGGAGTCGGTTCAATTTTCCATACCATAATATTGTGTTTTTTTGGCTGATGTGTTCTTATTATTTGTCTTGAGATGCATCTAGTGCAGGAACATATTAAACTAGATACACATATTAAAGAACCAAACGTTTTTGAACTAAATCTTGCATTTTAACAATAGTTTAAAATACCACAAAGTTGAGAAGCTCGTTGAAGCTTGAAATATTTGAGTTTATAAATAGAGGTGATACTTGAAAGAGACTCATTATAAATAAAAACAATACCACATTTATTATAAATTGAAACTATTTGTATTTTTAAATATTTAAGTAACCATGACTACGTAATATAAATTGAATCATAGAAGTGAAATAACTGCCAGATTGGAGACGAGTTTACTTCAAATTGGTCACAGCTTCTTGCAAACAATTTCCATTACTTGATTAATAAAGTAAAAATTAAATTAACTTATATATGCATGTCTATGAAATCATACAGAACAGTCTATTGAGAATTTAAGCATGAACATTATTCAAATTTACCTTGCATCGACACATTCCGTTGTGAAGCTGGCGTTGATTCAAAAACTTCATATCAGTTGCACGGAAAATTTATGTTGATTGCTTGTGGGATCACAGTTCATTTGGTTTTATTTAAATTTTATGCTTGATTACAATACTTAAAGTTTACGAAAATAGAGGTGCCGAAATGGAATTCAAATACGACAGGAATATAATAAAAAGTATGGCTTACCGTGAACTGGAATTAATATAGTTACTCTTGTTATGTTATAAGATTAATTCCAACTATTGCAATAAAACTAAATAACCAAATATTTATTGAACTTAAAAACACGCGCACAAAATAAAAAAATTCATTATTTTTACATACCGATTTAATACTATTGTTTACCTATTAAGACAAGCTGGTGCCCCTATCCAAAAATGAATGAATAAATTTGGCTTAACTTAAAATGAAAGTATGCTGAATTCTATGACTAAAGAGGGTGATAATTGATAATTAATACTATTAACTGATTTTGCTTAAACAAGCTCCGTAAGCACCTGCAACAAACATATTGATTTGTTCTAATTTTTTGGCAGGATAAGTTAGAGTGAATTTGAACGGAAAAAATAGGAAAAACTGAAGAAAATTATACTGAAATGATTAGCTTAGAAACTCACAATTCTACAAACATTAAAAGTCGTAAAAAAATCGTAAGTACTAATAAAATATAATTTTTTATCAAAAAATGCGCTTAAAAGACTGAAATAATATAGATTTTTTTATGTAACTGAAATTTTTAAAGACGGCTTCAAATTAATACTTGAAAAAATGTGAATGACACTAAAGGATTGGTATATAAAATATAATAGTAACTTATCCTAATTTGGCCCGCGCTATCACACTATGCAATAATATACAAGCTAATATATTTAACTTTTGACAACTTGAGTGTAAAACCTTCTTTTGAGTCACTCTGTATAGTTCACATTAATTTTATTTAGATTACATTAGTGAATTGAAAGGGTTACTATTGCCTTCACTTTTCGAATCGCTTAGTTTTCGGTACTAATTTAATTCTAAGAGAAATAAGATGAAAGAATCCAGAAAAAATGCGTATCTATTCTGAATATTAATAATGAAATTTATCAATCAATTAAGAAATTATTTAAAGTTTATTTTCGAAAAGAGATTTAGGTATCTATAAAAATTCATAGATCAACAATTATAACGCTGGCAATTTAATTTAAGGGTGTACATTCACTGATGTTAAAAATAGAAATTTTCTTGTTATTTTAAAATTCACTATGCATTTTTAAGAGCACTTAGCACTCAGGGATTTTAAGAGAAGTTTTTAAAGAATTTTAGGTATTTGCAAAAAATGCATAGATCAACAATTAAAACGCTAACAAATTATTTTAAGGGTGTACATCTACTGACGTTAGAAAAAGAAATTTTCTTGGTATTTTAAAATTCACTATGCATTTTTAAGGCCACCCAGCACTCAGGGATTTTAAGAGAAGTTCTAAAAGCGTTTTAGGTCTCTGTAAGAAATTCATAGATCAAGAATTATAAAGCTAACATTTTATTTTAAGGGTGTACATCCACTGATGTTAAAAATAGAAATTTTCTTGTTATTTTAAAATTCACTGTGTATTTTTAAGAGCCTCCAGCACTCAGGGATTTTGAGAGAAACTTTAAAAGAGTTTTAGATATCTGTAAAAAATTCATAGATCAAGAATGATAAAGCTAACAATTTATTTTAAGGGTGTACATCCACTGAAGTTAAAAAAGAAATTTTCTTGTTATTTTAAAATTCACTATGCATCTTTAAGGCCACCCAGCTCTCAAGGATTTTAAGAGAAACTTTAAAAGAGTTTTAGATATCTGTAAAAAACCCATAGATCAACAATTATAGAGCTAACAATTTATTTTAAGGGTGTTCATCCACTGACGTTAAAAAAAGAAATTTTCTTGTTATTTTAAAATTCACTATTCATCTTTAGGGCCACTCAGCACTCGGGGATTTTAAGAAAAACTTTAAAAGAGTTTAAGGTATCTGTAAAAAATTCATAGATCAACAATTAAAACGCTAACAATTTATTTTAATGGTGTAATTTCAGTGACGTTAAAAAAAAATTTTTCTTGTTAATTTAAAAATTCACTATGCAATTTTAAGGCCACCCAGCACTCAAGGAATTTAAGAGAAGCTCTAAAAGCGTTTTAGGTATCTGTAAAAAATTCATAGATCAACAAATATAACGTTGGCAATTTAATTTAAGGGTGTACATCCACTGATGTTAAAAATAGAAATTTTCTTGTTATTTTAAAATTCACTGTGCATTTTTAAGAGCCCCCAGCACTCAGGGATTTTGAGAGAAACTTTAAAAGAGTTTTAGATATTTGTAAAAAATTCATAGATCAAGAATATTAAAGCTAACAATTTATTTTAAGGGTGTACATCCACTGAAGTTAAAAAAGAAATTTTCTTGTTATTTTAAAATCCACTATGCATCTTTAAGGCCACCCAGCACTCAGGGATTTTAAGAGAAACTTTAAAAGAGTTTTAGGTATCTGTAAAAAATCATAGATCAGCAATTATAAAGCTAACAATTTATTTTAAGGGTGTACATCCACTGAGGTTGAAAAAGAAATTTTCTTGTTATTTTAAAATTCACTATGCATCTTTAAGGCCACCTAGCATTCAGGGATTTTAAGAGAAGCTTTGAAATAGTTTCAAGTATCGGTAGAAAATTCATAGATCAACAATTATAACGTTAACAATTTATTTTAAAGGTGTACATCCACTGACGTTAAAAAAAGAAAATTTCTTATTATTTTAAAAAACCCTTATGCATTTTTAAGGCCACCCAGCACTTGGTGATTTTAATAGAAGCTTTGAAAGAGTTTTAGGTATCTGTAAGTATCTGTAAAAAATTCATAGATCAACAATTAAAACGCTAACAATTTATTTTAAGGGTGTACATCCACTGAGGTTAAAAAAAGAAGTTTTCTTGTTTTTCTAAAAATTTACTATGCACTTTTAAGGCCATCCAGCACTCAGAGATTTTAAGAGAAGCTTTAAAAGAATTTTTGGGTGTCTGTAAAGAATTCATAGGTCAACAATTAAAACGCTAACAATTTAATTTAATGGTATACTTCAACGGACGAAAAAAAAATTTCTTGTTATTTTAAAATTAACTATGCATATTTAAGGCCACCTAGCACTCTGGGATTTTAAAAAAAGCTTTAAAAAAGTTTTAGGTATCTGCAAAAAATTCATAGATCAACAGTTAAAACGCTAACAATTTATTTTAATGGTGTACTTCCACTGACGTTAAAAAAATTGATTTTCTTGTTATTTTAGAAATTCACTATGCATTTTTAAGGCCACCCAGCACTTAGGGATTTTAAGAGAAGCTTTAAAAGAGTTTTAGGTATCTTTAAAAAACTTATAGATCAACAATTATAAAGCTAACAATTTATTTTAAGGGTGTACATCCACTGAAGTTAAAAAAAGAAATTTTCTTGTTTTTTAAAAATTCACTATGCATTTTTAAGGCCACCCAGCACTCAGGGATTTTAAGAAAAGCTCTAAAAGCGTTTTAGGTATTTGTAAAAAATTCATAGATCAACAATTATAACGCAGGCAATTTAATTTAAGGCTGTACATCCACTGATGTTAAAAATAGAAATTTTCTTGTTATTTTAAAATTCACTATGCATTTTCAAGAGCACTCAGCACTCAGGGATTTCAAGAGAAGGTTTACAAGAGTTTTAGGTATTTGCAAAAAACTCATAGATCAACAGTTATAAAGCTTACAATTTATTTTAAGGGTGTCCATCCACTGACGGTAAAAAAAGATATTTTCTTGTTATTTTAAAATTCATTATGCATCTTTAAGGCCACCCAGCACTCCGGGATTTTAAGAGAAACTTTAAAAAAGTTTTAGGTATCTGTAAAAAAATCATAGATCAACAATTAAAACGCTAACAAATTATTTTAAGGGAGTACATCCACTGACGTTAAAAAAAGAAATTTTCTTGTTATTTTAAAAATTCGCTTTGCATTTTTAAGGCCCTCCAGCACTCAGGGATTTTAAGAGAAGCTTTAGAGGGGATTTATGTATCGGTAAAGAATTCATAGATCAACAATTAAAACGCTAACAATTTATTTTAAGGGTGTACATCCACTGACGTTAGAAAAAGAAATTTTCTTGGTATTTTAAAATTCACTATGCATTTTTAAAGCCACCCAGCACTCAGGGATTTTAAGAGAAGCTTTAAAAGAATTTTAGGTATTTGCAAAAAATGCATAGATCAACAATTAAAACGCTAACAAATTATTTTAAGGGTGTACATCCACTGACGTTAAAAAAGTAAATTTTCTTGTTATTTTAAAAATTCACTATGCATTTTTAAGGCCACCCAGCACTCAGGGATTTTAAGAGAAACTTTAAAAGAGTTTTAGGTATCTATAAAAAATTCATAGATCAACAATTAAAACGCTAACAATTTATTTTAAGGGTGTACATCCACAGACGTTAAAAAAAGAAATTTTCTTGTTATTTTAAAATTCACTATGCATTTTTAAGGCCATCTAGCACTCAGAGATTTTAAGAAAATCTTTAAAATAAAAGAGTTTTAGGTATTTGTAAAAAATTCCTAGATCAAGAATTATAACGCTAACAATTTAATTTAAGGGTGTACAGCCACTAATGTTAAAAATATAAATTTTCTTGTTATTTTAAAAATTTGTTATGCATTTTTAAGGCCCTCCGGCACTCAGGAATTTTAATAAAATCTTTAAAATTGTTTTAGGTATCTGTAAAAATTCATAGATCAACAATTATAACGCTAACAATTTAATTTAAGGGTGTATATCCACTGACGTTAAAAAAAGAAATTTTCTTGTTATTTTAAAATTCACTATGCATTTTTAAGGCCATCCAGTACTCAGGGATTTTAAGAGAAGCTTTAAAGGAGTTTTATGTATTTGTAAGAAATTCATAGATCAACAATTAAAATGCTAACAATTTATTTTAAGGGTGTACATCCACTGACGTTAAAAAAAGTAATTTTCTTGTTATTTTAAAATTCACTATGCATTTTTAAGGCCATCCAGCACTCAGGGATTTTAAGAGAAGCTTTAAAGGAGTTTTATGTATTTGTAAAAAATTCATAGATCAACAATTATAACGGTAACAATTTAATTTAAGGGTGTATATCCACTGACGTTAAAAAAAAGAAATTTTCTTGTTATTTTAAAATTCACTATGCATTTTTAAGGCCATCCAGCACTCAGTGATTTTAGGAGTAGCTTTAAAAGAGTTTTATATATTTGTAAACAATTCATAGATCAACAATTAAAACGCTGACAATTTATTTTAAGGGTGTACATCCACAGACGTTAAAAAAAGAAATTTTCTTGTTATTTTATAATTCACTATGCATTTTTAAGGCCATCCAGCCCTCAGGGATTTTAAGAAAAGCTTGAAAATAATTTTAGGTATTTGAAAAAAATTCATAGATCAACAATTAAAACGCTAACAATTTATTTTAAGGGTGTACATCCACTAACGTTAAAAAAAGTAATTTTCTTGTTATTTTAAAATTCACTAGGTATTTTCAAAGCCACTCGTCACTCAGGGATTTTAAGAAAAGCTTTAGAATAATTTTAGGTATTTGAAAAAAATTCGCAGATCCATAATTATAACGCTAACAATTTAATTTAAGGATGGACATCAACTGATGTTAAAAATAGAAATTTTCTTGTTATTTTAAAAATTCGCTTTGCATTTTTAAGGCCCTCCAGCACTCAGCGATTTTAAGAGAAGCTTTAAAGGAGTTTTATGTATTTGTAAAAAATTCATAGATCAACAATTATAACGCTAACAATTTAATTTAGGGGTGTATATCCACTGACGTTAAAAAAAAAGAAATTTTCTTCTTATTTTAAAATATCACTGTGCATTTTTAAGGCCACCCAGCACTTAGGAATTTTTGAGAGAAGCTTTAAAAGTATTTGGGACCGATAGAGCCCCGCTGTCATCTAATAAATTCCTAAATTAAGTTTTGGAATGATTTTGTTTGTTGCACGGAAGCTGCAAGCGTAATAACTATGCAGTTTAATTTATGAATAGTGTTATTAAGTTGCCTCTATAAACCTCAATTTGAAGTACGTCTTACATATCAACGTCTGTCACCTTAGATTTGCGGGCTTGATAATGTGCAAATTAATTTCCTGGTGCAACACTGCAGGAATATATATATTTATACGCAGTTGAGTTTCAACACTAGTTACTGTCTCAGTCTTATAGTTTCCAGAAACTATTAATGAAGTTTTAATGACTTATTATTGGAAATTTGCATCACAAGATATTAAACAGGAAAATTATTAAATTTTCGCAAATTGTATTATTACTTTATTTTCTCTGTATGTTACGTTGGCAACGTCATTTAAAAGTTTAAAATTGACTGTCGCATTAAAGTTTTAATTATCATAATTATTAACTTATCTATTTTCATTAAACTTAAGAAAATAAAACCAGAAAATATATAGAACTTATATTTTCCTAACGCAACTATTCCTTTAAGTGATTTTCTTTATTGGTAAAAGTATGCTTTTTCACAGAAAGAGTGTGATCTTTCAGGCAGAGAAAAGGAAAGAATATATACAGTTTCTTTTCTGCAAATACCACTCTGGTCCTCTCTCCATATGCAGGAAACCACTGCTATATAAAATATTCTGCCCAAATTCCTTAGAATTTGGAAACTTGTATTATTCCAATATTATATACTTCTTTCATTGCATCTCCATATATTTGAGTCAAAAAATGTAATGAATTTCAAGAAAATTAAACAATAGAATCAAGTGTAAAAAATAATGCCTTTAATTTTTTGGGTAAGGTTTTACCATAAAATCTTAAGACCATTTGTCGTTTATTCTTGTAATATTAATAAATTAACGTTAATGAAATCCTATTACGTATCATGAATAATACATCAACGTCAATCACGTCATATAACCCTCGTAGGTTTGAGTAAATTAGCTTCTTGATCGACATTGTAGTAATATACCAATACACCTATTAAATAGGTACTTGAGCTTCAACTCTATTAATTATTATATATTAATCTAGAGATATGTGGCAATTATCGATGATATTTTATTTTGTTTGTCATATTACGCTTTACAAAACAATAGCTGGAAAATTAATTGTCTCAAAGTTTCATTGTTATTTCACGCTATTTTGTATCCTTTATTTTCTGATTCAAAAGTTTATATCAATTGAAAGAAAAATGTTTTTCGAGGGCCTGTTATATAACACTTGATTCGTCTTGAACTAAATAGTCTTGTTAGCTTCGTACATCGTTAAAAATAATGATGTACTTGATAAATATTGCTATTAACTCTTCCAGATGGAACAAGGAGAGTCTTATTGCTTGTATAAGATTTAAAAAAAAGGTGTAAAGGAACTTGTGAGGGTCCCTGTGTGGAAATATTAAAATATATTATTGCTGAAATAAAACTAAATCGATTTCAAAAAATGCTAAATAAATAAATAAATCGGAAATTTTTGGAAATCAGCTGTGCAGCCCAACGGAATGGAACGGAATTCTCAAGAATACATTCAAACTCTACATATAATTATATAGCATATAGTAATACTTACAGACAAATCTCAATCTTAGGTACCTTTTCAAAAATTACTGAAAAGATTGTTTATAACAAAGTACTCAATTTTATTTATAAATAGGATCTTTTAACTCTTCCTTAACATTGCGTTCTTCGAGGAAAGTCCATAGAATATGAGTCATGTGGTTCTTTGAATTACGTTTTTCAGAGTATTGATGAGGGAAAACATGTAATAACAATCTTCTTTGATCTCTCTATAGCTTTTGATACTGTAAATAAGGCCACATGAATAAATGTAGAATGTGATATACTATCATGGTACTGTGTCATTCTATTCTATTATATTCTAGTAAAATACATTAAATTTGGTAGAAGACGAAAAGATGGGTAATAAGATGTGACTTTCTCATTGGTTAGCTCTCTAAACTGCCATTGAAATGAGCGCGAAAAATATAACGTGTTATGTTACGGAATCCGTCAATGCGCCAACGTATCGTCATTTTCCATAATACCAGACGGCATGTTAGCTGTCATAGCTCTCAGCAAGTAATTCAAAAGCTCAATAACTTAAAAATAAGTTTCCTTAATTTTCATAACATTTAGTATTGATTTTCACCTATCCATGTGTCCATAATTCTACAAAAAATAAAAATCTTATTCACTCCATTCTTTGACATTACTCTGTGGATACAGATAATTTATTTTTGACTCAATAATTATTGTTTCAAAGTTGTCATCCATTGCTTCAACGTGATTTATTACTTATATCAGGAAAATGTATCTCTAAACATTGAGCAGGAAAATTAATTCAAGAATTGCTGGCGTTAAGACGACACCTTTCACTATATTGCACCGCCAACTTCGCTGATTTTATGATTTAAAATATCTTCTCGGTTGCCAAGAAAATTTTGAATCGATTACTTGTTAAATTCTACTTGACAAATTAAATAATTTTGTTTATAGAGACCATCACAAACAATTCAGAAGAAAAAATGTAAAACATTTAAAGGCAAAAAATAAAAAATATAATATTATAGCCTCGTTCAATGATAAGTTTGCACATTAAGGACAAACTTAAATAATATAACGTAAAAGTTGCTTAAAATAACTAGCGAATATTTCTTTCTTGATTTTGACCTTAATCTTACATGATTCTCAATATTGTTCTTAACAATAACGGTTGTACCATTGTGTAAGTTTACTTAATAATGAATTGGGATGATTTAATAAGGCTATTCACAAGTTCGATGATTCCAATTGATGAATGGTTCTCTTTTTGAATTTGTAATGTTTAATTTTGGTTTTGTTTAGACGTAATTCTCACCTTCGGAATATAGTAAAAAAAGATATAACACCAAATTGAAAGTGAGTGTGTTGGAGTCTTAAATTCCAACTAGTTGTTATGGAAATAAAATTCCTATTTTCCTAGAATCTTGCCCTTTTTTTTGATTTAATTTCACATATTTGTTATATTATGACAGTTTAAAGGATTGTTGTTAGTACCATTTGCACTATTTATGAAACAAAAACCGAGACACTTCGTTTTTGTAACGGTTGTTGACCATTAAACATTGCCTTCATTATGTATCTGTAGCAGCTCATTGCAGAGACTTGAGGGTCATGTATCTAGTGACAATAAATCAAACTTTTTTTATTGATAGTCATTGATTGGAATCTTTAACAAAACACAAGAAATACAGCTACTTTACTAAAACTATATATGAATTATATTTGTGATATTACTGAAAAGGGAAAAATCTGTACATTCCCCTGCACATTTTTTTGTCATATCTAGATGAAAATCTGACAACACAAGAAGTTTTATAACTTTCAAAAAAATGGTCGCAGCGAAAAAATTCCAACGACATCTTAAAATTTAGGTAACAAGCTTCAAAAAACCGTTACATTTGTCTTTAAAACCCATAAGTATATTTTTTTAAACAGTATCTTAAAAAAGTAAAAAATCGAAAAATTTTTGATGATTTTTATACTATTATAATTTTAAGTGCCAATACTGCAGAATAAAAAAGCTAAAACAGTTTGAAAGAGTATTGATTAACCTTTAAAATGAACGGTGATACGTCAAATTTGGTTCATTTGGACCAAAATTAGATCAAATTTTTTAAGAAAGTATTTGTTTTTCAAAACGCATATAGAAAAAAGACCTGTTTTTGTATAAAGAACAGAGGTATATAGTTTAAAAAAAATCAGAGAAAAAACATTTTTTCCTATTTTTTATGATATAAAAAATGTCAGAATTGTAAAATTAATGAAAAAAATTACACAATATTTTATTAAAGTTAAAGAAAAACAAATTGCAGAAAAGTTGAATATAAGTAGTCGTCCTGTTGATTACAACGTTAGAAAATATATTAAGGAAACTTGCTTTATTAATAGTAGACGTAATAGAGAATATGTGAAGAAAACAACTCTTGAAGAAGACAGATACATTGTTCGCACTGACTTACGTAATAGACGTTTAAGTGTTCCTGATATAACTGTACAAATTAATTTAAATTTTAAAATTACAATTTATATATTATAATTTCAAAGTATAAGTACGTCGAAAATTTCATAAAAATGGAATTTTTGGACTACTACTAAAAACCGTTGCTAAAACTCGTAAATCTAAAGAAAAAAAATATTAAAATGGGCAAAACAACAAAAAAATTGGAGCATCGTTTAATAGAAAAAGGTGCTTTTAGCAACGAATCAGAGTTTGCAGTTTTTGGATCAAAAAGAAAAGCAAATGAAAAATTTTTGAAAGATTGTTTGGTTCCTAATGTCAAACATGGAGGTGGTTCAGTAATGGCTTGGGATTGCTTAGCTGAATCCCGTGTTGGTGACCCTCTGTAAAAGAAGAACGAATCTTGAAAAAGGAAGGCTATAAAAACTTCTATACAAGAACGTATTGCCGACTGGTACTCGTCTAATAGGGACTCCTTTTACTTTCCAACATGATAACGACTCCAAACACACTGTAAATATCTGCAAAAGTTACTTGGAAAGTCTTGAAAAAAAGAAGAAATTGAAAGTCGTGGAGTGGGCCCTACAGAGCCCAGATTAAAACCCGATAGAATGATTATAGGACGAATTAAATAGCTGTTCAAAAGCAACGTCCGATATGGGATTCCAACTTATGAGAAATCTTATAAGACGAGTGGAAAAAAATCAAGGCAGATACCGTCAACAAATTAATCTTGCAATGGCCAAGAATCTGCCAGGCTGTCATTAAAAGCAAAGGCTTTGATGAGAAAAATGTTGAGACGTAAGTATTAGACTATCTAATAAATTAATATTTACTTTTTTCGTTATAATTGTTTGCTAAAATTCTTTTTTTGTATTATTTATTTGTGTAAATTTTGAATTCTATGCATATTGATATTTAAGAACTGACCGTTAATTAGTTAGTAATTACTGATATTTCTTTTTGTTTTCATTAAAACGCTTAGTACCTAGTAAATGTAAATATGAATTAAAATTGTTTCTTTGTTATATAAAACTTTTGGTTTAACTTCAACAAAATATCGTGTGATTTTTTTCATTAATTTTACAATTTTTTTTATGTCATAAAAAATAAGAAAAAAATGTTTTTTCTCTAATTTTTTTAAAACTATTTATCTGTGCTCTTTGTAATTTACACTTCTTTTTTATTTTGTTTAGTTTTTTAAACATACGCGTTTTGAAAAAAAAAACATATTTTAGTACAAAAATTGGTCTAACATTGGTCCAAATAGACCAAATTGGACGATCTAGCGCTCATTTTAAAGGTGAAGTAATACTCTTTTAAACTGCCTTAGTTTTCTTATTCTGCAGAATTTATACTTGAAATTATAACAGTACAAAGATCATCAATTTTTTTTACTTTTTTATGATACGGTTTAATAACTATGTTTATGGATGCTCAAGATAAATGTAACGGTTTTTTGAAGCATTATACCTACATTTAAGATATCGTTGGAATTTGGACATTCTTACAGCTTTGAAGACATATAATAAATGGCGAAACTTCATTCCCCGCGACAATATTTATATTTTCGGGTAACATAATCACTTTTCGCGTTTCTTTGAATTTTGTTTACCAATCGTTCGGAGTACTTAAGTTGCATCCGAAATAAAGTAGCATTTGTACTTTCCAGATGCATCAATCGTTTTCCTAACACCTTGTGAAGTAATTATAATTAATTTTGTCATTCGTATTACTTTCACAGTTTAAGCAAACTAATTCTGTTATATAACCATAAACTTTGAAAGCTTATAGCGTGGGTTGGAAACTAATATTACTTTATATACAAAACTATAGTTGAGCTAATTACAAAGTGGATCACATAATATAAATTGAAGCGTGAAGTTTCCTACTAATTGGAATACGTCGGAGTTATATCGTTTTAGCGGTCCGCGCTATGGATGAATGGGAAATCGCTGATGCATAAAAGCGTGTAGCTTTTTAAAAAGTGATGATGGTCCGGCTTTCAATGAACTACTTTACGAGGAATTTAATTCTCCCAATATTTTCGGTTTTTGAAAGACTGAAAAAAATGGGAGACAAAAGCGACATACTAATCGTGTGTATACAGCTGAGGTAACTAAACACCAAAAAAAAAAAAATGAATGAATCTGGCTTGAATATTAAAGTTCTGAGATTTTTTGACTAAAATGTGGTTGTCGGACTTGCATTGTCTTTATTTTTACGACGTTTCAATTAAGTTGCATCTCTAATCGTTATCAAGTATAAACTGAATGTTTTGTCTTAAGACTATGAGCTTATATTGGAACTGTGTCCATTGAAGCGCAAAGTTTCGCTTCACTGTACACATCTCAATGATTTGACGTTACAAATTAGTGGTTGATAAAGATTAAGTATCTTAACACTCGGTTTACTGAAGATTCCATTATTGTTTTTAATATAAGTTGCTTCTATAAGTTTTCTTTTTTTCATGTTGGGTTCCATATATATTGTCGCAACCTCAGACTATTTTATATGGTGTTGTTTATCCCAAGCGAGATCTGCAATACCTGATCTCGACGTTTCCCCTTTTTGTGTATGAGATTTATGTTCCTTAATTCTAACTTCTAGTGGTCGTTTGGTTTCTCCAATATACATTTCACCACACTCACATGGAACTTTGTAAACACATTCTTTCTTATTTTTGGTTTTGTTTTTGTTAAATGAGCTCTAAGTGTATTTCTTGATTTAAAGGCTGTTTTTATATTATAACTACTGACAATTCCCTTAATGTACGGAATTGTGAAGAAGGAATATGTTTCTTGCTGTCCAGTGTTCGTCGTTCTAAGGTTATTTATATCATCGTCACGTCAATTAATTTTAAAGGATAACCATTCTGTTGTAAATCGGATTTAATATTTGTTACCTCTTTTTTAATGAATCGGCATTATTACATATAGATATAGCGCGATTGTAGAGGTGGCGGATAATTCCCCGTTTAGTTACAACAGAATGATTAGAACTATGATTAAGATATTGCCCAGTATGTGTTGGCTTTCTGTATACTGAAGTTTTAATAGTTTGGTTTGAACGGTTCACCATGACATCTAGGAAGGACAATTGATCATTTACCTCTTTTTCCAAAGTAAATTTATTTGTAGATCGAATGGTATTTAGATGTTTCAAGAAATCATTAAGTTTTTGATCATTGGCCTTCTATACGATGAAGGTATCATCGACGTATCTCAACCAGACTTTCGGTTTTACTGTTGCCGTTTCTATGACATGAGTTTCGAACCATTCCATATACATATTGACGATGACTGGAGAGAGTGAAGAACCCATCAGAAGCCCGCCGTCTTGAGCGTAGAACTCGTTCATTACTTGAAACTAAGCACTACGCAAGCAACAGGTCCATCATCCCGTCCATTGGTAACGTGGTTCGATCTAATAAAGTAGTATCATTTGAAAGTCTAGTTTTGATTATGTCTAGTGATTCCCCTAATGGTACATTAGTATACAGACTTTCCACATCAAAGCTTATTAGTCTGTCGTCTGGCTCTAGATTGATGCTATTAATAATGTTCACGAAATGTGTAAAATTTTTAACATATGTGTTGAAGTTACCTTCTAAAGGTTGTATGATTTAAAAAAAAAAAACTTCGCCAGTGCATTTGTTGGAGATCGTCTGGAGTTGGTTATTGGCCCCAATGGTATGTTCTTTTTATGATTTGTGGTAATCCGTAAAGATATGGTGGCTTACTGTAGTGTGATGTGAGCGCGAGAACACAAAACATTAATGAAATACCAAGGCCATTAACCTAACAACCTATGATTGGCGTCCACTGAATTCAGTGTTCTAATCTTGTGGAGTAAAGATCCCTGAAGATGCCTCGTGTAATCGTAGGCAAAACGTCGGATAATAATTTTAATTTTACACGGCCTAAACCCAAGAACTACAATTTTCGCCTTTATCACAACTTTGTATATGTTCTGTTACTTGTTCCATTTTCTGATTTTAAATGTATATTCTTTGATCTTCTTTAAATATCACTTTTGTATTTGTTATGTTTACTTTCGGTCACTTTGATCCGATGTCAAGTTATTCTAATATATCCTGAAGGTCCCGGGCACTGGTTGTATTTTTACTATATTGTCGGCAAAACAAAGGTGACATTTAAGCATTGACGTTAACCTTTTTTTGTAACCAGCTTAGTCCCGTACACATATCTTTAAATGTTAGGGATGTCTGACCTTTTGCTTCAGTAGCACTATTTTTGTTTTCTGGTGAAGCTGGTCACCAGTTATAGCTTTATTAGCTGTTGTTTATAATAGTTTTTCATGTCTGTTATCAATTCTGCAGCTTTTTATTGCTTCTTATACTACTCACTATTGTATCAGAAGCTTTCATATATTATTTACTAGCGACCCGCCCCGGCTTCGCACGGGTGCAATGCTGATACTAAATACACTACAGAAAAACTGTGACTATTTATTTTATTTTTACAACAATTATTACATCGGCCTCCGACGCGCTATTTATAGGCACGCTGCCGCCGCCCCGGTCGGCCAGTACCGCCGCAAGCGCTACTTCCCGCAACTTTAAATCTGTAATATCTTCGAAAATATTCATTTAAATCTTGTGCTGTAAAGGACCATATAGATCTATATTAAATCAACAATGTATTTAAGCTATTTAATTGGATAAGGATTAATGCTGTATTGGTTAAAATCGCTTCAAAATTTGCCATTATTTGTCGTAAAAAGTAAATGACAAAAAAATGTTATTGTGAAATATCCATGAGAGATAGACATATACCATCGCGGAGTTTTCTGTAGACCTTTTCAATGTGTACAAATAATTAGTACATTATTTTGATAAATCTCGTAGGGTTCAGTTTGCGTTTGCAATGTAAGCGGAAAAAAATATGATAATTAACGACATCACATTAGAAACCTCAAAAATAACAGTATTTCTCCACTATTTAATGGATGTTATTATACATATAAACCTTCCTCTTGAATCACTCTATCTATTGAAAAAAACCGCATCAATATCCGGTGCGTAGTTTTAAAGATTTAAGCATACAAAGGGACATATGGACAGAGAAAGCGACTTTGTTTTATACTATGTAGTGATTCTTTAGATTAAAATAAATCAGTATAATATTTCTTGAAATTATAGAAAATACAAAAAGTTTTACATAAGGGTAGGCAAGAACATATTTATTACATCTTTTGAATTTTATAGAAAAATTTTGGCCATTTTAATATTAAGGACAAGGTATCTAAATTCAACATTTGGACAAGGTGATAAGCTGGAGTATCTAAAAGCTGCATTATAGCGTCAAATAGCTGATATATTTCTTAGGTTTTGATTTTTTTCCAGAAAAATTTTCTAGCAAGAATCATTGCGTTATAGGTGCTCTAATATTTATGACGTTATTGAATATTTTAATGTTGAAGAAGAATTTTTATTTAATTTTCCATAATGAAGTTAACAGATACTTAATTTTGATGAAGACGAAGTTTAAAAGGTGTGTGATGATAAATTTAAAATTGTTGACATTCTAAATGATTTATATTTTCGTCCTAATAGTATAATTTATTCTGAAGCTACCTAATTGTCTGCTTTAATACCTAAAATATATTTTTTTAATTGTTGGAGTATTTCCCCGACTTGTTTAAGACTTTTCGTTTACAATAAAGACGTAATATGTGGTCCGCAAATATATTAAGACTTTCTTTTGCTCCTTTAAAATTAACCTAAATAATCGTTTGTAGTGAAGATCGCATCTAAACATGTCTAAAAGTTAAGTCGTATAGGTTAAACAGAAAAAAAATATTTATCATCAATATTTTTTAATCAACAAATTATAACAAAGCTAATAACAGTAATAATAAAAAAAATCATAATGATTATATCAGTCTTGCATCTATGAATGAAAAATGGAATGGATATTAAAATAAATCAATTAGTGTTTACTATGATGATAGATAACCTTGTACACTGGTACCTTAACTGGTACAGGTTTGGTAATCCTTATAGGAACATGCTTTTCGACTGTTACTGGGTAAGGTTTATCCACATGGTATGTAACTTCTTTCTCTACCTTGTATGGCACTGGTTTCTCCACTGGAATACTAATTGTTTTAACAACAGGTATAGCAACAGGTTGGGGTACCTGAATTTGAATTGGAAACGGTTGTCCTACAGGTACTGTTACTGGTTTAGGTACTGGAACTGGTACTGCCTGAGGAATCTGAACTACCTCATGTTTATATACAGGAATAGGTACTTGCTTGGTGATTTCCACTGTATGTGATAGATCATGTCCACCATAATCTCCACCATCATAACCCGCATTTACGACCACGAAAACACAGAAGATTGAAATACTAGCTAAATTTTTATTCATGTTGTAAAAGTGTTAATACACGTAAATAATTAAGCTGATCGCAATGTTATAATTGATACAGTTTGTTGACTGATACTTCCTTTTTAAAACGAAAGATTTATATACTGTTGAACGCGTTTACTTTCACCATCTCTTTCTAATAAAATTATCAAATGAGAGGTATAGTAAAGATGACTGGTCCCGTAACTAATTTGACTTAACAATTATTATGCAACTAATCATTTCTGCCCCTGGCTGACGAAAACAGGGCAATGAACTTTTGACATTCTAAAGTAATGAAAAATTAAAAAGACGAAAAAAACTTTGTTTGGTGCTTTCAATCTAAAATTTGTATTGTCTATTTTAAAATGTTTTTTATCATTTTTTTTTCAATAAAAATCGTTGTTGTTTAGTGGAAATTTTATGTTATTAAAGATTTAATTAAAATATGAGAGTAGCCAGGAAAAAAAGCTAAAATATTCAGTCTACGATGGCCCCCCGAAATATACTAATCTTAGATTTGAAGTAGTAAGATAATCTTATAACCATTATTATTTTATAGATATATAATATTATTATAAAACCGTACAATAATAAGAGTGATTTTATAAAGTGCGTTGCTATGATCATTAACTTCATAGTCACCCTGTAAACTTATAACTTTCTAAGTTAATCCAGAGAGCAGATTGGATGTTGAGTGTGCAATTAGATCAACTTTATTTACAAATTTACTTTGGTTAATTACAAAGTGGGACACATAGTACAAGTTGACATGTAAAATGTTCTAATTGGAAAACGTCAGGTTTACATATCGCTTTGGAGATCTGAGCAATGAGATAGAGATTACTGATGCAGATAATTGTATTTGGAAAGGCCAGTTACACTAATTTGCTGGTGTAAAATTATTCATGACGAAAGTTCAATTAAATCAACTTACGTCTATAAACTTTTATAGTATATTAAAGTGATATAGAATTTAGTAATCACTACATAGTATAAAACAAAGTCGCTTTCTCTGTCCCTATGTCCCTTTGTATGCTTAAATCTTTAAAACTACGCACCGGATTTTGATGCGTTTTTTTTCAATAGATAGAGTGATTCAAGAGGAAGGTTTATATGTATAATAACATCCATTAAATAGTGGAGAAATACTGTTATTTTTGAGGTTTCTAATGTGATGTCGTTAATTATCATATTTTTTTCCGCTTACATTGCAAACGCAGGCTGAACCCTACGAGATTTATCAAAATAATGTACTAATTATTTGTACACATTGAAAAGGTCTACAGAAAACTCCGCGATGGTATATGTCTATCTCTCATGGATATCCCACAATAACATTTTTTTGTCATTTACTTTTTACGACAAATAATGGCAAATTTTGAAGCGATTTTAACCAATACAGCATTAATCCTTATCCAATTAAATAGCTTAAATACATTGTTGATTTAATATAGATCTATATGGTCCTTTACAGCACAAGATTTAAATGAATATTTTCGAAGATATTACAGATTTAAAATTGCGGGAAGTAGCGCTTGCGGCGGTACTGGCCGACCGGGGCGGCGGCAGCGTGCCTATAAATAGCGCGTCGGAGGCCGATGTAATAATTGTTGTAAAAATAAAATAAATAGTCACAGTTTTTCTGTAGTGTATTTAGTATCAGCATTGCACCCGTGCGAAGCCGGGGCGGGTCGCTATTTACTGATAAAAAAGTATTTTGGTTCTGCTTCGTTCGATTGTAAAAGTTCCTATGCGACAATTATGATTTTTTCGCATAGTTTCATCTCGTTTTGTCCCTGAAAAGTCTTGAAGAATACCACACCTACAACATGTTAAAGACTAAATCAAAATATCCCACATGAGAAATCAAAAGTCATCCACAAAAAAGTTTAATTATCTACAATTTGTTGTCAGTCTTTTTAGTGTTTAGCCTCCTTACATAGTTTTTGGCTTGCTTAGATAAATTTATCTTGAGGACATTTTAAAGGGACGTTACACAGTCTAATATTTCAGACTTTTTTTTTTAAATCAATTTAGAGACCTTACTTTTTGGTAAATATGAATGAATCTTTGCTTAAAGAATCAAAATGTTGAAAAATCGAAAGAAAAAACAGTATCATGATTTTATAGTCCTTGTCTGTTATGAATCTATATTAGTACCAAAGAACGAACTTCAAGTTACAATATGGTGCTCAACAAGCATGTACACCTCCAAATAGCTCGAAAACTTAGGGTTATGGAAAAAATCTTTTGACTATTTCCTGATGATCAAGAATTTGATCTTAAACTTGACCTTCAGGTATTCAGAGGTCGAGTTGGTTGCAGAAATGTAAACTACCGAAAATTTCACATTCAATCAAGTAAATTAGTTTCAAGGACACTTGATTGAAAGTAATCACAAAAATATTTATTTATATTTACTTGCAAAAAGCATGTTTTAAATTACGGAACTTGAACAACATGGTCTCCATTTCTATGAGATTTTCAGGTGTGCAACGATAATTCTATACATCTGTGAATTCGCACGTTTATCAATGCAAATTTCCCATTATATGGGCCTTGCTATTAAAATAGGATATGCACGTTGTGTTTGTGTTACTAAATCCTCATTTTGGATTTAATTTATTTGTTATTGTTTGCTTGTTCCAATTTAAAATGAAAAATACTACATCCTTTGTGATGTTTGTGATATTTGATATTAATTTTTAATCAAAAAAAGGTCGTGGTTTGGTCAATTTTTCTGAAAAATAATTGGTAATATAATTTGAAATTTTATTCCAAACAAACATAAAGTTTGTTTTGATTCATAGTTGATATTTTACAGTTTGTTATTAAATCAACCAGTGCGAAAAATCATGATGCAGTGGCATCAAAATTGCAATTGGTAAATTTTGCACTGACGAAGATACGAGAGTGAATGTACCTCAGGGGATTAAGTCAAAGTAAAATAATTTTTATATCTTTGAAATTACCTTTCTTGAAGCTGAGCATTTCGAAAAAAATTGTTAGAATTTAAAATTGATTGAATGAATATTAAATAAGTTATGAGTTTCGGAACCAAACATTCTGAACCGAGATATTTTAAGTAAGTAGATAGTCAAATGAGAGTTGCAAGCAGAACGCCACATGTTTAAAGAGAATTTCTATTATTATTGTTATGAACCTGAAAATATAAGGGCAAACTCTCCTTAAAACTCTAAAAATTAAGCAAAATCGTGTTTTTAAATCAGTGGCTCCAATTTAAAATACATTAATAAATTTTAATAAAAGATTTTTAGTTTCTTTTTTTTTTCTGGCAATGTTTAAATGAAATGTCTTGTGAATTATTGTATATTTTGATAGCGCAGACCAAATAAAGGTTAAGTTATTGTTATGTTTTATATACCTAAGGCTTGAAATATTTAATATTTAACCATTCTTGAAATTGTACATCAAAACTGAAGAGATGTGTCTGCCTTGCCTATCAAGTCAGAAATTTTAAATTGTTTTGGTACTTTAATAAAATCATTACAATTTATTGTAAAATAAAAACTATATCAAAAAATTATACAGGGTTAGTACAAAACTTACATTTGATTTTTATAATCATTAAAGTCAAATATCTTATTTATTTTAAATGGAATACTTTGTATTTAATATTGAATTTATAATCTAATTTGAACCTCCAAGAAGAAAAGATTGATGTAATTTTAGTAATTAGGGAGTGTAAAGAAAATTGCTTGCTAGCATCAAGAATATATGCTCAAAAATATCTTAATATACCTTATACTGACAATGAAGAAAATAAAATTTTAAATTATGGGATCTCTGGTTGAATATCCGCATATAAATCTCCGAAAAACTTATAAAACAACAATAATAAGTAACTGCAGCATTGAAAGAATAATAAAAAAAGATAAGTTTCTCCTCTATCGTATTCAACTACATTAGAAACTTTTAGAAGTAGATTCACACCGAAAAGTCGCATTTTGTTTATGAGTTCTAGAAATATTAGAAGATGATCAAAATTTCTTTAATTTTGTCCTTTATTTTTAATAAATCCACATTCCATAATAATGGATTAATCATCAGGTATAGTTTCCATTATTATAGTAATGAAATTCCCAATTTATTTAGAACTGTTGTTCGTCAGCACAAGTGGTTTTTCAATGTATATGGTTGAAGAATTGTAACGCATGTGGTAGGTCTATACTTTTTCAATTGCCGTTTAAAACAAATTTATCTGTACTTCTGGAGAATGATCCACTGAATATTCGATAAAGAATAAAGCTGCTTGGTGCTCCTGCGCACTTCCAAATTAACGTTAGAAATGAGTTAAATGCCCCATATTCCAATAAATGGATAGGACGTGGAAGAACACTATTCTGGCCAACAAAGTCTCAAGATCTAACAAGTCCTGTTTTTTTTTTCTTATGGGGATATATTAAAAATATTGTTTATGATATATCGGTAAGGACATCCGCAAATATTAAAAAACGAATAAGAATAGCAACAAATCAGATTTGATATCTTCTGTGTTTGCTGATTGAAGATCAGCTAAGAATTTTTTTGTCAACATTCACAACACAATTTGGGGCAGCAAGGACACCAATCAAAGAGGTGAGCAATTTTTAGAATACATCTTCAAATATAATCTCACCATAAACAATATAGGAAATACCCCTACACTTGTAATAAGGGTAAGAAAAGAAGTACTAGATATCAGCATTTAGTTTAGAAACCGATTCTCCTGAGGCAGTTCTTAGAAGAAATCCTAGGAAAATAGATTGGGAAAAATACAGCACAAATCTGAAAACAAATTAAGCACTTATTCAGATTAAAGGACGCACTAAACACCATCTCGAGGTGGAAAATGACCTGAAAGAAGTAAATGAGGCAATATTCGAAGCCTATGAATCGAGTTGTCCCATACAAATAAGCAAAAGTTGTAGGGATGCACCTTGTTGGAATGACGATCTGTCAGAGCTAAGATCCGAAACGCGCCAACTCTTTAATTGAGCGTGACGGAGAATTTTCGTAGAGTTACACTTAAAAACTCACAACCTAAAACAAAGAAATTAGGAAAGCTAAAAGAAACACCTCCAAGAAATTCTGTGATAACATTCATTCTACACCTGCCGCAGCTAGACTACACAAAGTCATGGTGAAGGGTAGGGTCGACAAAGCAATGGCACTTAGAACAACAGACGGAGAGCGAGGAGAAAACAGTAGTACTCCTACTCAACATTTACTTACTGGGGAGTAAATCTAGCACCGCAAATGATGAAATAGAACATCACAAAAAATCCACCAGAGAAGCAATAGCAATGGGTAGACGCATATGTAGTAGCGGTCGTCTAAAATGGGCAATGAACACCTTCCGACTGCAGGAGCTGACGGAATAATCCATGTTTTGCTCCAAAGAGATTTTACCACACATACCTCGCATCAGTTAAAGTAGCCTAGAATTGGACTACATGTCAGAAATATGAAGAAGGGCCAGAGTCATCTTCATTCCGAAAGCGGGGAAAGTTCCTGAGTGAAATAGGACTGAAGGACCTTCTTTAGCGGGCAAGGTATCGTTAACGACTTAGCACCAGTAGGAGAACACAATAGATCTGTTAGGTCGTAGTGTCCAGATCCCCAATTTTACGCACAAACCGTTGGTGGTGTTAGTCTAGGCTCAAACGCCGTCCCAGTAAAATGGTCTTGCCCGAGGAAAGTTTTCCAGGTAGAGGAAGGATGAATTGCATTATCTCTCTTATTCAGAGTATCATTCTTTTCAGTTTCAATTGACTTACAAATTATTCTTGCCTTGTAATGTTCTATCTTAACTATTTGCTGGCAGCTGTCTAAAACAATTTTGTGTGCTGTTTCCAAGTGATATTTGAAAAGGACTAATTTTTATTTCTTATGCTGAGTTTATATTTTTTTTTACCTTTTCAATTTGTTTCTGCTGATTTGGCCTAGGTAAACTTTAATACAGATGCCGTACGCGATCTTATCTATCCAAAGAACAAAATCGATTTGGAAAATCAAGGAGTGTATAAGAATAAAATAATTTGTACTGTTGAATGGATGATAAGAGTGTTTTCTTTACTCTTCAATTTTCCTACAACAGATTTAAAAAACGAATAAAAATTTAATATCAGATGTTTCACATCATATATCTTTTGCAATGAAATATTGTATACACATGTTTTCAATTAACCCAACGAAATTGCATAAAAGAGTAACAACTTCTACAGAACCTTATCATAATGCGTAGCAAATACGCATTTAATCGGATCTTTAACTTATAAGTAGATATGACTTAGCACACACAAATTTTAATATTTAGTAACTAGTTGCAAAACATGAATTGATTTAATTAGAAAACAAATTTCACAACGAAAATATTTTGGTGATTAGTAAAAAATTTAATTTTTCGAGTAAAAATCAATCCAAATTTACGGCGGTAGATTACCAATTTACTTAGTACCAAACCTAGAATTAAACGCAAACACAACGTGACATAGCTAACTAATTATTAAGGTAAATATAATCAGGCATTTGTATTTATAGTAGTAAAGATTCCCTATGGGTCTACAATATTTGAATCGAATAGATTAAAACTTTTGGGTATAGAGAATATCATCAATTTACATATATGTACATAGTCTTGCTATAAGTTTTATCCATAAAAGGGGATGTATAGGTGGAAAAAACCACGAAAATATAAATATTTTATTCTCTTTCGAACTGTTCGGAGCTATTACATCAAATTAATTTCCGTACTGCCAGCACAAATATGAAATCATCCATTCTGTTTTATCCACATAACGACCCCTAGAGAATGTTCCAAATCAGTACAAGACTATATTTAACAGTTTTATGGAATAATATGTGATTCATTGGTAGAAAGTATTATGGCTGTGCTATTCTTTTTGTTTTTGTTTAAGATATTATTTACTGTTACATATGAAATATTATTCAATATATTATTATTTTAAAAGGCCTTTTTAATGGAGGTTTTTGTTAGACATTAATGCTAAATATATAAATATATAGATAATTCTTTTGAGCCACTTTAAATAAAGAATAATTTTGTATTCAGTTTAAACGATAATCTAGTTTAATATCCATTTGAATGGCGTAAACAACAAATCTACTTAATCCCAAATTTGAAATCAGTGACACAAACACAGCGCGATTTCTCTTCTTTATTAGCAAGGCAAATATAATAGGAATTTGCATTGATAGGCGTGAGAGTTCACAGATGTATCGTATTATCGCGCTGCACCTGAAAATCCCACTGCTCAAAACTTTTTGATGTTGACTGTGCGGGAATTTAGGAATGAATTAAAAAATCGTATTTGTAATTCATAACAGAGGTCTGCGATTAATGTAATAAAGGGTGGTTCCAATAAAAATTTATAAAATAAAAAACATCAAAGAAGTGAAAATGATACAAGTATAAGTTACACTATTAAACAAAAATAAGGCAATATTTTTAAAAGATGTACAAATCCGAATAATATAATATACTAAATGAGTAATATTTGAGTTTATTTTATGTCTAATTAGCTACCGTCCAGACTTCACACGGGAGTGATGCTTCACTCTTTGTTTATGCAACGCATACGAAGATATCTTTCCGACAATTGATTTTTTTCCGATTTTATTAAATTAATACACTTAAATCTTTCTACCGAAAGACTCTATTCATTACCAAAAATCGGTATATATATATATATATATATATATATATATATATATATATATATATATATATATATATATATATATTATGAAATGACGTTACGAAGCGTCCATCACCTTTTTATTTTCAAAATAGTTCTAGCTAGTGTAATTCTTAAATATGTTTAATGTTTTAAATAGTATAGATAAAATAAATTTCTACCAAAAAATCGTTTTATATAGAATTACAAATGAGATTTTTGGTATTTCTAATTACTCTTCTTATTTTAGACGTAAAGCATGACTTTTCAAAGTTAAATTTGACTTTCGGCATTTTAATTATTTTCTTCATAAACCTTGGTGACCTTATGGAAAGGATGTCTGCTCAGAGGGTAGGATGATCTGAGGTCCAATCTAGGTAGATGAACAATATCAACTGAAACCTTAATTGTCAATTTAGATTAGTATTATATTTAGTTCAGCTTAGTGGATCACAGAGTTACTTTTTTTTTTTTGATTATGTAGTTTGTTTTTTCACAGATGTTTATACTATGGATATAATCTGAATGATGCTTGTTTCCAATGTTTAACTAGATTCAGCATTAATTTATATATAACTAGCGACCCGCCCCGGCTTCGCACGGGTGCAATGCTGATACTAAATACACTACAGAAAAACTGTGACTATTTATTTTATTTTTACAACAATTATTACATCGGCCTCCGACGTGCTATTTATAGGCACGCTGCCGCCGCCCCGGTCGGCCAGTACCGCCGCAAGCGCTACTTCCCGCAATTTTAAATCTGTAATATCTTCGAAAATATTCATTTAAATCTTGTGCTGTAAAGAACCATATAGATCTATATTAAATCAACAAGCTATTTAATTGGATAAGGATTAATGCTGTATTGGTTAAAATCGCTTCAAAATTTGCCATTATTTGTCGTAAAAAGTAAATGACAAAAAAATGTTATTGTGGGATATCCATGAGAGATAGACATATACCATCGCGGAGTTTTCTGTAGACCTTTTCAATGTGTACAAATAATTAGTACATTATTTTGATAAATCTCGTAGGGTTCAGCCTGCGTTTGCAATGTAAGCGGAAAAAAATATGATAATTAACGACATCACATTAGAAACCTCAAAAATAACAGTATTTCTCCACTATTTAATGGATGTTATTATACATATAAACCTTCCTCTTGAATCACTCTATCTATTGAAAAAAACCGCATCAAAATCCGGTGCGTAGTTTTAAAGATTTTAGCATACAAAGGGACATAGGGACAGAGAAAGCGATTTTGTTTTATACTATGTAGTGATTCTTTTCATTACTATTTAAATAAAATTAAATAAATAACTTTTAACAAGTTACGAATGCAGTATTTCTCCACATACCTTTTGACATCCACTTATTTTACGTATAGAAAATAATATTTATTATAAAATCCCTAAACTGCACCATTTTTCAAAAAAAAACGGATATATTTTTCATTTATAAATGTTATATAGTCACAGTCATGGGAGCACTAAATTATCTTATTATTTTAGAAATAATTACCGTTTAAAATCATCCTAAGAATAAAGTATTTTTAGTTAGTCTTAAATAGTAAATTAGGACAATCATTTTAAGTTTAAACATTTTTAGCACCTTCCGAAAACAAATTTCTTTAATAGAATATTTTGTTCAGAAAACTTCATTAAAAAATTAAAACTAAATATAGACCATTTTTTTTATAAAGAATTATGGTTTTTATATATTCGATTTTTTAGTTTATTGTTTTTTGATTAAGTATTTCTTTAAAATGTTTTTAATGCTGCTAAAAATATTTAAATTATTTAGGGGGCTCTAAATAGTTAGTTACCCTAGCTGGTAAGAGAGTGCGTTATTATCTAAGCCAATAAAAAAGGGTTCTATATTAGGTCTTGCATTAGGCAATTTCAACATAGCTCTGCGAGTATGTTGCCCACTTTAAATACATTGTTGTAACAATTTTTTGTTTTGGGAAAAAAAAGCGTCTTCGAGAAACTGGTAATTTTGTTCCTACAACAATAACGGAATCTTACGACTAGGACACCGGATGTTGGAGAAGAGATTTTCTAAAGATACAGTAAATAGAACTTAAAGAGAACGGTTAAATTGAGATTAGGCTTCTGCCAATTCATTAACAAAGACAAAGCACATAATATAAATTATTATAAAAACATTTTATTTGCCGCGATGTGTGTTGCTTCACGGGAAGGGGTCAAGTAAATTTACATAATGAACATGTTTACGCCAACGAAAATTCACACGCAATAAAGGTTGTGCAACATGAATTTGAAGTTAACGTACGAGCAGGGATCATAGATATATCTATTACTAGTCCTGCCATCTTACCACCTCGTTTAAATGGGTTAAATTACCTAGGACAACCTAGTAAAATTTACAAATTTATTTAATAATCTTTTACTGGCTACTAGGTAAAATATGTGATTTATGCACTACCGTTCATCTCTACACGTCACATTAAATGTAATAAATTATTTAAATGAGAATTTTTAAAATGAATGGAGCGGCAGAGAAAATAATGCTCCTGTAAACTAGCCACCTTGCTTATAGGGTTTAACGCCAATACATTACTTTTTAAGGAACCCTTAAATAGAAGATTACCTAAAAAAGAATTGTGGAACCCAACACAAAATTCAGTAAACATTTTATGCTTAGATGCAGAGATGATAAAAAGGATGCAGTTCAGCGTTCCTTTTGAACTAATCTTTGTGTATATGAAAATAGAAATCATTTTGAACATTTACTTACAGTTTAATTTAACAAATAAATAAAATTTTTCTGTTTTGGCCTGTTATTGGCTTTGTGTGTTCCTTGCTGGTTCATTCTTACATTATTATCATTGTTAGCTCGTTATCATATAAATTTTTATTTTTGTTGGCCTGTTGGCCCTTAAATAGACCCTATATTTTCTGGATCAATCCTGATACTGGATGAAACGTGAAGGAGGGCTACGGCGATTTTGATTAAGCAACGAAATATTTGAATTGGATTATCTTAAAAACGACTGCACGAAGCGACATCTACTAGGTATAATTTTTTTGGATAAAAAATGTCAAGCAATAAGAACATTTAATTAGAATTTTAATAAACTGAGGCACAAAGAAGTTATATATATTTAGATGTAGTTGAACTGCTCCTGGTGGTGCCCTCTGCAATGTATATCGAAACTCTAATCAGATATTAATGTATCATTCTTAGAAAAATAAAATACCAAATTTAATGAAAATCAGGCTATTATTAAGACAAAAAAGTCTTAAAAAATTATAACTTTGACACCGTGTATTTCGGAAACTATCAACTTTTGTACCAAGGTAAATTGAGCTATATCCCCATATTTTAGCCTCAGCAATTTGCGCTAGCATCTTGCAAGCTCCCGGTATAAAATTAACATTCATGACATAACAATTTTCCTTGACCGAGTCAAAGATAAATACGTAAACACGGCGAAACGAGTGTAACAAACTGTGGTGTTATCGACAAATAAATACTCAAAGTTTCTCGACTATACCACGTAACAAATGACACAATTCCCCGGCGAATGAACAGAAACAAAGAAATAATTGGATCTGTCATAAAAAGGAAACTCTTATATTTCACCTAGTATATTCAGAAAAGAAAAATATCAGAAACTGAAGTTTTTATGCTAGAAATATTGATACCCTGGAGACAACGTGCCAATGGCGGAATAATGTAGTTCTGAAACAATTGATGATAAGGATTTTGATTACATATTACAAAAGTAGAGCCCATTCTATGACCATGTCATAATGATCTCTAAACGTTGATTCAAAACATCGCTCTCTGACATTTAGTTAAAGCTATAATCCAATTAGATAATACCTAAAATTACTTTATTTTCTTGATAACAACTAAAAAAATTATTTTTATTTAGTTTTAAATATACTTCTTACAAAATTTACATAGTCAATTTTTAACGTTCCAGCGTTAAGATCGTTTTATGTTCTATATAGGACATTGATATGAATTTGCGTCATTTCCGCAATAAATATGACCGCCCATAAGTTTATTGGCCATGTGGCAACACAATAAAAACAAGAATTCTAATCCTTATATACATTTTCTTCGAATTCAGTAGAACCCGGTAAGAATCCGATTATTATAGAACTTACATTTCAGTTGTTTTCATTAATAGATGCTTTCTTGCAATAACGCTACTTTCTAATCGGTGTTTCGATTAATAACGTCAATTTTGCTAAGAGATGGCGTCACTAGTACATTTGTTGGTATATATTTATGACACCTATGGAATTTCGAAAGGTAAATGTATGCAATTAAAAGCTAGTTTGTTGTCAATTGCCGCTGTGCAAAAAACATAGTTCTTTGTAGGTTCGAAAATGTCGAAGTTTGTATCAGGAAAGGACGTTTTGCGGGGAAGTTTAATAACCTCCTGTCATCTAAAGAAAATAGCTGCTAAAAGTTATCGATAGTTGGTTGAAGCTTATGGTGAAAATATTTTAACCCAAAAAACTTGTTAACAATGGTTTAGATACTTCAAGAGTGGCGATTTTTATGTAAAAGACAAAAAGCGTCTAGGTCAGCTGAAAAAGTTTGCAAGAATCAATGGATGTAGACTCAATTCAACCTTTAAAATAATTAGCAGCAGCATTGAAAGTTTTCCAATTCACTACACGTCTACACCCATTAGGCAAGATCCAGAAAGAAGGAAAATGGATTCCGTATGCATTAAAAGACAGAGGCGTTAAAAGGGAAAACCTACTTGTGAAATTTCGCTTGCTACACAGAAAAGGAATAGTTTTTGAATCGAGTTACTCTGTATTTGGTGGAATGATAAAGGAGCTCCGTATTACGAACTACTAAAACCTGGTGAAACAATTACTGGAGACTGATATTGACAACAATTGATAAAATTAAATCGAACATTGAAGGAAAAATGACCAATATACGTCAAAACACACGATAAAGCAATTTTTTAACATGACAATGCTCGGCCTCGCGTTGCAAAATGTTTAAAAAATATATTTAAAAAACGTTAAATGGGATACTCTACCTCGCCAGCCGTATTCACAGAACTTAGCCCCTTTGATCTACTATTTATTTCAATCAATGTTCAGAACAACATTTTACGAAGAAGTGAAAATTTGACTTGTTAAATGGTTGGCCTCAAAAATACTAACAATTCTTTTGGCACAGATTTGAATACCCTTTAGTGACGAGAACCAATGAGAGTGAGATTGATCTGCAAGTCGAGATACGCTATCAGTGCGAGAGGTCTTCACCTTCTTTTAAGACTCTCTTTTGATCTGGAATAGTGCTTTTGATTCCTAGCTAGCACAAAGAACGCCTGTTTTTATAAAATAAGCCTTGTACAGTTTCATCTATACATACATGTATTTATAAATACTAGCTGCAAGTCTGTCGTTTCACTATTGACATTTAGATTTCGTAAGAGATGGCATGGAATTCTGGGAGATGGCGCAGCTTGTATCGGACTTTTCATTTAGTATAAGTTGCTTTAGCTTAAAAAAATTCTTTGTCTTAGTCCAATAAAAAGAGATAAAACAATTGGTAACTGCGCCAAACTTTGCATAGATCTGAAAATTACACAATAATATATCAAAAGTCCCCACAGATCTTATGTCTGTCAAAAATTTAATTCAAAGCCATTTTTTTCGTAAACTGTGTTATCGTAAAAACAGTTCAGACAAAAGCTGTATGCAATTCTTTATAAAAAATGTTTTTGTGCTGTTTTTCCTTCGAAACACGAAATTACAAGTAATAAAATAACAAATAACGGTTCCTTTTGATGCATTACTGTAGGTAGCAATAAATTAAATTTCATACCCGGCATCTGCAACGCAAGCACAACGTGATACACTATTAGAAACACAAATTAAAATGAAAATTTGCATTGATAGGCGTGCGAGCTCGCAGATGTGCAGTATTATCATTACCCGTAAAAATCCTGCAGCTTAAAATGCCTGTTGTTGGATACTAGTTATTTACGAAGTGTTATTATTTTATAAATGGGGTAATATATCAATTTTGCTAGCGAATATTGATTTCTTTTTGCAGTCGACAATAAATCTTAAGTGCCAGTGTATGTAATATTATAAAAAAAATATAGTTTATTTTTTTAAAGGAACGTCGGTTATAAAATCAGTCAAAATAAAACTCTTTCACTTAATCAAAGAGAAGTTGAATTTAATAATATCGCTAGATAATATTTTGTTGCCAATCATTTGTTTATACTACAGTATGCTATAGATATGCTTTCTCACTAACCGACTTCTAAAAGAAGGAGGTTCTCTATTCGTCGCGTATGTATGTTTTTTTTATGTATGTACACCGATTACTCCGGAACGGCTGCACCGATTTGAATGAAATTTTTTACGTTATGTTCAGGAAGTTGCTGCGGTGGTCCCATATTTTTTTAGATGAAATTGGTGCAGTAAAATCCAAGATGGCGCTTACAATAAGGCGGCCAAAAAAAATAATTTTGTCCGATTTTCGCCAAAATTAGTATGGAGGAATTTTCGGGGTTGTACCCAACGAATCTGAAATTATTTTTAAAAAATTCAAAATAACGGATCCAATATGGCAGACAAAGAAAATTAATTTTGTCTAATTTTCTCCAAAATTGGTACGGGGGAGTTTTCGGGGCCGCACATGACGAATCTAAAATTATTTTTAAAAAATTCAATGTATCCAATATAGTGGATAAAAAATTAATTTTGTCTGATTTTTTCAAAATTGATATGGGGGAGTTTTTGGGATAGCACATTACGAATCTGATATTATTTAAAAAAAAAATTAAATATGGCGGATAAAACATGGTGGATTAAATATTCTACATCTCTGAATTTTGTCTAAAGTCAGTATTGGGGGATTTTTGTTAGTGTTAATTACGATTAAAATAATTTTAGAAAAATTCAATCTGGCGGAATCAATATGGTGTCCTAAAAATTTTACATTTTTCGACTTTCTCCAAAACTGATATACAAGTTTTTTCAGGATGTAAATTATGAATTCAATAGTATTTTTCAGGATTCAATATGGCGAATTTAATATAGCGGACTAAAAATTTTACATTTTTCGATTTTGTTCAAATGTGCAAATGAATCGTTTTTGAGGATATAAATAGCGAATATAAAATTATTTTAAGAAAATCTAATACGTCAGATCCAATATGACCGTTTAGAATTTTAAATTTCTGGATTTTATCTAAAATTGGTACTAGGGGGCTTTGAAGGGTTTAAATTTAGATTAGATTAAAACGTTAAAATAATTTTTTTGAAATTTAATATGGCGGATCCAATATGGTAGGAAAAAAATTTTACCTTATTCGCATTTTTTCAAATTTGGTATTAGGAGGTTGAGGGGTGGTGTGTTACGAATATGAAGTTAATTTTTTACAACTATTAGGTTAATAAAATACTATATGAGGGACTAAGAATTTTACATTTTCCAGTTTTCTATAAAATTGATATTGCGGGGTTCTTGGGGCGTATATAAACTTAATATACAATATAAAATATATCGGGCTAAACAATTAACGTCTCAAATTCTTTAAATATCAATATTGGAAGGTTTTGGGGCCTATATTACCAATCTAAAATTAATTTGAAATTTAATATAGTGGATTTACTTTACTAAAAAGTGAAAAATAACTAGAAATTTTTATATGAAATTGAAATTTTTGAAGTCGGCGCCAAATTATTTCCAAATGATATAAATAACTACTAATATATACAAATTATGGTAAGAAAGCAATTACAAATAAAGCATTTTTAATCTGTTTATGCGAATCACATTTTGTCAGATATTAGTTTGGCGCCGACTTCAAAAAGTTCAATTTCTTATAAAAATTTATAGTTATTTTTCACTTTCTAGCGCACTTCTAGAAGTAGGTTTAATTTTTTTATAAAAATTTTATTTTAATTTTTTCTTTAAATGCCACAAGATGACTTTGGTGTGTCGTGTTGTTTTATGGCTTTCTTTAACTGATACCATAAGTTTTGTTATACCTTAAGATGAGAACTTTGCGGAGGTATTTGAATAATTTTTATGAATATCTATACCGGGCTTCTAGTGTTTATTTGAAGGTTATAGGTTTTATTAAATATTACGACCTTTCGTCTAGTGTTTACCTCAAAACGCCACCGCGTAGCTCGCATAATTGTACTTATTTCGATCACATTTCACTAAATATACTTCTAGAATAAATAGTTGTGTAGCTTAAAATTTGATTAGTTTCACTTTAAAACAGCTAAAGTTAACTATTAATCGAAACGTCATGATGTTCAAAAAAAAATGAAGACAGTGAATATCTAACTACTTTGCATTATATTCTTTATTGCAGGTTGCCTATTTTGGCGCTATTTATTTTCTGAAAAACGTAATATTCATAGGTTATATTACCGTTATGTTTCATATCTATAAAATCTAAATATTCGAAATTCTAAAGAGAATAACTATGTACTTTGTTTTTTAGTATACCTTATTCTCTATAAAAGCAAAAATACCCTATTTTTGCAACAAAAACCCTTTTAAAGAAGAGATAAGATAATTTTATTCAGAATACGACTTTCTGCCTGACTGTTTATTCCGCAGTGCAGCCGCGGGGCTCAATTGATTATGTGAATGGAACAACATGTCACATTTTATTGAAATCTGTGGCTGCAGGTTATTGGAATTCCTTTTTATATCTCTTTTATTATGGAAAGGGTACAATATAACACATCCTTTTCAGGTTTTTTTTTTTTTGAAAAAAGAAAAACATTGTTTATTTAGGGATGTAGGAAGGTAAATCGTAATAAGAGAAAACACAAACATACATGTGGTTCAAACTAAAACAAACGAAGACGATCAGTGAAGGAAAACTCTTACACGATAAGGGTTTTATGAACTATTTATTTAAGAAAATAAATATTCGTCTGCAAAGAACATCTAACTAAAAAGGATAAAGTAAGACTAAAAATAAATTACAAAAAAAAGCTAAATCGACTTCAAAGAATTGCAATTAATGAAAATTATTTTGATAAATTAGATTGCTTCTTCTTCTTTTCAACCTGCGTTTATCCACCTCTGGATATAGGTCCTTCGCAGTTCCTTCTACCCCTCCCAATCTTATGCTATACATGGTCACTGTTTCCCTACTACTGTTCTGATATCGTCTACCCCAGTATCTATGATCATCTTGGACTTCACCAGCTAATCATCCATGTTCATCTTTCATCTCTTTGTCGAAGTACGTGTCCAAGTCATTGTTATTTCCGCTTTGCTACTTCCTCAATGATATCTGTAACTTTTATTCTTCTCCTCATTTCTCCATTTCTGAGACCAAACATGGCATATTGCATTATTCTTCGTGATAATTCTGAGATTAAGTTTTAATGATTACTATGGTCTCCAATCTAAAAATACTGATAAGCATTATGCAGGTAATATAAACCTTGGCTTTTAGATTTATCGTTCTAGTGACTGTTGTGAAAACATGGCAATTATTAAGCCTTGGTATTAGTACAACTTGTGGATTGAAATGGGGTAGGGGAGACATAGTGTTAAAGTGGTTCGACGGTCAAATTGCAAAGTAAAATACGAACAAACATTACTATATTCTCTATCTACCTGTAAAAAGTAGTTTAACTTGCCATTCTTTTTAGTTACAATAAAATATTTTGATAGTGTATTGGGTTTAATTTTCCTAGAGTAGATCTTCGTCTATGAAAACCCCCTTAAACTCCTTATAGTAAGAAGAGTCTGTGGCCAAGTAAAAATTAAAAGCGCAAAAAGTTGTGAGCAAGTCAACTAAAGCTGCCCCTGCAAATCGAATTCGAGTAGTTAATTCCCTTTATTCCTTTTTTTTAATGGGGTTATAAGAAGGCTTCAAAAATTTTGAGAATATTTGGAAATACTCCTTGGAAATTTAAATGTTAATAAGACACTGTAAAATCTGGAGAAAGAGAAAAAACTACAAACCATGTATGGTGACACTATTACGTTTCTTTCAAAGAGGTGAGTGGTGAGTGTGAAGTTTTCGGAGTTTACTTAAATAGTTAAGTTTAGATCGTGGATTTTCAACAATAATGAAGGTCTCTAACGAACCTTAAATTTGGAGTGAACGCGGCTAAATCACTTTAGATTGATTTTGTACGTTGTAGCTGTTTGTTGGATACTAAAAAATTTCTATAAATTTCAGAATTATATTATTATTTTCTTGACTATATAATAATGATTTTTAAGATCTAAAAGCTTCTAAGACTGCAGGGCTGCTAATTCTTATAGTATTATATCAATATTCAGTTACTCCATAAAAATATAAATTTATTCTCTTATATCGAAAATAAACAACTTTATTTATTTTGGAGAATAAAACCCAAAGAATGTGTTTTATTACGGGGAGTCATAAAATGTCCCCAAATAAAAGAGATATAAAAGAGTTTTCCAATAAACTACAGCCGCTGATTTTGATAAAATGAGATATGTTGTTCAACTCAGATAATCAATTGTGCCTTGTGGCTGCAATTTTGATTAAACGAAAAGGCGGGAAAATTGGAATAAAAATATTTGCTTCATTTTATTTGATAGATTTTTCCTTAAACCCAACTTACATTGATCAATATAAAATAGCAGAATGTGGTACGTTTTTCTTTAAAAATGCAAGTTGAAAAATTGTCTGCTTCTCAAGCATTTATTGGTGCTGACAGAATGGTTGGGAATACTTTCTAGAATAGAAGGAAAAATCTTTAATCGGTACATTTTATAAAGATTCAATGAAACATTTTTTCAACTACTCGTATACTTTAAATCTATTATTAAGAGTTTGAATATTTTAGAGCTTAGGGATAGTAATTAACCAATGGATTTGGTATGATGTATAGCCAAAATCTGACTTGATATCTTCTGTGTTTATTGTTGAAGATAAATTGAGGCAGTTTTGCACAGCTTGTAACACGTGTATCTGTTAGTTCACGTTAGCTCCAATCTCTTAGTTTGCCTTTGGAGAGTCACTGAAATGTGGCGATTTATCGGCGCAATGATCTCACTACAGTAGTTTTTCTCATGTGAAAGGGAGTGCAGAATCTCTCTTGTTCAGAGTGCCGTTCTTTTCATTTTCAACGGATTCGAGAATTAATTATACCTTCTAATATTATTGACGATTGTGGTGTAAATTAATTTAGCTAGTTTACACTATGTCAAAATGTTATTTGATGTTTCTTTAAATGTTCATTTCTTGAAGGTTACATTAATGATTTAAAATTTTTATTTTGTTACTGAGATCAATCGGTTTAAATTTTTTTTATTATATAATATATAATAATTTCGCACGTATCGTACATAAAAGGTAAGAATACACTTTTCCTTACATAAAAAGAGCGTGCAATTCTAAATCAAATAATTGAATCTAAATAATAGGTTCCTGGTTCTTTTACATCACTAATTGTTAATTGGAAAGTCTTGCGCGTTATTTATATATTTATAGGTGCTGAGATAGAAAATTATACGTTTCAAAAATTACAATAGTAAAATATATTATCCGGTTTTACATGTCTGAAGCTGCGTGCCAATCATGTGCTTCCTTTTTGATTATACCGGGTGATTTTATTGAATCCTTAATCTTTCTAGTTTCTAGAGGTTGTTAAGATCTCCTTTATTTTTGAACTGTTACACGACTGATAGTTTTTTATGTCGTGAAGAATTTTTAGGTATAACCTATATTATTTATCGCTTAGAATTATTAAAATACTTTCAAAAGAAATAAAACCTTTTCTTGATTGTTGGATATCTGTTCTATGTTAACAGATTGATTGCCTTATTCATATAAAGAAGCATATTCACCTCTTTGTTCTTCGAGTATCTTCAAGATTGACCCATTTTTAAAAATATCTTGCAAAATGTGTTCAGTACCTTCATTTTTGTCCTTCCATGAAGTTAATTAACATTTCTGTTCTAGTGTTTCAATGGTCATTATTGTATAATGTCGTTGACACCTCTCCCTCACGTTGACAACTCGACAATATTGTAATCTTGTGATATCACTCCCTCCTCTCAAAGAGAGAGGCTGGATCCGTCCTTGGTATAACCCTGTATATGTCTCTTCCTGTTCCTTCTTACTCACTTTAGAGCTAAAGTGTCCTCAGAATAGGTTCGGTTTTGCTTTCTTTCTGATATTATCATAAAAATCATTTCCTTCATCATATCTATGTGTACTGGTTGTCTCGAAAATTAAATGTACTTCATTTCATCTTGTAACTAAAGATATCAATTTTCTGTACTGAATGTTTTTATGAGTGGCGACACTCAGTTTAATATGATTTGTTATTTCTGTGGATTTTGTTTTTTGGTTTGTTTATGGGTGTGGTACTTTTAGGTAGTGTAAGCGAAATTATGCCTCCCTGTCTTTGATTTTAATTAATTTTGTATATCAATTGAAAATGTCTTTATTAGAAATAATTTTATGCAATTTTAAATATACTTCAATGGTTCTATATGTGAGATTCTCATTATTTTTGGTGCTTTAAGAAAAATTTCACAACTTAAAAAAGTACATCCTATTCAGACATGAGGAAAGCACTATACCCAAAACAATTAATTGTAAAAATGGAAATGTTCGTTAACAGACTGATTGAGTGTGTATCAATTTGCAATTATCACATTTGCTTGCGAATTTGCTTGTTCAGCTAATCATAAAACTTCGAGAATTTCTACGATCTGAAAAAAGATATTCCTGTTTTTTAGATTGAATTCAAATTTGACTTAGTCACTTTTCCATCATGTCCAGTTTTCAAAGTAAATAATATCTACCATTCTTAAAACAAGAAGTTTAATCCTATTTATGTGTTAATTTTGACGTGTACAATATTTTATCTATAAGATATCCTAATCTAAAGATCCTGAAATCTCAAATATGTGTGGGTGCAAAGTACATGTCATAAGTCAAACCTACACTTCCAAAAGTATCGCCTTTGAACATCAATTTCTAACATTATAAATCATATCTAGCTCGGAAACCTGACGTGGTGAAAAAGTTCTGGTTCTCCTTTCCTAGCTGTAAAAAATCCAAATTATATAGGGTTGCACTATATTACTTTTCTTTTGTCTATAATTCTTACATTTACAATTAAATTCATAAATGAAAAATAAATAAATATTTTCAGGATTGATTATATGTGACACAGTATTCACCCTAATTGTCTGTAATCCTATTAAATATCTTAATAAAGGAGCTTAATGTATTTCCCTAAAACCTCATAAAACATAATGGGGTAACCGAGTATCTTTAAATATTGAAGCAGAATTCTGGCAATAAACTTCGGAACAGCAGACAAGATAGGGTTTCCTTTAATTATGTAAAATCTAATTACTTTCTTACGTGCCAAGAAGGGGACATTATACTTTTGCGATGAAAATTATTTAGTAAAATGTTCAGTTTATAAATAGCTGGGTCAAATAATTTTATGGCCCCCTCAACGCGGTTTGTGATTTCAATTTCCTAAAATTTATATTTTATATCAAGGAAAGGTACTGGTAAGAGTGATACAAAATACAGAATTTTATAAAATATAGAATTTGATAAAGAAATTTTATTTATGTTGCAAAATTTAATATGTAAGTCAAGTAAAGAAATCTAAATGCTGCTCTTGCATATACATTTTTATTATTTACGTCATGAGCATTTTGAAAGAGATTAAAGCCCAAAAAATTTCATATAAGATCAAACTTTCATATAATGGTTTAGGTTTATTGAATTTTAAGATTCGTTCTGAACTTCTTGAAAATCATATTGTTATCCATAATGTTTTAAAAATTGTTTGAAAACTTTAACACAAGTTACTGGTCTTCATAAACAACACTGCTCATAAATGAAATTTCATAGAACATACAGAAAAGTCTTTGATATAAAATGTGTTATTTTTCTACATTTTCCATAGAGAAATCATAAATGCCAATATCATCTAATATATGTTCTGGTAAATGGAACATTTCTGCCATAAAATGATAAGAATTAATAATATATGTCGTTTCGGTCAATATAACTTTTATCAAGATTTAAATTTACTTACGAATTTCACCAACTAACTTTTAAAAACAATGCACAATAAATTATGCACTGAAAAGACTAATAACTTAATTATCTAAGACTCTTCCAAGCTACTTTTTTGGTGCACTAGCGTCATCTGTTGAAATATTCGTCAACTAAAAACGCAGTCTCTTCTCTCATAATTGGACGTCTGGCAAAAAAGTACCTTATTTTTGAAAGAAATATAATCGCAAGTCTTGCTTTTGCATGTCGACATTTACACTGGATGTTAGGTGGGAGGAAAAAAGTTCAATTTAGTGATGAAATATGTCACAAGATTTTTAATTCTCATGGAATACAACATGTAAGACAACTAAGGTGTAATCCCAAATATGTTTCTCCTTCAGTTAAATATGGTAAAAACCGTTTTGTGATCAATTTTTAACTATAAATACTTGTCATTCTCATTTTTTTTTAAATTAAAAAATGTAAGATTGGGAGAATAATATTTTATTAAAATTAGCTAGTGATCACAAGATTAATTATTTTTCCTGCTTTATTTTTTTCCATAGTCTGTTCAAATAAATTTAGCTCCACTGCAATAAATATATGCATTTTAAAATATTTCAAATATGATGAGAGTCCCCTTTTTGCCTTCTGCTCATTTTCAGATATTTTAGTGTTTGCAAAAAATGTACATGATAAGACAACCATAGCGCTATAAGGTTGGCATATGATATCCGAGATATCTTTAATATTTTAATGTCCGGAACTTAGTGCATGTCTAAATAAAGGGCCTAATGTATATTCTGCGCAAATCTCGTAACACAATGGACTGGCATAAGACCATTAAATATTTTATTAGAAGGAGAAATTCAGGCAATAAACTTAGACACAAAAGGCAAGGTAGGATTACACTTAATTATTCAGAACCTAATTACTTTCTTAGATACTTGCGGGGTGACACACACCTGTGTGGGTAAAATTATTTATAAAGACGACGATATTACTACGGTTTCGTCGCATATTTGCTGGTTAATCAGCAATAAGATGCTAATGCAAAAAATTAATGTAAAATTCCATTTTTTTTTTATCCAACTTAATATATTTGTAATATTGAAAAGATCCTGTTTATTATATAATAGCACCTAAATATTAAAAAAAAAATTGTAAAACTGAAGAAGATGCGAGTAAGAGATTAACAATTATATCTCGTTCTCCATATATGGTTGAAAATTTCATATATTTCAAGCAATAGCATCCAAATATTACTTTAGTATTTTCATAAATTTTCAGAACTATAATTACTATAGAAAAAAAAATAAAAAAAATAGTTAACATAAGATAAAACGTTATAGTAGAAAGGGAAGATACTGTTGTAACATACAGCATCCTACTGCCGACTCCCGATGCAAAATAACTTGAAATAGAGGTTCCGACGTATAGTAAGTACGACAACGGGTGTCTGCGAAGGTACCAACTGAATCCCACTGATGAGTCCTAAGTTGATACCGGGACGCAAAACCGCAAAAATTTTAATAATTTTCACGATAGCGAAGTTTAATTCTCGATTTTGCCAAGTTAGCGTAGGTATTATAAGAAATAATAAGGATTTTCCGGGCATATATTCGATTAATAATTTATGAATAAGAATTAGAAATTTTCCGTAATAATCGCACAAAGAGACTTTCAAACGATATTACGAGATAGCATTCCTGGCGGGAACCAATTGCAGGTTTGCCGGCTTTCTTGCATGGAGCATTGGTTATAATGCTGAACTCACGATAATGACGGGGTGTTAGTCCCCGTACTTCTCCAGTTACATCCCGACTTGCTGTACGTTCGCGATCAAGATACAGATCTTGAACGAGCATCAAGTGGCCTGTCTAAAGGGGTGGGGGGGGGCAACTCCAGATGCAAAATAACTTGAACTACAGGTTCCGACGTACAGTAAGTACGACAGTGGATATCTAGAAAAGTACCAATTGAATCCCACTGATGAGTCCTAAATTGATACCCGAAAATTTTAATAATTTTTTCGATAGCGACGATAATTCTCGATTTTGACAAGTCAACGTATTACAAGAAATAATAAAGATCTTTCGAACATATTTTCGATTAATGTATGATTATGAATTAGAAATGTGTCGTAATAATCAAACACAGGGTCTTTCAAACGATATTACGAGAATACATATTGAACAAAAATTATTTTAATACAATAAACACATTATAATGAAATATATAATGCATTTCTTATAACGCCGAATGTACGGTTTTATTAGGTAAATATTTAATCCCTACTAGGTACATTTTTTATAAAACAATCTCAAAAAGAGATATCTCTTCGACAACATCTACATCAAGTTTACGGGAAATTTCCACGAAACCTGTAGAATTTTCTTAAAGAAATTTTAAATGACTTTTATTATAGCCACAGAGAATAGTGTATATAAGCACAAAAAAAAATTATAAATAAATTGAACCAACTTCTTAAAGAGCGCTAAAAAGAAAAAAATAACTATAATTTTTTATACGAAATGCAAATTTCTGAAGTCGGCGCCAATCCAATACCTGACCAAATGTGATTCGCATAAACAGATTAAGAATACTTTATTTGTAATTACTTTCTTTCCATAATTTGTATATATTAGTAGTTATTTATTTCATTTAGAAATAATTTGACGCCGACTTCAAAAATTTCAATTTTCTATAAAAATTTTTAGTTTTGAATTCATTATGATATCCATTAATTATTTGAACTAAGTACTAATCGAGATTAGTGTACCTCGCAATGACTTGAAGGTAGCAAAACGTACCCATTTCATCCAAAGTTTTAAATCACCCTAAAATGAACCATTAAAAATTCTTTGATTCTTGATTTCAAATTAATTTTAGATTGATAATATAGGCCTCAAAACCTTCTAGTATCTATATCTAAAGAACTTGAGACGTAAATTTTTTAGCCAGATATAGTTTATACTGCATATTGAGTGTGTATACGTCCCAAGAACCCCGCAATATCAATTGTAGAGAAAATTGGAAAATTAAAAATTTTCAGCCACTCATATTGTATCTTATCAACTTAATAGTTGTAAAAAACTAACTTCATATTCATAATACATGACCCCAAAAACCCTCTAATACCCATCATATTAAAAGAAAATAATTTTACCGTCTTAATCTAATTTAACATAATCAAAAAATGTAAAATTTTTAGTCTCCTATATTGGATTCGCCATATTGAAATGTAAAATTTTTAGGACGATATATTGAATCAGCTGGATTGAGTCTTTGAAAAAATATTTTAGATTCGTAATTAACACTAACAAAAATCCCCCAATACTGATTTTAGACAAAATCTTGGATCCGCCATATTTAATTTTTTTTTAAATAACTTCAGATTCGTAATGTGCGATCTCAAAAACTCCTCCATATCAATTATGAAAAAAATCGCACAAAATAAATTTTTTATCCGCCATATTAAATCCGCCACATTGAATTTTTTCAAAATAATTTCAGATTCGGTGTATGCGGCCCCAAAAATTCTTTCATACCAATTTTGGAGAAAATCGGACACAATAAAATTTTTTGGCAGTTTTTTCGGGGTCAGTTAAAAACGGTTTATATTCATTTTATCGTATATACTTTCATCTATAGCAAAAGTAACTCAATAAGGAAAAATTATGGATGAGGATATTACTAATTTTCTCAGAATTGAGACAACGCTCATTAACGCTAAAATATCAATAGAATAACTTTTAATATGCAATTCATTCAAGTTAATGTTATTGAACAAGCACTGAATATTAATATTAATAGGACTACACCTTATTTTTTTTTCTTGCAAAACCGTTGGTGGTTAAGTTTTGACATAGACTTTTGTTACAGGTTTTAAGATTTTTTTCATTAGTGAATCAAAAATCTAAACTATATTTTCTAATGATTGATATTTTTAAATAAATTCATAAAAAATATCTAATTATATAACTGGTTTCGGATAATTGCAAAGTAGATATTATATTTGTTGGTCACATTTTAATTACATTGACGTTATTAATTAAAGGGCAAAGTTATACATTTATTAAACAAAAGAGCTCCTAGAAACTTTTATTTAGAAATCAAAATGAAGTTGCTAGTAATTATTTCTAGCCTAATTACTCCTCTCATATATAATTAGAAAAGTTTTTCTGTTAGGATAAATATAACTTCTGAAGTTTTAATTATCCTTCATATTTTAACCAGAATGAAACTTAATTTGGAATGTAATCGAAACTTTATATATATGAAATAATATCTTTCTATATTATTTATAAGGAAAAACAAAATAATTTTATATTTCTATATATTGTATTTCTGGATTTATTGTGTTTATAAAAAGCTGAAAATAAAATCAAATATTAGTCCATTAGAGCTTTTAAAAATAGCACAAAGAACAATTTACCTACTCTTTGTAACATATTACATATTTCTTTTAAATATGGACTTTTAGCTAATAGTGAAATGCTTTAAAATGTTATTTAATAATTAATATTTGAAATAGAGCATACCCGTTAAGAATTATAGAGCTTCCTCTAGGTCTACATACCACTAAATATGTATTATTTTCAGAGCAATCTATCGTTCGATAAGCATATAAACGGCATTGTCTTAAAAAGTTATTAATTGATAAGATTCATTAAGCGAAACGCCAAATATTGTTTGTCCTCAGTGTACTTCCATATTGATCTGTAATACTGAATCTGTTGTTTGTTGCAATCTGTTTTTTCAATGCAACATAGATCGTCAAGAAAAAAATCCGGAACAGATTTTTAAAATATCTATTTTTAAGCACCATATTCCATGCAGAAACATCAATTGTAATACTAGACTGTTACTGTGTGGTCTAAAATCTCTTAAAACTCGTAGAGAAACTATGGTGATTTTATTTTTATACAAAGTTGGTATTATGGAACTATAGACTGTCAGAATGTTATTAGCCTGGTATCAATCCGGGTTACACAGAGAAATAAGACAAGTATTGAAATCTGCTCTATAAAAACCCACCGAATTAATTATGTCAAGAACAATCTTGTGGAGAATCTTTTAATAAATTGCAACTAAAATTTTCAGCATATTGATAGATTTTGTATGAATTTGTGTAAATTAAAACAAACATTTAATTGTGAATAAATATTTGATAATGTTGTGCCTTTTAAGTAATAAATATCAATAACTGTTAGTATTAGTTTAATTTGCAACAACTATGTTTATACATGTTGGTTTGATTTGGTTTGTAAACTTTGTGGCATTTATAGTGTAATTTTTTGTATCATATGGAATAATTTATTTTGTAGTATACTAATAAATGAATAATAAATGTTTGTTTTTGGGTATAAATACTACTCACAAATTTTTAAGGGTGCCCATCTTTAAAGTATCAAAGAGTTACGTTTTTGAGGTCTACGAAAATTAAACCAAATATTACAATTTTACTCTTAATTTTTAAAAATACCGTTTTCCGTAAATATTTTCGCAGATATTAATAAAATTTAACGCTATATTTATACATTTCTTATACACATTCAATTGTCAAAATTTCAATATGTTTGTTTATATAGTCCACGCCCAAAATTTACCTGCACTTAATAGCATATTAATCAATTTTGACTCCAAAACAATTAGCTTTTAATTACAGTAATGTATGTTGTAACAATATTTGAAATATTTTTATTAGTGGTAGTCAGATTAAAATTTAAAGCAACGGTTATAATTTTAAACCCGTTATCCTAGAAGTTAGACCTTTTAGTTATTCAGTTTTGTTTTGCTTATGATTTTATTATAATTTGTTTTGTAAATGTTAACAAACAAAATTCTATATATGAAAATATTCAGGAAACTGCTACGGTGATCCCATATCACGTGGGCCAAAATTGGCTGGATAAAATCCAATAATAGCTTCTTTAATATGACAAAAAAAATATTGTAGAATATTCTTCAAAATAGGGATCCAGTATAGAGGACTTAATGTTTTACATTGTCCGATTTTGTCCAAAATTGGTAGTGGGAACTTTTGAAGGTAAAAATTCATTACGGAGGATCCAATAAGACAGATAAAATTTTTTTGAAATATTCCAGAATTGATATCAGGGAGTTTTTAGGGTTGTACATTATATAAATTATCCTAATTTCCTAAAATTCAACCTAGTGGAAAAAATATGGCGAGCCTGTTACCTCAATTACAATCTGGAAAACAAATGAGTTATTATTAATTACAACTTTTAATCTAACTCTATAAAGTTTAGAATTGTGTGAAAGACATTATTTTTTTTTACGTCCCCTACATATAATTGATAATAAAGCTCAGGGGAGTTTCTATCTAAATTTAGAAAATGTGGGATAAGGAGAATATGTGCGCAAAATAAAAATCATAAAGAGTAATAAACAATTTATTGACAATAAATATATAATGGTAAAAAAAGAATAAATACCGGAAAAATCACAAGAGATCCTTTTTGCTTAGCATCTTCCAAGGAATATGAAAATATTATTTTTTAATAAATTTTTGATTTTTATTCGGAAATCCAACATCGATATTCGCAATCTGAGGTTCAAGATACATGTAAAAATATTTTTGGTGGAACCATGGGCTCCCCGAATATATGGAACCCTCCCTGACTTAATGCGTGTCTATCTTGCACTTGACCAGTTTTCTTTAAAAAAATATATAACAATTTAACTTTAGTTGCATATTTTTCAACAAGAACCACCACTATAACTATCGAATAAATTTTCTCTTGTTAATATAATTAAGTCAAAGAAAAACAAGTTATTCCATAATTTTAGCTTGACTCTCCCCTACGGTTAAAAACACATATCAACAACATATCTAAAACTCATACAACACAATGTCCACATTAGGCAACCGAGACAATCACTCAAATTATTTGAAGTGCAAGGTTAAATTGGTTACCGCACCTAAACAAAGACAATTAATACCAAATTGTTATTAAGTTTTTTCATTCTCACTCCCTCACAATTTCGCAACACCATGTTTTTCAGTGACAATAATCTAAAGAATTTCGATCCAAATGAGCATTAAGAGATAATATTTTAATAACGTGTCATAGACAATTTGGTCTATTGTAGGACTAATTGTCGTAGTTTTACACCGGAAGAAAAATATACGATTGTGGATAATATCAAATATTTTTATATGAATACCGGGAACGAGTTATACTGAATCAGATATATTGTAAATCTAATTCTCAATTTCAGGATTTAAGGTCTAAAATAAAAATAAAAAATTGCAAAGAAGGAAATTATTTTATAGTTCCTATTGTCGATTATTTATTCTCAAAACTTTGGAGTACCTTAAAATGTTTTTTTTTTATTCAGTAGGTAGATTGTAAAGAATATTATGCTTAAAATCTTCAAATAAACTTTTAGTTTCAAGATATTTCAGTATTGTGTATTAATATTGTTCAAATTCGTTGGAATAGTGCAAAAGTTTGAAGATTATAACGAATTAAGAATGAGGAAACTGGACAACGAATGGAAGGAAACCAATGATAGACTCACGAAAAAATCACTGAAATGCTTTATCTAATTATTCCGTACCTATACAAAGACAAATAAGATCTTAACGCGAGGAAATTTGACAATCTATAGAGTTAAGACAACTGAGACGACGACAATCGTAGAAGAAATCTAAATATATTTATTTATTGTTTTCAGTGTATATTAGTACAATCCTTTTCAGTTGTAGAAACATTTCATACATATCTATCTTAAATATGTATCTATTTCGTAATTTTTTCTGTTTATGATCACCGCATAAAAAACAATGGGTTAGTAATATTACTTACTTTGTGATAAGTGTCTAAGGATTAAACATTCGAATTGTTATTTTATGTCCTTTTTATGGTTCAAGATTAGTGATAGGTACCTTTATTGGTACCATATATAACTCCTGCAATAGAGTATGAATGTTTACTGTTCAAGTAAAAAAGGATCGTCAATAATTTTTTTTTGGTTGGTCCTAACCAATTAAAAAAAAATTGATAATAATTTTGTGTAGATATAGAGATTTATACGTGATTTTTCGTCAAGTTGGAGATCAATATGCACCGTAAATTGGGAAGATACAATGTATTAGCTTTTAGCTACAAAATATATAATGCTGGTCGAAATTATTTCCCACATCCTTACGAAAATTATGTGGGTGAAATCCAGAATAAAATATATTATGTATGTTATTTTTTACATTAAAACAGAAATGAAAGAGGGAAGAAAATAATATGTCATTGAAAATGTACGCCCATGGACAAAATTATCGAATATTATCTAAACTAATCGAAACTTACGTAGCACTGAAATGCGTTACAAGATTCAAAATTCTAATGAAATATAACTTGTGAGGGAGCTAATCAATACAAGGTTTAATACCAAATATATTACACCCACAATTAAATGTGGTAAATATTTTTTTTTTTAAGATATTGACATTTCATAGTAATAATGTTTATTGTTTCTCGCATTCATTTATGGTAAAATAATTTAATGATAATAATTCACGTTTGCATGTTCCTCTACTCAAAAAAACACTATACCACTAGTAATGAAGATGAAGTGGGATAATTAGTGAAGTTGAAATGACACAAATTGTAAAGCAGAAAAAGTATATATACAACCATTTTTTGATATTTCTACACAAAAATGCTTGTTGACATCCATCAAAAATGAGCTACTAAATATAAGACATATTAATGTTAGTTCTAAAACTCTCAAAGAAATGTTAAGTTTAAAGCCAAAATGCTCTGTTAATGTTCAACGTCTTTTTCAAAACCACAAACATTCTATTTATGGGCGAGGCTAAAATTCAATTATAAATACCACATGAACGAAACCACCACTATTAAAAAGCTGGCAAAGGATAGGTCACCTGCAATTTCATAGAAAACATTAATTTTGTAGGTAGCAAGATTATGCTTTGAGGAGACATTAGTTAGAAGCAACGTACTAGACTTATGAACTGGTGACTTTTATATGGAAAGCATCTTGCAAGATTATGTTTTGTCATATGCCAGTCATGTGAGGTACACATATAGCATTACCACGACAAATTCTAAAATTACATTAACTAATGCACAGCCTAGACTTAAATCCAGTAAAGCTTCATTTTGCAGGAACATATGAATGGAACGCAATTTATTAAGGACTCTGCTTACAAGGAAATATTCTGAGAGGTCCGCCTCTGGTTTGTCTAATACTTTAATAGATATAGACATAATTTATTGACTACGCTTTTAGTAAAGTACATTGTAGCAAGTCATACAGAAGAGAACAAGTAAAGCTTGTACTAAGTATCATAAACATAAATAAAAAATACATATAGCAAAAAAAAAAACAAAATACAAAACAAACATTGATTTGCGAACTTACATTAAAGTATTCTGTAACTGAATATTACGCTTGACTTTCTAGAAAATATTTAAGTACAATTTTATACGTTCTGTCTTTCAAATTTCTAATCTTATCAATCATTACAAAGTTTCATATGTAGCGAATTTTTAATAGACTTATTAAGTCTATATTCAGTACTTCTTATAAGATGAGCTAGTCTTGTGCTATGGTTATGGATATCACAATTGTGTAAAAAGCTACATCTGTAGTCAGTATAAAATATATAGGGATGATAACGTTATAACCTTGAGATTTACAAAATAAGCCTTGCAGTGGTCGCACCGCCTCACGCCCGGAATAACTTGGAGGAGTTACCCCAGAGAATCACCCATTAAGAGAGGTGAGCATGAAAACGAGAGCAATATGTATTAAGAGCTATATGAGGATTTAAAAGTTGCTGTTAATTTAGTTCGCAGTGACTCGACATGTGGTGTTTTGTCCAGCGCGTCATCATCAGTGATACCTAATAGTATGACGTACATCAGGGTTTGTTAGAACGTATTTTTTTTCTGTTTTTCATTATTCAATTTAAGATAACTATTCAAGAACTATAATTCAACTCGAATTGCCGGAAGATCACTATTATGTTTTAGATCTCGAATATTCTTGTCACTACCCAATAAAGATGTGTATTGAGCATAACTGACAACTACCTGAAGGGCTAATAAAAGCTAGCAAGTCATTTATATATATTACAAAGAGAAGAGGCTCCAAGATCGTACTGTACTGTATATGACCTAAATCCGACATTTCACCACTAAGACCAATATATTGCCTTCTATCGGACAAAATGCGACTTCAGCAGTTCTAGAATATTACCCTTAACACCATATTGACACAAGTTCCGAATCAGAAACTTATGACATACACAGTCGAAGGCCTTGCTAAAGTCTCACAGAATCAAATTCACATACTCTCTCCTATCACTTTGACTGTAGCCTGTACAATTTGCATGTTAGCTTGGATAGTTGAATGACCCCGTCTGAAGCCATATTGTCGATCTCTAACTATTTTTTTTTTGAAAAAATGACTTGCGTTCTTTTTGATTAATAAGACTTTACTGAAACTACACGGGATACATTAAAAGAGCGTGGAAATGTACCTTAATTGAACAAAAAAGTAAGAGGCTTAGTTAGTTTTGCTGATATAGATTTTAAAACAACACGGTTTATATCATATATATCATAAGAAGAAAGTTTATATAATTTTAAACATCATTCTCGTGAACAGGTAAAAAAAACAAGAAACTTTAAAATCAGAGAGATAGAGCTAATCATTTCAGTTGTTGTCTCCTCATTAACGGAAAGTTGTTAAATTATTTCTGAAGCAATAGTCAAAAATGAATACACAGATCTGCAACAAATGAGACCAGATCATTTTCGAAATAATTTGCAATGTAGGATCCGAATCCGAAGTCATAATTGGCCCCTTACGTCACGATTTTGAGGTGATGTATCTGAAAAAAATGGTTTGGTTATTGAACGGTTACTTACGATTTTTTCCTGCAAAATTACAGTCATTTTAAGTTTTTTTTTCGTAGGTTTTTGCAGACCTATATCGTTTTTTTTTTGCAAATTTTGTTCTCCGCTTTTGAATCCATCATATTAAAAATAATAATTTCCATTTTCTGACTTAAACTGGATTTTTTTCAATATACAATATGACTTTTTTGTAAATTCTTTTTCTTGTTAGTAGCATGTCGAGATTGTTGCAGATAGTAACTGGTTTCAAGGAGGGAATATTCGTCAATATTTATGATAATAAATTAAGAAAAAAATTAGCGTTTGTCATCCCAGTAACATTTAACTTTAACGTAAATATTTCTAATTTTTATAGCATTTAGCATTATTTTTTTATGATTTTCTTCTCATAAAAACTTGTTTAACCCATTATACACTCACCATATCGTCAAATTTTGAGCTTTTGAAAAATGTAAAAAATTGTCAAATATGTTAAACAGGTAGATACAAGTTTTCGTTATTTGCTTTCAAACGTTATAATAGATATCATATTTCCTAGTTTTAAAATACTTCTTAAGTTTTTTTCAATAATATACTCCCCTGCCTCACAGTTCCTTTACGCTTTTATGTAAAGTGAGAAATAACAAATCTCCAAAGAATTTAAAATCGATAAAAGCAAAATGTCTCAATTCATAAAATAAACCAACTTTTGTGCAACTTCTACGTGCCTCGAATAGAAAAATTAAAACTCGAAAGCTTTCAAGAACAACGAAAAGTTTATCGTTTATGGAAATGATAAAGTTTTATAAAGGAAATAAAATTTTAATTAGCCATCCACTATTTTATCATCTCTTTTATTAAAATATTATAAAAACTTTTTAGTATTTTTAGATGTAGTATAAAGATTTTATGACTTTTTTTGAAGATATATTACAGCTCAAAAAAGTGGACGCTTTCTTTTTCTTTTTCTTCTTTTTAATGTGTTGTAATATGCCTGTTTACTACCAATACGTTCTCTTCATAGGAAGAGATCCAGCATTCTCTCCATCGCTTTGGTGATTTTCTTTGTGATCTATTTCCCATTGGATCCTTTAAAATTGCATGTTGGCGAATCTTATGTCTTCCATTCTTCTTATGTGTTTATTCCAAAATATTCTCTTTGTCTTACCCAGTTTCCAGTGTTCTGAATTCTGCATTGTTGTCGAATGTCTTTGTCCCGCATTCTCTTGTACAGTGTTTTCTCTTGTATACTTCTTAATGTGTTCGTTTCGACTCTTCCGTTCATTTGTAGGGTTTTAGCTGTGTCCGTTCTTATTTCTGTCGCGTATGCTATTACGGACCTTGCTGCCATTTTATATGTTCTTCCGGAGAATTTGTCATAGACATGTTGAGGTTCGAGGTGTTTTCATTGTTTATTCTCTTACTTGGTTCTATAGGTTTCCATGTCTCCTTATTTCTGCTCCCAGATATTTGAAATGGTGTATATAGATAAAGTATTATTGAATTTAACTATTTGTGTTCCATTGGTGAGATAACTAGAAATTCACGATAGTAGATGGTCTATAACACCGAGTGAGTATAGTTTGTTGAGCAATATAGACTAACCTACTCTGTCGAATGCGTTTTTAAAATCAAAGTAAACTGAGTCGACCTGAACGTCCGAATCTACAGCTGTAGTTAGATAGTTTAGTATAGTGAGTATAGAGACAGATAGGTTTGACACGAGCATCTTGGCAGAAAGCCATATTCATGTTCTGATAAAATTCTATGGACATTTAATAACAATTGATCAACGATTATGGATTCAAGTACTTTGCCCATACAGTCAAGACCAGATATCGGGCGATAGTAACCAATATATTGTCTGTCACCACCCTCATGAATTGCTGTGACACAGGTTTTCCATATGCTAGAAAACTGGCCCGAATTCAGTGAGAGCTGATAAAAATAATTAAGCGGCAATGCTAAAGTTGGGCTACAATTTTTTACGAGAACTGGTGGAATTTCGACGGGTCAAGCACTCTTACTCTCGCCGAGCTGCACCAGTTTTTCAACCATGGAGCTATCAATATTTATGTTTGAGGGATTTGATTTAGTGATAGACGGAGAATATGGGCATTTAGTTATTATAGAATCAGTACAAGTGAAAACTGAGTGAAAGAAGTCAGCAAACATGTTGGCGAGTATTTTTGGACAATTTGATTCCACATTATGAAGCCTTATTATTGTTTGTAACGCATTTCATCGATAACAGTATAATACTTTAATATATTTGATAATGGGATTTGAACATATTTGCTCTACTTTTGATCGATAGTGTACATGAGAATGAACTCTGTAAAAAAGTCCGTAATACAACAAATTTGTAAAATTTTTATCAGTTTCTAACACCCTTGCACTAAACCTTCATAGGAGTTTTATGGAGCCTCTCAGAGAACGTGCAAGAAATCGTATTATCTCAGTCATAGTAAAAGTTATGCGTGAACAAACACTAAAAAACTGCGCGTGTCAAATTAAGAACCTCCTCTTTTTTGATGTAGGTTAAAAAGCTTAATTGCAATTTATTATGTTGTTATTTATTTTTTCCTTTGTAAGCAATTATTTTTGAAATCAAATACTGCTTTATAACAGATAAACGCTATTAAACTTCCCTTTCATTTTAATAATTTGCATGATATAAAAAACACTACTATTAATAATTTTACGCCGTATCCGCTTAATTAGACAACCTAGTTATAAACCACATGTAGGAAATTCGCTTTTCATTTATTAAAATGATAAATTATTATATATTAATATCTTTTTTATTCAGTAAAATAAATAGCGTTCGGTGAAAAAATCCAGAAGCAGCAATTATTGATTTGCTCCAGTTTTTAACGATAGTCTCATTATAATTTTGTTCCTATACACAATAATCTTCCGCGTTTGCTTAACGTTACTATCATTTGTTTAAATCCAATTTTGTTTTATTATAATTAAGCTTAATTACATAGCTACCGGGTGTACTTACATTAAATGAGGTGTTATACCGTAAAAAAAATTAGACAATATACATTTGTTATTTATGAAACCGTGTGAATAATAGCTTTAAGTAGTGTCAAAATTAGCACCCCGCAGAGATACGCAATATAATCCATGCGAAGAAATTTAGCTCTACTTTGAAGCTAAACTGGTTCAAGGAAAAGTATAAAACATTAATCGTAAATAAATAAAAACAAGTAAAGCTTAACCGAAATTTATGCTATAGTTTTAATTTTTTTTTTCCAGGAGAGGAAATCTTGCATAGACACCAACACGAAGTGTGAAGGTAGTGTCGGATTCCTACCGGCTAAAACCCTCCCTGGACTTAAGGTCCTCACGATTCGTACTTTGGATAACTACAGTGAAGCTACAGTTTGCAGACGCGCACTGTGAGTGTTCTTTGGTTTCAGAGCCGTAGCCTTTACAAACTTCCGGTCATCACGTATTAATGTTTCCGTTCCGAGTGTCGGTGCACTCAATGCATCGCACTCTCTTACATTATATATATATATATTGTAAGACTGATCCATTACCTATGTTCATGTAGCACATGTATCACTCATTTCCCTGGAAAATGATATTCGGTCCTAAGTGCTTTGCTCCCTAGTATTCCCTGATGCTGTCCATTGAAATTGCTCAATCGGGCTCTATGTCTCAGTCACGCCTGTTTTCTTCCCATGTTGCTTCTTCTCTCTTCTTCCTTCTCTCTTCTTTCTTCTCTCTTCTTACTTTGATTTTTCAGATTTCCTCTTGCATCCTGTCGCCTAGAGCTGAAGCCTAGGCCTCTTTTTTTCTAGCTTCTATTTCAGGATCATAATCCACATCTTGTCTAATCAGCGGATTATTATGTGTCTCTGCTTTCTGGCTATTGCTGCAAAAAATAAAATCCAGCGATATACTTACTCCCTAAACATTAAATTTACTTTTGTACCTCTCTGTCTTCTTATTTTTCCAGTAATGTATTTTCCCTCTGTAAGTGAGCGATTATTCTGGCTACCATTACTTTATTTGCCACGGCACTAAAGAGTCAGACTTCTGTTATTGAGCCTTCTTCGGTCAAATCTACGCATCTTTTATCTATTTCTCTGTAGTATATGTTGAAAAAACTTCTTTGTTATCACCGCACTTATTATTTCTACGTCCTTCATCATTCTACGCAAAACTTTTTCAACAGATATGTAATTTAGCAAAGGATTCCAAAGTTCTACAGTAAAGTCATATCTCGACTTTTTTTAGGTTTTTGGTGATTGCTTTCATGATTCTCGGCGTACAGTAAGGAGAAGACATAAATTGGAGGAAGTCTTGTTTTTCTTAACAATATAAAGGATCAGGTTTTGACAACTTTGTTACTTTCAGGAAACTGAGAGCTTGCCCTTGCAATTTAATGTCGCATCTCTTGGGTATAATAACACTGATTGTTACATACTTTACCCAGACATGTATATTTGTTCACTTCTTCAATTATTTGTTGAAAGACTGCTCCTTGCTGATAATTATAGATCTGATCTTCTTTACATTGGAATCTGGCCAGCTTATTCCTGTCTCCTTGGTCATGGACTCCTGTAGCTCCATCAAACCTGCAACAATGACGGTAACGTCCACATATCTAACACCGATCACTAACTATTTCTCTCTCACCTCTCAAGACTTTCAGAACATACATCTCTACATCTTCGAAACAGTACCAGGATACTATAGAAAGTTTTTTTTTGTCTCAAATGCATGACAGAATCCAAAAATCTGTTTCCAGTATGTATTATTCTGAGGCTCTTCTCGGGGATAATTTCTACAAGTGACTAATAAAATTGAACCTAAAATATATTATTTTAGGTTCAATTTTATTGGGTTTTAAGGTTCATTTGATTGAAATAAATTTTTGCTTCAAAATAACATTTTTATATTAACGTTCCGGTCCTATATTTGGCCTTTATCAGAATCATATAAAAAGAAAAATGGGTAAGATCTAGAAAAAAAATACAAACATTGGAAATAATATATATTTTTATAATTGTATAATGATATTTGATATTGAAATAAAATGATAATTAAAATATATCTTGTATATTTTTGGTATTATTATTTTTTCCACCTCGTTCTTGGTTTTTTTGTAGTGAGAGGTGTGATTTATTATTTTTATATAATATATCAAATTACTTGTAAAGAAGGTAACTTTATATATATTGACCAAACCAGACAATACCTAAAAAATTGAATTAATGGTCAAATGTATAGTAAAAAAAATAAAACGGCTCCAATTAGTTACATTATTGAAACATGATACTCTTAATAACACGAAAATTATTACAACAGAAAACCACACAAAAAAACTGGAATTTAATGAAATGTTAGAATTTAAGAAAAATAAGAATGCCATAAATTCAAAAACAAACCTAGATAGCCGCAGTAAAATCTTTCATCTGATAATATAACCAACTTATATGGAAACAACAAATTACACCTCACACTAGAACAAAACAAGAACGAGGTGGAAATAAAAGCAAAATCATACTAGATGTAATAAATTTTAATTATCATTCCATTTTGATATCAAATGTCATTACACAAATATAAAAATACAGGGTGTCCGGTAAGTACCTCCTCCCTAAAGGGTTACCAGCGATTGACCTTCAACCAATTTGTACAATTTAATATTTTGATATTTTATAGAGACCATAAAGACCCAATAAACCATATTATAGTAGATGTTTTAAATCATGAGAGAAGTCACGAACGGACTTGCAGCCACATTCGTTGGGCCTAATGTTTGACAGGTGTCATTTTACAGAGCTGAAAACTGATTTATATATATACTGCTTCCTTGTAGTCTTCACATTTAGCCTTCTTAATCTTTCTCCGGGTTTGTCAGTGAAATTAAAAATCGCTTTTATTTTTATTCTCAATGATTTTCCTCCGAAGATCCTAAATGAGTCTTACTAATTAAATATACTACATTTTTTGTTTCTGCAACGTCATGTCTAATTCATAGCATACTTTAAATAAAATTGTACTATTCTTTAGTTTTTTTCATGTATTTTTTGTTCATCATTTATATTATGCCCACTCGAGGATTGTGAGTATACATTAGGTCAGCAGCAGGAACTGAGGTATACGAGTTCTTGTATCGTTTGTGAACTATTAGGTAGTCAATATGGTTTTTGTTTAAATCTTCAGAAGAATCCCGTGCTTCCAAATATACAATTTCAGTGGTGGTAATTTGAAGGTGTTAAGTAAACTAGTTGTTCTTCTACTGCAAGGAGTTCCACTTGATATATTCATTCGTTCTTTCCTCCTAGTTCACTTTAATCTCCAATTCGTCTTTTTCTTCCAAGTTTAGAGTCTCCGTATACTGAAAAAGTGAGAAAAATGGATGCTATCGGTCAAATAATTTTTGTAAAATTGTATTTATCCTGAATTCGTTAAAAAATACTATTTTTAATTGGCTGTACAATCGGCTGGGCAACAGATACAGCGCTCTTCTTAAGCCCATTCTCTTTGCAAAGGCTTAAAACATCATGTAGAAAAAAAGCAGAAATTTTTTAAAATTTATTAATGAAATCGCTGGTAGTTTTTGTTTTATAAACAAATAGAAAATCTGCTTTATTAATTAATCGAAATCTTACTGAAAAATACATATTATATTAAAAAAAGAATTTTTTACGACCAATAGAACTAGATATAGCATTTTTTTAAGAATCACAGAGCAAACACCTTTGGCAATATAGAGGTCATTGATGCAATAATTAAGGAGGCAGTAATTTTGCATCAATTTAACTCAACTACATTGTATAGAATAGCTTAACACTTCATTAACGAAGTGTTGGAATTTGAATTTTTAATATTTATAAATAATCGTTGTATGTGCGTTTTTTTTTAATTTGCTATCTGCGGTTTAATTAGTCGTAGAAAGTCTTTTTTTTTAATGTATGTTTTTCAATAAGCTTTTAAATAGTGCATTTTGTTAATTAAATGAGTAAAAAACGAAACAGATATTCTATTTGTTTATAAGACAAAAGTATCATTTTCTCTTCATTAAAAAATCTGAAATTTTTTTTTTTAATTGTAAGAAATTTCAAGTCTTCACAAACAGAATGAGCCCAAGAAGAGCGTTGAATCAGTTGCCCAGTCCGTTATACACCCAATTGAAAATGGTAATTTTTACGAATTAGGGATAAATAAATACAATTTTGCAAAAACTATCGAACCGATCGTTCCAATTTTTTGCAAAATTTTTTAGTATATAAAAACTATCAACTTTATAAAGCTGTCAACAATTTTAATAAGCGTTTTGAAAGTTATTAACCATTATTGAAAAATGAAGGTATTTTTGCAATAATTTTTTTGTTTATGGAGCAATCTTATTGAAAAAATAATGACGCACCATTTTTCTCGTTACTCGCGAGGTCTCTTCTGTTAGTTTCCTAAAGACATTTTCAGTTTTCAAATACCATATTTCCTGGGCTAATATAATCTAAAGACGATAATAGTATTCAGGTGCGGATACAGGATTCCGCTGAAAGGAGGATAATTTATGTTCGATGTTACCCATCTTCCAGAAAAAATTATAAAGTGCTTAGGTTTTGTCTTTCTGCCTGACTCAAGAGAGGGTTTATTAAACCCACTGTTCCCCCCTGTATTCGCGCATGAAATTATTAATAATTAAAATTATATTTGGCTTAATAAGATTGTATTTTAGCATTAATAAATGTAGAGTTCAGTAAACGTAGAAAATTAGAAAATCGTTATGTTTATAACCAAATAAAAAGATCAATTTCTGACGCAAAACAAAGTCTATTTAAAGTTAACTCGCCCAGTGACACGATATTAATATTATTATAATGAAAGGGTTAGGTTACAAAAATCACGCCGACTGTTAAAAACTAAATTATAATATCTTCAAGGTAATTTAGTATTATATACAAAGTTCATTGGGTAATATTTCAAAAGTACAATACCAGCGACAAGTAGAATGATTACCTTTCTCTGCACTTTAATAAAATAAATTGTTTTAATGCAATAAATGATATTTTTTGTGGTTTTAATGTTTTAATGGTGGTATTGTCTACATAAAACATCTAATTCTTTAGAGAAAGTACTATCAATGATTGTCTGATATAGTTAGTAAAGGGAAAGATACCAGTAAACAATAAATTTATGAGGCATACTAAATTTAAATGAATTATGTGAAACTTTTCTTTAAAGTAAAATGATGGAAGTAATTCTAGTGCATATGCAGGTAGTTGTGTAAATAATTTATTATACAAAATTAAGATTATTCTTTTGAATTTAAAAGCCCAAGAGTTTTAAATAGAATTTGTTGTAAATAAGCTAAGCAATATTTAAATTTAGTAGATATTTATTTAAAAGAACCATGAACAAATTAAGAGAACAAAATATTTTTTTCAAATTTATAAACTTCAATTATTTATTTTGACTTTTAAGAATAGGATTTTACGTTATCTTGATATATTTTAATTTATTTTTACTTGATATATGTTTGGAAATACATATTCCACTCATTTTCCTTTTTAATTGACATCTAAAAGAAAGAGGATTTATATTTGACCGTTATTAAGGGTATGCGAAAGATCGAAAATTCGAGTTTGAGTCGAGTCGAATTTTGTCGTCGAGTTCGAGTCGAATATTCGATTTTTCCAGTTTCCGAACAAACTCGAATATTCGGAAAAAGTCGGAAATTGAAAAAGAGTTTTGAATAACAGAATAATATGATTCAATCAAATAGTCGGATTGCATACTGCAGCGTTTGGTAATAGAAAACTGGATTCATCAACACCCAGATGGAAAAATTTGTAGGTAGACTAATTAGATGATTTTCGTTGATTATTATAGGTAAATGGTTTTTTTAAAAAATTAAAAACAAAATACTGGTATGAAAGTTTATTCGAATATTCCCGTTTGAAAATTCTAGTTTGTTCGAAAACTCAAAGTTTCGAGTTTTTATTCGACTCGACTAAAATTCGATAAGTCGATTTTTTTTCAAATATACTCGAATTTTCGAATATTTGCACATCCCTGACCGTTAAGTATGTTTTTTTTTATGTAATTCGATTACTCTAAAACGACGGCATCTACTTGAATGAACTTTTTTGCATTATGTTCAGAAAGTTGCAGCGGTGGTCCGATATTATTTTGATTGAAATTGGAGCAGTCCAAGATAATATGGCGGAAAAAAAGTTTTGTCTGACTTACTCCAAAACTGGTATGAGGGACTTTTCGGGATCGTAAATAATGAATTTAAAATCGACAGATCCAATATGGTAGACTAAAAAATGTAACATCTCTGGATTTTGTTCAAAATTTGCTGCTGGGGGTTTCTGAGAGTGCAAATAACGATTTTAAAATTGTTTTAGAAAAATGTGTATGGCTGATGCAATATGGTGGCCTGAAAAATTGTATATTTCCGGACTATATCCAAAATTGATAACGGAGGAATTTTGAGAGTGTAGGTTAAGAATAGATTAAGAGTTTATAAAATTATTCTTTTGAAATTCAATATTCAGTTCAAATATTAGGGGGTTTTCGGAATTGCACGTTACGAAGCAGAAGTCAATTTTTTACAATTCAATATGAGAGATATAATATTCAGGAAAAAGAATTTACATTTTTCCTATTTTGTCCAGATTGGTATTGGTGTATTCTTGGTCCGTATATTACAGTCTTGAACTAATTTTTTTAGAGTCAATGTACAGGATAAAAAATTTACATGTCTCAAGTTCTTTCAATATCGTTATTGGGATGTTTTAGAAACCCAGGTTAAGATTGCAAAATTAATTTTTTAAAATAGTGGACTTACCATAGCAGACTAAATAATTGTTTGGCATAATTCCCTTCAAAACTGGTGTTTGGAACATTCTCAGAATCAAAGATTTTTTGTTCTTCAACTATGGATAAAATTCAACTAAATTAAAAACTAAAAACCGAAAAATAAAATTTTTATACAAAAACCGGCCTCGCCTAAACAGCCCTAAAAGGCGAAAAATAACAATATAAATTTTTTTATGAAATTTAAATTTTTGAAGCCGGCGCCAAATTATTACTAAATGAAACAAATAATTACTTACAGGGCATACAAGCTACGGAAAGAAAGCAATTACAATTGAAGGATTTTGTCAGGTATCAATTTTGCGCCGACTTTGAAAATATCAATTTCACTTCAAAAATTATATTGTTATTTTTAGCTTTTTTGTAGAAGTCAGTTCAATTTTTTTATAATTTTTTTTTTAATATAAAAATCACTAGCCCAGGTGCTAATTTTTTCCACTTATTATTACATATAATAATATTTTATAGACTTGTGCAAATGGATCTGCTCCTGTTTTGAAAATTCGAGATGTTTCTTCAAGGTGGCGCATGTATAATCTTCTATGCTGATGTCTATTAAGTGACCAGTTTAAAGATATCCTGCACACTACCTGTTGCCAATTAGTGAGAACAAAACATATATTGATATGGTTGACTCGGGACTGTCCATTATGTTGAATTTCCTGTACTTTTCGTCGGTGCTTCAATTTATTGCAAAACATAACATGGAAATTAATATATGAAATGTATGGCAAAAAATGCCAACTTAAAATGTACATAGCGTGTTCAAAAACCCTCTGTAAGACTTTGATCTGTGATAGATCTGGCCGCCATACGGTATCAAAATGATCCCAGAAATAAGCATATTTGTGAGACTATCAAGACAACGTATATAGTAATTTACGTGAATACCAACTTCGCAAAATTCAACAAAAAATCATTGATTTTAGGTTAGCATTTGTAGTCTCCACATTAAAGAAATGTAACAAAAGTAAAACTTGGTAAAAATAAAATTAAAGTCTAAATATCTGAAAAAGTTTTGATATATTGATTGGAATTGTATCTTGTCATTTTTATGGCACAAGGCCGTATTTATCACCGATTAAAATCTTACATAAGAATTTTTGATTTCTATTTATATATGGTCTTTTGGTAGCTTTAAGTTGTGCTCTGCTATCCAATTTCTTTTTAAATTATCTCTCAGGAATAGGCGAAAAAATATTTTATTCAACACACAAATAAATACTAAAAATTATGAAATAAAGTATGTTTAAAGTTTATGTTTTGCTTCTATAAAATATAAAAACCTAACTTTTTTTTTTGGCAGGTCAAAAATTATCTTAGTGTTTCTCGATTACTCACGCCAACAATGTGAATTACTAAAGGTATTTCTTAACCTGAGAACCAGACTATTAAAGACAACGTGTGGGAAATATTAATTAGATTACCAACAATAAATTTTTAATGTTTATTTAATTTAAATAGAAATTCTGTTGAGTAAATCGCAGGAAGAAAAAGGCCTGAGTGAAAAATTTTATTAGGAAAATAATGCTGAAAACTAGAAATCAGTGTGGCAAGGCTAATTGTATCACTTTATAATTTAAATAAATAATACATTATATAAACTATATAATATTGCAGTTAAAAAATGTTGTTCTAAATTTTCTATTGAAATTGTTTCTGTGAATTATAAACTTTTACATGCATGTCCTTCCACCGCTTTGGTAAATAATGTTACTGCCATTTCTAGGAGAATTTGTTACTAGCAAGTTTACTTTAAATCTCTGGCTTTAATGGCCTTAAAATAATATACATGTCATATTAAAAGTATACATTCTGATAGGCAGTTTTATGTTAACATTCAAAATATTATTAGATGTTCTGGTAAATATTTTCAAATATTATAAAATGGTAAATCACGAAAGAAACGCGATTGCAAGACCAAATATTTTGGATCAAGAAAACACATTCAAAGTATAGAAACATATGTTCTCCCCATAAGAGTCAGATGTCTATAAGAAGTTTCCATAAAGTCCCTTCACAAAGTATAAATCAAATGAATTGACATAGTTTGTATGGACATCTAGGATGCTACAATTTCTATAAGATGACAACTAAGTGTTTTTTTCTTGGTCTTGTGGGATGTAGAAGCTACTTAAGATGTCCCCATGGTAGTGTCTATCACTCTAGATATATCATAAAGATTATCAAACATGGAACATAAAAATAATGATATAGCCTTGTTTTTGGTATTAACGACAGGTTTCTATATTGAAATAAATATATTGTAATAGTGGATAGTTTGTTAAAGATTGTGTTCTTTGGGGTAATGTCTTTGAAAAGAGTCTTAATGCATTATAATAGTCCCCAATAAAAGAGTAAAAAATATAAATGACTTATGAAAGAACAGAAAACTAGTAATATGGATCGGCCAGCTAAAAGCTCTAATCTGAAATTCATAAAAAATCTGGGGAATGATATTAGAGAAGCGGTAACACACGAAAAAGCAAACAACTAAGAGAAGTTCCGGAAAGTTTTTTGACAATCGAGGTACATTTTTGACAAGGTACGTTACAGTATAGTATTACTCGGTGATGTAAAGCCATTATTGCTAATAGAATGGAAATATATAGATCATTACCCTTTTATATTGAGATAAACAATCCCAAGAGCGTTGGTCTGGTAGGCCCCATCCGATCACTATTCCACCTCCCACCAATTTATATTTTTCAACTTGAAGCTGCAAGGTAAATTGCCAGACCGCTCAGCCAGGAATTCGCTAGTACTGGCGAAAATCAGTTTACAAATACTAAAGAAAAAATTTTAGGTAATCGCCATTTTTTATTAAGTTTTTTATATTTAGTTATATTTTGTATGTATTTAACTAAAAAATAAAAATAAAATATATTTTGTTTTCAGGATATTATGCGAAGACAACAACGGAGAACTGAATTAAATGAAATTTATAAATAATTCTAAAATATGTGGTTTTCACACTATAAACAAATACTAACTTAATTATTATCCACCTTTATATCTTTTTCATTGAAAAAATCTCTTATTTTAATTAATTTTTACCGTCACATTATTCATAATTGCTGTCATGTTCGATAAACTCCTAGCACTCGTGTACCTGTAACACGCTATATATCTCGCACTCCCGCAACATCTACTTTCGTGGTCTGGCAGTACTTGTAATTGTCAAAATTTGAGAAAAATTTATTTTTACTCTTATATTGCTTGCCTTTGAACTTGTACGGCAGGTATTTGCCACTGGCTGAGCAGTCTGGCAATTTTTTTTCTATACCTTACCGTATTTAAAGTAAAACATATCCAAATGCCAACCTTACACTTAAAAATTTAAAAATATAAATTTTTTGGTATTTTCAAAAAGACAGGATGTGAGATAGTGACCGTATGAGACCTGCTAAATCAATGTTTTTGGCTGTGTCTATCTTTAAAACGGTCTTACAAAAATCCACAGCCTTATACGCAGACTGTTACATCAAGGGTTTACTAGCTCACGTAAGTATTAGCCAATTTTGTGTTAAAAACCCAAAATATATATGTTTCAAAAATTGTTGAATATTGCATGAAAAATGTTCAGAATTTATATACAATATATTTCATTAAATAAATTTACAAAAATACAAGTAGCACTTTTCCGATCCACCCTATAAAATATTTTCTCTTCCGAAATAATTTTCATCAAATAAACAGTGTTCCAGACAAAACCCTGATTGGTTTCTTCATCACAACCCTGCATATTTACTGAACACTGCTGTTATTTTGTCCATGTGTAATTTTTGATTTCGTAATATTTACGTGTTACCTGTGTCAATTTATTCTCAATAAAAAAATGCTTATCAAAAGATATTGTCATATTTCTATAATAGAAAAGTAGTGTTGAAAATTCAGTAGATAAATATTTTATTTTTAAATAAAATAAATTATACATTTTTTACATATAGACATAGATGATTCCGAAGGAATTTTCAAATTGTGAAAATACATTGAATGTGTTAGATTGAGGAATTCATTACTTTGTGATGGTTTGTTATGAACTGATAAAAAGAAAACTATTTTATTTTATTCTCTATCATTTTATTAACGTAAACAGTGACTAAAGTTCCATAGCTGTACAACATTTTTAAACTGAATAACTTAAAATAACGTTTAGAATGGTATAAGTAGACATTGAGGTGGCGAAAAATCACCCCAAAATCTATTTATAGCCTTGTAAACGTTGTTTTAAGTTATTTAAGTTGAAAATGAGGTAAAGCTACAAAATTGCAATCATTGTATAAAAAGTTAATAAAGTGATAGAAAAGAAAGAAAATAAAATAGTTTTTATCATCGATCTATATCAGAAGCAGCTTAAACCATAATTGAAATGTTTTTTGTCTTGTCCGTAGTAAATAATTCACATAAAATAATGTTATTACATGTAAACATTTTTTTAAATTGCCTCTTAAAACATCTGTGTGCTGAAAGCCGTAATATTAACCTAGTTATTATTCAACATCAATGGTCATCATACACACGACAAAACGGTAAAGTTGAGCAACATCAAGGCCAACAAAATGTACATCTAAAAAAATAAATCAGTGTCAACATTACGCATTCAATTGTAAAGAATGCATAAAAACACAATAATTAATTATCGTCACTGCACATCTAACCAAAAACCACACTATATCACTTAGAAATTTTCTAGTTTAATTGAAACAATTCATTAATCGTGTGAATAAAAGAAGAATAATTATTCCGCAATTAATTACTCTAGTGATCCAAATTATCTCATCCAAGAAAAAATTACGCAAAATCGTGGTAAACAATCAAAACGTTCACTGAGTACCGGTACTGCAACGTGCAGACATAGCGTACCTAACAATACAACAACTATACCCACTGAATATTCTTATGACCTAGAGAGAAAAGTGTTCTTGGGAGTTCGATTCGCACCATTCTTCGCGAAGTCTTTCCTCTAGTTCAGTCGCCGTGCAGACATCAATACGCCTAGTTCTCCTTCTTCATTTCGTTGGTGTGTCTAAGTGCTCCCCTCGTCCTCTTCGTTTCTTCCGGTGAGTACCTTGCCCTTTTTTGTTTACCCCACTCAAGTTTTCTCTTTCTCTCGCGCTTCATTTGCGGTCATACGAAATACAGGTGAAACAGAAAGTGTTTCGATCTTCGTTGACAATGATGATGCCCTATGACCCCACTTATTCTGACTTTCTTCCCCTCTAGCGTTGTCGTCGCGGTAATCACAGGGACATACGAGAGATTAAAGCGAGATAGCGGTAGAAAGTGTGCCGGTTTGATGCGGAAGAAATCCGGAGATATCTATAACCATTTACGAGAGAATCTCAGAACTTTTACTATCGTTTAACAAACATCTGGTATTTTATTGATGTTTTAGTTACGGAAAAAAATTGTGGTTTCAATGAAAATAAACATTATATGAAATCCTGATCTTACGTTGAGTAAATATTAATTATTATTGACTTTCCTTAATAAATATCTGTCAAGTACGTACAAAAATAGCAATTTAAACTGGGGAAAATTTTGCATGCTTTGAAGATATATGAAAATTTTTTTTAAGGTATTTTTATATATAAATAAAAAATATGCTTTATTAGGCAATTAATTGGACATTTTAAAATTAGAGTTACTTTGTTAGCCAATAATTTGGAAAAAAATATATGAAGAAAATTTAAATTTTCACTTCCCTATATATCATTAAAGTTTTTCTCCAATAATAATAATTATTTATAATATGAAAAATTGGATATATAAGCCGTATTTTAAAGTAAGGCAAAACAAAGGAAAGTTGCTATTTTGTGTATTTGTAATCCTTTTAATTTGTCCTTCCTGAAAAATTTTAAAATTGAAAATTTTTATGAATAATTTTTAGCGAGTGGTCAAAAGTTTCCTAATCATATATACTTCATATTTAAATAAAAAATATGGTAGTAATTAAATTATTGGACCGATTAAATTAACGAAAGAATTGTCTATTTAGTAAATTTTTAATTAACATTGTCATTACACTGGTGTGACTTGTCAACAAGTTTGTATTTTTAGTCTTTAATTGACATTATTATTACAATTATCGAATTTAACTTCGTAATTTATTCGAAGAAATATTTTTATTTTAATTATTTTCTTTAACAACACCTTCAGATAATTAAAACTTTTTCATCAAAATATGTTGTTGTTTAGATTTAAAATCTTCAGCTTACTTAAAATAGATTATTTAAAAAAAAACGAAGTAACTTGTTTATGTTTATGTATTAGTGCAACTTTCAGGTATATGAAATAAATTTTAAATGTAGTATAACTTACAAAAAAAAAGTGTAAAAATATTTCTAGACCTCCTTGTGAGTATTTTTTACAATATGCTGAAAACATAATTAAAACATCGTGTCCCTATAAAAAAATTAAATGCACAAAGAGTTAAGTCATCTATAAATTTCTTTGCATATAGAAGTTCTATCAAAAGTTAGATGTGAATGCAGTTAGTTAAAAAGTTCGCTAATCAAAAAAAATTTTCAATTTTCACACTCTACTAATAAATCTATCTAGGAAACATTTTACAGGATCTCTTTGTTTGTTGGAACAAACAAAAAATGTATATCGAATTGATAACCTCGCCTTTTTAAGTCGGATGAAAATGAAAATTAAGAAAATAAAAATTGAACTCTGTCAATATTTTTAGCCAATATTTATTTGATCAAAATTTATCACTAATTTTTCCTTAAATTTTTAAAATCTGGGTTTTATGATTATTTTTTTAATTAAATCTTTACGACTACTAACATGCTGAAAACCGATTACAAATGTATCTCTATAACAATTTTTTTAGCCTTCTCGTCTAAAACTTATTGTGTATACATATTTATGAGTTTCGCTAGAGAATACCTTTACAACCTACGGAAAACGGTATTTAAATATCTAAGTCTTATTAGAAGTTGTGTGTATAGTCAGGGAGCCCAGTTTTTTTGTAAAAAAAATATTTTCGTAAACCTGGACTGAGATTAATTGTACTACGAAAATGTAATGTTTTTATTGCTTTTTAATGCTATCAACAAATAGCGTTTCATAAATTACAACGTACGTGCCACTGTGCATGAAGAAAAGTGGAAGTCTACTTACAGGTGCTCACCTTGTGTACATAACTTCAGTTTTTATAACTATATTTTCATGTGTTGGTGCGCTGCTTAAGCTTTTTTTTTTATTCTGATACTTTTCATATATTTTCTTTCATACGATATGAATATACTTGATTTTCAAAGTTAATAAACTTTCTGATGAAAAAATTAACGCAATTTTGTTTTAAATGTGATATTTTGATCTTTGAAAATTTCCTTTATACGATGTTTTTCCGCTTAACTCTTTTATGTTCCACGATTTCAACATATAGACAAGGATGAAAAATTAATTATTTTTTGTAAAAAATCTTACCTAAAAATTAAATAAAACTCAGTATTATTTTGGTGAAATATTGTGACACTACTAATACTGAAAGTGGACCTCATTTAATAATAAAATAAATATTTAAAATTTTGGAATTACAAAACGCTTGACTAAAAAAGTGTTTTTTGCCAATCTGGTATACTCGTAAATTAAAGATTTTGTTTAATTTTAAAAAACACTATTTTTATTGATTTCAGCGCATTACCTCGTTTTTTACTCTTTCTAAATGGATTATAATGGTTATTATTTTTGTATATTTGTTGTTTTATATAACTACAATTTGTAATATTATAAGATTTAATTATGATGCTGTGGGTTCCCACGAACCACATTAAAATTGCAAATTAAAGAATAAAACTTTTTATAAATTTGTTTTTTAATCTGTATAAATAAAGTTTTAGTTCCGCTCATTACCAAAGTTCAATAAAAATCATAAAAACCAAGCTTTATTCTGCTGTAGACATTTTTTAACTATCATAAAGAAACAGCTTTTTAACTGCGCTACTTTAATGAAGTTTGAAAAGCATTTTACAAAGAAAAAAAACAATTTTTTGCATTAGGCTGGTGTAAATTACAAATTACAAGCGTGAAACCGTTTACAAAGTTAAGTTGTTAGTACTAAAGGAAACGTTTTTGTTATGTTTAAAGCTACTCTTGTCGATTTGCCTCGCTTTTCCTCGTTTACGGCCACGTGATTCTTTTCTTTTCAAGATAATGTTAAAGGTAAACACCTATTTTCAATTCCGTTTTTGCATTGGAATAAAACTGCTGTATTATTGTGTTTTATGAAATGTATTTCTAATCCTTTTTATATTGCTTTGATTGGAAAGTGTCAAGTTTTTTAATATATTTGAAATGTAACTAGGTGATAACAAGAAGAAATAACTATGGATTTCTTTTTGGCCGTTTTAAATGATAACATAAATTATTTGTAATTTTGAAATATCCCACTGAGTTCCAATTTTTCTATATACAAAATGGTATTTTAGACAAAATTATAGATGGTCTGTTTATACAATTAGTTTTACAATGGTAAAATCTTCAGGCCACTCTCTGAGAACATAATCAATAGTTTAATCTTCCTCTAGATAACATCTGCATACAGGGTCATCTGCAATGCCAATTCTAAGTAATTCGTATTACAAGTGATAATGTCCTGTCACCTGTCCTACTATAACTGGTAGTTCTTTCGCTTCAAGAACAGATCACTGAATATGAAAAACGTCTATGTATGTGACGTTGTAAAAACCTGTAAATATTGACACTTACATGGCCTTTCAGAGGACTATATAATATAACCATGATAAAAAAAGAGCTTTATATTTACTTTGAAATGTATGCCACACAGGGTAGGAAGCGAATACAGGGCAATTAAATAAATTTGCGTATCATTACTAGTTTTAATTTTCTTTGTGAAAATACGTCCAAATTTATAATTATTACTTAAATGAAAAAACTAAAATTAATTCCTGTTGGAACAAACGGATGTTTCGCAAAAATCTCATTCGGTAACTTACGTGTCTTGTACTTTTCCAACGGTAAAATTTTCTTTATTAATATATGATCTCAGTAATTACACATTTCGTTGACCTTTTAAAAGCTTAATTCTTGATAAATGCTTTACTGTTCCAAGATAAATATACGTCATTGTAAATTTTTGTATCTTATATTCAGGAATTACTACACATATGTAGTTATATCTTTAAATAACTTTGTTTACTAAGCGTGGATCCCGTTAAACTGCTTAATAAATGTTTCTTCAAAATCATCGCATTGGAGATTTTTATTCCGAACACACAGAAAATGTAGAGGATATAAATCGAGGAAAACTATTACTTCTTATAATATATACAAGCTTTTGTAAACGAATTTATTTCCATGGCAATTTTGAACATCTTTTTTAAATAATTCCGGACTCAGTATCAACTAAGGGTTCGATTCTTGAGAATATTTTAAATAGCCGCGTTGAAATTTTAAAAAATGTCACTTGAAAAGTTTGCGAATACTGACGAATGCCATATTTTGTTAAAAAAATGCTAATTTATAAAATACCCTGTATAAAGTTTATTCATAATGAACATATTCAAGTTTATTAATCTGAATATTAATTATAAGGAACACCGCCGTAGACATACAAAATTCGAAGTTACACTTCTCAAGCCTTTTCATCGCTGCAATTTTAAGATTTATTTGTGACTTCTTCTAATGTTTAAAGTACCTTGCTTAAATGCTTTTTATTAATGAATCTTCAGCTTTGGTATAACTCTTTTGTATGTAGCTAGTTGCTTTTGTAGTGGTTGTATCCAGTATTTCGCAGTGAACTCTAGAATAGGCTGAGCATTGACACAGGTTATGTACCATTTCACTTAATGAAACCTGTGTGATTTCGATTAAGTTTAAATATTTGTTTGAATGAACGTGTCTTGACAAAAAGCAAGCATTATTTTTATAATACTATCTTTTATCCACTAAGACCTGCTATATTACCGCTGGATTGTTAAAAAAATTTGTAATAGTTTTGTCATTAAATTTACTCTTGCATTGCAGTACACGATTGGAATTTCGGAATAAAATTTTTACAGAAATATACCAATAGGTATATTTTTGTCCCTGATTTTGGATTGAATACTCCATTCTGCTTTTTTCGTTCTCGGAACAGTCTGTGAACTTTTCTCACTTTATTAGCAAATTTTTCACCCATTAGTTTCGATTTAATATGGGCTTTGTAAACTTTCAAGTAGAACTTACGTTGGAGCGAAGTAATCTAGAGTAATATACGGGCATGCCTAGGATTCTATCCTTCTTGATCTCTTGGCATAGATTGTATTCTTCAGTATATCTTTTAATTTTTGGTTTTTGGCCCCGCATTAGCTGGTGGTGGACTGATCTGACTTTGTTTTCTATAAAGATATACAGCGAAGATATGTTTAGAACTTCGCTAAAAGAGTCTTAAGTGTTGTGCTCATTGCAATTAAGCAGATACATGTCCGTTTCTACATTCTATTTGGTTTTGTTTTTATCTTTTTTGCCATATTTTTGTCCACAATTTTATTATTCAGTCAGTTACCATGGATCTAAATAAACTTAAGCATATTAATAAAGTATTTTTTGCATTTAGTCCCCAGTTCTTTCGACATATTTTTTACACATTTGCATAGTTATCGTAGTTCCTATGGGAATCTCTGAATTTGGTGCTTCTATTGGGTCGTATTTTCCTTCCTAAAATAATAGTAATTCTCCCTCATTAAAACCAAGATTTTTGAGTTCTTATCAATTTCACCATTGTTTTCTTTTGTAGGTTAATAGGCAATTCTTCTTTCTGATACCACGAGGTCTCTAGATTGAAGGTATTTGCAACCTTTTCTCATAGCGCTATCACCAGATCGTCAATGTATGTTAGACAGTGGACATTTTTCAACTTTAGTCCATATTAGTGGAATAATATTTTTTAAGGGGAAATGAATAGGTTAGGAGATAATTAAACATGATCCTGTTTTAGAGGCTGATTCCAATCCGATGGTGAATAACTGTAGATTCGCTTACTCTTTTTAGACTATAAGAGAACTGAAAACTGAATTATTTCTATTCCTTCTTGTGAAATATTTTAAACGTAATAGTTAATTTCAAATTTTATCTAATATGAAGGTTTCTATTGGCATACAATTTTATTGTGGCAGAATTTACAGCAAAAATATATATATATATATATGGAGTGATTGTGTAAAATTAAATGAAGATAAATATAAAGCATTATTTAGTAGTGTGAAATAACAAACGAGCAAAATACATAAAATGTTGATTACAAAATAAATACTATAAGATACAATAGACGTGCAAAAATAGTTAATAAAATGTGACGGGCATGTGATTTAGACTGATTTTTGCTTTTTTATTTAACAATAAATATGTTTTCAATTGTTAGAAATGAAACAGAAGATCAAAGTTCTAGGTTGATTGGCTTCAGTTTCATTTTATAGCAGCCACGGTATTTTAAAATAACTAAATGAAATATTAACAGCAAAAATGTTCTGCTCAATTGTACCAAATATTTGTGATTGACACTGCTCCTTGAGCTTTTCAAGTAAACGATATAATTTTACGTTTATTAACGAGTTACTTTAAAATTTAATTATTTTCTGATATAAACGAAAGCTATTTTATCAAAACAACATTTTACTTATATACATATTTTAGTCATTATTTGTTAAAAGGGTATTATACACTCACGAACAGAATTATCGAATCAATCTTGTTACCACTTTTATTTGAAAATAATTTTTAATTATTTGCCTATAAGTTATTCTTCTTATAAGCAGAGAAAAAGGAAATAATATATAGAAACAACTCTGTTTCGCTCTCCATACGCGCTTTGATCACCTTATGGTCCGTCAGTGGAGCTGTATTGAACCGAGAGCAATATCCGCAGGAAACAACTGTTATATAAAATATAAATTTCGATAAATATCGGCAGGATATTAAAAACCTGTCGACATAACTTATAGACAAATATTTAAATATGGCAGATCTATTTATATCTTACTGAAATTTTGGCTCATTTCGGCTCAAGTCGGATACGGCCTTTAATAATTATGGAAACTGAATTTTACCAAAAAAAGGGAAAATTTTTGTATATTCACTAACAGTTTCATGTTCTTTGTTATATTACACAGACATGTGTGCGTATGTGTGCATAGAATTGGGGTCTGTACACTGTGACCTGGTAGATCTATTGTGCCTCCCTACTGCTGCCAAGTCGTAAGAAATATCTTACCGGCTAAAGTAAGTTCTCTAGTCCTATTTCCCTCGGGAACCTTACGAGGTTGGATGGTTTCAAGGTGAGTAATTTCCTTTCTTCTATTTGGTGTGATCCCAAGAACCGCATCCCAGGTGAATAGAGACATAGTGCCTTGAGAAATTTAGCCATTCTGTTCAAACATATACTTATTTATACATTTATTATATTTATTTAGAAGCTACCTTAATAAACAACGTTACTTAATTATTAAAAACAAAAGAAAATAGCAGTTATTTACGAAAATAACCTTATCTCCAAGCGATGCACAGATAACATTTTCTTGATACTTCATCGAGATAACCTAAGTTATTTTCCTAGAAGATTTCTACATCAAATGCCATTTCACGCTGGGTACTCTCTAAGATATTATCCGTTGTTGCCTTGAGTATTAAGTATAGGAAAAGACACAATTATGATGTTGCAAGATGCAACATTACAGTTTTACCATATTAATGTGTTTTGGTTGACATTTACTGAGACATTCTTAAAGTGTTAATGGTTTGATTGAAATTATTTGCAAGATTACAATAATTGGATTATCAATTGTTATTATATGAATAATAAATATAAAGTTCAATTCTCATGTACTGTATCAATATGCTCATGTTACATTAATAGTCCTTCAAACGATGCTCATCTCAACTGCAAGAATCACCTAAATTTCCTAATAGTCATTGAACTTGCTGTGCAGTATATCATAAGTAATGTAATATTGCATATTTCCGGTAGACATTTACCAGCATCGTTTCAGCTGTTCTCTACAAATTCGGTATTTGTAGTTCAATGCAATGAACGTCTGGAGCATTTTGGTTTCATTTGATGTTTTAAGTTTAACAGCTTTGCATTCAATATCTACAACTTTATTTCCTTTCTAGATTTTATCTTTTGTACTGGGCAGATGAACTTGTGAAATGTGAAAGCAGGAAAAGAGCTGTGAATTTTAGAAAAATAAACAACCATCCATTACTAGCACTTCTTCTATTACATATATTTAATAAAAAATATACTTATCGAATATTTATGATTTTTCATAATTTCTATTTGAAAAATGAGACAATAGTTTGTAACAAATATTCCCTTTTCAAGCTTCAATTACTATATGGATCTTTATCGATATGCTACTAAGTACAATTTGAACTTTTTTTGAATATATATGTCTCAAACTTATTGGACAGCCAACTGAAGCTCTTCTGTTGTTCTTAATATATAATACTTTGTTTTAATTCATCTCACCCGTGTTTTATAGATTGCAATTTTGGGCTATAAAGTGCTTAATATAGTTTTTGAGGCCATAACGAGGTAATTAGTGACCTTGCCTGCTGCAGGTAGTTAAGTATTATTGTGTATTGATACAAATTTTTCTTTACCGGTATGACTAACATAGGAGAAAACATAATCTTGATGCCTATTTTCGAAATAAAAATCATCAATTATTTGTTCAGTCAAACTCACATATTCGGTACGTGTTTCCCCACTAATATCCCCCCTCCCTCCAAAGCATTTTGTTATCCTCTCTAAAACTACCTTCTGTATGGACATTTTTCTAACTCTCGATATTATATTGAATGTATTTTTTGGTAAATTATAATCGTCGAATTTTGTTTAATATCTTTTCCACTTGTTAGATTTGAAATTCGTGGATGTTAACATGTCATTTCGCGTAGAATTAAACAGAAAAAATATACATATTCTATTTTCTTGACAGGTTCTTTGCACGGAGTTTCCAGTTTATTGACACTTTTTTAAAATTTTCGACATTGTAGATTGACTTCTCTAGAGACGTCCAATATCTTTTTGTCTATTTTAATCAATGTGATTAATGACACAAAATATTCGATAAAAACTTTTTAGACAAAGATAAATATTTTTATTTGACCGTCTTCTATAAAAATAAATTTAGAAAAATAAACCTCTGTAATAAAAAGGCATAAAGTTCAAGTATCTTAAACTACCTGGTGTCTTGTTTTTAAGATAAATATTACCAGCTTAACCAGACGGTAAAATGGTCAAAAACATTACCAACTTTTATTAAATATATCAGAAAAAATGGTCTAACCAGTTTCAAGTAAAATGAAAAATAAAAGATTATGCTTACAAAAGCTTGTTATTGGTGTCTTCAGAAATAAGTGTCATTATAACCAAGAAAGTTTAAAGACAGAAGAAAATAGATTAGACAAAGTTGCAGTATTGTGGATATTTTTACAGCCTTACTTAATAGTAAGATTTAAATTCGATTAACACATTTTTTCTTTATCAACTTATGACGTTAGAATGGATACAGAATACCCCTACAAAACCATTAATTATAGAATTTATAACTTATAATAGATTAATACGGCATAATTTATTAACATCAATAATTTAAGACATAAGTGTTGTTATATCCAACTCATATTTTTCAATATTTTTTAGACCTTGCCGAACATATCATCACTTCATTTATATAATTACTGGAAAGATTCTATAATTTTTGATTTTAATTATTTCAAACAATATATATTGCTTGTCATACAGAATAAAAAATGGGAAGTTCCAAAATCCAAATTAAATTGTTACGGCATTTTGCATAAATATTTAAATTAGATCATTGTTTTTGTTTAACCAAATAAAACGGTATAATATGTATTCAAGGTTTCTCTAAATTTGTTTGATTTTTTTTTGTCGGATAATATTAATATAAGACATTGTTTTGCCCAAACTATCCTTTTTAATTTTTTTTCTTGTTGAAGAATGTGAACCGTGTTTTTTATAACCGCTAAAAATAACAATGGCTAGGGTGTTGCCATGGTTAATTGTTACATCAGCGATTAAAAAATCAATATTTTGCAATAATTTATTTAGCAATATAAATTTTTAAGGCTAAAAATACATTTGTAAATATAAATTCCAGAAATATCATACCAACGAAAATCATTAGTTAAGCGATTGATGTTTCTTTTTGTCTTGTATACTGAACATACTCATAACCGAAATTATAGAATTTTTATAATTCTTTTTAACAAAATAAATTTAGACGAATTAAGTCATTTTAAATACTTTGTTCTAGGAAAGCAATTTGTTTAAAAAATTTGAAGTAAAAATTTAAGAATATTTGTTTTAAATGCTTTTGAAATGATAAATACTAGTATTTTTATTAAACTAAAGCGTAGTTAGTAACAAATATTCCTATTTCAAGCTCTGATTACTATTTGCATCCCGTTCGGCACACTACTAAGTAGAGTTGGAATATATTCCTGAAGAATTGCATTCCATTTATATTGAACAACAAACTGAAGCTTTTCAATTGTATTTGAAACTTCATTTTAGCTGATTTCATTGAATTTAAATCTGGCTCATCTAAGTTCATTTAATTTTTGAATCTCAACCTCATTTTAGCAAGTAAACACTTGCACGTCGTTCAATACTTTAATTAGTTCTCTTAAAATAAATCTCCAGTGAAAAAAAAATATGTGTCTTTAATTTTCGTGCCCTCTCCAACATATTAAAGTTTTATCAAAATAGCAGCTGGACACTTTGGGTATCTTCCTTGTTAAAAAAACCTTCAAATATATTGAATTAAAGATTCAATTCAGCTTCAGAAAAACTACTATTAAACATTGAGATAAATCAAAGGTCATAAAAACGTGTTAAGTTCGTAAGAAAGTTCTTAGGGTTCTTCTTAAAAATTTCTGTAAGTAGGTATAAAATTAACAAGTTTAGAATGGATCTGGTTAAAGCAGAATTTTGTATGAGTGACCTATATTAATTTTAGAATCTGAAAGAATAAACAAAAAAATACTGTGGAAAAAAATTGCGTTAATTTACAAAAAAAAAATGGCATTTATTCCAAGAAATTTGAATAAGATTTTAGTAATTAAGATTTTATCTAAGTTTTGTTTAGTCTTTCTGAAGCAATATTAATTTTTAATAGTTCAAGTTTACATCAACTGATTAATGATGCTTGTTAATTTTGTTTAACTTTAATTATCTCTTGTAAAAATAGATTAGTTTAAAACACGCTTAACAGGTGAGGCTGCTCAAAATTACGTTTGTTGTGTTTCCAATGCAAATTAATATATTTTTTTAAGATGGTTAAACAATACCTTCATAACTTATTTGCTTCTCATTAAGCAATCACATTTATTTTCCTTGAGTTGTGTCTAATCTTTTATTATTACATAATATACTATTTAAAAAACTTATAAAGATGCCTGTAAAAGATATGAAAGTTTGCAGGAAAATAGAATGTTACTCCGACATATACTTCCTACAAAACGGATATAAAATTTAAAGCAAATACACATCCAATGAATTGTACTATACAGGAAATGAAACTAGGATAAGACAAATACAATCTAAATGATCTACATGAATCAGTTAGATCAGCCACTAAATAATAAATATGTAGCATCCAGAATGACACATATCTAATGAAATTCTAACTTTCTGCAGCACAGGAAACCTTTCGAAATGAAAATCATTTTTTAAGACATAAGTGTTCCACAGAATAAATTATAATCTGGAAGAGCTAGAAAAATAAAAGCTTAAGACAAGCATTTAACAAATAGCTGAATACAAAGAGTACTTAGGAATATGTAACATTAAAACGAGATCAACATATATATATATATAAAAATTTGATAAATAGAAATATATAACGAGACATAGAAAAGGGCATGTTAAGAGCTGAACTGTTGATAGGTATCACAAGATTATCAATAAACGGCTAATACAAATAGATCGATGGGAAAAACACTGTGTCAAAGAATTGAAAAAAATATGTAGAAAATAACATTTTACAAGCAAACGTAGATCATACATTGTACGAGGAGAATATATAGATCAACAAGATAACACAACTGAGAAAGCGACTAAATACATAAAAAGCAAAAAAAAAGCTAGGACCAGAAAAAACTGCTAACGAACGGACTACACAAGAGAATGAAACAAATGTTTTACACAATATATTAACGATGAAAAAATTCCATCAAGCTGGAAGGAAGTATGTATAATATCGATTTATCAAGAAGGAAGAAAATATGACTGTTTCCACTCGGCATTTCGGTAACCAACAAGGTGAGTATATTATATAGAAGAATTCCCCGAAGTGTAGTGGAATCAGAATAAGCGCCATATTAAATAGACGAGCAGACAAGATTTTTCACTGAATGATCATATGTCGATCAGATTTTAACCTGACTCTAACTAAATGGAAAAAAGTCACAACAAATAGATATGTACATTTACTTTTCGTGAACCTATGATACCGTTCATATCCAAAAGTAATGGCAAGACTTAGAAAGTCTGTACTGAACAATACCGCTATAGAAGAAATTAAAGATCAATAACTAAAATATCTTCTGTCTCTAATGCTATTTGAAATATATTTTTGTAAAATATAAAGAAAATTAAGAAGATCGTGCAATGAAACAGGAATAAAATTTAATAATGAAACAACTATGTACCCTTTTCAGTTTGTAGATGATCGATTAGAGGTGACCCAGAACGAGAAAGATCTGGAATTTATAATAATGAGACACTTGATTAAGTATAAAGAATATGGTAGAAAGGTTATATTTATTTAGAAACACAGAAATCGAGATATGCAGCAAACACGATCACTTAGGAATTCAACTAAATGCTATTAATCGAACAGAATGATCCCAAAATATCTCACGTGAAAAGAAACATTATTCTCCTTTTAATGAAGGTTGGTCCACTCTCTCAGGTTCTCGTCTTTCTTCTATTTTACTTTTCATAATCAGTTGCGGCAGCTTGCAATTATCATTTTGCAAAATATATCCCAAATAAAATGTCTTTTTCTTTTTAATAATAGTAGAGTAATTCACGGTCTTTGATCATTCTCCTCAAGACATCATTCAAGCATTCATTGATAAGTCTACATTTCTAAAACTAATCGTTTTAAGGTACTCATTTTAAGGGTCTAAGCCGCCATTTCATAAAGCAAAATGGGGGAACAAAACACTTAACTATTCGATATTGAACGTTTTTGTTAAGGTTTCAATTACATAGGAATGCTTTTACTCTTTTAAAAGTGAATCTAACTTGTTCTATTATTGATCGAATCAATTTATATGTCCAAATTTTTGGTAATCCAGTATTTCAAGAATTTAAATTTATTAACCTGTTCAATACGTCCTCCATAAATTTTGATATCTGAATTTGTCTGCTATCACTACCATTACTTTACTATTTTGATGTTTATAATTAGACTTTATTAATCTTTTTTTGGTGATTATTCAATTTAGAAGGGCTCGTAGATCTTTTTCGTTGTCGGCAATTATAACTGTGTCATCGACGTACCGAATATTGTTTAATACTTCGCCATTTAATGTCACTAATTTGTTCAGCCCCCTGTAGGGCTTGTGAGAATATTTTTTTTTGAATATAAATTGAATAAAATGAGGAACAAAATACAACACTGTCTCACATATCTCTCAATTTTCATGGTATCTAATTTACCAGTTCCTGGTCGAATATTTTTATCTAAGCCTTTTATGAGTATCGGATCTTTTTGCTGGTTTCTACATCTGTGCAACAAGACTATGAGTGAAAATAGTACCTCTCTTATTCCAAAACCATTAGGAAGCCCGTATTCTTTATTCTAAAGGTCACATTTCCTGAACACTCTTCGAGTGTATTATCCTAAGGAATATTTTTACTATGAGAGACATTAGGCTAATAAGTCAAAAATCTTTGCACTTCCTTGGATTTTTAGTTTTAGGTATAGGTATAAATATAGACTACAGACTACATTCTTCACGTATTTTCCCGGTTATCAGGTCATTGCTAAAAACCGTGGTAAGTAGCTCTAAATTATTTTCGTTTATGAGTTTAATATTTTCTATATAGATCTCATCAGGATCAGGGAATTTATTGAATTTCATCAGTCTAATTGCATATTCCTCTTCCAATTTCAATTATGAAGGTCAAGTCTTTTACTGCCTGTGATCTACCTAACTTCCCTGTGAATATTTTGCCCATCGTGTTTTTCTTTCATCCTCTCTATATCTCTACATGCTTCTGTCATCCACTTTTCCTTTGCTTGTTTGATTTTCTCTTTTATTTTACGGTGTATTTCATGATATTTTGTCATCTGCCACCCATTGCTTTCTTCTCTGTATCGGTGGAGTATTCTTTTTTAGCTGATCTTGGGTTGTGATTGAGACGTCTTTGAACTGTGACCATAATTTATTTACATCTCCTATATGTAGTCTATTTTATTGTTTAGTATCTGAAAGGTTTTAATGTAGATGTCTCTGTCTTTCAAAATTATTACATTTAATTTTTTTACTGCTGGCTTTTTGATCTTAGCACTTGTATTTTAGACAATAAAAAATTCTGATCGCTAGGAACATTGGCTCCTAGATGAGCTTTTGCTTTATATATTCTATTTCTAAAAAACGTTATTTATAATTCCGTCCTTAAAAGCATATTCACAGCCTATAGAAATAGTTATGACTCATGGATGTGAGACTTGAAAACTTACCAAACATTTTAAGCGACGTCTTCTATTACTTTGGATGGACAAAGGTCTGTAAGAAAACCTACAACAAAAGATATAATTAATGGAATCATGCAAGTTAACAAAACAATTGTAGGCGAAATCCAATCAATACCACTAATATGGTACGAACGAGTAGAAAAAATAAATGATGAATGGCTTCCTGAGATGGTATTAAAAAAGTCAATACAAAGACGCAGAAAGAGAATACCCAAAACAACATGATTCGGGAGAATATTGTTAAAAACTGTGAAATAGAAAGCGTAGACTGCTTGAAAACCAAACTATTGTTATTTATATTTTCATAAATACGCGAACTACCAGCTATAAATCGTCGTGAAAAAATGCACAATTGGTATAAAAGATAATTGACTTCTCGAGCCAAATTAAAATAAAATAAATGCTTATTGTATTGATGTATAACACATTTCTAATATTTTATTGGTTCTATTTTCATTTCATATTTAATACTTTCCAAAAAAATATAAATTATAATTTCTTTTTATCAACTCAAGCGCATTAATATTTTAGCCATTGTTGAATAACAAACTAATGCTTTTTCCAGTCAAAGCTCAAAATATAAAATAAATTAATTAATTTCAATGTTTTACAAATTTATCATAATAAACATATTCTTTTGTTTTAATTAAGCTTTGTAGTTTACAATAAATTGCATTTGATCGTGGCTAAAATTTACGTTTTTTTTTTTAATTTGCATAAATATAATTTTAAATACATATCTGTATGTGTACGTACGACCGAAACTATTGCATACAATATTTTTCTACATATTTAAAGTAACTAGCTGAAATTTCTCGTATTTTTCTGGAAAAAGATATTCAAATAGTACATATTTTTTCCCTACTTATATCAGTACTATCCAGTATTACAACGACTAAACGTGGTAATGAAGCTGAAATAACACGAATTGCAGCTCTATATAATGAATAATATAGATAAAAAGATCTCGCACGTCTTCTCAGGAGAGGTGATCCAATATTGAATATCTTAGAACCGTATCAAAATGCTGGCAATTTCATGCAGAGACCCGATCAAGAGAGAAAAGTATACAACAGCTATTGATGGATCGTTGAATACTGCTACTAAGAGAAGTACTCATAATGGTTTCTTTCATTTCGTCAGAGAATTTTTTTGCCTGGATGTGAGTGAAGTCAGTAGACTCATCCGTCCGACTCATCACCAGGCATAAGGACCCATCTCCAAACACTTGCGCGGAGTTGGCGCGCATCCCACCGGATTTTTCCATTCTGTACAGTATTCTGAGGAGCTGAATCTGAAGTTTTCTGACGTTTGTGAGCTGGCTTGTCTCCAAGTTTTTTGGGAGGCATTTTTTGGAACCTTAACTGGCAGCCCAAACAATATTTTCAATTGTAAGGTGCCTGACTGGGAAGAGACCATCCCCTTATCCCACTCCATTCAGGTCCTCCTCCGCCTCTTACGTTCGGCCTTACAAATGCTTGGCTTTTAAAATTTGGCTCCAGGTATTTTTTCAGTTCCTTCTGTGTTACTAGGACTGGGAGGGGCTGGATGGGACGTGTCTGTTCTCTTTCTTGTCTTCACGAAAGGAGGTTGTGTACAAAATACCTATTCGGTTCCTCATTCCGGGTTGGTTTTGGAAGAGAAAATGTTACCCCAGGGATTCTCCCATGTTGGCTTTCGGATTTCGGGTTTGTTCTGATCCCACGAGTATAGGAAAATAAAAAGTCGAGCTCCACGGCGTCCCGTGAATGGATGCAAGGTTAATGAATTTAAGATGCCCTCCGATTTCTTAGAGGCTCCGTTTGTGATACCTGTTTAAGGTCAGGTGCCTCCCACTTCTTCACCTCAAGGTGAGACCTTGTGTTAATGTATATATAGGTGCGTATGTGTGATTGTGTGTGTATTATATATATATATATATATATATATATATATATATATATATATATATATATATATATATATATATATATATATATATATATATATATGAGTTTCATCATAGTTCTTTATTCGAATTTTATACCAGTTATTGCAGCTGTATATAGCACTTGTCGATATGTTATGGTTTCCCAAGAAGACCGAGCAACTGCAATCGGTTTTTTGGTACTAAATTCTACACGAAATCACAAGTTGACATCCACGTATTCTAAAAATTAACTTCTAAATGTAATGCAAATTAATGTTAGTTCCAAAACAGTGAAACGAAAATTAAAATGGCCTGGCTTAAATATAAGTTCCATGTATTTTCCTAAATCACAAAACTCGTGAATTAGAATATGTCAGAACATATGTTTACCAAAATTATATGGACAACATCACGTTTAATGAGGCGTATTCAACCGGTATGACAGCTTTTTTTAGGAGTGGCAAAATAAAGTTAAAGCTATGGAAGAATGATCGGAAACATTTTGCAAAAATTAGATTGGATATCCTATAGTCCAGTCTTAGAGCCAATTTAGTACATGTGGTATTAGCTAAAATGTAGTATACTATGAAAAAAACCTGTTCTCAGTATAATAGAAAAGCTGAAGAATACATTGAAGCCTTACCTATAGTATACGGAGAATAATGCAAGCGTAATTGGAAAAAAATTTTTAAGAATTAATAATATTCGGTAGTTTTGTAATGTAATGGTTAGATAGCTGTTTGAAAAGTTTTATAGACTGAAGTTTTTTTAATCAAATAGTGCGAAACCTGGACGAGTTACTAGAAAAGTATATATTTATGTTCTTGATCTTAAAAGACTTTTGCTACCAAACCGCATATTTATGTTAGAATATTTTAAATATTGTCTAGAAAATAAAAAAATATTAAAATTAAAAGATTTTTTTTTGCAAATATGCGAGTTTTGCCAATTCATAAAACACCATACAAATTTTACCCCATAAAATATGTTGTTTGCTTTATATTCACATACTTCCTAAAAAGAGAAAACATCGACAATCACAAATGGAACATCATCCAGTTCAATTGGTTCCTATAAATGTATGTATCTTTCAAGTAGACATAGTCCTTTTGTTAAGAATAATTATACCGTCTATACCTGAAAATTTCTACTTAATTCCATTCATAAGAACAGAAAAATAATTATGTAGTTCATGTTTGCGTAGAATAATTAGTTTTTAAGTAAAACGTACAATATATCAAGCATTTATAAATAAATGGATATTGACATTGTATTTTATTCATTAAATTTTAATTCTAGAAATATATATATATATATATATATATATATATATATATATATATATATATATATATATATATATATATGTATATATATATATATATATATATATATATATATTTTTGTAAAACGAAATGCTCTTTTGTGTTTCTGTTTAATAAGCCCGCAATTAAATAAAATAATATATTTTATTTTTATCCATAAAATTAAAATTTATTTTAATTGGAAAAATATTACGCATATAAAAGATTAAAATTATTTGAATACAATTTTGATATATGCGGTGTTTTGTTTAAATAAAACTATAGTACCTTAAATGATTTATACTAAAATATAAAGTTTTTCTATAAAATATGCTTGGACGTGTATTTGGTAAAATATAAAATACATTCCATATTTCCTTCTGGTTACATAATGTAATCAAAAACTATAGCATTAGTATGGGAAAATATGAAAATGCTAAAACAGAAAAATTTTATTTAACAATGATTTTTCAATTTATTATTATTACTTTACTCTTTATGTTTACATATTTATGTAGTTTTAAAACTATTTAATATACGCATCAATACTAACGTCAATTTCTATGTAATTCGTAGTTTTTAAGATTCTATAAAAAAAAAGAGAAAAATGTTTATTCATAAAAGGCAAATAAAAACATGCTTTTAACGCTTGACTGAAACATAAATTGTGTAAATTAATACGTTACTGTGTGACAGATAACTTTTATTTTTGTTTTAGCAATCCATTGTAATTTTAAAATCCGTAAAATTATATACCGCATGTCCTAAATCATCTAGTGCTCTTTAGAAAAAAATTTAAATTTTATTATTATTACAATGAAAAACAAATTTTAGTTTGCTTTTGATATCCGTAATATTATTCTTAAGGTGCCATGTCCGATAGGGAAGTTGACAATCATTATGGCAATTTCCATTTTCGAGTCAGCTGCTTTAAAATGCTGCTTCGAGCTGCATCCAAACCATTCTTTTAGATTTTTCAGCCATGATCAGTCGAAAGATGCTGTATTTTTCGCTACGCATTATATACCTGAAATATTATAGTTCCCTTTCCTTGATTATTACTTCAAGGTCTTTCTGTTTTCACACTATTCTCAATACTTCACCATTTGTAACCTAATCTATCCAAGATATCCTCAGATTCCTTCTGTACATTCACATCTCAAAGGAGCTAAGCCTTCTCATTCCAAGTAATCTTCTTTACAAAATTCTATAAGTCGTTTTGCTCTACCCTTGCGAATATCGAGACCGTAAGCATTTCCCTTCACCGATTTTTGTGTTAAAATTTTACATGAGTTGTTATCAGTTGCAACATCATAATTCTTCCATATATATGTTGGGTGTCATTGCTGTCAAAGTAATAAATGATTCCGCGCCTTGTTTTGAGTTCCTTTGAGCTAATCCATCTTATGTCGCTACTTCTCAGCATATCGATCTTTAGTTTCAGTATCTCCTGCTAGATGTTTCTTAGTTCTCCGGGTTTATATATGCTTATTACGTTCCATGTCGCGATTTTTAATATAGATTGGTATATTTTTAGCAGACAAGGATTTTGCTGGTGTACGACGTGGAAAGTTCTGGTGTCCTTGTTTTTCCTTCATCTGCCCAATCTTGGCATCTGAAAGTTTTGATTAATAAGTTAATTTCTTGGTTATTTTCAACCATGACAATTATTAAAGAACTATAGTGAGGTCGTTTTTCCTTACCTTCCTCATCTTTTTGCAAGTACCTCTTCTACTGTTCTAATCACGCCACTTGGTGTTTTATTCTTAACCAGTGATGATCTAACTAAGGTCTCTACATGAACTCAGTTTTGTCCAACCAGCTGTCGTTGTCTAATGCTAGTTTTGGTCCGCCCCAGAAAGTTCATTTTCTCGGTATCACTCATATCTAGGAGGCGTTCCAAAAATTCGACAAATGGGGAGGTGCACGATTTAGGAATAGCAACCCCACATGGGGTATCTGTGTAACACAACACATTTTTATATAAAACTTGCGTTGAATACGAAAAATGATATAAGCTGTTGTTTTCCAGATACGTTATTAATAATATTTTTGTAAAACTGCTGTCAAAATATTTGGAGAAATGACAAATGACAAGATAGCAAATCCATGTGGGAGTTATGCTAATGGTTTGTATTCTACTTCTGAAAATTAAATGTCCGTCTATTCACTTCTGCCATGACCTATGTATAGATATAGTTTAACTGTTGATATTTTACACTCTCACATTAAATCTGTAGATAGCTTGCTAACGAATCAAGGAACTGTAGTTGTTTCTGCGAATTTCGACTTTGTTTGAATGCAGCCGCACTAGTAATACTATGGGATAGTCTAAACCCATATGACTATATTCGGAGTGAAATTTACTGATAATAACTGCCCATCTTTCCTTTAACAATCTTAGGAAGCAAAGCACCTTCTTTGTTGTATCAAGTAACAAGTAGAGTATTTTTCGAGTAACGGCAATATACAGTCACTTTAAGTAGATTAGAACTAACTCTATATTTTAATGTTGTGTAGTCATTATTACTTATTAAGATAATAAATTCTTTTAGGACAGCAACTGTATATAGTTTGGAATATTCTAAATTTGATAAATTTCCATATTTACATACCTTTGAAGTTTTGAGACATCCTGTATATGTACATCAGGACTAATACTAATTTAACATTTTACTATTCTTTAAAGATTCAACAAAAAAGAAGAAAATTATTAATGCATAAAATCGATACAAGCGTAGTGAATAAAAACATGCCTTTATCGCTTGATTGGAAATTAAAATGGGTAAATTATACAACTTGTGGTGTTTGTAATCAACTATTTTCACTTAGAAATTTACCAAAAGAAGAAAAATAATGGAGCAGGTAGGTAGTATATGGAATGCTAAGGAGGAAAATATATAACTGGATCTAATGCAGATGAAGAGGAATCATATATACATCATGAAACGTCATCCTAAAAAAAGTATGTACACGTGCAAAATAAACAGCAAATACAACTACAAAAAGAATAACGAAAAATACGGCCTAACTGCTTTTATTTCCCGACTTGTTGCTTTGCTTACTTCTGATAACTCCTTCTTGTTAGTGAGGGATGTGTGACACTGTCTTATATCCTCATTATTTTACCTTTCATTTACGACATCTTGAGTTAATGTGAGTATTGAAGTGTTGGTCGTTTGGCGCTGCATCCTCAATGGTACAAATGAGGAATTAGGTATCTATCACAAGCTAAATTTAATAAATCTAATATATGCTATTATTTAGACTTTTATTTTCTCTTTTCACCTTCAAGTATAGGAGTGTTAGACAGAAATTGTCACTTTATTTTTTTGTGCTCTATAGAAGATAATAAACGCCATTTGTAATTCGTATATCTTAGAGAATTCTTCTGTGTAACAGTGAAATAGCATTTAAGTCTATGCAGAGGTTCTCGACTTATAAGTCTAACATTGCGTCATATAAAAATAGAAAATTCGGTACCAATTTGCTGAGCAAATAAAAGTTAATAATGCGTACATATTAGCTGTATAGCTTTTTATTATTTCCCTTAACAAGTTGCTGATTGTGGACAAGTCGACGACAATAACAATAATAGACTAACATCTGCTGTATTACGTTTTAGAAGCCCTTAAATATTTCAGTTTTTTTCATCATTTTCTCTTATTATTATACGTTGTTTAGACCGTTTTTGGGGCCAGATGCGACACTTTCCCAAGAAACTTGCTTAATATATTTTTGTCAGAAGATATATACTCCCCTTGGATGAATTAGTTTTTGCCGGGGTAAAAACCTTAATTTTCCTTTAGTACAGGAGTCTTTGACCAAAAATAAATGGGCCCTGTAGTAATTTTTTTCTACGAAAACTGCTGTTAATATATGGCATCAGCCGATATTCCTTACACTTTCTAATTGGGACGCTCCGAAAGTTTTACATATAATCTTATCTCCTATATATATATATATATATATATATATATATATATATATATATATATATATATATGGATATTATCCAGCGTTAACTGGCATCGTTCGTGTCTTAGACAAAACTCATCATAAGATACTTTATCGTTAGGTGTTTTCCTCAAGGATACTTCGGATATTATGCATGGTATATTCTTTTTTAGGTTGTTATCCATTCTTTCTTGTGCTTGTTAAGAATAACATTTGAATCGGGAATATGCTTATTTCCAAAAATCCTTTGTGATAATATTTTGTACCTCTCCATTTATTTTTAAATAACAAATAAAAATTTGTTGGATTTGTTTCGATTTTAAGATTATCGATACTTTTACACTAATCTATATTAATATCTTAGGGTACTATTAGGTTTGCTTGTTTTGTTGTTTATGATTCATATACACCATTAGAAGAGTTTAATGATAAATATGGGTATTTAGTAGCTTGTACATGTCTAATACAAAAATTGACATATGTGACACTGACCATTAAACTATCTGAAGCGTTTATTATCCTTGGTGTTAATAAATTCGAGAAAGATTGTTCCTTTTCTTTTGGACATATTTTTATTTCGGTTCCAAATTAGTAGCACTAAAGGTATTATTCATTTTTCGTAAGTAAAATATCTGCTTCATAAAGATATAAATCTTTTAAAGAATCTTGAAAAATAACAGCTAGAAGTAAATAAATTGTCAAGGTACAAATTTTATTTAAAAATAAATATATTACAAAAACCCTGTCAACATAATCGTATTTGCTTTGTTCTTTGGACAAAATTTATTTAACATTATGAAAATTAATTTTTAAATAAATATTTACATATATACTCGTATTGGCTATAACTCATAAGCTTAAAAATATTGCAATATATTTCCTGAATTTTACCTCAAATAATAAAAACACAAATTTTAAATTAAATTTCAAGTAATACAATTTCAAATCGAATTACAAAATGTTTATTCTTAAAATTATTGAAATAAAAAAATTACGTTTTTTTAATTTGGACTATATTTTAAAGAGTAAATCTCAACCTCGTAGAATCTTAATGCTTCAAAAATAACTATTCAAAAGTCGATTATACAGAGAGTTGACTCATGCAGTTTTTTATAACAACTTTTGACTACATATTGTCCGTATTTAAATAACAAAATCTATCCTACTCATCAATTTTTGTGGTTTCCAATTGCCATCACAGTAATCGATCACCGTAAAAAAGTTACTACTTCACGAAGAACTCAAGAAGAAATATCTTCCTTATTGTTTTCTGCAATTTTATACTTGAAGGACGCTAGCAGGTATAATATGCAATTTGGATGACGTAAGGCGTATTTTTATAAACTAGCTTAGAAGTCAATGTACTGATAAATTTATTGGTTAAATATTTTTAAGTTTATATTTTAGGGAATGCAAGATTTTAGATAGATTTATTTATAACAATTTATTTCTATAATTTGCTTTTAAAAGTTCTTATAAGGATGCACAGTTAATACTTAGTGTTTTCTAAGAAGTGCACATTATAGAGAAAACTGTTATTAATTAACTTTGTCAAAATTCAGTTATACTCCATTAGGAATGAAAATGCTTTAGTTCAAGGTGATTATGTCACTTCCATGGTTTTCCAGTAATTGAATGAAAAAAATTGTCGGTATGAACGTTCTTGAATTTTACCTAGATATACGAAACCTTTGTGTATCAAAATATCTCATATACTATGTATAATATACAGGGGGTCCCCAGGAAAAGAAAAAACATAACAGCCTGTTATTTTGACTCTTTATACTACTGAAAGCTTGACATATACTTACCAGACACCCTATATAGTAAACAGCTTTTTAAGAGAAAAAAATTTGTTTTTCATTTCTCAGAAGAATCTCATGCAGAGATTCAGAACAGCTTCTGTTATTTTTTCCAGAAAAAAAAAAGTCTGAATAATTTGTCACATACAGTTGAATTTTAAAGATTTTTTTAAGGATAAATTTTACCAATTTTATATCTTTACATATGTCTTTTCAATAGATGTTTTCATAGTATAGGTGAAACCAGAAAATAACTGAATATAATTTTCCATGCCGATCGTTATAACCTAATAATATAATTTAGAGAAAAAACATAGTTTTCGACCAATTTGTCATCGATCTATTGTGAAAAGGATCGGCACGAATAGACCCGATATACTAACCCACTTAAACCGTGCTGATATAAAAAGTCTTCGTCTTTTTATGTCTGCGACAAATATACTATAATAATTTAATGTTCCACAACTGCTATTATTTATAAAAATCCGAAGTTTTACACAAGATCTAATATCGTGCCATGTATCGCGTCAAAAATTTTAACATGCACGAAATCGTGATTCGACCCGTTTATCCACCTCTGCGAGTCGGTTCTAGCGGAAGTCATGATTTACTGTTTTCAATCGTTTAAACCAAGTTAAGAATCTCAGTTACGTTAAGTTGGTGTCAGTACAAGGGTTACTCAAAAACATCGAATTAAAAAACAACTGAAATAAAACCATAGCTAATAACAAATATTTCCTCCTCAAATTTTAATCACTGCTCAGCATGTTTGAATATATTCTCAAGGAATTGTGTTCCATTCATATTGTGGTACAGATCGAAGCTCTTCTATTGTAATTGAAGCTGAATTTGCCACATGGCACGTCCCCAATTATTCGTCTTCTAGTTTGATGTGTCCCCCTTCCAAAGCTTCCTCTCGAAATTTTTGCTGGTGTTTACTTTGTCAACTCATCAGTAAACCTGGTTTTCTTCATCTGAGTTCCATCATTGAATTTTAATCTCATTTGTAAACAAAAAATTTCTCCAAATCTCTATTTTACTGAATATAGCAAGTTCTAATTGATGAGTTGTGTGATTTTGGAAAATAAGTAGAACTTTGACCAGCTTGGCTTTAAACCAGCTTCTTTTATTTACTACTCCAGGCTCGTGAACGATTTTGTTTTACCATATATCAGCCTTATTATATACAAAAAATTCGTATTAATGTAAAAAAATGATAAGATGTAACTGACAGAATGGGGAGTGCTAACAAGCCTCATATGATGAAGAAATATAATTCTAAGTAAAATGGAAGAGCCCATTATGAATGGAACGTAATTACTCAAGAATGTATTGGAACTTTACCTAATAGCACATATAGAAGGACGCATATAAGGTTCTAAGGAGGAATACTTAATATTAACTATGCTCTTTTTTAATTAAAATACCAATATTTGCCATCCAATAACATTTATTTAAAGTGATCATCCTTCAATTTCACAACATTGACAATACATTTTTTTACGATTTTTTTCTCATAAAAAATAAATATTGTTCAATTACAATTTGTGAAATAAGTTACTTATATGATTTAATTCTTCACTTTTTAATTTCTCAAAAAGAAGTTATATAACTATTCGTTACAGAAACCTAAAGATAAACCTAATCGATAAGAAACATAGTTATTTTTTAAATTATATAGAATTTTCTCTATTTGCAATAAAACAAAACGATTTTTTAAGCTTGCATTTATAACATTTAAAATTTGATCATTTGTTGAGTTATTTTCGCATTTGCATCAAATTTTCTCACCCATATTCTAGACTACAAAGTTAAAAACATACTCTAATCGATAACAATTATCCGAAAAAGTTTTTTGAACCAATAATTGAATAAAAAACCGTTATAACAGTAACACTCAACAAAATAGTAGTTATACATCCCCACAAAAATATGTATCCCTTCCATATATACCTGAAATAACAAATTCTCTTAAAAAAATTCTAAAACCAAACAACATTTTACCAAATTGATAACTGGGGTTACCAAAGAAGAGTAAACTAATGCCGTATATAAAATTAATTACCTAGACTGTAATTAGGTATATAATATAATGATCAAATAAAACAATATCTAAAAAATATAATTAAAAATCATAAAAATAGCATCAGATATCCTAGTATTGTACCAAACATCGCCTTAGCTAAACATACAATAGAATATCTCCACAATCTTGGTTTCAATAACGTCGACATTTTTAGGGAATAATTGTAAACAGAAAAGAATCAAAGAAATGGTCCACAGTCCTAATACTGTAAACTTTAGGTAGGATAGAAATGACTTAGGTAATATTTATAACAACCATAAATTAGTTTCAGATGTTCACATAAAAAGCTCTTGATTTTCCGGTGTTTGTTTTAGAAATTCAGTATGCTTCCTACACTTAAAATAAAACAACAAAAATGTATTAGTGCATAAAATAAAAAAAATATTTCGATATAATGTCAAATCTCCTAAAAAATGCTTTTATTTATTAAAACATAACTGCGGTAAAAAATAGAACAAACTTATTAATTATATACGGTCAAGAAAAAGAAACAAATATATGATAATATGGATTCCAATATGATGTCAATAATGAACTATTCGTTTTCACTTTGCAGTCAAGTGTTTATTTTTGTTCAAATAGATGAGCAAACTTTTTATACTTTTGTTGGGTCTCCAGAAAGGATAAACTAAATTTTATTGTTTTTTATGCGAGTGGAATAGCAGAGATCGCAAGAATGATTTTGTTAAGAAATAATGACCTAGAAGAAATGTGATACAAGGCAAAAAAAACTAGCTTCTTAAGCACATATATATCGTTTGCGCATCAAATTCGGATTGTTGAAAAATATTATTAAGGCAATGAATAAAAGCGGTTTCCTGTATTTAAAGAACAAATTCCGTATCAGTGAAGCTAAAATAAAAATGAGAATATTTGTAAGTCCATAAATAACAGGAAAGTTTGAAGGGAATTGAAAAGCTGCATGAAAATCTTTTAAAAATGTCATAACTGAATTTTTTGGCAATAAAAAATATTATAGCTGAGAACCACGACGAATTAGTTTCAGAAGTCCTTCAAAATTTTGAGACTATAGGATATAATGTATCCCTAAAAATACAGTTTTTTGATTCACACTGTGACTTCTTTCCTGATAATCTGGATGACGAACACGGTGAGAGATTGAATATACTAAGATATTTCAAACGAGAAAATGGAATTAAATGTGCTAACAGACTATTGTTAAAAACTACACTTTGGTTCAAATTACTACATGTAATAAAACTAGTCACTTTATAACAGTATTCGTATTACAAAAGTAACTTACCCGTTATAAAACAATAATATTCCATAACAAACAGCCATTCTAATTCATTAAACAGACAAAAAGTTAAATTTTGGGTTTCAACACTTTTTTAACATCCTTTGTAAAAATCCGCTATTGTAGTAAATTGGTTGACCCACCTTTGTTTATATGGTAGTAGTCCAAAACCAGTATTCGTTGACTTGAACTTGACATACGAAAGGTCCCATAAAATTAAACATCTGGGCTTTCAGTAGTATTTTAATTTATGAGTTTTGTTTTGGACATTACAATAATTAGTGAGATTAGCACGTGTGAGTGATATTATATCGTGATTATTCGTAAAATTGTAATGACAGATTAAGACGAAATATCAGTTATAGATATTTAATTTGATAGTGTGAATAACAATATTGTCCTAGGTCTTTCAAGAATATATGTAGTTATAAGTTGTTTATTTTACAATTTATAACAGTAATACTATTTTTTATTATTGATTAAGATTCTATACAATCTAGCCCTAAATTTGGTCTCTAATTTAAATAAAAAATAAGTCAAAACCAACAAATCATATATATTTTTTTAAATATTGGTTCATGCCTTACAAAAAAATTTAAAAAATTCATTAATATTTCACTATATGGTCTTTACGCTCTTTTTGAATTATCAACTACAGATCTTTCGTCACACGCAACTTGTCTTCTTTTTTACAGCTCATCAGTTCAGTATTTAGTCTCTTCTAAAATTTTGCCACGTTCGATTATTTCTCGCATGTTGAACTCAGTTGACACCAGCCACATTCTTTATGTCGGCTCTCATCACATCTGTGAGCATCATCTTTTTTCTAATCCATGGTCTCCATTTATAAGTTGTTCTACCCATGTCCATATATGTATCCTTCATCGTAACTCTATTTTATAATTTCTGTAATAGTCAAATTTTATATTTTCTTGGTTTTCACTTTACTTTGACATATATATATATATATATATATATATATATATATATATATATATATATATATATATATATATATATATATATATATATGTTATGTCGGATATTCTCACGGGTGTGATGTGCAATCGAAGGTTCTCGGGCATCTCGTGCATGCACTGACTCCCTCTCAAGACTGTAAGGCAGCTGACGTTTCGGTGAAATATTACTCACCATTTTCAAAGCTCACTGTATGGCGTCTACGAGCGAACTGACGCCTGCGACTCCGGTGTTGTCGGTACCGTGTGCGCGTCGGACGTGTTCATTTTCCGATTAGTTCCGAACCATTAGGTGGCGTGACCTGCTGCGCGTCATCGGCCCTGTTGCCAGTGTTTGTGGTTGCGTTGCCGAGTTGTAATCACTTTCGTTATTAATTGGTACTGGTAGATGTTTTATAAGCAGATTTTTCCAAGTATTAGGCACACGTTGGCTATCATCTCTGCTATTTAAGTTGTTGGGCCTCTTTGCAATTTCAATAGCCTCCCTTATAACTCTTGTGGACAGGTTTTCACATCTTGATAGCATTTTTGTTCCCTAGAAATTTATCTTATGTCCTGTGTTTAACCAGTGTAGGGCCAGAGCAGAAGAAGTTGTTTTTTTGCTTGACAGCGTTTATACTCCGCATGGAATTTCGTACACTCCCTGGTTTTCTAGAGGGATTCTTTCTTTAGGTGTTGGCAAGAGATTTTTTACTTTACGGTCTGTGGTGAAAATGGTTTCAATGTTGTGTCTCCTGAGAATTCTTGCGATCTTGTCTGTGGTGCCTCTTACATAAGGAACAAAAGCCTTGGAGCTATTCTCTTGGTTTTCGCGATTTTTTGGGGCCAAGTGTGAGAACATATAAACAAGGTTCTAAAAAACATTGCATATATATATATATATATATATATATATATATATATATATAGTTAGTTTTGTAAATACGCCGGAGATGTTACATAAGTTACAAAGCTACCGATGCCTTTCCCAGACACTCTTATTTACGTACTTAATTATTTTTGGATGTTATACTTAAAGTCATTCCTTGACGGGATTTATAGGTAAGATGTTGCACCTATAGGCGATTGTTCATATAACTATATATATATATATATATATATATATATATATATATATATATATATATATATATATATATGCACTGGTGTTTTTCCGGTTTTCAATTCGTTCGACAGTAGAAAAATGACTTTTCGCTAACATCTCAGCTGGCATTTTTAAGTGAAGCTTCCTCGACTTGAACCCTAAGTCGACGAGAACTATGCCAGTTAACGGTAGACAATATCCAGAATATTATATATATATATATATATATATATATATATATATATATATATGTAATATAAAATTCCGCATATTAAAAAACGCAATTTAGCTTTCTTGGTTTGCAAATATGAGAAACTTTACTATGTGCTAGTAAAACAAAACACATGTAATAAAATATCAGAAGAAAATGTGCCAAGATATAATTGACAATCGAATTAGGATCGAATTTTTGCCTATAATTTTCCAAACAAAAAACTCGGTTTAGGATAAACCCATTAAAAAAATATTGCTGAAAGTTTTTTAGGGAAAATAATTGTGTTATGATACTTTTTTCAAGTTTTTTGAGAATTCCAACAAAATAAGTTGGCGTTTATAGGTTTTTTTTAGAGGTAATATACCCACAGATAAAATTATCGAATATTTATAAATTTTCATCCTTTTTTTTGAAAAAGTAAATTTAAACAAGTAAATCATTTCATTATTTTGTACTAAAAAGAAGAGTTTATATTATAAATTTTAAGTCAAGTTTAGTTGAAATGAAAATCGTGATTATTGAAACTGACAGAATGGCACATGCTAATTTTTTCATAATACCTAACGAATATTCCTCTGCCGCGATGTATTAACTGTGAGAGTTTGAAAAAAATCTCTTTAGCAATTACTGTCCAATCATACTGTGCTGCAAACTAAAGGTTTTCTAATGAATTTTTTCCAAATATACGATACGTCGTTTTAGCTGATCCCGCAGGTTCTTTGTTGGATTTAAATTTAAATTACACGGTGGCTAACTCAATTTTAGGGTACTGACCGTATCGAGGTAATGAATCACATCACTATGCCAGCTGGATGTGGTCGAGCAACAATATAACCGACATATGACAAAACATAATTTTGAGGTATATTTTCGATATCACTAGTCATTCGTCCTGTCAGTTCTACGAATTCAGTGCGTTCCTCTCAAACGTTACTTCCTGAATAAATGAGATCTAGCGTATCTTCGCTAACTCCTGTATATATACTATTGCGTTCTTCTGGTTTTCATAACTGAACTTCTACTCTCATCCGTGAAAGGAATCATTCTTATTCAACCAATGAGTTTGGAACTTTGACAATTAATTCCAGGTACTCGTCACGAACGGTTCGGGCCCTCTTTTTTTGTCAAAAGTTGAAAATCAAATCGATAAATCAATAAAAATCATATGCGCACGTATTTTTCGAGAGAATTTTTAATGTAATCAAAAATATAAAAAATAACCAAGAAAATCTTTTACCAAATATTACGCAAGATAGGGAAATATTGGAACTTTGAATAAAATAATATAGAAAAAGGAAGAAAGGAATAAAAAAATGTAACATAAAGATTGATCCATTTAAAATAATTAAGTTTCGGACAACTTCCGACATAACCGAAAGTCGGACAAGATCACTGCTACTTTATCTGAAGAAAGCGCAAGATTCAAATGGCATTACTTCCCAAGATATTCTAATAGACAGTCACTGACCTTCCTTTGACTACCCCAAAGTTATATAACCTGAGGAAAAAGGGAACGAGGGTGACTGCTTTTTTGTAGTACATACTGCAAAACTGGAAACACCAGTTTGATACCGTCTTTGTCTCCTGTTAAATTCTCTTACAGTGAAAGGAACTTACTAGGAGAATATACCAGACTGCTGCGACAAATACATTTATATAAAGTTTCTTTATATGATGTATAAATTATGTTCTGTAAAAGTATCCAAAGCCACCATTTACTTAAAAAAATCAAAAGGGTTTTTTCCAACCATTTTTCCATAAAAAACTCATAAGTAATATCCGTTAATAATACAATAATATAAATATTTCTTTAAGCTTATGCATCGCCAAACATAACTCAGGTTGGAACCTGTTCAACAAATTGATCCAAACATTAATTATGGGTACCATCGGTAAATACCGCTGACAGTTGGCTACAGCTGTAAACCTTCAGTTAGAGAAAACATATTAAATAATGTGCATTCTATATTATTCCATGTATTCATGAAAAGTAAAATGGAAAAAATTAAACTTTGACAAATCGTATTGGTTTTAAATCTGCTTTTTGAAATCTTCGTCACACTGTTTTGTGACAATTTGAACTAATATTACCCTGTGCTATGTTCAGTAGCTTATTTCTTAGTCACGTGGATGTAAATGTGTGATTTAATATAGAAAAAAATATTACAAAATGGTCATTAGTAGCTGTTGTATACCTTTTAAGCCCTTGACAGGGTTTTCGGAGGAAACTTTCAGTCTTCTGATACCTTTTCAAAATATACGATATTATACTTCGACTTCTCTTAAGACGTCGTACAACATCCTTTGTCTATACGTTATATGAAACCACTTTATGTTTTTAAATTATGTTTTGTAGTTTTTTATGATAAAATGCGACATTAACACTATTAATTATTACTGAAAAGTTAACATAAGTTAACATTCGTATATATATATATATATATATATATATATATATATATATATATATATATATATATACGCCTATTAGCTAAAGACAAACAATATTCGATAATTTTTGTCCATTAATGTATATTACTTTTTTAATATTTATAAAGAAGTCTTTCAGTTTTCAGACATGCCTAAACATCTGTTTTGGAATTTGCAAAAAATAAAATAGAAACAAAATTAATTTTAAAACAAGTTCTTTTAAGTCATGTCATGTTCATCTAACATTTTCCAAGCTCCTGCTGTCGATGACAACTTATCCAAAATTCCAAGAGCTTCGAATAACTTATTTAATTTTTATCCTTGTTGCAGCTTTGTTGATCAGCAGGAATTTTCAGCATGTCAATTCCAATGACGGTTCCCTAAAATCCGACTTTCCTTTATAGTCTTATTCTGATTGCTTCTTGTCAGAAAAGTTTATTTTATTAATCGACTTCATAAAAAGGAAGGATGTCATATATCAGGAGGAGGCCCCAAATTTGTAGAAGTATGTTCTATACGTCAAAAACTTTTTTTAAAAAAACTCAAGTATTATTATCTGATTTTTATGTGTTTTGAAGTAATAACAAAATTCCTCACACTCATTACAATCAAAAAAATTATTTTAATTAAATTAAATAATATAGCTGCAAATTACAAAAAATACACTTAACTAAGGCACACATAATACTGACGTAAAAATAAAGTCGATTACTAACGCCAATTCATTTAAAATTAATTAAAAAATAACTTCTTCAACTACTACCATTCAATTAATTATAATATAAAACAGTTTCCAATGTTATTTTAATATTTTTGTAACCTGTTTTAGAGTAGGTTTACTTTTTTAAATAATTTATTTTATATGTTATTAAACAAAAATGTATTTTAGTTTTGTGTTAAATATAAATGAGCTTTTTTTATTAGAGCTATAGGTAAGCTTGTTTTTAAGGTTGTAGATTACTTTTCAAAACCAAAATATATCGCCATTTTCAAATTTATTATTCAAATTCCCGCATTACGACAAAGTCTTGTTAGAAATCGATCGAAGATTAAAAAATGAAATAAATATTTATTTCGTTTTTTTTCCATAAAAGCTATTAAGCGTTCTTTAGATTATTACCAAAGAATCAATTTAAAAACACGTTCGGTTTATGTCACCTGTGTTTCATTTTACACTCTTTCTGTCGATGACATACTGTTCAGTGCTCTAAAAACTTCGCGCAACGAATTTAATTTTATACATCATTATAACAGCCTCGTTGGTAGCTCTTTTTTTAGCAATTTAATTCTAGTCACAGTCTACTTAAATCTGTCGTATTCTTCTAATTGATCTGTAATAGAAATATCTGTGTTACCTTACATGTTATTAAACATTATTCGGATAGATGGATTGAATGAATATTAAAGAATTATTAAGGCTGACGTTAAAATTGTCTCTTGGTTAAGCTCATTTACTTTAACATATATTAAAAATTATAGCCTTTTTCCTCAAACTTTACAATTTTTTCCTTTATAAAATAGCACATAAGAAGATATCGTACACAAAGGTATTATAGCTTGAAGTGTCATTGCAAAGAAATTATAAATCATCATTTATTATTCTACTTTTACACTGTTTCAAAATAAAATAATCCGAATTTTCATTACATCGTACAGAATAAAGCAACAGTGCTTCATAAAAACACGTGGACTAGTATATACACACACACACACACACACACATATATATATATATATATATATATATATATATATATATATATATATATATATATATATATATATATGAAGTAAAATGCGAAACAGTAAATGCAAACTTCGTTCCATCATATCCTTTCCGTGTTGGAGGTTGCACAGTTTGAATAGATTGCTACAGAACACAATCCATCCATTTCCACCACCATCGAGATGATGGCCTACCTGTACCACCATACCGAGAAGAAAGTGTTAAAACTTACCCTCCCCGCCACAGTGATACGGCAGAGGCACATGTTTCGTCTCTACTAGACTCATCAGGGTACCGACATGCACCTGGCTGTGCAAAGGACAGATCGAAAGGAAGCATGCAAATACTGAATGCGGTTTCGCCGACCTCCTGCCGGATGGCGTATACATGTTTATGCGACTTTTCACAGATTCCTCTGTGTGAGTTGCAATAGCAGTGGATACATCCACATTATGTCGTTGTAGTGCTGAAATCACATGCAGCAAACGTACAACTTCACTTATACGCGGAGTTGCATCTAGTTGTACGTTTGCTGAATGTGATTTCAGCACTACAACGGCATAATGTGGATGTATCCTCTGCCGTATCACTGTGGTGGGGAGGGTAAGTTTTAACTTTTTTCTCGGTATGGTGGTATAAGTAGGCCATCATCTCGATGGTGATAGAATAGGATAAATTGTGTTCCTTAGCAATTTGTTCAAACTATGCAACCTCTAACACAGAAAGGATATGGTTGAAACGAAGTTAGCATTTACTGTTCGCATTTTGCTTCATTCATACACGGAGCTGCATATAGTTGTACCTTTGTTGGAATCCGTAAAAGCCGCATAAACATATATATATATATATATATATATATATATATATATATATATATATATATATATATATATATATATATCCCTTCGTTCGTTTGGTTTTCTGTGGAGGTTTGCAGACGTTTCGCCAAAATTCCGTTTGGCATCTTCTGTGCTTGGTAGTTGTAGACCATCTGGTAGAGCGCCTGTTCCGTTGTGCTTACTTGTATCCTTTTCAGTCGTATTTTTTCTCTAAGTAGGGCATTTCAAGATTTTTTCAATATTGAAACTGTTCTCCTTTTTATGGTGGGGTAATTTATCCTTGTAAAAGCTGGTTGCACGTTGTTTTCTCTGCATCTTATTAAGAAGGTGAGATCGCATATGAGTATGCAGATATATATATATATATATATATATATATATATATATATATATATATATATATATATATATATAATCTCTCATTACCCTAGCCCTAGTTAATTAATTAATTAATTTAAAATTATAATTTAACAAAATATATGTTTAAAAAATTCTTCTAAAAATTAATTCAATTAAACTTTAAATATTTTTATTCCCCTGTAATAAACTTAATTTAAAAAACATGACCTACTTATTTCATGTTTATTCAGAATTTTTCCATAATCTATCTATGACATTGCATCTAAAATTACTAAATTCATTGGTCAGTACATCATCATTTCAACTTCCCTGGTCCGCTGCTATTTTGGCATTTTTATTCCAGTCACGATCAGCTTGTATAAAATTTTCATCTGTTGTATTCCCGTTATTACTCCCTGTCAGAACGGTTTGTGTTATTTCATATGTTATCAAGCAATAATCAGATAGTATTTCTTATATTGATGTTTCAGGACTGTCACAGTTCTATGCTAGGGTTATTTCTATTATAAATAAGTCACGTCCATTATCGATATAATGTCTTAAAAATTATGTTTGGCTAGATGACCTATTCTAATTCATGAACAATTATATTAATATGTTGATACATATAACTTTCTTCCATAAACTTAATATTATTTTTTTTATTCTTGTCACCGCTGGTAGATTATCATGATTTAATAACATTTTATACAGTGTTCCATGCAATTTTGCTAGAAATCAGTTACGTGATAAACGAATGAATAAATGAATAAATAAATAAACGCATAAGAATGGTAATCCTTAATCTTACGTGGTTTAATCTTAAACCAGTCACATTTCACCAAGATTGTAAAGTCATTCGAGGTAAATTACCTTTGTAAATCCAAGAAGCCTCGTTATATCAACTTGCGAGACTGCTTCTGGTAATAATATTGTCTCCCTAAAATATTTTCGCCTCAGTTGTGTATGCTGGGTACTCTTTAATGAACAGTTTCATCCTCCTCTAGAGGCTATCTAATATTGGATCATCTGTGATGCCAATTTTATAAAAATGGCCTCAAAATAATTCTATTATCATATATAGTTCTATCTTCTTAAAAATATTCACTAGCTCTAATTATATATTTCTTTATCAGGCAGTACTGAATTTTTTAGAGCTATTAGTCTCTGTAATTTTTAACAAAAATTCACTCGCCTATTCTCGACATGGCCTTCTTTAATGCAAAATATCGAGCATTGTATTTATGTCACATTTTTCTACCCTTTTCAGTAAATTCGTCCTGTCGATGACATTTTATTGAAAACTCTAAAAACTCCGCCTATTGAATGTAATTTTACACATCACTATTGCAACTCACTGTCACTCTGCCGTTTTCAGCATTTTTATTCCAGTCACGATCGGTTTATATCTGACTCTAATCTGTCGTATTTTTCTTATTGCTCCCTGTCAGAATCGTTTGTGTTATCCCTCGTTATCAAGCAATTATTGAATGGCATTTCTTGTTTTGAAGTTTAAGAAGCGTCGAAAATGGATGCAAAAACTTTGTCGTCTTGTAAATCAGTCACGTTCATTTACGACCTAATGTGTCTAAAATTATTTTCGTCTAGACATCATATTAATAATTTTATTTCCGGAAAAAAGAATGTAAAGGAAACATTATAAAATAAATAATTTTTGTACTACCTCTAAAAACTACCAGTGCATGATAAGACAGAATTGTATCATATTCTTTTATAACTAAAAATGTTCTTTAAAAATATCACCGAATGATTTAGGAAAAATATTATGCTGCCCAATTAGTAAAATAATTTTGCCACATAATTGTTGTAAACGAGACCGCACCAGTGTCGAAGCGATCGGTTCGTCATAATCTAATTTTATACCCTAAAAGAGGTGTTTCGTCCTAGCTACTGACGGTGGATTCATCAGTGGGTCTGTCAGAGCTTTCCCCAGACACCTACCTTTGGTATACTTTCTACATCTGCATACTCATATTTAAACCTTTCTGCGTCGGAACCTATAAACCAGATTCTGAGTGTGCCGCCATCTGCGACAATATATATAAATATATATATATATATATATATATATATATATATATATATATATATATATATATATATATATATATATATATATATTGTTGTAATATCGGAGAAAGTCTGGCCTACTACTACTTATCGGCTTATCCCTGTATACTCCTACATTACAAGCGCGTTCGGTTTTCTTTCTTTGTCTCTCATATGGGTTGTCTCTATCGGTCTCTCTTTCCGGGTTATTTTGTCGTCATCGGGTTATTTGACAGGGAAAACCTAGAAAAGACCTGCCGTGTCTCAATCGGGTTAATGTATATTACGAATTTTTTTAAAAATGGGTGTTTCGTCCCGGTACCAACTATAGGACTCGTCAGTGGGATTCTAGTTGGTACCTTCCCAGACACCCGTCGTCGTTCTTATTAATGTTCGGTTCTGATATTTGAAGTTCAATCTGGCCGGAGGATGGCGATAAGATGTTGAATAATACGACAATATATATATATATATATATATATATATATATATATATATATATATATATATATATATATATATTGTTCGCTCGTAACTTCGTACAGAGATACTTTAATGAAGTTATAAATATGTATGACATAACGTTCCTAAATTTCCAATTTCCAAAAGATTTATAGGTTACAAATTGAACAAATTTTATGGTTAAAGAGTTTTTTAATTGACTTCATACTATATAACGTTTTTTGATAGAAATTAAATATTTTGATACAGTTTTCATCTCTATCATAGAAGGTACTTCCTATGATAGATTTAAGAAATAGGTTAAAAGCCAAAAAAAAAACGAAAACGCGTTACAATATTCCTATGGAATTATCATCGCACAGACATCGAGAACACAAAAACGATCTTTATCAGTTCTTTTTTGAGCTTACCTTTTTTACCTTACCTTAAAGAAATTTCTTTTGATTTTCACTTTAAACATATTTAATGCAATCATTTTAATTTTAATATTATTGCACTAAAAACAAAAAGTAAATTAGAAACGCTTATATATTTAGATTTACTTATATAACCCCAAATACAGCCTTGACAGCTTAAAGTCTAAGCCTTCGATGGAGAAAGTATTAGGTACTTATACCAACGAAGATTATATGAATACTTGGATTAATCTAAAGAATCATTCTCGGTAGTATACTAAAATATTGTTGAAATTTATATACAAAGCAGCAAGTGAAGCATTAGGACCCAAAGAAAGGAAAAGAGACAACAAGCCTTGATGGACGAAGGAGATTGAAGATCTAATAAAAATAAAGAAAAAGAGGCATACAAAATCGTTAAGTACAAAAAATCCAAGAGAAAAAGAAACACGTGAGAAAATTTGAAGAAAAAAGAAATGTGGGCTAATAAATGTAAAGGCGGAAAAAATTGCTCTCAAGCTTGGAAAAAACCATAAAGAATACACAATAGGAAATAGCATTCACCGAAAGAATATCTGAAAGCCAATGGATTACGCATTTTCAAGAATTGATAACTAAGAAAAAAGTTTGAATTTATGGAAAAAACGTGTGTAGTTAACATACAAGGAGAACAAATCGAAATAAATAGTAATGATGTCGTTAAAGCTATAAAAAAAATAGAAGATCATGTGAACTTAAGAGCATCTACACAGAATTATTAAACAGTGAAACAAAAAAGAGTTTTAAGATGTTTACATGAATACTAAGGTATAACGATAAATAGTTCGATAACTCGACTCTACGGAAAAATACTCGGAGACCTAATTGAAAAAGAATACAATGAGGAATAAAAACAGGGCGGATTTCATGGTGGTAGATCTTGTAATCATAACATTATTTATATGCAACAAAGAATTGGAAAAAGAGCCGCTACAAATGAAGATATTCATACATTATTTAAAGATTTAACCAAGGTCTACGATAACATCGCTCTAAATAAACTGGGGGAACAATGACGAAATATAAACCACACACTTCTTAGAGCTGTACAAAATATGTATACAGATTTAATTTCAAAAATCAAAAAGGGTAACGAGCTGCCGAAATCCACGTTATTTAATATATATCTGAAGAAAACTTTAGCAAAATGTAAGCAGAAATATCTTGGAATGGGAATATAGCTAATCGACATAACCATATATAACATATATTACAATTTGCCGATGATCAAGCAGTATTAGCAGGTGACAAAGAAAATCTGACATATATGGCAAGAAACGCATGAGGATTGAGGTCTATCAATAAATATTCTGAAGACCAAATAATTTCGCATAGGAGATAATAAGAGTAGCCTCTCAATTAATGATAATACATAGGTAGAGAGATGTGACGATTACAAATATATATATATATATATATATATATATATATATATATATATATATATATATATCATGAGAACAGACAACAAAGAAATTCTTGCAAGAATTCAAGTTAGAACAAAATGATAAAAACCGATTAATTTACGGGGATGAGACTTGTAGACCTACAGAGAGAAATAGCCAAAAAAAAAACGGATAGAATCTGTAGAAATGGATACTTTGAGGAGGTCAGCAAGCCTATCATAGATACAGAGAATAAGAAACAAGCAGATACTACAACATATGAGAATAGAGGATACGATCATAGAAATCATAGAAGATGTAGAAAAACAACAGTTAATCTGGTACAGACATATGAGTTTCCGTAATCTTCAAGAATAACAGTGGCAAGATAGGAACAGATCTAGTATTTAAATCAGAATATATATATATATATATATATATATATATATATATATATATATATATATATATATATATATAAAGTTTTACTCATAGGCTAAACACTTTTTTAAAGTTGGTGCCACCTTTAAAATTTATTGAATATAGTTGCAAACTAGACAAAAAAATTAAATATTAATGAAAAGCTATACTAATATAATGACATGATAGTTACAAATACCAGTCCCTAAGAATGAATTTAAAAATAAGCCCTTCTATTACTCCAGCGCCGACTTCAAAATTAATTACTATATAATACAGTTTCTAATTTGTTTCTTCATCTTCAATGCAAGTTTTTCAAGTCGGTTTCGCTTTCAGAAAACCATAATTAATTTTATATAATAAGATAACACAAATGATCCTGACAGGACGCTATAGGAAGAATTCGATAGATGAAAATCAAGCGGAACGTGCTGAAAATGGAAATGGACTAATGAAGTCGTAAAAGTGGGAATAAATAAATATTTATGGACAAAAAGTATTTAAAATAGGACGCTTGCAAATGCGAAGTCAGCGAGATAAACATTAGTATATTTTTAAATTAATTATGTCGTAACAAAAAATGATATGCTTATCGAAAGGCTTCTTATAAAAACCTATAATATTAATGTAATTTCTATCGGAACTATATAGTTAACGTTTCATCCTCTTTTTTAAGTTACAGCTTGACTTAAGAAATTTGAAACTTAAATATTCAAGTTAAATAAACACAAAATAAGAATTAGATTTTTTGTTGGAGAACATTAGGTCAACAAAACGGCCGACAAAATTATGAAAAAAAAACTTCGAGACGAAAATAATTTTCTCAACATTATGAAGTAAATAGACGTGACTGATTTACAAAGAGAAAAAAGTTTTAACTTCAATCTGCGACGGTCCTTAAACGTCGATATAAGAAAAGCCATCCGATTATTGCTTGATAACATGTGAAATAACACAAACGGTTCTGACAAGGAGCAATAAGGAGAATACGACAGATGAAAGTCGGATATAAACGGACCATGACTGGAATAAAGTTGTTGAAAATGGCAGCCGACCAGCGAGTTGCAACTGCGATGTTTAAAATTAAATTCAATAAGTTTTGGAGTTTTATGTAAAATGTCATCTGCACAATCTGCCGGATAAGAATGACATAAACAGAAAAGATTTTTAAATTAATTTTCTTGGATATTCTTACATTAAATTGCTGGGACTTTATATGTTTCAAGAAATAAAATTCGTGTGGATATTGTTTTCAGTTATCATTACATTTAAAATAATATTTAAGAGAATATTTGCATTCTTAAGGTCTCACCATGTTTTTAAGTCTCAAAAAACATTTTAATACCATAAATTTGTAATAAAGTGTTAAAAGATTATAGAAGCAAAATAATTAATACATTTTACGTGAAAAGGTTGAAGTAGTTTAGATACTTGTCGTCTGTGAAATAATATATAATATTATTATAGAAAAAAAAAGGATAAAAATAAAGAACGAATATTTTTAAAAAGTTACATACAAAATATATTTAAATTGGGTCTTTAGTGCATTGCCACATACAAAACGATCGCATGTTCTTATTTTAATCAATTAAAATTTTTACTGTCACTAGCAAATGATACACTTTTCTCGAATTACTTTCCATATTAGTAAACAAGAACTACTAGACCGGCACTAATGAGATATTATCTTAATATTATATCTGCAAACAAGTGCAATTGGCAATCAATAATCGATTAATAAAGAATGTTCGCTTACCTTCTGTTACTCTGTATATTTGCCACAATAGTTATTTGTGTATAGCTCGAACCTAGTTAAAATAAGTAAGTCAAAGCATTTATGCACTAACTAATTTTTTCTTTATTTAATAGAATATACGATTTCTGAGATAGAGAGATAAACATCAAATTTGGGACCCCCCGTATTGAATAATTAATTAGATATTTTTGATATACATCGACCATTAAAACAATTTAGGAAAAATAAGAACTATGCTTGTGCTCCTCGAATAATGCTCAATACGCATTATAATTAATACAAACATTTAAGAAATTAAAATACGTGGTGAATTACCTCAATAATCATCTTTCTGGTAAAGAAGGGGTTCCGTGTCTAAAGAACTATTCGTTTTTTGAGGCCAACTATTGATCAAGCCAAATTGTTCGTAAGAATGTTTAACGTTTTTCAAATAGTTTTTTTTTCACTTTTTGCAGTGTGAGGCCGAACATTGTCATGTTAACAAGAAAATATATCGTATCTTTCGGAGTATATTGGATATCTTCCGTTCAATACCCGGTTTAAGTGTAACATTTGTTATCAATATCGATTGCCAGTAATTGTTTCACTAGGTTTTATCACGTCATAATACATAGATCCCTTATTATCCCATCTAATATACGGCAAAACTTTTTTTCACGTATATTGCGCACTGATTGTAATGTGTAAGGCTGCCAATATACATTAATTTTTTAACACCTGCCACAATTCGATGCAAAAACACTTTTTTTTCTGTCTTGCAAGCAAAATTTCACAAGTTGTTTTTCGTCTTTTAATATATATTTTCGACAATTCATACAGAACCATTTCCAATCTTGTTGGACCTTGTTCAATGCATGTAGATACTTGGACATAGTGAGTGAGATTCCAACCAATAATTCTTGCAAATCTGCATCTTCAAACTTTTAGCTGATCTGCATGCTCCTTGTTTTTACACCAATATCACCATTTTTGAAGCTTTTAAACCATCATTCACAAGTTGTTTATCGATAAAAAACTAGTACAACACTTCAGCTACGGAATTTTACGAAACTATCTGTGAATATTTGCATCAGTGAGCTATGTTTAATAATGATTAGAAGATATTTTATTGGGCAAATTAACTAAGGCCTGGTTGTTTGAACGCTGAATAACGTAATAATATTTTTATTCATATTTGAAAAAGTGTTGATAAACAGTAGATACTTCTTTCCTTGGTACACACATACCGATTTTATGCTATCCTTTTCTAATTGCATTGTTTGAAATACATATTACAATTCTAGACATAAATTTATGGTTGCCTAAATGATTATTATACTACTTCTGGAATCGATAAAACTATTTTAAGGATCTCAAAACTTGACCCCAGAGAAACATCCACACATATAAAAAATGAAATTTTGGAGCAGTTTGATGTTAAAGTGATAAATAGAACGGTAGGTAATCGTCTACTTGATGGAGGTCTTTATGGAAGAGTTCTTGTTAAAAAGCCCTTGCTATCAAGGAAGAATAGGAATGCCCGAATGGAGTTTGCTAGAGCTCATCTTTCTTGGTCCACAGAAAAATGGAATATGATACTTTGGAGTAACGAAAGAAAATTTTCAATATCTGAAGTATGTAAGAAGACCAGTTGGCTCAAGATTCAAGGTAAAGTACCAAATTCCTACTGTGAAACATGGAGGAGAGAAGATAATGGTCTGGGCCACCATTCAAGTGCAGGGTAGAATTGACCGATTTCAATATAAAGAAATATTAGAAAATACAATGCTTCCATTTGCAGAAGAAAAAGTGCCTTTATGGTGGATATTTCAATAGGATAATGATCCGATCTAAAATAGTAAAACAATGGTTTGGTGAGAAAAATATAACTATACTTGAGTAGCAATCCCAATCCCTAGACTTAAACCCACTTGAACATCCTTGGAACGTCCTAGATTGCCGTATTCGAATGCATTCCGATATTAAAAATCAGCAACAACTATTGAATATCTTTAAATCAGAGTGGGCCCAAATCCCTCCAGGAACTTTCCAAAAATTAGTTGACTCGATACCTAGAAGATGCCAGACTTACTTACATGCTAAAGGGTATTCTACAAAATACTAAAAACCTGCAATAATTTGCAGAAAGAAATACAACTCGTGATCCTAAAAGTTTCCATACTTTTTTCCACCACTGTGTGTTGTCAACATATAAAATTGGTTTTTTATTATAACACTATAATTATCACCATAATTTTGACAATGTTTTAGTTTGAGTAAAAATAAAAATGGTTACGTTAAATATTCAGCAACTTATAATGACACTCTTATCTGACAAGTGTCCCGTCAACACTGTAATTAGTTTAGTAATTGTCACTTTAAAAATTATAGAAAATATTGCCAAACTGCATAGAGACACCGTAAATTAAAGCAAAAACTAGTGGAACACAAATCATAAGCTACAAAGCAATATCGTAATAATTCAAAATTATTGCGCAACATTTCGTATTGCACAATAATATTCAACGTATAAGAGTTATATTGAAGATTGGCTCTATACATTATTTTCTTTTTAAATATTAAGAGATATAACCCAATCTGCATCTTCACAAAACTGATACGTGAATAAATAAAAATATGATTATTAATCCTATTGAAATTTGAAAAAGTCATTAATTAATATATTATTTTTTAGTATTATTTGTACAGGAAGTTTTATATTCTTTTAATAATTTTTCATAGTTTATGTTCGTATAACACCTAATATGACTTGCTTGGACAACATGTGTTTAACGAATATCTCCATTTTTCACCAAGCAACTTTCAACATTGTATTATATGGACTCTCAGACAATTTGAGGGCAAGCTGGAACAAAGTAGTCATTTTGGTAGTAAAGTTTATCATAAAAATTATATGAAAACAATTTTCCGGCGAATGGAGTTAAGTGACCCAGAAAAAGCACAAAATTGAGTCTTTAAACTTTATGAAAAAGAAGATATTTCAAATTACCCTGGAGAGAAATAAAACGATTAAAAGTATTACCGCGGGAATGCGATGAGAAACTTTACTAAGTTGGAAGTTATTTTGTTTATTATTTTATTGCCTTAAGGTACTGCGCGTCTATAGGGTGAACAGTATCCTTCTTGAATATTTCGTATTATATATATTCTAAGATAGAATGGTTTATTTAAGTTAGAGTATAGTAGCATTTAATCCAAGACATACCTGTCGTGACACAATTCCCAACAAGAAGCAATCATAGTATGGTCAGAAAAAAAATCTACATTAATATACTATTAGAAAGAGTTAAAGGATCAAAGAAAAGCAGGACTAAACTTAAATCACACGAATGCCGAAATCACACAGGCCATCCTTAATACAGCCGAAAACATCACGAAATCTGACTTTTAGAGACTAAATAAACTTTCAACATAAGAATAGGAAATAAAAATACAAGGATATATTATAAATAAAAGGTTATTAAACTAAAGACTGAAAATCAGTAAGAATAGTACAACTGAAAACTACAAAAAGATTCTATGAATCTTATAAAAAGAAAATCAAAAAAGATAATACACAAGTAGATAGAACAAAAAAAATTTAAACTCCTAGTAAATACCAGACATTATTGAAAAATTCGGAAAAGTACTGGAAAAAGTTAAAAGTAACTAGGCCTGGTGCCAAAATAAAACATTAGAAATACTGAAATAATGCACATAATGGCAAAAGAAGACAACAGAACTTCTAACACGAAGCCTGGTTTAAAATAACTTATAAAAAATTATTTTGCCAAGGGCAATCATCTTATAAAATATAACAGACAGTTTTCATAATATCCTGTATATAAAAAGAACTTTTTAATGATGCCATAGGAAGTAATATGTAAATTGTTTATAATCTAGATTCAAGTATAGAAATAGTAAACCATTTAAATGTATAACATTCTTTGGTTACATGCATTTTACGTAACATTAAACAATTATGGAATAAGGAATAATGTACTAAGTCAGAAAATACAATTATCTGAGAAAATAAAAATGAAAGTTGCTCGATAATTAATAATAAACATTTGCAAGTGTAATTATTTCAATTTTTACACAACTCAGTAATTGTGTTACGTTAGAAAAGTTTATGTTATAAAACTTTTAATGGGGATAATTAAGTTGCAGTTCACATCGGTTGTAAAAAATTTATTAAAAGGAATTCTCACTAAGGATTGCACCTAACTTTAAAATTGCCTAACATATCACGTATGGTTTATTGACAAAAAAGCAAAGAAAAGTTAAGGGACATAGAATGAATAAGTAATTTGGTATACCTGGTGTTGCATAATTATAACCTTGAGGTTCGAAAATGCAGCATATTAAGTGGCTTTGCAAGAACGACCTTTGATTCGGCTATATTTTAATAAGATTAAAGCTCATTATTCAAAGCGTACTTCAATTGATATTAAATTGCATTACCCTTAACTAATCGTTGAAAATTAAACTTTGATTTTAACGTTTTATGATTCTATTCATCGAGGAATTTAATAATCTTAAACAATAATTGATTAAAGTCAACTTGCAAACTTGTATAAATTATTTTTAATAAAAAGATAGCTTAAAAAAGCCTTATTATTACGAAATAAGGTTTTTATATTTCTGCGTAGCAATGGAAAAATGTAAAAATGTTCGTGCCTTTCGGGGGGGGGGGGGGGATTAGTATGTGGGAGGTTTTGGGGTATTTAAAATTATTTTGCAAAAATTCAATATGGCAAATTCAATATAATAGGGGGTTTTGTCAGTTGTCAAATTGAAATTACTATCCGACGTTTCGCGTACGATTGCACAATGCATCTTCAGGGATCTTTACTCCACGAGATTAGAACACTGAATGACTGTCGAGAAGTATTTAAACCCAACTGGTGCTCAGCGAACCATGATTAGGTCTAAATCCAATCTTAAAGAAGTCAATAGAGCGGATCCAATATAGCCGTTTAAAATTTTACATATCTCCGTTTTGTCAAAAATTGGTATAGGGGGTTTTTAAAAGTGTACGTTATAAATTTAAAAAAGCAATTTTGTCCAAAATTGGTTTTTGAGAGTGTACCACATTCCGAATCTAAAATTATTTTTAAAAAAACTCAATACTGCAGATACAGTATGGTAGATTAAAAATTTAAAATCTGTCGATTTTTTTTCAAAATTGATACGAGATCTCTGTCTCAATAACGATTTTAAAATTGTTTAAAAAATTTAATATGGCCGATTTAATATCACAGTCTAAAATTTTTTTATTTCCAGATTATATCGAAAATTGGTACTCAAGGGTATAGATTAAGACCAGATTAATAGTTTAAAATTATTTTCCTGAAATTGGTTATGGCTGATTCAGTACGGTTGGTTGGAAATTTTACGTTATGAGTTTTAAGTTAATTTTTACAAGTTAAAATGTCAGAAGAATACGGGAACTAAAAATGTTACATTTTATCGATGATGTCCAAATTGGTATTAACGCGTTTTTGGGGCGTATATTACGGATCCTAAATTAATTTCTTCATACTCAATATGAAGAATAAAGCATGTCAAACTAAAAAATTTACAAGTCCCTAGTTCTTGCAATACCGGTGTTGGGAGTTTTGGGGAGCTTAAGTTACGAATCTGAAATTAATCGCTTAAAATTCAAGATGACGGGTTTACTATGGCAAATTAAATATTTGTTTGGTACAGTTGCAATCAAAACTGGTGCTTGGATAATTCTCAGCACCAAAGAAGTTATTGTTATTCAGTTTAGTTTGGTCTACAATTTTGGATAAAAAAGGTATTTTCGCGACCTTAGAAACTCAACCCAATTTAAAACTAAAATCGAAAATACAATTTTTATAAAAAAAAATGTAACCAATTTCTAAAAAAAAAAACGTAAAAAGCGAAAAATAAAAATATAAATTTTTGCTTGAAATGTTTGAAGGCAGTACAAAATCATTGCTAATGAAACAAATAACTACTAAGACGAGATACTTACAAATTATAGTAAGAAAGAAACTACAAATAAAGTATTTCTTAATCTATTTATTTAAATCACATTTTGTTGGTATATTTAAATCACATTTTGTTGGTATTAAGTTGGCGCTGATTTCAGAAATCACGTATAAAAATTTATATTGTGAATTTCTCGCTTCTTAGCGCTTTATTAGAAATCGATTTACTTTTTAATAAAATTTTTATTTGTGTTTATTTTAAGTCGAATTCAGTTGAGTTTGACTAATGAATTTACAAGAAATTTTGATGATTATTTAGTTTAAGTGAAATCCAGAAAATGATTAGTTTTCTTAAAAATTCCTTTACAAATCCCCTATGTTGAGGTTGCAGAATAAGACTGTTTAATTTTGATATATTCATAAATTTCATATTAAATCTCCTATATTATGAAAAATGTCATTAATTTAAACTTTTTTAAAAGAAAAAATAATACAAAAACAACCAAAAAGCTTTAGAAATAAAACAACTAAATACATCTCTCTGGTGGATAATTTGCGCTGTTGCCATAGCTTAAATGTAATTTCTGTGAAATATACATATATTGTTTTCTTTCTATTAAATCTCTGAAGAAAAGGACCCGAAAAACATATTTTTATATTTCTAAATTATTTTTATATACTTTAACTTTTCGAATTTTCATAAATCAGTACCATTTTAGTGGCAGCAGAAGTTTCTGTAAATTATTCAAGTTTCCAATACATTCGATAAGTAATTCTCAGTAAAATCCTTATAAAACTGAGTGGCGCTCTCTAATAAAACTAAAAGATTATTTGAATTTTTTTTTTAGAAACCACACTTTATAGCCGCCAAATACCGTGACGTTTGATGGCCAAAAATCATTATACAATTGTTAAGATTAAAATTTCTTTTATAAAATATTTTTTTCCTTAAACTCAAGAAACGTAGTCTTAATTTGCAATATATTTACGAGACTGTTCAGTAATTCTTAGAAGACCCTATTAATGTTCTTCCAAGGATAGACTGATACGCATTGAATTTTTCTGGTCCAAGTCCGCAAACTAAAATAAAATAATTGTTGCAAATCTTGTGGAATAATATTGGATATTTTGTTATGATTATTCACATGTTTTTCATAAAAAAAAAAATGAAAATTAAAATAATTTTATAATAATAAATACAAATCTTTTGACATTTTGTTAAAAAAATTATCGAAAAAGATTTGTTTTTATTTTGTGGATAATGATAACTTTTAGCGGTAACCACCAAGTGAGCAACAAATATAACGATTTTTTTATATATAACTTTTAGAGAGGGTATGTTATATCGAGTTAAAATAATAAAAAGATAGTAAAACTAATTTTGCTACAGTCGTATAACCGAATTAAATTGTACTATATTTAGATCATGTTTCTTATATAGACAATGTTACATTTTAACAGTCTTCAGCCATCAATAAGATATAACCGTAAAGAGATAGTAAAACACGAAATGTCTCCAGTAGATTACCACTGTTTATATTGTTTTTATTAGTTCAATATACATTTATTTTACTCGCTCAATACAAAATTGTGCGGAGAAACGCAATATCTACAAAAATTCTAATTTGTCATTATGTTAACCGTAATTTTTTTACAATGGGCAAAATAAAAGTCACAAGATTTATTTAAATAATTTATCTATGAAATGTAACGTCAAACTTGCTCCTAATTAAATAGGTTGCTTTAAAAAAAATTTAAAAATCATAGGGTGAGTAGTAATATTTTAATTCACAGAGTTTAGAACCAGATGAAATATCTATCTGCTCCTGAATATACTTCTACAAGTTCGGATCTATTTTCTTACTATAAAATATCCATATGTAGTGTTCTTTCTTCCCAGCCATTTCAACGAAAATAATTATTTGAATAAAAATCACTCCACTTCATAGAACTAGATCTCAACTAATATTATAACAAATTGAGCACGAATTATTACCTCTTAACAATTTATAGGAAAACAAGTAAGCGAGTCCTGAAAATAATTTTCTGGCAGTAAGAGCCGCTAAACCGCTAAAGACAAGTTCTGGCAAAGCAAAAAAAAATTTTTTTCTGACGAATAAAAAAGTAAGTCATAGAAAACCTACACAGTTTAAAATAGAGTTGTTATTGCTAAATATTAAATAGGTAAAAATTGGTTTGGGTTTTTATTAAAAAATATTTTATACATTCTATTAGGCAGTGGTTATTGTTGATAATAAAAAGTTAAAGTTTTACTGAAGGATATCCGAAAAAAATAAAAATTTAACTTCTTTATCAGAATAAAAATATATAGAAAAATATATGTTATATCTACTTGTAAAATATTAATTTAGTAATATAAATATAAAAATATAAATAATAGAAATAAGAATATTAAAATAATATTCAATAAATGATTTTACGTGAATATTCATACTCGATATAAAAATACATTTTATAAATATGACTAATCCTTTCTACCTCTCTAAGTGGTAATGTCAAAAAAAATAAAAAATCAAAGAATACAGATTTTTTAAATTAAATTAATGAATTCTGAATTTAAAAAAGTCAAATCAACTCAGCCCTTATTAGGGGGAACGTAATCTGTCTAATCTGGCGGGCGGGCGCTTAAATCAGAAGAATATTAGTGATACTACTATAAATGGATATAAACTAAATTTGGTTTCAGTCAACGAATTCAAGGAAATTACAAATCATGCAATAGTTATTTGATTGGGTAAAATGCTTCCTAGTGTATACGAACCTTCCCAATGATTTGTTTTTATTTCCTAGCTTAAACATAAAATACAAATAAAATTGAAATCAGCGTAAACTTTCTGGTGTCCCAAATACCCAAGCAAAACATCCTGTTCCATCCAACTATAATTAGGGATGCTTCGGGTGTAGTAGTTATACATTTTTTACCAGCGAACTAGTTATCCCTATTAGATTATTTCGATAAGAGGAAAACGAATTTCCGTGTCAAGAAGAGGCAGAAAAAGTCTTCGATTAATCCCTTTGATGTAATTTAGAACTTAAAGTATCCAATTAAAATACTTCAATCAGTCTGAATGTTTGCTAAAATTAATTATTTTTATTTCTTGATCCAAGAAGAAACTAATTAAATTTAATTTTAATTAATTAATTTAGGTAATAATCTAAAGAATACTCAAGAGCCAGATTTGATATTTTCCGAATTGTATACCGTCATATTACATTTAGCAAATAAATTTAAAACATTATAACTAAATAGAAACGTTGGAAGGTGAAACTACTTTTTAGCGAGAAGGAAATATTTTTAAATAAAGCGCGTCTTTATGATCATGGAGATAACTAAAAAGGAGTTTTACTCTTTGTAGATCGTTAAAAAGGCATTATTTTTATATAGACTGCATGATTCTTCTCGTATACCGGTTTCGATGTTCTAATGGCATTAGCAGCAAAGTTGTATCAAAGAACACTGTATAGCATTTTTCATTCTATTAAAGGAAGAAATAGATGAATTAGATGAACCTAAATTGTTGTAAAATGTATATGCATTTTTATTATTGTAGCGATATTAGTATTATTTTATTTTTACTTCGACAACATTTTTGGAAACTTTTTAGGCCTTTTGTTTGTACTTTACTGTTTCTTAAAGTTGTTTACTTATTAGTTTAGTACATGATTTACAAGCCAAACGGCTTCGCACTCCCTCCAGGGATTATTCACTCATACCAGGCATACAAAGACGCCACAAGTATGCAGCTCTGTGGGAACCCTTTCCATGTTATCGGGTCCTAGGTGACGTTGTCTGCTGCATTTCCCATGAATTTTCGGACGGTTCGCGCGGTTGTTAGGAGAATTGCTTTCTGCATGGGCTTATAAAGATGCTCACTAAGGCCCAGTCCCTTGATGTTCTGCTGGAGGTTCTTCGGTATCACTCCAGTTGTTGACAGTATTATGGGAATCGTTTGGACGCTGTTCATTGCCCATTGTCTTCGGATTTGGACCTCCAGATCTCTATATTTGGCGATCTTCTCGTTGTATTTTGGCCCCAGGTTATTGTTGTTAGGTACAGCAATGTCGATTAGTGTAGTTCGCCTAGAAATTTTATCTATTAGTATAATATCTGGTCTATTATGAGCAACTGTTTGATCCGTCAGAACCGTTCGGTCCCAATATAACTTGAACTGGTTGTTTTTAAGAATAAGCTCCGAATTGTATTTGTAATAACGCACTTTTCCTACCTGTTATAGGTTTAACTTTTCTGCTAACTCTTGGTGCAGTATCTTAGCGGCTGAGTCGTGTCTTTCCTTATACTCGGTAGCGACAAACGTATGACATCCTCCAGTTATGTGCTGAATTGTCTCCGATGTTCGACAGCCATATCTGCATTGGTCATTTTCTATTGAGGGATCTCTAATGATGAACTTCCGATAGTTCTTCGTCGGAATAACCTGGTCTTGGATAGCTAACAAGAAGCCCTCCGTTTCCGGAAACATCTGTCCTGAAATCAACCAGTAGTTCGACGCTGAGTTGTCGACATTGTCCTGATTGACCTCATTTGGATGCCGTCCATGAAGTGGCTTCCGTACCCAGGTTTGTAACTTCTCTTGGTCTGTTTGGTGGTGAGAAGTAATATCTTGTTCCCTCAACTGTAGCGGTGTTGAATCGTCTGCTTCGCATATTGCTCGATGTAGTGTGGAAGAGTCCGCCAACCTGTGGAAATATGAACTTAAGTTTATTATTTTTTAGTCGAGCTGCTTACCAATATCCACCAATTCTCTTCCTCCTTGGTGTCTTTAAAGCATTGTACGTTCAATAGCACTCCGAGGGTGATGTTTTTGTGCTTTTGTTAGTAGTGTCCTTATTTTTCTTTGCAAGTTTTGGATGTCCGTCCTGCTCCACTTTACAATTCCAAAAGAGTATCTCAGCGCAGAGCAAGCATACGTGTTGAGCGCCTTAAACAAATTTCTACTATTTAAATTAGTTCTTAATACCCGCCTTACCCTCCTGACAAATTCGGCTGTCAATTCGGCCTTTATAGTGCCATGATCAATTCTTTGAGCCTGTTTCATATCTAGATATTTGTATGTTTGGTCTGCTTCCACTGCAGCTATAGTTTCACCGTTCTGCATTTCAAAAGCCCCCGGTTGTATTTTCCCTTTAACGATATTCAAAATACGGCACTTGTCAAGTCCAAATTGCATTCCGATATCCCCGGAGAACTCCTCTACAATTTTAAGCATTTGTTCCAGCTGGCTTCTGGTAGCAGCCATCAGTTTAAGATCATCCATGTATAGAAGATGATTCACTCTGACTATCTCTTCGTTGTTGTTTCTAACACTAAAGCCGTGTCTGGTGGAGTTCAAACGGCGTGATAGTGGGTTCATTGCAAGGCAGAACCACAATGGGCTAAGTGAATCGCCTTGAAATATTCCTCTTCGTATCGGTATGGTGTTAGTTTCGATCGTGTCGCTGGATGGCACTTGTAATTGGATCCTAGTTCTCCAGGTTACCATGATGCGTTCTAAAAAGGAAGCAAAATTATTGTCGACCCTGTACATTCTTAATATAGTTTTTAGCCACTCATGTGGTACTGAGTCGAAGGCCTTCTGATAATCCACGTAGGCAGCAAAGAGGTTTCTTCGGTTGGTACAGGCTTGGTTACATATGACAGAGTCATCAATCAATTGTTCCTTGCATCCCATTGCTCCCCTCGTACATCCTTTCTGTTGAGTATATTATTTATTTCATTATATATGCGATTCATTTTTACGCCCCTGTAACATGAATTAAAATAAATTATTTTTTGTTTATTTAAAATTCTATTTCAGGTTAATACACGCTTTAGCTTCTTATTTACATTTCGGTTTTCTTTCCTATTTCTCCTGGATATTATAATATATCCTATAGTTAATCATTCTAGTCTTCCAATGTTCCTATTTTCTAATAAATGTTATATTTTTCTTTTTAATCATACAAGCTTTAACCGCGTTAGCTCCCTTCAGTTGGTTAACCTGAGATATTCAAGTAATTAGATATTACTAATAGACATAATTTTGCGGTTGGCAACATTGGGCTACGCAACCTAAAAATATGAATTAGAAAGTATCTGCAGTTTTATATTTACTTATTAATATCAAAATTACTTTAGAGGCGTGTACTTTAAACAGACAGTTTTCATATTTTTCTAAACGACATAAAATAATAAAATATTCCTTAATATAACCACCTAGCACTATTATCAACCAAAACAATAAAATTATTTTTTTAAGAAAACCAATATAACGCTAACATAATTTAATATTGTTGAATACTCCATAATAATGGATGACACAGACACGTGAGTCACACTTGCGCTTTACCGCCCTTTTTGTCAAAAAAATGCATCAATATTAAAAAAAACAAATATATTTGAAAATATCTTTATCTTAAGATTATAATGTGTTTATTTCCTTAACAATTGTTTGGGTTTTTCAACGCAATGGAAAAACTGAAATGTACATTATTATACAACTTTAGATTTGCATTGGTTATAGATATCTATTTCAAGATGATAATGAAAAAAAAAAACAAGATTTCATCGACGATGTTTTAACACCTTCCGAAACTATCAGCGATGTCTACCATCGCTCAAAGAAAAAAATCTTTTTTCTACTAATATTGAATTTTGTAAATTGAATTACAACATGCAAAACCTCAATTTCGACATTTAAAACTTCTTTTGTAGTTTGTAACAATCGGTTGTTTTCATTATCTAACTTAAACAAAAAGAACTAATTAAAATTAAACCCAGCTTACGCCGACATTCATTTCGGTTGTCCCTAAAATCTCAGCGACACATCCTGTCTCATCCAGTTCTAATTAGAGATGGTTTTCGTGTAGCAAATCAATTTGACCGTTTGTCATTGTAACAAAACAAACCAACACAGTTCGTGTAAAGAGGGTTCAGTCGGTAAAACGGGTGTTATGAGTTTGGCGTGCTGAACAGAGAAAAGATGGCCAAACCCAAAATATATTAAATTAAATTAACTTCATCAAAGGAATATATATATATATATATATATATATATATATATATATATATATATATATATATATATATATATATATATTCTTCCTATACAAAATATTATTATTTGATGGGAAACAGTACCGCTAAAACTAGAAGATTGAAAAGTGTTATAAGGAATCTGTCCCGCTGAAAACTTGTCGCTGGTCTCTTCCATTCAATTGCTGTTGTACAGACACAACACAGAATGCTCTGGATGCCCAAATGAAGTTGTTACACGAAAATATATCAAAAAATCGACAAAATCGTTTTGATCAATAATGAAGTGAATGTGCGTGAGATAAGCATCGGGACATATTAATGGACCGTGTATATCATCACTACGAGTATTTGGGTATGCGAAAGCTCAGTCTGAAGTAGGTATTACATTTGTTCGCAGCTGATCAAAAACAACAACGTGTTGATAATTCTGAGCGGTGTTTGGAGCTGTTTAAGCGAAATAAAAATAATTTTTTCATATGGTATGTGACAACCCATGACACAAGGTTCCACCAATATACTCTAGAATCAAATAGGCAGTCAGCTGAGTGGGCAAAGGACAACCGAAGTGAGCAAAAAGACAACAGTCGGATAACAAGGTTATGGCGTCCGTATTTTGGGATGAGCATGATGAATGTTCTCATCGACTATCTTGGAAGGAGAAAGACAATCAATAACCAATATTATATGGCGTTATTGGTGCGTTTGCATAAATAAAGTGAGAAAAATGGCCTCAAATGAACAAGAAAAAATGCTTATTCACCAAGACAATATACCTTGACACAAGTGGATCGCAACAATAACAAAACTTCATGAATTGCACTTCGAAATGCTTTCACATCTACCGTATTCTCCATATTGGATCCCCAGCAACTTTACCTGTTCGTAAACTTCAAAAAAATGCTCGCCAGAAAAAGATATGGCTCCAATCTGGAAAGATTGGACAAATCGTTCTATATGAGAGGCATAAAAATGTAAGAGCAGCACTGGAACGATTGTATTACTTTAGCAGAATATATATATATATATATATATATATATATATATATATATATATATATATATATATTGAAAATTTTTAACACATTTTAAGGTATTCTCCAAAGTAATTTCATACTAATATTTTCATCATAGGTTGATTTAAATGGGTTAAAAACTGGAAAAAATTGTTGGCGAGTGAATTTTTTAACTGATTTTGCATTTATCTTTTAAAAGAAGTGGGATATTTTAAGGACATTTCCAGCATATTCTAAGGAATTGTTCAAAGATTCAATGTTGTGAAAATACGCTTATTGCGAGAGGGTTAAAAAGGAAAAAAGATGATCAGCGAATTTTTTAAACTATTTCATTCGAGTAATACTTCTGATAAAAATAAAATAATTTGATGAAATTTCCAGCATAGAAATTTTTGAGAGTAGTTTCGTAAAAGTTTTTCCAACTGAAACCTAAAAAACGATTTTTGATACCAACAAATCGCATGTAACTGAAGATGAGGAATTGAGCTTCTCGAAATTTACTAACCAGTTAACTTAACTATTATATTCAGTAATAAATTAATGAGCTAGATCTTCTAAAAATTTTTGCATATTACCCTCTTAAAATTGCAAATTAATAGATATATGAAGCACAATATTATAATAACTTTCTACTTGTTGGGAATATTAACACTTCTCTATCCTCCTCGTAATGTTATTTTTCTATGATTCTGTATGTTTGACCATGATTTTTTCTTATTTTGTCCCATAGCCCTATAAAAATATATCCGACATATCATTTATATCCCCTACTTTTCCGCCATATGTGTGTCTTTATATGTGACATTTCCATGACCTTTTCTATATTAGACACGCGTGTTGAGTTGAGGTATATTGATCTTTATGAAGAATTAAAAGTAATATTCTATTCGAAAGGTCCACTGTCAAGTCTGACGTCTATTTTATATTTAGATAAAAAAAATTTGAGTCGTTCTTCCAGAGATTGTGCCAGATGAAAATTGAAGAGATATGAGGAGTATACTTTTTTACGGCCGAATTTTTCGAGTTTATAGCCTTATTTTATTTGAGAGAACATATTTGTGTTAACGTACAGCATTTTTTATTATTTGATTCGTCAAGTTTATGTTGAGGTAGAAAAAGAAAATATTATTTTGTGACTGGACTTTTAAGACGATAAATTTGAAAAAACAGTCACTTTCGTTTAAGTATTGTTGCACGTTTCAATAATATTATAGCATGTTATCAATAACTACAAATTATATCTGCTGTAAAAAGAAAAAAGTTTATCACTTTATAATAACGAAAATTAACTACTTCACGTTAGGTTGCAAATAAAATGGAGTAAAATAGGTGAAAAACAATATAAATTTCTAAATCGAGAGTAATACTAAAAATAGTTAACGTTTGGTAACAACTGACAAATGTTATTTAAAGCACTTAGGCTAGTATCATTAAAGAGCCTACCTCATTCCACTGGGAACAATTCCATAGAACGCTGGTATCACCATGTATATATTTAAGATAAAATTGATCTTCATTGTTCATCTTTCACGTTCAATTCCATCAGATTTAATATTTTTATAACGTGTTTTATCGTTATATACAATTATTTTCTACTTGTCTATTATTGAGTTTAAATGCCGATGTTTTATAGTATATGTTTTCACGATCAGGTCTTTTTTCTATAATATTAATTAAATTGTGACCGAATTAGTCACATATATAGAAACTTTGTGGGAATTCTGTATCAGCAAAATATACAAATCAACTCGTGCTGCGTTTTACCAAAGATTATAATTAGCGTTAGCTATAATAATCTTTGGTTTCACTTAGATAAGAAATACAGCTTAGTAAAACTGTAATACATTTATTAGGCTTCAAAAAAACTATTTCTTAAAAATTATGATTCCTATGATATTTAATTCTCTTCGGAACTCATAATATTAAATCATTAATTTTTTAACCTCGTTTGTATCTCGCTTAAAATCTGGAAATGAAAACGCAATTACTTTTCACTTATCCAATATTGCAGCAAAATTTATTACTACGATATAACCATTAATATTTGTAGAAATTTTTTTTAAACAGTAAAGAATAATTTATGTGTTGTATTGCGTTTAATTTATTTTCGTGCAGGTTACAGGAAATAGTAAATTTAGTGACTTGATTTTTACGGTTTTAAATACAATCAACGACCATCTATTTAGCATTTTCGTTAAGCCAGAAATAAATTAGCTCAAATAAGTATGATAATATACAAACCCTTAAAGTAATTACAGTTCGTTTAAAAAAAAAAGTGCAACCAGTAGAAATGAAACTTATTGCCCAAGTTTTATCTAAAATATTAACTCCTGGGTAATTAAAACTAATGTTGGAGTGGAGAGGCTACTTCCCCCTCTGGTGGTACAAAGGGTGATAGTGCCCTGTCCTATCTCTGTATCTGCTATTCTAGTGGAGAGAAGTCGTGCTATCCATTTGGATGTGGTTCGATCCACTCCCCTACCGTGCTCTTGTGACTGCCTCATGTGGAGTGTTGTCAAAAGCCCCTTCTATATCAAGGAAAGCACATATTATAGTTTCCTTCCTGTTCAGTGCTTCTTGAATCTCATCTGTTAATTGTATCAGTGCAGTTTCCGTAGACCTACCCGCTTGATACGCATGTTGATGAGGATGCCGTGGCGCCTGTTCAAGAATTTCTGTTCTGATATAATCATCTACTGCTTTCTTCATTGTTTTTAAAATGAACGATGTGAAACTAACGGATTGCAGGGATTTAGGGTGTGTAATGTCCTTTTTCCCCGTTTTCGAAATGAAGGTAACTCTGGTTGTTCTCGTATGTAGCCCACTTTCAGGCTGCTTTGACTGGTGCGTACTAGTGTGGTAAAATTTCTTCCTGCCCTCGTTGGAGCAGGGCCGGGATTATTCCATCAAATCTTGGGGCTTTAAATGGCTGAAAGGTGTTCATTGCCCATTTTAAACGATCGCTACTGCATATATGTCTGTCCATTGTGTAGATTTTCTGGTGGGTCTTTCGCGATGTTTCACCACATCATTCGTGTTACTAGGCGTGCTCCCCGTAAAATGAGTGTTGAGTAGGAGTAATGTTCTTTCATCCTCGTTTTCCGTGAAGCTGCCGTCTGGCTTTCTAAGTGCCATTGCTGTGTCGACCCTACCCTTCGCCGTGACTTTGTGAAGTCTATATGTCCGGAATGGTCGAATAACTCAAGAACAAAATGTTATGTAGAAAAGTTTTAAATATAAAAATTTTAGCAAATTGAACGAAATATTTTATGCTACTTATATAATGACAACCCATTCATCTAAACCGAAAATATTGAATTTGCTTTCACCATTGATATTTACTTACAACCAAAACGCAAAATTTTTTTCGTAGGTACTTTTCAGCAAACTGCAGAAATTTTAGCAGACTTCAAGTCAAAAACTTTTCTGGAAATCTACCTGTCATCATATTTATTAAAATTTCCCTAACTTTATTTCTTATCTTTGTTCCTTTTCATATCGACTTTGACACTCTGGACAGTTGAGGCTTCTATTTATTATTTTTTATATTTGGCATAAATTATTCGGTCTCTTTCAACGACACTGCTTTGCCCCCAAGTTGATCATCCATCTATACATATAAATAAAATTGAAGTGTCTGTCTCTAAATCTGCCTGCCAGTCTCTCTGTCAGAGGGTGAACCGATTTCGATGAAATATTAGAAACATGAAGATGAGATTGTCCGGAGTAATATAGGCTACTTTTTTTTACCTGTCTGTACAAGTTAAATTTTGAAACAACTACAGACATGAAGAGGAGGATGTAGAGTCCTTTTTTTTATTGTTTATTAAAATTTTATTGATCTAATAGCAATTAGTCTATTTTTCACCGTTTTCACAGGAAGTTAGTTGGACAGAGCTTAATAAAAAAAAAAAAGAATAGAGAACGTTCAACACACAAACTTTTACATCCAGGTTTCACGAGGAAGAAGTCGCGATAAAATAAAAATAAATACTTATTTCACCATAAAGTAATAAACGGATAAATTTGTAATCAATCAACAATATTAATCTTGTGTATGTATTATGAAATATTAGTCTCTACTGAAAACATACTAGTTTCACTTTAACTAAAAATTTAAATTTTATTGAAATATAGAGAAATCTTTATATCCGTAGAATTTATTTTTAAGCTTCTTATTACTACGGTGTATGTATAGATGTTATTTAACTGTTTAATTTTACAGTCTGGTAACGAAAATTTCTGCAGATCCTACCGACATGTCTTGGAAATGAGATTTTATATTCATTTGTTTTTTTCTATAAATTTCAAGAGGTCGTACCAAGAGGACTACCAAAAATTTTATAAAGTTATTTATGTTCTTTACAGAGAAATTCTTAAGGGAATAAAGAAGCAAATGTGGAAAAATCTTTACAATGTTCCATTTCAAAGAAAGCTGGGAACTTTTAATATGGTAGTAAGAATATCAGTAACTACCAAATACGCCTGGACTCAACTTTAAACCAATTTATTTGGAAAATACCAAGGGAAATTTCTTAAATGCACTAGATAATAAATCTTCAGTATTTTCTAAATCCAGTATTTGGATACTAAGATTCCTAATAAAATTAACCAATATAATTTTCAAAGCTCACAATGTAACATAGACTATCTCTGATAGTTGATCGTTCTACGAAAATACTACGAGCCTAATAACATGGTACCTGAAACATCGAAACAACACATAAATTTCAACGTAAATACCTAAATATAATAGTGAAATGGCAACATTAACAAAATACTCCTTCTACACCGCAAACTAATGTTTTCAGCTTCAGGCTAGTACACCGAGGGGTTGTAAAATGAAACTGATGTGAAATTCTGTTAAAATGAAATTACTCCCGAGCGGACTGAATCGACTATTCGATTAAGAATGTGAAGTGGTGAGGGTTTTCCAGTGCGATGTTGGGATAATTATTAACACTCAAGGACGTATCTTGGTTAGATCATATTTTAGGAGGGCTAGACTATATAGGGTGTTTGAGATTCACATTTTCTCTAAAACTATTCAAGTTATCGAATTTCTATAGACTGACAATTAAATTAGGTGTGGCGTTTTATAAAAACTATCAATTAAAAATGCTTAAAAATGTAATGTTATCATGTTTCAACCATTTTATTTATCTAATAAAGTTAAATTTGCAATAGTTTCTATGAGAAAAAAATTGTGAAAAGAAATGCGAACAATGTATTGAAAATCAATTATTATTAAGATGATAATACTAGTCTTTTAAAAAAAATTTGAGTGGAGTTCGGTGTAGTTCATACTTGCTGTTTGCATCCATTTTGGCATGCTACTAAGTACAATCTGACGAGTTACATTCTGTTTATCTTGTATTGCAAATCGAAGCTATTCTATTGTGTTTGTTCTATTAAAGTGAGGACAATATGGCCACTAGACTTATCTTGAGTTAATACGAATCTGTGGTATCCAATACCAACGACATATGGTAGAACGTGATTTTGGAACTCCCTCTACATACCATAATGTCAGTACCTCAAAAATTAATGCTCTGTATGAGATTACAGCAGGAACACACATTCGCCAACTGTTCAATAGCTGTGGTTTTGTCTGTCTGATTTGTATAATTAAATTCCAATGACCGGATCTTCATACACTATTACACACCTCTTGATCTTTTTTTAAAATATTTAATACCCTCAATTAATCTCTCCTAAGAGATATGTTGTTTCCAATATCACTCGTTTGTTTTGTATTGTTGCATGTTATTGTTTTAAATATTGGAAAAATCAAAAACAAAGCACTCACTTATTTGACTACAAATAACTTAATCACAATGATTTTTAGTTTTCAAAGGATATTTATGATAAAATGTGCGAGGGACAATGAATACTATTAATATGAATTAAATGTAAAACAAATGAATACCTGTATTTTATATGAATAACATCAGCACTTATATTTTTACGGCGTTAGTCTAACTTTATTTTCAAACAATGTCCATGAGTTTTATATTTCTAATCATTAATTTTAAAATACCTTTTTTAAAAGATTTATGAGTTTTTTATGAAAGACTAACTTTTTTATGTGTACAGTATCTAAGGAACTACGTAGAATACAATTATGTTTTTACCACTGCAGATAAGTTTATTTTTATTTTAGGAGCAATAAATTATAAAATAACAATAAAATAAAACGAAAATAAATAGTCGTGTGTACATGTCTAAATTATTTTTAACATAAAAAACGCAAGGTTAATATATGCAAGCTGTTTTGTATGAACGAAAATCAATTTATGTTATTTATTACCTCCGCCAAAATAATGACATAAGTGTGTTTGATATCTAATGTTAGATTTCTTAGAATTATTACTAATTATTATTGATACTTAAATCACAGGAATAGAAAAAGTTTTCCGCTTGATTTGGAATTTAAACCGAGAATCCATTATTTTTCGGTAAATACCAAAGAAGATTGTTTTACGGAAATCTATAATTTTCCCACTATATATAGCCTTACTTCCTCTTTTTTTTATTTGTTTTACGAGAAGTGGTAATAAGAACGGGCGGATTTGTATTGGAAATAATCAAGAAAAATTGAAAGTATTTTTTTACACAAATTTCTAGAGTTTATGTCGATTTTTGTCTTTACTCTAATCATAAAATGGGTAAAATTACAGAGCCATAAATTTAAATCTCTTCTTACAATTGTTTAATCATAAAGGTGCGATTCCTTTCAAGAAACTGAAAACTTTTTCGCTTCATCCAGTAATTTTCTGTACAGCATGATTTCGTTGAAATTTTTTGTATGCGTCTTTATAACAGTTACTTTTCTTAATGGCCACAAAACAAGCAACTATCCGTATTTGCTCTCGTATCCACAAATAGTATTTCATTTTACTCCGACATCACAACTCTTTAAACATCTCTTTCAGCCGTGCACTTTTGTATCTGTGCTGGTTTAAAATTGGCAAACTTAAATTTTCTCCAAGGGTTTTACTTTACAACAAGTGCCGTATATACTAACAGCTATAAGTAACTGTCCACACCACAACGGTACTTTTTGTCACTTTTCTTAATATTAACTCTCGTATAACGTCTCGAAAATTACGATCGTCATAGAGTGAAGTAATACGGCTTTTAAAGAAGAAAAAAGACCGTTTTACGTCTTCGGATAAAGTTTCCTAGTTCGTATACAAGCGAAGAAGTTGCCGTTTTATTTTTAATGCATTTTGAGATAATGGAGCTATCTTATGCTGCAGTGGTGATTTAACGGAGGTTTATTTTATAGAAATTTTAATTGAAAATTCGTAGTGCAGTAAATAAGTTTTGGATTAAATAAATTCTAAAAAATCCAATTTTCTTCGTTTGCTAAAGGATTGGGGAGTATTAATAAAAAATGCTAACTGAACTCTTCGATAGCTATTTAACTGAAGCATCAATGCTAAAAGACTTAAAGATATGCTTTTTGCAGCTAGTTTACTCTCCCAACGATACAAACTAATTGCGAAAATACTGACTAATCCACTCAAGCATAAATTTTAGGTATTAATGAATTTCATCTGAATCAACAAAGGCTGAAAAATCTTAAATTTCTACTCTTGCTGTTTGCTCGGAATGAATAAGAACTAAAAGATATTTTAAAATCTTAAAATTAGAAACAGAATAAGTGTAACTCGAAATGATTACGACGAAAACAAAATATACAACTAATGACAAGAAAGATAAAAACCTACTCGATTTAAAACAGCAAATAATACAAAAAGTAGAGTCATACGTATATCTAGGATAATTAAATACCGTTGCCAAATAGTCTCAAGAACAAAAAATAGATGGATGAATACGTCCAGAGTCCAAAAACTAAAAAAAAAATATTCGAAATTATTTTTCATCGGTAGTTCAAAATTAAAATTTTCAGTTTGTAGTTTATTATTAAACATTACAAATCTAGAGTTTTTTAAATTTCAATTCATATTATTCACTTTGTATTTAACTTATACATATAGAACTGAAGAGTATTAATTAAATAGTATCAGATACACTTTTATTTTATGCAATGTAATATTTGAAATTTTATTAGATATTATTATATAGCACAACGTATTATTTAAAATTATTTCTTTAATAATTTAAACTATATATTATATTTTTACTAGTAATAATTTTTAGAAATAATTAGACTATATCGTTTTGCATATTTTTAATTTTGTTAGGATGGTTCTAATTTCACAATATAATTCTTATGAAAATTTGTATAATTTTTATGTATTGTAAGGGAATATTTATGTTATGTAGTGCAAAACAAAACAGCTATAGAATTTAATGCCTAATTGATGACTAGAAACCAATATACATGCAAAAATTCTATCACATAAACCGACTTCAAAAAACTGCATTTATAAGAAAATAATTGATAAGTGTTAATAAGAATAATATTATATGGCTGCACTTAACATCTTTAAAAGCTAAAAATAAGGACAAATTTCATTGAGATAGGGTAGAAAAAATAAGGAGCATAAAAAAAAGTTTTTAGACTCCAGCTGAATCTTTCCTGCAACAAGTTGAGAACTTGTTGCAGGAATATGTATATATATGAAGTAAATTGCGATCAGTAAATACAAACTTCGTTCCAATCATATCCTTTCCATGTTAGAGGTTGCACAGTTTGAATAAATTACGATAAAACACAATCCATCCCATTTCACCACCATCGAGATGATGGCCCACCTGTACCACCATATCGAGAATAAAGTCAAAACTTACCCTCCCCGCCACAGTGATACGGCAGAGGTACATGTTTCGTTTCTACTAATCTCATCAGGGTACCGACATGCACCTGCCTGAGCAAAGGACAGATCGGAAAGAAGCATGCAATACTGAACGCGGCTTCGCCGACCTCCCGCCGGATGGCGTATATATGTTTATGCAGCTTTCACGGATTCCTCCGTGTGAGATGCAATAGCAATGGCGGCATAATGTGGATATATCCATTGCTATTGCATCTCACACGGAGGAATCCGTAAAAGCCGCATATATATATATATATATATATATATATATATATATATATATATATATATATATATATATATATATATAAATATATATATATATATATATATATATATATATATATATATATATATATATATATATATATATATATATATATATATTCACTGCTAAATTTTTATAGGTGTATTTTTTATAATAGACAATTAAAGAATAAAATTTTTTTAAAATACTAACCTGACACTATGAAATATTAATATTTTTTTGTCTTTTTAGGATCTAATGAATACTGAGGAAACAGTCAATGGCATTTTTTTGAAGTAAGTTTTACCTGTAAGTCCAATAAAGTAAAGTAAGTTGCAATCAGTAAATGCAAATTTCGTTCCAATATATAGATATATATATATATATATATATATATATATATATATATATATATATATATATATATTGAATAAAAATTTATTTTAAATTTAAATGTCATTAAGAAAGCAAATATTAGCTTTTTAGCTAAGATAAGAGCATAGTTCGTAACGAGTATTCCCCTCGAGCTTTCACTAGTCATTGCATGGTTAAAATTTCTATCTATTTATGTTGTGCTGAAAACCGAAGCTCTTCAGTTATACTTAAAACAAGATTTCTTCGTCGTATCTAACCTGAACTAACCTGAACCTCATCAAGGTAATAAGTTGTTATGCCAGTTGCATATAAGCGAGAGTTATAGAGTTTTATTTCAAGGGCGAAATATGACTTCGCGGGATGTTCTGGATGTAAAAGTCACCGAATCTAGTCACTTCCATGAGTTCGTTGCATCACTCCCAAATAATTATCTTCAAAGCATGCTGATGCCTTGTTCAAAACTAAAGCTGTGTAATTTGGTGTATCAATCGTCAATTCTTTGATAGATTTGATTTTATCTAATTTCCAAAATTAAATTTTTATCTATTACAAGAATATTTTTCTAATTCTCGATATTTTACTGCACATTTATGAGTTTTATTATTACATTGGTCGTGCTGTAGTTGTTTAGGTTCAGTAGAAGTCGAACTTTTTCAACTTTGAAATATTTAATTCTAGAATTACATTAAAAATTTTAATATCGACCTTTCTTAAGATAAAGTGAAGTGAAGAGTATTATTAAGAAAAAAATGAGGCTTTTCTATAAATTATTTAACCTGGATCATTTTCGAAAATAGTTTATATTGTTTATTTTGCTAAAAAATCAAAATGTGTTAAATAATTTTTATAATATCCCGTAGTGATCCATTAGCTCTTTTTTAAATTGACATTTAATATTTTATTATGAGTCAAATCGAACAGGCATAATAAATATTGAAAATACTCCATTATTGAATTTGTTACGTGCACCCACTCCAATAATTGATTCTGTATATTTTATTCCCCTGGCATTAAATATTCGTGACGTACTAAAACGTTCTGACAGCTATTTTGTTTGTTGATGTTGTTATTATGTTCAGTAATAATTCAACAATCAAAAGCGCCTACAACAACGTTCAAAGTTATTAAACGACTATTAAAGGTTATTATGATATTATGGATCCATTATAAGTTAAACTGTTTTACATTATGTAGTCACGCACAATTTTTTTTTGTAATTGAGATTTAGCAAGTTTAACAAACCCATTATTAACATAATAATAAAACATTTTGAAATTGAAATTTAAAATCTCTTTTATTTAATTTTAATATAGAGTATTTTAGTTCGTAATTTCAAAAACCAAATATGTCAGATTTTTGAGGATTTGAGTTAATATCAAAACTCTATTCTTTGTACTCAAAAATTACTTTAGAATATTTCAGTTAATTGAATAATGTCATTTTTTTTCTACCATTTGTATGTATGTATTTTTTTTGTTTTGCCTTAAAATTTGTTTAAAAATTATGTTAGTAAAAAAGTACGTTAGTAATTTTTGGTAATATAAAACAGTAAATGTTATCAAAATTATGTTATTATATGAAAATAATATTGATTTGCTTTTTATTCATCAAAATCAATATATATTTTTATTAATTTTTTATGTGATAAAATTTGTTATAAAAACGAAGCATATTTGCTTTAATCTTAAATATTACTGTGGTGAAAAGCTATTAGATTAAAATAAGAGCATAGTTAATAACGAATATTTACTAGTCGAAATTAATTATTCCTTGTAATTTTCTAGCTTTGCTACTAAACAAAGTTCGTAATCTTGAGGAACCGCATTCTATTCATATTGTGATAAAAACCGAAACTGGAGCTGTATTTGTCATTTTAACTAATTTTACATGAACTCTATACAATTTAGTATTGACTATATAGTAATTACTTCAATTTTTCAATCTGGACCGAATCAAGGAAAATAATATTCTAGATTGATATTCTCAAACGTTAGTGAGCAGTAACGATTCTTTCAAATCAAAAACGGCCCAATATTTTCAATATATATATATCACAAGTCATTAGTTTATTTTCTATCATCAGATTAGTGTGTCCCTCATAACCAGCTACGGTATTATGCCAACCCCTCCAAAACTAACGTTTTATATGGGATTGCAGTCAGCGAACTATTCACCAACATTCTGATAAACATTGTTTCGTTCATCAGATTTTTATTATTAAATTGTAGTCTGATAAAAAGTATATTGTTTTTCCAATTTTCGATATTTCACTAAACATGGGTTCCTGCAAATTCTAATCGAAGAGTTTTGTGATTCTAGCCCAGATATGTAATTCTGACAAGCCATCTTGGTTTTACTGTTTTCAAACTAATAACATTTAGTCAAATAGTTTATTTTGACAAGTTTATTGTTAAGTCTTAACTTTAAGAATATTCTGTAAAATGTAAATTATAACATTTTTTTACGTTATCCTGAGTCTAACTTCTAAGTCATCTAGTAAGTTCATTGATCCTTTTTTAGATTTCTTGCAGTCATAACCCTGATTACATAATTTTTAATCAACTTCTAAAAGAAGGAGGTTCTCAATTCGTCGCGTATATATATATATATATATATATATATATATATATATATATATATTGTCCTTTTTTCTTCAAAATTGGTATGGCGGAATTTTTGGGGTCGTACATAACGAATCTAAAATTATTTTAAAAAATTCAATATGGCGGATCCAATATGACGGAAAAAAAATTTAATATTTTCCATTTTCTCAAAAATTGGTGTGGGGGAGTTTTTGGTGTCACACACAACGAATCTGAAATTATTTTTAAAAAACTCAAAGTGGCGTATCCAATATGGCAGATAAAAAATTAATTTTGTCCGATTTTTTTCAAAGTTGATATGGGGGAGTTTTTGGAATCACACATTACGAATCTGAAATTATTTATAAAAAAATTAAATATGGCGGATCCAAGATGGCAGATTAAAGATTCTACATCTCTCGATTCTGTCTAAAATCAGTATTGGGGTATTTTTGTTAGTGTTAATTACGGATTTAAATTATTTTTTGAAAAACTTAATCTGGCAAATTTAATATAGCGTCCCAAAATTTTACATTTTTCGATTTTTTTCCAAAATTGATACAGGGAGTTCTTGAGGGTGTAAATTATGATTTAAAAAGTATTTTTTCAGGATTTAATATGGCGAATACAATATAGTGGTCTAAATATTTTACATTTTTCGATTTCGTTCAAAGGTGGGATTGAATGGTTTTGAGGTTGTAAATAGTGAATATAAAATTATTTTAGGAAAATATAATATGTCAGATGCAATATAACGGTCTAGAAATTTTAAGTTTCCGAATTTCATCCAAAATTGTTACTAGGGGGCTTTGAAGGGTTTAGATTTAGATTAGATTAAGACGTTAAATTAGTTTTTTGAAATTCAATATGTCGAATCCAATATGGTGGGTTGAAATATTTACCTTATTCATATTTTTTCAAATTTAGTATTAGTGGGTTTAAGTCTCAAGTTCTCTAACTATCGATATGGGAAGATTTTGGAGCCTATATTACCAATCTTACATTAATTTGAAATTTAAGATAGTGGACTTACTATGACAGACTAAATATCTGTTTGACACAATTTCACTGGTATTTGAAAAACTCTAAGAATCAAAGAATTTTTAGTGGTTCATTTTAAGGTGATTTACAACGTTGGATGAAATGGGTACTTTTTTGTCACCTTGGAGTCATTGCGAAGTACACTAATCTTGATTAGTACTTAGTTCAAATCATTTATTGATATAATGAATTCAAAACTGAAAATCGAAAAATAATTTTTTTTTTAAAAAATTGACCAACTTCTAAAAATGCGCTAAAAAGTTAAAAATAACTATAAACTTTTATAAGAAATTGAAATTTTTCAAGTCGGCGCTAAATTATATCTAAATGAAATAAATAACTATTAATATATAAAAATTATGGTAAGGAAGCAATTACCAATAAAGTATTTTTAATATGTTTATGCAAACCCCATTTTGCCAGGTATTAGTTTGGCGCCGACTTCAAAAATTTGAATTTCATATAAAAATTTATAGTTATTTTTCACTTTTTATCTCACTTTCAGAAGTCGGTTCCATGTTTTTTATAAAAATTTTATTTTAAATTTTCTTAAGTCTTCCATATTTTCGATGGTATGTATCCATTATATTGTTTTGGTAATCTTGCAACTTCTATTCGATGATGCTATTAAGTGCTAACTGTATTTTAATTTGAGAGTTACATCAGAATGAGAATTTCTTAAATTGAGAATTATGCACATTAGTCAATCGTCATTAAATTGGAGTGCCCATGATTTTATAACCAAAATAAAATATTAAAGTAGTAATCTAAAATATGAGTTTGTTGTACATCATTATTTTTCGTACATTTTTTTAATATATTTTTATTTGTTAATTTACTATAACCTTGACTTTTACAGCGAAATAGTTAGAATGTTATTTTATACCGTTTAATACACGACTTTTATGAAAATAAAATCTTTTTAAATTTTTTAAAATTTATTTTATTTCTGTCCCAAACAACAGACTACTTGTAACTAGGCTTTAAAAGACATTAATTTTTTTCCTCTATTTCACTATTTCAGAGTATTCCATGTAGACAGATAACTATTTTTCTTGCTTGGGTGTGTCAAAGTTTACACCCATATATTTGTAATCAACATTTTTTTCAGCCCTATATTTAACATTTCTGCTCCGATAAATAAGTATTTGATATTCTCTGTATTGATATCTAATCCCGATTTTTGACATTGGCATGGCAGTTTCCTTCCCATTCATTCCAGGCCATCCTTATCATTAGCTATGATTACCTAATTTTTAGCCAAGTGAAGTGTGTATAAGTAGCACCTTCTTTATAACTATGTGCTATTGTGTAACAATATCATAAGCAAAATAAAATCGGCTAATTAGGAGATATAAGTTCTATGAATCTGCCTCATTATCACTTGTTAACTTAGAATTAGGGGAATTTTTTTGAACATTATTCATACCAAACAGTTATGGTGTTTGGAAGATAACTGTCTTTAAACTGTATTAAAAAGAATGAATTGATTTGTTACCAAATTACAAATCAACATATTTCAACAAGATTAAGTAAAAACAAGACTAGCATAAATTTAAATGCAATATATCGGCGAGTGGTCAAATTAAATTATCCAAAACGCAGTCGGATATTTCACCAAGTAAAAATATTTTTTGTTAGTCAACTTTATGTTATTGGAGCGTATCGTTTATAAAATACGAATTACCAATTTTGTTTTAGCCGGAATGTTCGGTGTTAGTAAAATTTTCACTATGCGTATTATGTGTAAAGATACGACTATAAAAACAATTGTGACAAAACCGTATTGAATTGCCACACTTTGTTTTACAATTTGCAGTTTTCATTGATTTGTAAAACATATTTAAATTTTGGTTTTTTATTTCGTTTATAGAGCTGCACGTGTTGTTCCACAATTTATAACATTAAAAATATTTATTTTTGTGGGAGCAAAGTTCTTTGTTCAATAATCTAGGAATTTTCTTTTTAACCTAATATTATATGGCTCATTAAATAGGTCTATACGATTAGTAATTCTGAATGAAGCAGATTATCTGATAATCATTCCTTATTGTGGAATACGAATCTAGCTTCAAAATTGCTTCCTTAGGACAGCTTAATCAATATTTGTTAATCCGGTAAAGTCATTAATTGTAAGTAAAGAGTTTGGACATAACTCCTGCCACATATCTTTAAATAAACCATGTAAGCTTAAACATGTCAACAGATTTTAGCAGTCAATTTATTAAAATAACTCTTATTTACCACGATGCTCCCAATTAATGATATGTCCAGACCTCCACGTACATTATGGTTAGTTAAATTGTAATTTATTCATCGAAGTTGAATTTTGCTAATTAGATCATTTATTATAATTAAAGAGATAATTAATGGGTAAGGGCTGTTAGGACCACAAAGTTTTGAAATATTGGCTTTTAGTAACACGTTTCACACCTGTTTTGTTTAGTGTTGCTGAGAGCACTTCTGGTCTAGTAGTGTGTTCTAATTTTAGACTGGTTAATGTGGTTTCTTTAATCTGGGGATTTTCGAGCTATCAGTGTTTGAATTACATAGGAATTGTTCGTAATTTATCAAATAAACAAAGGGTATTACTAAAATTTGAATTGTTTAGTTCTCACAGACATAACCATTTTTATTATTAATTTAAAAAAATTTGGAACACAAAGCTTAGTATTTAATTTCAATAAATGGTAGCATAGTTAAAAGTAAAAAGATAAATTCAGCGGAAAAGCTTATTAAATATAATACGAGCATTGTAAATATTATCATAGTATTGTGTTACACAATTACATTTGATATGATTTGATTTTTTAAATCTATATAAATGTTTTAGTAAAAATGCGCTAAGAATATTTAAAATTGAAAAAGCAATTATTTTGGATAATCAAACAATTGTTGAAATTTTCATCCTTTAAATCAGAATAAATTTTGAATTATAGCGGACGAATTAGTTTTAACAAGCTAAAAGTTAAATAATATTTTGTAATAAGCTGAAATATGTTAAAACATTCATCATAGATTTTGTTCTTTAATCCTACATTTGTTGCACATAGGTGGAGTTAAAAATTTTATCAGTGGTATGTCTCGTAAAGTATATTAAATTTTGGAGTTAATTGTTTCAAAATCTAGTTCAATTAAGTATTTTTTCAAAACACAATTTTGGTTGTTTGCTGCCTAAATTTTAACCTCCTAGTTGCAAAAATGCAGCTAGGTAAACTAATCATATTTTACTCCCCATTGATACAGTTTCGAAATTAAATAAGATAGCTTTTTCCTAAAAACTATGTGGTAGTACTTTTAGAGTTAATATTTTACTGCCATAGAGCTGCAGCTTGATTACTGAAGAACGTGAACGCTCTGTATAGTCCAGTAGCCCGGTGGGTTTTCGTGACCAATGAAGAGACATGGCTCTCCCAAAGGATTATTTTATGTATTTTAACCACCTGATTACGTATATCGAAGACCGATTTCTGAATAATGGTCAAGTAATTTATCATCAATAAAACAACTGTCAAACTTATTTTTTTTTTTGTAAATTAAAGATATTTTTTTTTCCACCAAGCATAGTTTTTGAGTTAAATATTTGAAAAATGCGAACAGTAAATGCAAACTTCGTTCCATCATATCCTTTTCGTGTTAGAGGTTGCACAGTTTGAATAGATGAATATCTATTCAAACTGTGCAACCTCTAACACGAAAAGGATATGATGGAACGAAGTTTGCATTTACTGTTCGCATTTTACTTCACTTATACGCGGAGTTGCATATAGTTGTAAGTTTGCTGAATGTGATTTCAGCACTACAACGGCATAATGTGGATGTATCCACTGCTATTGCAACTCACACAGAGGAATCCGTGAAAAGCCGCATAAACATATATATATATATATATATATATATATATATATATATATATATATATATATATATATATATATTAATTATAAGCATGTAATGATAAAATAAAAAATACATTAGTATAAGGAAATTTATTCATTATAGCTCTGTTTGAGCGCAGAGAATTGACGTTTGTTCGGCATAATAATTACACTCCCTGTTTAAAATGAGGCATAATGAATAAAATATCTTATTGTAGTAAGTATATTGTATACATTTTAATAATATTACATCAGATATTTTGAAGGTGAAATTCAGGTTGCAACTTGTTAATGACGCTACTGTCTGTATGCTCATTAATAAAACTGGTGATTTTCATATTCGAAATAGACAAGTCATTGATGGTCGCAATATGAGCAAATCCATCCCCGATATTCGTAATCAGAGTTAAAATACTTATAAAAAATTTTGGTTGAGCTATGTCCCTTCATCCGCTACAAAAACACACTGAGCTCCCCGACTAGTAAGAGTATTCCTAATTTTTTTGTGTTATCAAAACGAAATTAAAGATACATATAATTTTTTTCCGACCTAGCATAGCCTAGCTTAAAATAACAATTGCATAAAAGCCATAAGCACTTTAATTATAGTAATATTTATCAGTCGTTTTAAATATTAAATGAATTTTTGGGAAAAGCTGTTTCAATCTGTTGAAATGAATTTATTTTTTATCATGTTGCAAATTTTTGAATAAAATTACGTGATAAAGGTGCAAGGTCATTTGGCAAATATTTTATGGTTGATAGTTTTTCCTTTCCAAACTATTTTGTAAATAGCTAAAATTAAAAGAAAGTCACTCATAATATAAATATTAGGTTTTAAATCGAGCTTTGGTTTATTTAAAATACGGTCGAAGCTAGATAAAACAGAAACCCTCTAAATGAGAATAAATATCAGATCCTGCCCTTTTCACTCAAGAAAACCTCGACATGTGAGAAATTTAAAACCTCTATACGGGAAAGTCGATATTTATGTCAGAACTTCTGATACTTTATCTCTATTAACAACATATTCTAACATACCTGGACAAAAACATTAATTTTGAGATAAACATGCTCATGACCATGAAATTCGTAACGGGAGCCTGATATATGTTAAGCGACATAACTGCAAAAAATTGCTTCAAGAGAGCTGAGAAAAATATCGAAGTTGGGCCTAATAAAGAAGAATGGATAAAACTGTAGTCCCAAAAAATAAACATATCAAAATCAACCTTCGAAGTCCATAGAGGCAAATGTGAATTTTGCCGGAAAACACACAGATAAATCAGTTTTTGATATGATTTATCTGTGTGTCCAAAGTATCAAAAGTTAAACTGAAAAAAAAGCTACAAATTACTTTAAGCAAATCAGTTATATAAATGTATATAGGTGTTTACATATATTTTGTCAGTAAATATTGATATCATTACTAATTCTTGTCTTTTTTTACACTCTGTACGTGAGCCAAGTCATTCTTGCACCTTTGAAAGTAAGAAATTGAATAAGTTAAAAATCACTTTAAGGGAGAAATAAATCCCTGTTTCTTGAGCTCCCTTTTTGTCCAGATCTGATCGTATATAAAAAACAATGTCCAAGTAAAATCACATGAATCATTAAAATTAATTTTTTTAAAAGGAAATTATAAAAAATTATAAATATTCGAGGTGTATTTTTATAAAATGCAGTTTTAAATATATTTTGTCGGAATGCTTGGAAGGTGGGCTTTGCCTCTTTCGCAATTTTTTTTATGGTACTAAACCAGTATGTCAAATTTGGAAAAAATCGGTGACCTTCGCGTCTAAACCTCTCTATTTAACGAAAGGCATAACAACAAGTTTAAACACCGTAACGTTTGTATCGAAAAGGAAATCTAAGAGGGTGGGATATTGTTAATTATTCTGAACAATTAGTAAAAAATTTGTTGGCTTTCAGTGGTAATTAAGAGCAAAAATAATATGAACAGTATCGACAACTTTTAAATTACTTTAAAAGGAGTGCGTAGGTCACTGCTAATTACAAAAATTTAAATCAGAACAGTCAGAGTAATGAAGCGGAACAGAACAATAATTTTTGATACGATCATACGCACTATCAATAACAAGCACCTGATTTATTTTGTTCTAGTTTTTATCTCCCTTAAGATATCATTACGACAATTAATACCTACTGAGTATATCGGGAGTGTCAGCTTTAATTGGAAGGTATTTTTCTTGTCCTTCATATTTCGTTGGTACATGAAAATAAAATTTTTGATATAGTTTTACATAATTTGTTAATTGACTGTCATAACTTGCACATTGTAAGAGAGACAGAGAAAAGAGTAAGTCTGTTATCAATATTATTTTGATTAGTTTAAGGGTGATATAAATCTATGAGCTTTTCCAAGTACCTTTGACATAACTAATTTTCATAAAATATTGGGCGAAGTTTCAAATTTGGCCCTTAAATACAATGTCCTTATTTTTAAATTTAATTATTTTCCAAGAATCAGATAAGTTTAATCTAAAAGTATTATTTTCAGTGTGTAAAACTTGAACATATTTGTTGGGGTAGTAATTACATTCTAACAAATGATTTGAATATATTTTTTCTTTAATAAATCGATAATAATGTCTATGTAATTATTATCTGCAAGCTCTTATTTGGTTAATTTATTATTATAACCTTTAGAATTTAATTTATGTATTCGAGATTTATATTGTTGTTTATCTTTGTTTTAATCTTCTTTATAAATTTGCCTACAGAATTATTATTTGTATATGTCATTGTAATATTTTGCTTTTTTAAACAGTTAGCTATCTTAACAGTACTATACCCGATGAAAGGAATGAGTTTAAAGTTTATATGCGCATTCTTTATTATTGGGTACAATATATCAAAAAATTTTTATATATTTTTTTCTTAATATTTTATCTATTGTCATTCAATTATAATCATTATTCACTTTTATTTGAGTAATAACATTTATTTCGCTTTGAATATCGGTTTTGTGTAATAGGAATAAAACTAGTCTATAAATTATGCTTTGAAAAATGATAATGTATATTGAATTGGAAAACATAATTATTATGTATATAATATCTGTGCAGGAAGGTTAATGCAAAACAGGAAAATTGTATTTATTTTTTTTTGACAGTTTGTTCCTAAACTTTAGGAAGTTATGGATGAAGTTTATTTAGAAAATCATGGAAACCATTTAGTTTTCTGCCTGTTTTAGTGAAACAAGTTCTTCTACATATCTGTCTACAGAACCTGTTTTTTAAGAGAATCTTTATTGATCTTACCTTTGAAAAGATTTATAAAAGGATGTGTCAATAAAGGACTGATTGGGTTTTATATTTTTATTCAGTTTGTACGCGCAAAAAATAAATTTTTGTGGCGAAAATTTGACATCAGTATTTTGAATATTGTGGCAGAATACCTTAAAGATTCTCCAATGATTTAAGAATTTAACAGAGAACCTAAACTATGTATGTATAAGAGCTATTGGAATAGATTCTAAACATTCTAAAAGAAGAAGTGCTCCTGTTATTTGAAGGTTTTAAAAAAGGTTGCTTGAATTCTATATCATTTGGTTTTGTTTTTCATGACCATTGATGGCAATGTTATAGGATTAGTTGGTAATTAAAATTTGTTTTATTAAATGTGATTCTCAAATTTTCATTTTTTGTAAGAACTTTACTCTGTTTGGAGGTAAGGTGCAGTTTAAATTTTTAAGTATTTGGAAAATATAAACTAAACTACTAAAACCAATCATCACTTTATAGCCTCTCCTTGAAATTTCTGAAGTATCGAATAGATAAAACCTTAAATCTTTCTTTGGTATAGATGGTCTGATCTACAGCAAGCTTTCTGAAATAAAAACTAGTTAAAGTCTTTTATTACTGCAATACATTTTATAATTTGGTTTACAACACAATGCTCCCGTTTTACAGAATTTCAGATTGTTGTGTAAAATACCTGTGATAGAAAACTGCATGGGCCTGTCAGATCATCTTTTGTTAACTGATGATAAAATTTGGATCTTGTAAGATTCACACGAACTTACCATTTTACAAATGACATTTGATGTACGGGATGCATTTAGATAGTTACTAACATAAATCGAGTAATCTTTATTCTTAGTGTGTCTAGAAATCATAATTTTTTTTGAATTAAAAAAACAAATCTAAAAAAAAGAATTCAGTTAACCATGTTATCCTTTATGTAACGGAATAAATAATTATTTTATTTATTTAACTTTTTATAAAGTAAACATTTTTTTCTGTTACTAAACCTGTTTCAAAATATAATAACGATATTTTGATATTATATTTTAAATAATTTTAATACCCTTTACTATATCCAGGAACTACTACTTTTACTTTTATTTTTAACTTTTATTAATTAGATTTGCTGCATTGAAGGTGTGCCATTAAACCCTTACCGCAAAAAAGGTGAAATTTTCATGGTTACATTTTTATATAAAAAAATATACAATCTACATAACAATACTGATATAATTTCCTAATAATACGACCATAAAAATCGCACCATTATTCTTCTATTATTTAATAAATTAATTTCGTCTTGTACGGTGTACGATGCTTTCTACAACGAAAAAGAAATTAATTAATTTAAAAATTTCTTGGAGGCATTTCTTGTAAAGACAACCGTAAAATTTTATTTATATTGATAAAAAAAGTAATTTATTAACCTTAATTTTCTACCAAGGTAAATACCATATCAGTTTTTCATATAGATTCCTGGTTCAACAATTGCATTTGAATTTTTATGCTGCACCTAAATATTTAATTATTAATATTGATTTACATTTCAATTATTTATTGAAAATATAAGGGTTATGGACATACCAAACATGGTGACGGTAGTAAATTTATAATTAATGGTAAAAACAAAATAATAAAATTAATAAGGCATAACAGATGACAAATATAAAACAATGAAAAATATTGATATAAATCTTAAATATTTGAAATAATAGGTTTGTTTTAACCTACTTTTTGTGTAGTTCATGGTAGGCCAAATATTTTTGTTTATATATTAATGACCCAATTTCTTGTGAGACGACTTCCTGAACTTGCTTACCAATGAACTGTCAGCTACCTTGGTTCTTCTATAGAAGAAAGTTAGCTTACTCTTAGAAAGAGAGGAGTATGACCTCTTTTTTTTAATGGTGGAGTTAAGCACGATACTCCAAATGTCATTGGATACTTTTGTCACCTACTCGAAAACGCTCGATCTCTTTTTAAATGTGAATCAACTTTCTTCTATAGAATCCTCAGTCTATATTAATTTCTCTTACGTCAACGTCGTTAATGAGGTTTTTGTACTTAGTTTGTACTGTTCTAATCTTGCCGATATTGTTCTGTTATGGCCTATGTATGTCCTACTACAGGTGTCGGAGATGAGAGTAATCTTGTATATCGATTTCGTCTTTCGGATCTTTTAGAGATACAACAAAGTTTTATATGATTTGTAAGCTCTAGATGAGTTGTTTTTCCATAGTAGTCTGCTCATTCTAACCATTGTAACTTTGAAGTATGATACAAAAGTTGTAGAGTAATAATATCACTAAATGTACTCATTTATTTCGTTCTTTTTTTTCAGTCGGTTATTTCATATGGCATTATATATATACACTATGATTGAATTGATTCAGCTGCAAACAAGAATTATGTTTTTGTTGCATGAAAAGAAGTTGATCAATACTAGTTGGTGCAAAGGGAAATTCTGTATTATTTATATTCTGAAAGCTGATTATTACGACTCCCCCGTCCTTCAGATATTATACTCACACTTATTGTACATGCGTTGGATGTAGCATTTTCTACGTTAACAGTTGTCTAGAAAAATCCAAGATATTTTGGACTAAAAACTTACAATGTTGCTTTGCACTTTCATTAATACTTCAATGAATCCATAGACATATAAAATGTTAAACTGCAGGTACTGTACAGAAAATGTGGTTCCCGATGCGAAAGAGAATGGAATAATAAGGAAAACAGCCTCATTTAAACCAGCAGATCAAACGACATCAAAGGCTTTTGAGATTAGGCTGTTGACTATGTCTGGCATTTGTGAGATGTGGTGGCGTGAATCGGCATTGAGTTCAAGTAGATTGGTGCTCGATATACTCTGGATCGTAGGGTCCATCAACTTTGTTATTAGGATATCTAAGAACGGAAGCTGATTATTTTCTTCAAATTCCAAGGTGAAATGTATCTTCGGGTATATTGATTTTGGGAAATCGAAGAAGAAATTTGCCAAAGGTCCATATCATAAACATATCGTCTATTTAGCGACACAAAAGTTTGAGTTTAAGGTAAAATGTTCGATTAGTTATGGTTTCGAAATGGAATATAAATTTTCTGAAGGGGTGTTGGACTGTTATGCATTGCTCCACAAGTGGTTGCATTAGGTTAAGTATTTTTCGAGCTATTGCAGAAGAGAGCTGTAAGTGTTAATGATTTATTTTTTCCGTAGTATCAATTTTCGTTTTATATTCGATTCACGGAGTGTGTCCATGATTTTGGTCTTAGTTGTTTTTTTTTCAAGATATGTGGTGTGTCCTCTACAAGCTTGTAGCGTTGATGTGAAGATCTTTTACAGCTTTAAATAAATCTGTGTTCAGATACTGTTAAGAAGGATGGGTTATTTTTAGGAATTTTCAATGCCTCTTGTTTTATTGGTTCACCTTCGTTGCTTGAAGACACGGTTTGGTTGATCAGTTCAATTATTTCTCTCATTGAAACCTTTTTTAGAGCTACTGATGAATTTAAATCTCTCCTTAAGACTGTTTCAAGTAGTTGATGGCGAAAAGTGTTTTAGACTAATTGGTGGTTGTTATTTATATCTTATCTTGTTTGTGGTGATTTTTTATTATGTTTTCAAATTTGTTAAGATGCTTTTATATTTTTGAGATTTGTATCGTTTAAATGGTAAGGTTTCTATGCGGTTTCATCAGGAAGGAAGCATTAAATTACGTAGAGATAGATACAATTTATAAGCGTGTGTTTTGTTGTGCCTAGTTGTAACCTATTTTGTCCCATTTCTTCCCTAAGTAGAGCATTATGATATTTTATCAAAATTGAAAGAGTATCTCTTGTTGCTATTGGAATGATATCTTCGTAAAATATACTAGGTATAAAGTAAATAAGAAAATCCGTTTTTCTTTTCTGTGTGCGCTAATCCAATTAGTAAAATAGAAAGTATAACAGGCATGCTTATCTTTACAGTCTACTCAGAGAGAAATAATCTTCTAACCCTGTATCCTCAGGTTGTAAAAGTAGTTAGTAGAAAAATTATTTTTAGTCAGAGAATATTTTTTATTTTGATAAATTAGCAGAACGCTAATAAAAAATCTTATTTACCTGAATAATATTAGAAATCAGCTTGCTATAAACAAAGTGGAAATAAGAATTTAGTTTGCTCATATATGAAGATTTAGTAAGCAAGAGAGCTATTTTAAATTAAGATTTTTTTTAGGTTTCTCAGGTACTTGCTACAAGTGTGAAACGTTTTCATTCATTATTCGATTTTAGTTCCCAAATATAACTGTAATATTACTCATAAAAATTAGTGATCTTTTGACCAAAAAATTAAAGGTTAGACTTCAAATAACATAATCAATTCTTTGCTAATAATAGGAGTGTCCTGCTCTAGTTAAAAATCAAATTCATATCATTTCATGCTTTCATACCGAAGGCTTTATTCTTTACATCTTGTTGTTATTAAAATTTACATGGAGCCATTGCAATTTGTAATTGTAATTTGTATTATACTTTTTAATCCTTATTGAGTAGGTGGATTATCGTCGGCCGGGGCCATAAATGTTCCAGTGTTTCTCAACCTAAGATAAATAGGGTATTTAACATTATTGCTCTACTTTTTTCTTAAATGCAAGAACGCATAATCTGTAAAAGGAAAATATTGCTATCATTATATTACAATCTTAAAACTCAAACAAAGCTAGGTGCAGCTGTAATTTCTAATAAGGGTATTACGTTCGTGGAATTTATTTTAAAAAATCGTGAGATGACAATAACGCTACTGGTAACTCTTCTTAAATATTCAACTAGGTTAATCTCGGATTGTGCTTTATTACTAAGACTAATATACATGTCTTACGATAAATTTGTTCCATAATAAAACGATGTTGGAATAAACAGTATATGGATGCAAACCAAGGAAGCACAAATATTTTATTGCCTACTTTACATAGGATTTAAAAGATATAACAGCTTCTCAAATAAATTTTCCGAATTTGACTTTTTTACAGAGATTTTGTGGGGTAAATTACTTTCCTCAATAATTATATGGAAGAAGTAGAGTGACGTTATTTTTTTTTCTTTAAATCACATCTAAAAGACTTCGATTAAGATAATCTATTAAATAAAAACTATCATTTAAATGTGTATTCCAAGCCCAGAAGTCTGAAACCAGTAGTCATCATCATTAATATCACCACTTAGCTTGTGGGTATAAATTGTTGGATAAAAGCCTTTTTTGAACTCGTTCTTGCATTTGTTCTTTAATCATTTTTTTTCGGTATAAGTAAATAACAAAACTTGTGTTTACTAGAACAAAAATAGCAACGATATTTAACGCATTTTTGAGCGATTAATACAATTCTATATTTATTACAGTATTAGAATCAGATCGATTATTTAATTTTGAGTCTTAAATTTTTCATAGAAAGCTTTTAACAGTACTCTTTACTAGTAACAGATAAACAATAGATATCACATTGACGTTTACTTCTTTCGTTTAAGGCTCATCGCTAATTAGATATCAATAGGTTAATATATTTTTATATACAATTAGTAAAAATGAATTAACCAGAAAAACTAGTACTGATAGACATAAGAAAATATTAAGAAACGTGATAGAGAAATGATAATTCTACATGATAAAGTAGTTACCCACAAGTTGTGCCATTTAAAAAAGCCAAGAAGAATTAATTCAAATTTTATTAAATGAATAAAATTGTGGCAAACATCCTGTGTAAGTTAAAGGCTTAGGAACTATATTAAACCTTTAACAGTACTTTCTCAATGTTAATTTTGAGTATTATATATGCTGTAGATTGTAAGATATAGTAAATTATATTGGACAAGATTTTTTAAATTTTTTTTTTAAATTGGCAGCTTCGTAATAAAATTTTAAGGTAGATATGCTATCATATAGATAGTTCTTGGAATTCAAATATGTAAAAATATACAGGGTATCTCATTAAAAAAAATTTTTTAGTTCCACGCTGTTAATAAACATCGTGTATAATTGGAAATATTTTTAGATTGTAGAAATTTTCGTATTGTACAACTTTTATTAAAACATTTTTTAAAATTTGTAGAAAAATAAGGGAGATAGAGTACTTTGTCATGCTGTTGCTCTACCGTGTAAGTGTTACTTCTTGCCTTTATCATCGAACTTTCTCACTAGGCAAGGCTACAGAGGGTTTAGCTGCACAGCTCGTTGTCTGATAATCCAAAATCGTTGCTTGTGGTCACTAACTGTTTTCTACTGTGTAAATATTAAATAAATAAAACTTGTAAACCAAAAAGCATTTAAAATGCTACGCTTCACTGAGCAAACCAAATAATAAAAAATAAATTAGATTTTTATAAAAAGAAGACCAAATAAAAATTCATTATTGTATAAGCTTGACTTCGTAAAAAATTTATAGCACATATAATGCAAACTCTTTTATATGGTAATTTGTATAAAAATGTCGAACATCCCGCCTTGACCATAAACTTTAAGCCGTTGACACAGGAGCAATGATTTGGTAACATATTCAATCACATGCTCGACCGAGTTTCATAATGGCCACTTGTGAAACTTTAAAGAATACAAAATTTTATCTCCTGTGGATTATTTTGCTTTATCATGGGTGTGGCATTGCGGTTTGCAAACATTTTAAAGAGTCAATAGCACATTTATGATTTGAAAGCTTCAAGATTCGCTTCTTGCAGACCAGTTGCGTTGTTATTTTTGCTTACAACTGAAATAAATATTTCCATTATGATATATTTACTGGATGCTAAATCTTGTAAATTATATACCTTTATTATTACGGTTTTTTTTGGTGAGTTTTTTTAAGGTCTGTGTTATTTTAGTTTATATATATATATATATATATATATATATATATATATATATATATATATATATATATATATACAGATATAGATAGATAAGTCTTTATTTATTCCAATAAGTACCACTTACAAGAAAAACCCATAAGGGCATGGAACAATGTTAAAAAAAATATCAATCAAATATACATCATAATAAAAATTATATTTCATTCTCAGCTGTACATAAAAAAATAAAAAAAAAATAGTAGGAAAAAACCTCAACAATAATTATACAGTTTTAAATACCTTTCTTGGATAATTCTATCAAATTAATCTAGTAAAAACAAAACAATTAGAAAAGATAAAGGGCAATATTATAAATGAAAAAAAATTAAATAACAAGGAAACTTACAGTCATTTAAAATTTAATGATACAGCCAATAACAAAAATTCTACTACAGGACAATGCTGCCTTTATTATACTCACAACAACCTTCTAATATATAGAAGGATTATTTACACAAAAATTTTTTTAGGACACACTTTAATCTATTTCTCGGTAGTAAATATACATTTTCAGGTAAATAATTAAAAACTTTTATTATAGAAAACTCGACATTTTTCGGCAAATAGCTATAGTTATATTTATCAGGAAGCAAATTTGTTTTATTCTGGTAATGTAGTTATGTTTAATAGATGCACCCTCAAAAACATCCCTGTTATCAATAATAAACACTCAAATCCAAAATGTACATACCTATAACCGTCAAAATATTATTACTAATAAAGATATTTCTACAACTGTCTTGTAGTTTCATTGCAAAAATACATCGTAAACATCTTCTTTGCAGAATCGAAACTCTATTAATATCATAGGAATTATCCCAGCTGACAGAGCTGCATTAATTCCAACTCTCCGAAATAGTTCTTAACGCAAATCAATACTGAGATATTTTAGTGGCAATTCTTTCGATGTGCACCCCCCAGTCCAACCTTCTACCGATGTTTAGTCCCAAAACAACAGCGCTCTCAACTGATGTTATTGTTTTATCCTCAAATGTTAATGTAAACTGAATATTTAATCTGTTCCTAAACATAATGCACTGTGTCTTGGAAACATTTAGAGACTGTTGGACCGCAAGTACCCATCGAGAATTTCCATCACAGATTAAACCTTTATCGAAAGCAACTGCGACGGGCTTTCATTGAATTGAAGGGATGTATCATGATCATATTGTACAATCTGCTTTGCAGAGATTTCGGGTAAATCATTTGTTTAAAGAATATACAAAAGAGGTCCAAGTATTGAACCTTGAGGGACGCTTCTTTTCAATTTAACCCTCTGAAACACTATAGCCCTACCATGGAGGTCAGACTCCACCACACACTGAGTCGTGTCCGTCAAATACGATCTTATTAATTCCATAGCATTTTAACAATAATGTTTTTAGATCCACAGCATCAAAGGCTTTAAACAGATCCAGGCACATGGACTGAATCCGTTCTCAGCGAGTAACGAGACGAACCGCACTTGAAAATGCCAAATGAGATTTTGGCGAAACGTCGTGAAAACGATTTTTTGAATGGACGGTTTGAAACCCGGAATAACCAAACTATTCATTCTACCATCCGTGAAAATCTACGATATATATATATATATATATATATATATATATATATATATATATATATATATATATATATATATATTCTTGACATATCCTACCGTATTTGCCCAGACTCGTGATTGACTTTAGAATAAAGAATACACTCGATTTGTTCAATTATTTCCTCGAAGAAATTTTTTGTAGCTGTTATGTAGTTCGAACCTTACTTAAAACTGTTTTTTCGGTTTCAAATGGTTGATGTTAAGGTATGTTGTGAAGTGTTTTGTTGCTTTTGGTTATTGCTTGTTTGTTCTTTTGTTTGTTGTGGTATTTCATCATATTTTCAAATTTGTCCAAATGCTTTTTTGTTTGTATATATATATATATATATATATATATATATATATATATATATATATATATATATATATATATTTGGAAAAGTTGTTTTTTTCCTTAATGCCGTTAAGAAAGGGAGTAGAGAGTTTATTTTTTGCGAATGCCACACTCAACTCTCTTTTTATACTAGTGTTGACTTCCTAATGGTCTCTCCAGTAGAGCTGAAACGAACCAACAGCAAAATGCACAGAAAACAATTGTTTACTTCAAATCTTTATTCCGTTAAATGTCGAGAGGATATTACCCGCAGAACTTGATGCAGGACTGTTATTATCAAATTTTTCCACTTTTTATTATTTTAACAGATATAATCAACATAAGGATTTACTTTTTGAAGTATTAAGGAAAACATCAAGTAATAAACTTTTGCTTTACCCAGACGAATCTCTTTTTTTTGTACTTGATTTGTTTTTATGATAAAATTTATTGATGTGAAGTAAGGATATATTACATGTCTAGTCTTTTACCGCCTTTGAAATAGTATTGATACTTTACTGTGTCTAGTGGAAAAGTTTTGCCAGCTAAAAGTAACTATCATTAATAATTCGATAATTACAGCTATTACAGTGATTTTCGCATTAGACTAATCAGCCAAACTAATGGAGATTCCCATGTTTATTATTTATCTAGGTGTACATCTAATTATTCCAACCGATATTAGATAAATACATCTACATATACACAACCAGCCTGAGGGTTAGAATAAGCGGAGCATTAGTATATTTGTTTTGTAACGTAAATATCTAGAGTAGTCTAATACGTGCAATGTTATCTTGAAATCGAAATATTGACTAAAATGTATACATATATGTATCCTCTTTTCATAATACCGATTTTGTATCTTATTAGACTATCTTAAGGTTTTAAGATTCATAATCTAGTTAATAAAAAATACAGCAATGTTCAAAAATTATAAAATAGAAGAACATAATTTAAATCAAGTTTAACTTCAATAAAATAGCTTTAAAACTGGATTTTTCAAAACTACAGCAAAAATTACTATTTTAATTTTAAAGCTATTTAACAAGACTATTCTGTGACATTAATGGCTGGCACTATTGTAACAATTTATTGATCCTAGTAATTATCAATGACAGACCTTTTAATTTTAAACACTAAATTGAATTGAAAAATTTTATTATTTATGTTACACCGATTAAGAAAATTAAAAATAAAAAAATATATATATCAAATTTTCTATATTTTATTGCCTTCTTTTCATTTATTTCAAAAAAGTGATTAATGAAGTTGAATAATATTATTTGAGTTAAGTGAGAAAATGTTTACTTTTTCAGAAATAATTTTTAATATTATACCTAAAAGCTTATATTACGTCAGGTAAACAATATATTGACTGAAAAATACAACAAAAGATATTTTAACCTTTCATTAATTACATTTATCGATATAACCTTAAAATAAATAAATTACAAAACATACGATGAAACTGATAATAAATAAAGATATATCGACTTCAATCAGTTCAGTATAGAGATTTTAATCTATATAAAAACAATGTCACTTTAGTTTTATGTAAGAATTATCACAAAAATCAGAAATGACAGATTTTGATAATATCTTACTCACTGTTTTACAAGACCGTCTACAATACTCTTAAAGCAACATTTATTATACAATAGGTATAACTGTTTTTTTGCAATAACTATTATTGAAAACAAGATGAATAGCCATATGTGATCTTTCAACAAATTTTAGGCTACAGTTATTTTGTGGAAAATGAAATATGACTATGCAACATAAGTTTTTTTAAACTTGACCAAGATGTTGTGAAATGTTTAGTCTCAAGCTTATAACGTTTTTATTTAAAGGAATAAAATCACTTTACCACCGCTTTAAATATATAAATAAACGTTACTTATTCTAACTTAAGCTTCATAGGCTAAACAATATGAGTAGGGCGACGAAAGAAAATGTATTTAATAAATATTTTTGAAAGAGAAAATTCAAATAAAGTCAATGATCTTTTGGCTGACCCAAGCAAGGATTCCTCTCGGCGCAGCAAAAATATTCGGAACTATACTTATTTAAGCATCTTGTTAAACTGGTTTTCTGTTATAAGATAAAAGATTAAAACTTTTACTTTCTCCATTGACTCTTAAATCACTGCCCACAGAACTAAATTATAGTATAGCGGATAATGACTTTAATCATGTATTTCCTTAATCGGATATGATGTATCTTAGGAAGATCTAAATAACTTATATAATGATATATATAATATGAGTATTGCATGAATGGTATGCGGTTACGATTGTTACACATGCATCAGGCATTTCTGTTGCATTGTTAACATAAAATAAAAATTAAAACTTCCATTCCTTTTTAATTATTTCTATTATTGACTCCAAAAAATCAATGGAGGTTTTTGAAGTCACCCAATAACCTTTTTTGTTCATTATACTCTCTTTTGCTATATAACAATATCTTCTTGTTTAATAAAACCCAAGACTTTTCAAAAACCAACAAATATCCTTTTGGTTTTCATAATAAAAGAAAGTTTAACCTGTAAAATTTTTAATATAACTAAAAAATTGGAAAATATACCACCAAAATTATTAACGCTTTTCATAATGGTTATAATGAATAACTAAAACTTTGTATTAAAAAACGAAAGGAAAACAACTTCTTTTGGATAATTTGCCAATTAAATTGCACTTAATAATTAAATACGGTCTTAAAATTAATTTAACAAGTTATCTTTCTTATCCTTCAAACCGTTAAAGGAGAAGATAGACAGTTCATTTTTTGCGAATTCCACTCTAGTCCTCTCTTCACACGAGTTTCGATCTCCTGATGGCCTCATCAATGAAGCTGTAAAAAACAAAGAGCAAAATTCACAGGAAACTACTGTATATATAAAATTTCTCTTCAGAGAAATATCGACAGGTTATTACACTTGCAAACATTTTTAATGCCACACTGTTAAATATCAATAGTCAAATGGCATCTATACAGTGGGAAAGCTCAGTGGGATTTCGTACCCAATGAAAAGAGAGCGGCAACTTAATTTTTGCTTCCATTTAAAAAAAAAACTGATTGTACTTTAAATCCAATTTACACTTTAATGGTGTGATTTATCGATTCAAATAAGAAGTATTTTTTTATTAGCTATTCTTTCTGCTTTAAATTGAGGTTCGTTTTTCCGTCAAAACAAAAAAGATATGTGAAAAATAAAATCCGAATTTCGGGTGGCAAAGTAGAGAAACATTTTTAACTTCTTTGCGTGAGGCTATCGTGGAAATATTTCTATGAAATCACAAAGGAAGCACCTTCTACAAAATATTAAACATTAAAATATCTGATTCCCGACGAGCGAACACCTTCTTTTGTTTCGATCGATTAAATATGTAAGGCAATTCATATTCTCTACATAGTATGATTCAATTTTAACGTAAAATATTCCCTTAAAATGAATCGTTCTATCAATATTGTTGAGTAAAACCCAAGGTATAACTTAGCACAGTAGCGGTAGTATCTTATGAGCTTGTAGCATTATTTTGGTCCAATAAATAGTTAAATCCATCAAAATTTTAACAATTTTTAGATTCTGAAACATATGTAAATTTTTATTTTTATAAACTTGTTGCTCCTAGCAGTTTTCAGCAATTTTCTCTAGTGAGTATGCTGACATAAAAAATGAATCTTATTCAAATAATTGAAATTTAATCGCTAAATTACACGGTTTATATAGTGATTAGTCAGACTAAAGGGAAACAGTATAAAACGATGAATGAAAAAATCTACAAAGTAAACTTTTTTTTATAATGCTAATAGCATATCTAACTTAATTAATTAACCGTACTAGGTCCTGAAACTCGCTTCACTAACCACGCTATTTCAAATAATTTATTTTGCGTTAAACGGGTTCCAGTATTTAAACCTTCACCATGACCTCGTGCATCATCAAGCGGACGTATTTCCTAAAACGTGCTAAGATGTTTCTTAACACCCACAATGTCTATTTTTAAACACTTTTTATATAGATAATTACCTTTTAATTGCTTTATTATTTCCTTGATTGAATGAACGTCAAAACAAAAAAGAAATACGGCATAATGTAATTTTTATAAATAATGCGAGTCATTATGGTGTATAAAAGTAAATAACAACTAATCTTATCTTATTCCTATAGGGCCTTTCGAAGGACATTATTTCTATAGATCGCACTCCCAGTTCTCCCCGTGGACTATTCGACCAATTTCGAACATGTAATCGTCTCATCGGTGCGGTTGAAGCGAACCAAAATTGTAATTTTAGAAAATCTGTCTATTTGAAGTCCTAGAATCGATATTTCGCAGTAAATGTTTATTATTTATAAACAAACTAAAAAAATCAAGATTTCGATCTCTCAATAAAACTTTATTTTATAAAATTTTCACAATTAACTGATATTCTTTTAAATTATTGTCAAAAAATAATTGAATAAAAAGTATAAGTTTACATCTTGTTTTGTTGATAAGTAAAAATGCGGAGTGTTGGCAAAAAAGTTTTTTACTATAATTATCAGTAATATATTATGATCGAAACTGGATGCTTATCAACAAGAGAGCATGATGGCTTCGTAAATGACCACCGTCAAGTTTTAAAAAATCTATTCCAGTATAACCAACTATTAGTTCTGATCTTTATAGACTGTATACAAACGCTTAATTTATTATTATGAATATTAACTAATGCGCAATATATAGGTATAAAATATTTTTGTAATTAAAAACCTAAACTACAGTTTAATTGTTTATTATCTAGCATAAATAAATGTAAAAACAAGATTTTCTATTACTTTTCACCTTTTTATTCAATAAATAATAAATCTAGGCATATTTTCCCAATCTTTGCTTTGTCAGAACTTTTCTCTGGCGGTTTGGCAGCTCGTACTGCCAGAAAATTATTGTCTGGACTCGCTTACTTGATTTCCTATAAATGGTTAAGAGGTAATAATTCGTGCTCATTTTGTTATATTACTGGTTGTGTTCTGGTTCAGTGGAGTAATATAGTTTTTATTCAAATAATTATTTTCGTTGAAATGGCTTGAAGGAAAGAACACTACATATGGCAATTTTAAATTTAAAAAAATAGATCCCAATAAATCTGGTTGAGAGCAACTTGTAAAAGCTGCTCAAAAGAAATTCAAGGAGTAGTCCAAAATCTTTAAGCACATCACGAATTTTGTATTATCTATTGAGCAACAAGGTGCAATTTATACAGGTAAATAGTTGTAATAGTAAATAAGAAAGTTTGGGGTCTAAAAATAGCATGAGGATTGGTTTTTACATGTTCCTCTACAGATTGTTCACGCGGTTTAACAAAAAAAATTGAATATAGTGGACAGAAGTGTTCAGGGTTCGTCTTCCTACTATTCTCAGAATCGAAATTTTGACGTACAGTGGGATTTTGTTTTATTACATTATAGCCGTTATCCATAGAATGCTCGGTAATACTTTTTAATTACTTCATTTTTAAAGGTTAAATATTTTTTAAGTGAATCTTTTGTATGTTCTTGTATACGTATGTAAAGAACTACCCATATTTTTATATTTTTTATTAAATATGTTTTTAATTATTATATTTTTCTTTCTCATTTTCTTTACAACGGCAAGTTGGGACGTTATGCTATTTTGTTTTTTATTATGCGGCTAAATAGCTTATTATTTATTATATAATTAAAATACAAATTAAATTCATCTTAAAATCTAATAAAGATATTACTTAACACATACCGTGCCAATTTCTAAAGGATCGTCTAATTATTAAGTTATTATAGCTAATATTGAAGGTTGTATTTTTATAGCTTCATTCATTTTTATAGGCAATTATTTATTATTTGTCAATTTCTTTTGTTTAACGGTAAAAACATAAAAGTGAGTAATTAAAAACAATTCTGATTCCTTCTATAATTTGTAAGCGAATTAAAAATTGTCGGTGATTCCATTCATAATTAATTCAATGTTTATTTTTTTTATCTTTAGGAAGAATCCTTGGATTTTAATTTTAGTGAAGCCATTAAACAAATATATATTATTTTTGCTGATTCTGCTAGACATCATTTGATGTTGACTTTAAAAACCTTTAAAATGTACACTTAAAACGGAAAAACAAATATCTTTATATTGGTTTTATTATTTCTACAAAAAGGTCATTAAAATAAGGTCATCAAGGTTGAAGGTTTTTGAATAAAGGTCAGTTCTGGCTGTTTTTATTTAATTGCTTCATCTAGTTTCATTAGCTGTTGACAGTAGTTCTTCCACAACAACAGCCTGACTTTTTTTGATGCAATCCAGCTTTAGATGTGGTTTGTGCTGGTTCATTACTTTCGAACCATGATCTTTTTCGAATGATGTTACTACAGGTGTCCCATTTCTCATTACCAGTGATGATTCTTTTCCAAAAGAGGTGTGTTTGATTGCGCGTCAAATCCATATGACAACTAATAATTCTTTATGTTAAGTGAATCTTTTTCAATTCTTGGCGAGTTCAAAAGATTTTAAGTGATTTTCAAATAGTTACCTACGATACATTTAACCTCTCTGTAAACTCTCGAATAGTTATATGATGATTCTTCTCAATTATGGGTTCGATATGGTCATCATCAATTTAAATAGGTCGACCAGAACGTTGGTCATCTTTGAGAGAAAAATTTCTGGAACGAAATTTTTTAAACCAATCCTGACAACGGCGTTTTGTTATGCAATCAACACCATAAACTTCACATATCTCTTTATGAGCTTCAGCAGCTTTCTTTCTTTACGGAAATAAAAATTTTAAATATATCAAAAATGTTCGTTCCTGCACCTTATGTCAAAATTGACCCTAAACCAATGGCTACAAACAAAATTACGCACAAGGTGCTTCTAAAGTGTGACTGATATCAAATGCCAAAAGGAGAAAACCATAACAATGATTGAGGTTCTTCAAAATACTTATAAGGCTCTCTATGTAAAAATTACTTTCTTACTCACCTAATATTTTACGACAGTGAGACGTTTCATATCTTCCATTTCGTTTTACAATTTTTAAATCAGACAACTGATACTATGATTCTCTTATTCTAAGTTTTCTCTCTAAATACAGCTCACAGAATTGTTTAAAAAACTAACTTTGTTCGTAGACCCAGCGACAAGTGAGTTCGCAGTTGGATTAATTTAATAGCATTTCTCTCATTTCTTGACACACATTTTATATTTTACTGTGCAATATTAATAAATGGTACGGGTTCCTACCCTATAATACTGAATATAGAAAATCCCCACATGCTAAGCTTTGATACCACACTACTAAATAACGGAAAAAAATTTTAAATCGAAATAATTAATAAAATATTTTAGAAAACATTAAATAGTGCCATTCCACTGTATGTGGTATTCCTGCGCATTGCCACTGCGTGTCCAATCCTTATAACTTCGTGATGACCGTCCGCCAGTCAATCTGTATGTTAAAGCTTTATCACGTTGTCATTTTCGCATCTTTTACAATCAAACTTTGCAGATATAAGATTGTCAATAAGCTCAAAGACAAATTTGCAACGATACTGCAAAAAAAACTAACAATATCAACAAATGCTGTGAAAACATAATAAATGTAATTCCACCACCAGTTAAAAAAATTAAAAAGATAAAAAATTGAGATGAGAAACTTTATAGCAAAATTTAATCTTTAATTAAGCAAATATCAGCTCCTTGTTTATGTATGAGAAAGTATTGTAATTAGCAACCGCCTCATAAATATTAAAGAGGCTTAAAAATAAGTCTTTAGAAAAAACTGTATTAAATTAAAATTATTATAGTGAAGTACAAAGAAACTTTCACATGTAAAGCAAATAAGACTAGCAATCTTAAAACGAACAAAATTTTTCTACACATCTTGAACAATTTTATCGTCATTTATTCAATATGTCATCTGTAAGTGATTATAACCGCGTATTTAGTGGCTTGATTACACAGGTACCGTATTATTCTATGATTTTCACGATCTAAATGAAATAGAGTTTTGATTGACGTCATTAAATAACTTCATGCATATTATGGTCCGATGACACCAAACCTTTATATTTATTATTAAATGCACATTTTTCAGAGTGTTATTCTTTAATCCACAGACATTCTATATTTGTGTACGTTGTAACTCTTGATAAAAACATAATTTCGTTCATTACCGCACATTTTCAAGATTAATTTTAATAACAAGAATTGAAAAATTAAATAAACTAAAAATCAATAAAATATTTATGTTATGTTATGTTAAGTATTTTAATGGTTCTGTTTATATAAAATAGTCCTGTTATAGGTTCTATTAACTTTGATAATTGACTGTTAATAACCGCTCCATAGTTTTAGCGCTTGGCAAAGATTCTAGATTCTTCTGAAAAATCCAATGCTAGTCTGCTAGAGTGTCAATCTCATTGCTTAGAAATGTACCTGTATTCATTTTTCAATTCTCAATCATTTTATTAAGACAATATGTTTCCTTCCGCATTCTTTAAAACATATTTCAGAAATGTAAGCGTATACTTTGTTTACTATTCTTAACTGACTTTAAAAACACAAGATGATTAATTTGATTTATATATATATATATATATATATATATATATATATATATATATATATATAATAAAATAAAATGTTGGTTAAGCGGATGTGAAATTTGTCAATCCACATCCTTCTAGTGTTAAAAAGTGCGGAGCTTTCCAAAGTATGGAAAAATTCCAGGTCCGAAATATGGCGACAGCGCTGTTTCGTCCTAATGTCAAATCATCATCTCGCCTTTGCATCCTAAAAAGCTGAATTTAAAATCAGAAACAGCAAACAAGACGACAAAAGCGACATCTCGATGGTTCACTTGATAACACAAGAACCAGAAAAATTAACAACTTTGTTAATAATATAATTGAATAATATATATATATATATATATATATATATATATATATATATATATATATATATATATATATATATATATATATATATATTTTCACGGATTCCCCCGTGTGAGTTGCAATCGCAGTGAATATATCCATGGTGGTGGAATAGGATGAATTGGTTTCTATACCAATTTATTCAAACTGTGCAACCTCTAACATGGAAAGGATATGATGGAACGAAGTTTGCATTTACTGTTCGCATTTCACTTCATATATATATATATATATATATATATATATATATATATATATATATATATATATATATATATATATATATGAAAAATAGAGGAAAAAACCCAACATTAGCACTGTAACTGTATTTAGAGGCATATTTTGATTAATCTGTAAAAATTCTAGAAAGTTCGAAAGCAGCTAAACCTCCTACTTGACTATTTCACCATTTTATAGTGACACCTGTCATGTGTCAACCGGGAAGTGTAGTGGGTGGCGTAAAAATATTTAGCAAAAATAGAAAAATAGATTTAAGAAATTACTTGTTTGATATTTTTTTTGCATAATATAAGAAAACTTAATAGAAAACTTATTCATCTAGAAATAGACTGTCCAGGAGGCTCAAATACTTTTCTTTTCTCAACTTTAAAATATAACTGTAAATGACACTCAGACTCTCGGTGTCACTTTTTTTATTCATGCTGTTACTTTCTTGTTTAATTTACAAAGTAAAGTTAATCGAAATTCTGTGATAGTACAGATTATAACTTAAACTATTATAACAAAAAATCTGATTTTCATTTCATTATCTAATATTTTTTATTTAATATGGGCTGCGATTGGACCTCAGTGTATTTCTATTTGAACTGTAGCATTCTTCATATTATCTCAATGTTATTTCTTCTTGTTTTATTATCTATCAAATATATTTTCTGCATTCGTGGAACATTATTAGTTGAGCTATCTATTTGAGATATTAATTGAAACAAAAAAAAATTGTATAACTTACTAAAAAAACAACGGACCCAAAAAACTGTTTTTAAAAAAATAAAATAAATTTGAGATTGTTTCATGTTTTTTAAATTAATTGCAATATAAATCAGTTGCAAATTTATTTTATGTTTTTTTAATACAATCTTTTGAGTTCGTCAATTGTGCCATATTAACTGGGTTTAGTTAAAATATATAAAATTGTAATACGTAGTAGAAATTTGCTCTAATAGTAAAGTTGCGTGTCGTCAGCGACTTGCAACTGAATAATTAAAGATGCATGTAAAGGTTCTGCAGGGACATTTGATAGGACATATACATATATTATCATTTTTTGGTCGCAAAACACGTTCGTGTTTAAAATAGATATGATTTTACTAAGCACGAAGCTTACTACTGCTAGAATAAACATGCTAAAAAATCCGAAAATTCGAACTGGTGATTAGTCAAATTCCGAGTTCCTTTCTTAATAGATAAACTAAATTAGGCAATATGGGCCAAGCGTAACGAGTTACAATCATTAAATAATCGTTATACAGACATGTTAATGAAAACTGTAATTAAATTATTTTCCTTCTAAGTTTCATACTCCGTCGATGACGACAGTATTTCCTTAATAATATTCTTTTAGGCTTATGAATAAATAATTGCGTACGACAATGTTTCGCAACAGTATTTTCAAGGAGATTTGTTTTATTTATAACCGGCGATAATTGAACATTTTAAAAATTTAGCTTATTAAAACTTACAATTGCCTATTAGGTGTGTGTAGGTATATGTAAAAGTTAATAAGCAGCAATATATGTAAAAAATTTTATAGGAAAATAAACCTTCGGCTAACATCTATGCACATTTATCTTAACACTGATTACATAGCTTTTGTTAAGCAGAAACAAAAGGCTTTCTCGACAGCTTGAATTGAACACTATTTTATTAAAGTTCTCAAATATTTTTATTGATATAAATATATAGAGTAATTCTTTGCATTAAAAATTTAATAAATTGTCAGTTCGACCTATGCTATGGGCTGCTTAATTTTAAAAAAATTTGTTTCTATCACTTCTCAGAATGGTTCGTCATTTTTTAAGGACATATCGACAGTTCTGGCAAGGTAGGTAGATTTTTAGCTCCCTGGATTTGAGAATTCTGCTTCTTGATAAACATGTCCAGATGAAACTGAGCTTTGTTACTAAAGATGATTTTTTAGCGGACATAGAGACATTTTAAGATCCATTTAGTCAGGCAACTAAAAAGTGAACATTGGGAGCAGTTCTCTTAAAGAATGGAAGGAGACTTCTATAGTGTAGAAAAACAAATGTGGCGACTGATAATACAACAGCGCAAAGAAGTATCTGAACTCTCCGAAACAAACAAAATATCAGAGGAGAAATGGATAGACTACCTAACAAAATTATTTGAGGGAGATGCTAACATTGGAAAAAACAACATACCAGCAATAAGGAATAATGTGGAAGTCACCATTCAAGAAGTGGAGAAAGCTCTAAAATCCTTAAAAAATAGAAAGTCTCCCGGACAAGACGGAATTCATAACGAATTGTTGAAATACGGAGGACAGCGACTAACATAGGAACTCACAAGCTTCATTCGAAAAATCCTGACACAATGCAAAGTACCAGATAGGTGGAGAACTAGCACAATGATGCTTATGTTTAAGAAAGGTGACAAACAAGAACCAGGGAACTACAGGGGTATTAATCTACTGGACACAACTCTGAAACTCGTTACGAAAGTAATAAAAAATAAAATTAATTCGGTTACAACACTGGAAGACGAACAGCAGGGATATAGATCAGGAAGGTCTTGCGTGGATGCAGTATTTATTCTACGACAGATAGTCGAAAAATCTCTAGAATACAATAAACCAACATTTTTATGCTTTATAGATCTAGCAAAAGCATTCGATCGCATAAAGCTAGATGATGTAATCCACCTGTTATATAAGAGAAATATTCCTATCAATATAATTCAGACCATCGAAAACATATACGCAAACAATAAAGTTGAGATTCGCACTAACGGTAAATTATCACCACCCATACCAGTCAACAGCGGTATTAGACAGGGAGACTCGCTTAGTCCTTTGTTGTTTAACATGATAATGGACGAAATAATAAAGGAGGTACGACTTGGTAGAGGATATAAAATGGGTGATACAGAAATAAAAATTCTCTGTTACGCTGATGACGCTGTGATATGTGTCGAAAATGAAGCCGACCTCCAGAGATTGTTAAATATCTTTAATCTTGCGGGAAGAAAATATAATATGATTATCTCAGCCGAAAAAACTAAATGTATGACAACCTCAAAAGAACCCCTCCGATGCAAACTAGAACTAGACGGTCAAATAATACAACAAGAAATGAGTTTCAAATATCTAGGAATCGACATAACTAGTTATGGCAACATCGAAGATGAAGTAAGAGGGCAGGTGGCCAAAGCAAATAGAGTGGCGGGTTGTCTCAACGACGTGATCTGGCGAAACAAACACTTACAACAAGAAACAAAGGTTCGGATCTACAAAACCACAATTAGACCTATTATGACATATACCTCAGAAACACGGTCAGAGACGACAAAAACGAAACAACTATTGGAGACTACAGAAATGAGAATACTTCGACGAATAACAGGAAAAACGATACTAGACAGAGAAAGAAGCGATAACATTAGGCAATCATGCAACACAGACTGCATTAATGAGTGGGTCCTACAGCGTAAGACACAATGGAACAAACACATAAGCCGAATGACAGAGGATAGACTGGTAAGGATCGCACGAGATAAATCGCCTAGTGGTACACGCAGTAGAGGTCGACCACGGAAAAGTTGGAGCGATAATTTAAGTCCAGAATGAGGAAAATCGAAAAAGGAACAGATCAGGGACCTATTATAGAAGATAGAAGGTAGAAGATTTAGTAAAATTTCTGCATTGATCAGTAAACTGCAGTTCTTGTAAGCATGAAGGTATAAATTTTTAATCAAAATATATTGGAAAGTAGTGTGATGGAAGTGGGAATTCCTTGGTGTGATGACTGACACAACGGCGATATTTTCTTTAGCCCACGTAGTGTTTGATGTGCATTTTGTTTTCCTTTCGTTTCTTGATTATTTTTTCTATTATTTTTTACATAAGGTTCGTACCACTCCAAACATCGAAAAACAGCAGCCCAAAACTGAGCCTTGCAAATATCCAGGTCAGCATGATGTAATCAAACCTTAATTTATGGATTAAATATTTAAAGTAATAAATGGCTCCTTCACTTTATAATTTCTATTAACAAATTTATAATTTGTAAGAGATCCTTTTCCAATTGAGATTAATTCTATGAAACGAGAAAAATGGACATTTTAATTTTCCAGTGAAGCTGGTTTTATTATTATTTTTCAAAAAACGAGTGCAGTAACTGTCAAAATTTATGTATAGGCTTTATTAATTTTTTTTTTAAATCGTAAAATTATAAAATTCTATAAACCGAAATTAAAACCTTTAATATTTGAGGACAAATCGTGCAAAATATAAAAATCATACTCTGGCAACAGTGCCTTTTTCAAACAAGTGTTGCTACTATTAGTTATGCCATTTTGTTTTGATTTGTTTTTTGATCTTTTTTCTTGGTTTTTCCGATTAAAAGTGCAAATTTATGAAATTTGATATAATAAAATGCTTCTATAAAGGTGAAATTTGAGGACAAAACTTTAACAATTTAGTGCACTTAAAGTAGAAAACTAAAACCAAAATCGTGTTTTACGACCTTGAAATCTAGGCAAACGCTTACCGTTTGCCTAGATTTCACTTGATCAAAATAATTACTAAATTTCATCTCAAGTTTTTGAATATAACCAATATTGTGAGGATATTTCACTGTAACTAGATAAAGACATAATTCTTTTTTTAAATTAAAGGAACAAAGGCATTTTGTTGCTCAATTTTTGCACAATAAATTGTCCAAATATTATTGTTTATAACTTGCAAATTAAATCGTTTTAAATTTGTGACCTTAAAATATTACTTTTTAACCAAAACTTACTTATTCTAAAAACCAATATTGCAATTGATACAAGGTGATTAACCTAATATTTTTATTTACCTAGATAATTTGAGAAGCTTGTGAAATATTGGCATGCCATCTGATAAAAGGGTTTTTTAGGATAGATAACCCCACAAAACCAATACGATATAGAGTTGGTACATCTATTATTGACACAGCTTGAATAAATATTATTGTTTGTAAGTTTTTAATTAAAACCGTCATAAATTCGTGACCTTTAAATATCACTTTTTAGCTAAACTTACTTATTTTAAAAACCAATAATAAAATCGATACAAGGTGTTTAATCTATGAATCAATTTACTTTCATAACTTTAGAAGCTTGTGAAATGTTTGCATAAAATTTGGTAAAACTGTTTTTTTATAATAGATTACTGACATAAGAAGAAACTTACACCAAATAAATATATTTATGTTCTCTATCCCGAAAAACTTTTCACGACCAAGCTAGATATTATTACACTTATAGACAAAATTATAAAATAACTATAAATTTTTATAATTTCTTGCTAAAAAAAACACGTGGTTTCGTTCATCTGGTCTCCATAATGCGATTGTTATTCCATCTCAACAATTACATGATATACTTATTTAATAGCGTTTTTGAATTAAGCTGCATCTAGCTAAATCGTAATATTTTAAGAATCTTAATATTGATATACACCCAGTTTTACATATGGATTATTCACACTTTAACATAATGTATTTTAAATTATATAATATTTAATAAAATTTTTGATTATTTTTTCTACAAATATCATTAATTGTTAAGTAAAATATTATGTAGCTTAATTTCATATTCAATTTAGTCATCAACAACTCTTTAAAGTATTATGCCATTCATATTATTAATCTCTTCTTCAATGAAAAAAAAACAATGTATAAGAATGATGTAATTATTTTGCGAACAAAAATAAACATGATTGTTTCGTAGAATCCGAGAAAAAATTTATTTCGCAGTAAAATTTAACTATAATCCAAAGAATATTTTCTCGACTATTTATCAGTAAATTAATTAAATGACAAATAAAACAAAAAGTATCCTATCTTTTAAACCATTAATTTGTGAACCTTGAAAATGATGGTGCATTAAGATCGGCTACCTATATAACCCAGTAACCTTGGCCATGAATTTCAGTTGGACATTCTGTTATTTACTGACGGTTATGACAACGTGATATTTTAGATGGTTTTATACTGTTAATATATATATATATATATATATATATATATATATATATACTTTCTAGTATTATTCCGGGAATATATCCGTTCATTCGTTTGGTTTCTTGTAGAAGTTTGCGGACGTTGCGCCAAAATCTCATTTGGCATTTTCTATGCTTGGTGGTTGTAGATTAATATATATATATATATATATATATATATATATATATATATATATATATATATACAATAACAATAAAAATTTATTTACAGGAACATAGAATCTTTTAAATACGTTTAAGAAAAATGAACAAGTACCAAGGTATATTATAATTTATAAAATCATTTACACACCATGTATATATAAATAAACAAAAAAAAACACAAAAATTAACTTTTACGTAGTCTCTCGCTATTTTATACACGTGAATATTCACCAAAAAAATGCACCTGGCTGTGCAAAGTCGGTACCCTGATGAATCTAGTAGAGACGAAACATGTATCTCTACCGTACCACTGTGGCGGGGAGGGTAAGTTTTGACTTTCTTCTCGGTATAGTGTTACAGGTAGGCCATCATCCCGATGGTGGTCGAATAGGATAAATTGCATTTTATAACAATTTGTTCTAACTGTGCAACCTCTAACACAGAAAGGATAAGATGGAGAGAAGTTTGCATTTACTGTTCGTATTTTACGTCATTCTATACTCGCAGCTGCATATAGTTGTACGTTTGCTGAATGTGATTTCAGCACTACAACGGCATAATGTGGATATATCCACTGCTGTTGCATCTCACACGGAGGAATCCGTGAAAGCCGCATAAACATATATACGCCATCCGGTGGGAGGTCGGCGAAGCCGCGTTCAGTATTTGCATGCTTCCTTCCGATCTGTTCTTTGCACAGCCAGGTGCATGTCGGTACCCTGATGAGTCTAGTAGAGACGAAACATGTATCTCTGCCGTACCACTGTGGCGGGGAGGGTAAGTTTTGACTTTCTTCTCGGTATGGTGGTACAGGTAGGCCATCATCTCGATGGTGGTGGAATAGGATAAATTGCGTTTTATAACAATTTGTTCTAACTGTGCAACCTCTAACACAGAAAGGATAAGATTTGCATTTACTGTTCGTATTTTACTTCATATATATATATATATATATATATATATATATATATATATATATATATATATATATGTATATATAGGAGAAAAAGCCATTATACAAAACTACCGACCCGTTATATTGCGATCACACTTATACAAACGCCTTACAAAAATCATAACAAACACCCTAACAGGTACTTGATTCATATAAGCCAATAGAAAAAGCCGGACTGTTAATCATCTACAAACAATGTGAAAACACCAATCGAAAAGGCAACAGAATATAATATACCAATGTACCTTCCATTTGTAGGGCTTTGACACCATCGAAACTTGAGTTTTTTCTATCTACAACAGACAATGCTAAGATTGACTCTAGATAATCAACAATCATAAAAGATATCTATCAACATGCCACCTTTCATATAAAAATTAATGAAGAATTTAAGACAGATAAGATATTTCTGGGCCAGGGTGTAACACAAGGAGATACTATATCACCTAAACTGTTTACATTGGCTCTAGAAAATATCTTTAAAACATTCTCTTGGACCGGAAAAATATTTAATATCAATGGTATCTTAATTATTTAAAATTTTCTGATAATATAGTATTAAGATTTAGCAATGTTTAAGAAGTAACATCCATGCCAACAGTATCTAACGAAAATCAAAAACAGGTGGAACTCTGGATGAATCTTAATAAAATCAATATTTTAAGTAGTGATTCAAATATCACTATCATCGACAACGAAATTATAGAAAAAGTTTCAAGCTACATATGATTAAAATTGGTAAAGAAAACCAAAGCGCGGAAGCGAAGAGAGTTATTGCATAGCAAGAGGTTTCTTCCATATTCTTAAGCAGTAAAGCGTCCATAACAAGATTCCACAGAATATAAACAAACATCTGGTAGGTAATTTCATCGTCTTTCATATAGACATGATATTCAAAGTTCTCCGCAATACTGCAGTATTATATATAAAGTTTTAACATGCAACCAGTAGTCGAATAACAACTTAGTTGTTTTATTTTTTTTTAATTTGGTTCCAGTATACTGAATAAAATGCTGCTATAAGCCTTAAGTCAAAACTAAGCAAATGACAATGTTAATTATTTGGAGAAAATAAATTAAAGGTTCATTTTTGCAAAAATATTATCAATTTTTAAAAATATTTTATAATAGTAAAAATGATTGTTTTCTGAATGACCTTAGTTTATGTTTAGGAACATGGTAATTATGCAGAATATAAACCTAACAATGGCGACTTTTAAGCAAATGGCTTACATTAAAATTAAAATGTGTATCTAATAAGAGTAATAAGCTTTCCTCATTTCAAGCTGCACCCAGAAAATAAAATTATTTTTATGAATCATGTTTTATTTTTGGTTTCTTAAGTGCCTTAATATACATTAATATATTCGAATGCTTTGTTAAAATGCTATCATTTTAAATAGGTTTATTTTACATTTTTCATTTGACAAATATGTTACAAATGAAGGATGTAAAATTGTTTTAGGAATATTTATAAAAAGGATATGCAAGAAACTGTTTTAAAGTGAATATATAAATACAGTAATATTATTACAAGATTTACTTAAAATTATCTTCGGTGATATTTTGGTAACATCATGCTATTTTGGTGGGAAAAAGGATTAAAAGATGGGGCTGCCTAATAGCATTTTTAAAAAATATGTTGAGATATTGAGGTCTTAATATTTCGTAAGTGTGTATTATAGAATCGTCCTGATGTATATACTAACATAACGTGATAACAAAAGCAGTATTTAAAATCAAAGCAAATTATTATTGGTATTTCTTCAACTACCACAGAATAATATTTTGATTTATCCATATGTTCAACAAAGCCCCAAGGAAATGAATTGGATAAAGTACCCTTAATTGAAGGTTTTTATTGATTTCTAAATACTAGATCTATTTAAATATACCTCGGCCATTTACAGCCAATTATATTTGTTAATTTTTTTTTAATTATCATTCTGGAACTTAATGTTTAAAAAGTTTATATAAAAAATATTTGCTAAATAAACTTCTTGGCTAATAGTTTTAATGTCTAATATCAGGGCCTGCAAATTTCGTTTGCAACAACATCCGCATTTCGAGTGCACCGTTACGTCGACTTTATTCAATTCTTATCAGAAAAAAATTAACATGTTATGATAGCGATTGCCATTGACAATCGCGGATACACCATTTCTTTTAATAAAGTATCGTTTGTACATCTGAGAGCGATGCTGGTCCGAGGTGTTTAGTTATCTTTTAGGATCATGATAGGTAAGGATTCTTTTATCTTCCAATGAAACAACCGCTCAAATTTATTAATTAAATTTTTAATAGCGATTCACGATGGTGGATGCACAGAAACACTAAGAAAGTATCTCCCTTTTTTAACACGTTTCTACTATTAATAGAGAAAAGCGCCATTTTCGTAAATGTCTAGATTTCAATTAGAAAAGTATCTAATATGGTTTACTCAAAATTGATAGATGAAAATGGCACGCGATTCGAAATTATAATGTATATGGCGAGGTACGGTCGAAACGAAATAAAAGAAAGGATATAAAGAGATCAATTAAAAAAATACAATTTGTTTAGATTCTGCCTGAACCAATTCGCCTTTGGTTTATTTTCCAATGATTGTGATTGCATATTGAAATAGTAAGTGCCTGCATATATTCGGGATTTCTTGAAGTAGTGTGGATTACATGTTCAGGATATAGCCAATCTTTATTCCGAATGTTGCATTCCTGATAATCGCTCTTCATTAATAAGATATTTCAATCTTTAAAAAAAAATTATATGTCTGTAGGTATAATATGAATGCTGCTGTGAAGTCAGACACTAAAAATATTTAAACTAATGAACTAACGAGATAAATATCTATAACAAAATGTGTAATAATAATGACATCGCTAGATTAAAACATTATCTTAACCTAAACTTTCAATTAATGTGCTCTAATAAATTTGGATTAGATCCCTTAACAAATTGAAATTTTAGCTTTGAAAGCACGGATTTCTTGACCGGTTAAGCTCAGAAAATAATGCCTTTATAAATTTATAAATCATTCATGAACAACGATATCCTCATATGAAATATTCCTTTTTACGAAGCAAGCCACATACAAAGAATATAAATTATTATCTATTTTTACTGTAGGTTTTTGACATTATCAAAAAAATTTATGTAGGAGTCGTCCTGCGGCTAAAATATCCTTTCCTTTTTTATCTGTTTTTGGCGATAGTTCTTAAAAAATTATTTATTAAATGCACAAGATTTTGCACTTAGTTATAATACAAGTAGTTGTCAAACTCGTTAATCAAACACAATAACATATTTAAACATGGGCTTCAATTTAAAGGTGTCTTTTATCATTTTTTTGGTGGCTTGTTTAGAATTATTTCCTACCTTTTATTTAATATTTATTAGGAATTCTTTCCAACAATTAGAAATAAGTCTATGGATCTATTATTCTACATTTATTATTATGAGGAAGGTACAGGGTGAATTAACGATTGGATGAAATAAGTTTATATATTTGACATAAAATTTGCCTACAAACTATTTTTACTACATTAGGTAATTAATTTATTCAAACATTTAAAAAACCACCACGTTAGATTCCTTCCTATGAAATTATACAAAAGATAGGGTGTTCGTTGATTCACCAACAATGAAAAATATGCGAAACAGGATTTGGGACCTGCGGAACAATTGCTCTTGTAATGTTGTATAGGATTTGGAAAATGTGAGAAAAAGACTAAATAAGTGCATTTTTAACAAGGGTGCACTTTATTCGAATATTTATTAAGAACAAATAATTAATCATAAGCTATTAATAAGTAATTAAATTATCTTTTATAGTTTGTCTTTTTTTACAAAATAAGTTTAAAGATGTTTTATATTTCAATGTTGATTTATTTCTTTATTATATTTAATTAAAAGTCTTTGTTTTAATATAGTTGCGTTTTATTATTTTTATTTGCATAATGCTTGTTTGTGAGTTCCTTGTCTGTTTTCCATGGCTACTGCGAGTATAGAAGAAACATTCTGTAAAAAGAATAAAAACAAGTACAGAAATCGAAATATCTCAAAAAGTATTAGGAATAGGTATTGGACATATTTAATAAAAGTTGTGGGGCTTTTATTAGCCTATAAAATAAAATTGAAAAATACATGCTGTACCATTTGAAAAAAGTCGAGTTTTCATCAATGTGTTGAAAACCCTGTAACTTTAGTTTTTCTTGATAATAAATCTGAATATATTTCGCCCAAAATTAAGAACGTTATATAAACTTCTTAATAGGAAAGTTTCTAAATTACATATTAAGTCAAAAAAATTATTTGTATACAGGGTGTTCTATTTAAAAAAAAACTTTATGCTGTTCTCGTTTTTTGATATATCTTGTAGAGTCCCAGATATTTTGAAGATGTATATATAAATATAGTTCATTGGTAAATATTATCTAAAATACAGAAACTTACTTCATCCAATCGTTCACTCACCGATACACATACATATTGCATACATTAGCGATTCTTTACTTATGAAGCGTGCCCTTTTTGATGAGACACTGTGGAAGAAAAGGGAGGGGTGCGAATATATTACTTGTGGCGATATATTGAAAGGCCATAGGAAAAATAAATAAAAGAAATTTAGTTTGAATTTCGAAAAACCGTTAAAATTTTGAAAAAGGCAGGCTTATAGTAATGCCATTAAAAGGACGCTTTGAAATTATTTGCCCTTATATATTATATATTTTTATAAAATTAATTCATGAGGATTAGACAATAAAAAAAATTTGTAGATTCACACAACTTTTTTGCTCACAACATTTCTTGTTTTGACCCAGTTTTTGTTTATTATAAAGAACACTTACAGGAATATCTCCCTATAATATCTCCACAGAAGGTTTATTTCACTTTATTTAAAGGATTTTTTTCCCATTTTCATTTTTTGCCCAAAAAAAATTGCATAAAAGTGATAACCAGTTATTAAAAACTGGACTATTAGAGGAGTTAAGTAATAATTGCTTCTAAATCTCTTTTATTTACCTAAATATCATAATGTATGTGACAAAACGGCTCTAGTCTGGACGCCAGACCACATTAGCGTAGAAAATAATAAATCTGTGGACCTCCATGCAAAGAAGAGATAAATTTTTTTTGATATTTCATGTAATAATACTCAGCAGTTCAACAGGCTTTACCTTAAAACTATATACGATACTGCACATTAAAATATCACATACATAAAACCAGAATGGTACAATTACTTACTATGAAGTAGTATCGATCAATTTTAAGTTTCTAAGTAAGGATACTTTACGTCTGAAAAATCTAAATAGATGAAAGATACAGAAAAACCGGAAAAATGGAGGTTTGCTAATATTCAGTACTATTCAATCTAATTTAATCTAACCATGAGTATTCGAAATGAAGTAAGAAAAACTCCATTAATAGGAGATATGGTGCTTTGCAAGCAAAGGAAGAAAATATTTTTAGAAAATCCGATAATACAACTTTGAAGTAAGAGATTATGTTTTGTTTTATTCACTATATATAGTTATAAAGTATTCACAAGAGATCACCACTCTGTTGATGAAAACTAGAGTTCATTGTGCTTTTCAAGTTCGCTAATAAACTATTTTCTTTCCTTGAACTTTATATTTAGTCAGGATACCTGGAAATAAATTTTTTCCTTGAAATTTTTTATAAAATTTTATTTCTCACTTGCAACCTTAACATTACATATCAATATTACGAAGGCATCAAAAGAAATATTAAGTTAATGTTAAACAAAAATGATTATATAAATAAACTTAAAACAAATATATTACTTAAAACGTATTTACACATATTATAGTGTATGGTGATATTGAACTACCAATCAACGAACTTATTTTATGAATCATCAAATTAAATGATTTAACGTTGACCTTTACCTGCCTTTAGTTATTATGGGAAAATAATTTAGATATCTATTAATCTATCTTTAAATTATTAGAAGCGTGATTTGGAATAATATAGATGAACTTTTATGTGAAAAACCTAGAACTAATAAAAATATGAATATTCTGGTTATCGCTTATAAATCTTTATAGTATGTTACTCACGGCTAAAATGATATTAACTCAATATTGCTAGACATGAATTATTGATAAAGTAAAAATTCAATTACCTACTTAAGAATAAATCCTGTTAAATCCTGTCAAATATTTTTTAATGTGAAGTGTTCTACGATGGAGAGATGTAATTTTGCATTAATCCGGGAGTAGATCCGTTCATTTATTCAGTTTTTGATGTAGACTGGCAGATGTTTCGCTATAAGCTCATTTGGCACCTTCGCTGCTTACTGATTGAAGATCAACTGAAATAATTTTACGTGCAACGTGTCTTCATACGAGGTCATAGTGCCTATCTATTGCATATGATGTGGCTAAGACTTGAAAATTAGATTAACCACCATATAGCTCAGACTTAAATCCAATAGAGCACATATGGAATCAACTAAAACGTTGCATTTTATGAAGAAATCTGGTGAAGCTCTTTTTGCCTACAATATTCTAGTCCAGAAATGTCTCAATGTAAACCAAGATATTTATTTCTGCTTTATGGATTACAACAAGACTTTCGATGAAAGTTAATAGGACCAACTCGTAGCGATACTAAAGAGAAAACAATTGAATGCTAAAGATATGAGGATTAATAACTAACCTCTATAGAGATTAGAGAACAGTGTTGCGTGTGGAAAACAGCAGAACAGTCCAAATCAAGGAAGGTGTAAGACAGAGATGCGTGCTGTGGCTCTTGCAGTTTAATCTATATTCAGATGACGTCATAAAGAAAGCTCTAGAGGAGGAAGAGATTGGAATTAGGATTAGTAGCAAACGAGAACTGGAAAAGCACGAGATGCGTCTATTAGGAAGAAAAACTTCTTCTTCAGTTATGATATAACTTAACTTTAATGCGATGTCAGATACTACGTTTTCTCGATTATACTCTACGTGGCAGAGGCGTGGACTTTTAACAAAAATAACATAAATATATTACAATCATTTGAAATGTGGATATATGGAAGGATATTTAGAACAAAATTGATAGATAAAGTAACGAATGTCCAAGTGTTCCGAAGAATGAACAACAGAGAAATTATAATTACTTTTAAACGACGAAAAATAGGAAATTTTGGTCACGTGATGAGAGGGCAAATGTATCACCAAATGCATTTGAGCAGATAAATGAAAATTCAGGGAAAGAGAAATGTTGGATGACTGCGTGTCTCTTGGCTTTCCAACCTAAAAGAGTGGTTTGGGCGTACATGTACTCGGTTGTTTAGAGAAGTGGATTAAAAAATATGTATAGCAATGATGATTGCCAAATTTCGCAGCGGGGATTCAACCTGTAGAAGGAGTTCGTAATTTAAACAAAAAATTAGTTCGAGTTTTTCCAATAACATGTAATTTTCTCCGCTCAAAAACATAATACTGTCCACTTTGTAAACTACAAAAATATTTAAATTACTTAATTTGCCTAAATTTATTTTTGTTTAATTAGTTCGAAAAATTTCTAAATATTTGTTAATTTTATTTGAGTGTAATGGACACTTTCTGTTGATGGTTGATTTAAAATCAAGGAAGGGGAAAACTAAAAGGAAAAGTTCGCTAATAGGATCAAACCAGAACTTTAAATTAGCTTTTAAAATAACACATCACATTTAGTTCGAATAAATCCCCTAATTAAATTGCAAGTTTTATTGGATTTTCTAACTCTTTTTATCGGATAGTTGGATTTAAACTTGGATAAATTTAGATTAACTATCGATAAAACAGAAGGTATATCGGTGTTTTATAAAAAATTTATGTTACAGGAATTCAAATGTCTGACGTTAAGTCTTCACGAGATTAATGATGACCATTTAAGTAAAACTATTTAATTTTAAATTTAAAATTTATTATATTTAATGTTACAAAAGTAAGAGTTGTATTTCACATTTAAACACTGTTTTTATGTAAAGTAATCAGTATATTAACAACAAAAAACAAAGACCATTAATTAAACAAGGAACAAAGCCATAACCCCATATATTAGAGGAATAACTGACATAATCGGAAGAATTTTACGAAAACACAACATACTGCCCATATTTGAACCACAAAAAATAATAGCCAATATCCTGGGATATCCCAAAGATAAGACCAACCTTGAAAATCATGGCGTTTACATCATTCCATGTACAGATTGCCATTGAACATATATAGGACAAACAAACAGGCGGATATCAGCAGGAATTCAATACATAAAAATAGCCTCAAAAACAAACAGACAACTTCAGCTCTATTTCAACATCACCAAACAACCGGACACACCATCGATTTCGAAAAAGCAAAAAAAAAACACCAGTACAGAACTACAAGGTACGTGCCATAAGAAATTCCCTAGAAATATATATATATATATATATATATATATATATATATATATATATATATATATATATATATATATATATTATATATACAGGGTGATTCAAAAATCGATCACGAAACTTAAGGGGGTGATTCTACTTGACAAAATAAGGGTAGAGCTTCATATAATTTTTTTTCAAAATGTCATTCGTTTTCGAGTTACAAGCCGTCCAAGTTCAAGTTTTTATTTTTTGTTTTTTGAATTACTCGCTTACAGGAAAACCGATTTGACTAATATTTGAAAGATAGGCTAAGTCTTCTGCGCTTCATCATTTTAGTAACAATTCACATTGATTGTTTGCCGCTAGAGGGCACTTTACCTACATTGAAAATTGTTTTTTTGTCATAATTTTTTAGTGTTGACAGCTACAGTAGTTTTTGGCATAATTTCTGAAAGACTGATGCCAGGCCTTTAAAAAAGGTGCTCTTTATTTTCATCGCTAAACCCAACGGTTTAGACGTAAATCACCCTTAAAAATTAAGTGGTAAATTTACTTTTCTCATTTCATTACCACCAGCTACCAGGTAAATAGCTATCAAAGTATACTAGAGCTGTCAGTTTAACATCAAATAAATTCGCTTTTTAAACTATTTAATTTATAATCTTAAAATAACTAATAATGGCTAATCACCAATATTCAAATATCGAATATTGTGATATCCATTTTTGTTATGGAAAAGCAAATGGTAATGCAGAGTTGGCAAGAAGATATTATATGGAGAGTTATCCGGAAAGAAATATCCCTCATGCTCAAACATTTTCCAGTGTGCACAGGAGGCTTGCGGAATGTGGTTCCTTTAAAAGTTATAATGGAAATAGGGGAAGACCTAGAACTGCTAGAAACGTGCAACAAGAAGAAAGAGTGCTCGAAATTATTGAAGATAATCCAGGTATTAGTACTAGAAAAATTGGGAATGAAGTGCGGCTCTGTCAGGCTAGTTCATGGAGGATACTAAGAGAAGAACAACTCTACCCGTTTCATTCAAAAAAGGTGCAGGCTCTTTATGACGATGATCGGCCGAGACGGTTGGAAATGTGCAATCAGATCCTAGCTAAGTATGAACACGATAATCGATTAATTGGCGTCATATTATTCACTGACGAAGCTGGTTTCACTCGTGATGGCATAACAAATCTACACAACATCCACACATATGCTTACGAGAACCCAAACAATGTGGTAGAAACGAAACATCAGCGTAGATTTTCACTAAATGTGTGGGCAGGGATAATAGGAGATTACCTTATTGGTCCTCATTTCTTTGATGGCCCATTAACTGGTGACGTATACTTAGATTTTATCCAAAATCGTCTCCCATTGTATCTGGAAGATGTGCCATTGGAAGTAAGGGCCAACATGTGGATCCTCCAAGACGGAGCTCCGCCCCACTTTAGTATACGTGTCCGACAGTATTTGAATGCAACGTATCCTGAGCGATGGATAGGACGAAGTGGACCATTGGCATGGGCAGCGAGGTCACCAGACCTTAATCCTATGGATTTTTTCTTTTGGGGTCATTTGAAACAATTGGTGTACGATATTCCAGTAATCAACGTCGAGGATCTTCGCTTCAGGATAATCGAAAAGTGCCAAATTATTAAAGAAACACCAGAAATTTTTCATCGAGTTAGGCGACATTTTTGAAAAGTGTTAGGAAATGTATGGAAGAAAATGGGGGACATTTTGAGAATCTTTTTTAGTTTGTTTAGTACTGTGTCATTAATTTTTATCAATTAAATGTATATCGCAATAATCCATAATATGAATATTTACTGATTAGCCATTATTAGTTATTTTAAGATTATAATTTAAATAGTTTAAAAAGCGAATTTATTTGATGTTAAACTGACAGCTCTAGTATACTTTGATAGCTATTTACCTGGTAGCTGGTGGTAATTAAATGAGAAAAGTAAATTTACCACTTAATTTTTAAGGGCGATTTACGTCTAAACCGTTGGGTTTAGCGATGTAAATAAAGAGCACCTTTTTTAAAGGCCTGGCATCAGTCTTTCAGAAATTATGCCAAAAACTACTGTAGCTGTCAACACTAAAAAATTATGACAAAAAAACAATTTTCAATGTAGGTAAAGTGCCCTCTAGCGGCAAACAATCAATGTGAATTGTTACTAAAATGGTGAAGCGCAGAAGACTTAGCCTATCTTTCAAATATTAGTCAAATCGGTTTTCCTGTAAGCGAGTAATTCAAAAAACAAAAAATAAAAACTTGAACTTGGACGGCTTGTAACTCGAAAACGAATGACATTTTGAAAAAAAAATTATATGAAGCTCTACCCTTATTTTGTCAAGTAGAGTCACCCCCTTAAGTTTCGTGATCGATTTTTGAATCACCCTGTATATATATATATATATATATATATATATATAGTATATATATATATATATATATATATATTATATATATATATATATATATAAAGTTAAACAAATTCTCTACCTGCCAACGTTGTACAGGGTATTTTCTAAGTTGCACTCAACAAAATAAGTAAGTCTCCAATTTCATTTGTCTCTTTTTATATTTTCGAATTGACTTACTTCTTGCAATAAACTCGATTTGAAAGTTGTTGATGGTTATGTACTGTTAATTGTGATGTAAACATATTTTTTTTTCATACCGAGATCAAATTATACGCAAGTTTTTTTTCAAAAGATGATACCTTCACTCTAATTTTAAATGGAGTCCGACTTTTCTATAGGCGCTCTATGACAAACATCGATAATAATAAATTCAATTTGTATTTTCTTTCATTAACATTATCACAACTTATTTTCAAATAAATAAATTATGATTAAAAGAAATGCATACATACATATGAAATGATTTTGTCTCCAACCTAGAACCATTTACCAATGAAAAAATTACTTGCAGAAAATCATTATTTTAACATTGACATAGAATTAGAATGAACTTGAAAGGTAAACTGGGTTATTATAAATTATGATTTCTACTACACCTTATTTTTTTTTATTTCTTCGCCATATTGTCAATAATACTTAGGAGAAAAACTTATTTGTCGATTGTTGCCAAGGTTGAGCGAGTTTCAGTTTTAAAAAATCGTGATTTTGCACCTATTCTATATTTATTATGAAAAAAAAACTTCAAAATCATTATAAATTAGCTAGATACTTTTTATAGGTCGTGCCAACTTCTCGCAAAAAGCTAATGCTTTTACCTACATTTCTTTTCCTGTTTTGTTAAATAAATAAGAATGTATTATTTAATTTAGCTCGATGGAGAGTTTATATAGATTTCAAGCATCTATTTGGAAGAATTACAAATGTTTATTAGTATAATATCCTGCCGATATGTGCCGAAATGCGGATTTTATATAGATAAATTTTTTCTGTGGATTTTGCTCTTTGTTCACTACAACTCCATTGATGAGATTATTAGGAGATCTAAACGCATATATAGAGAGATCTTTTAATGGTCTGAAGTGAATTTTAGTTTATTATGCGTTAAATAGCCAATTTCTTTTGCATTTGATTTAACTTGACCTATGTTTAAAGGAATACATTATTGTAAATTATCATGTGAATTTTTCTACAAAATAGCGGCCAACGTTTAGCAAGATTATTTTTAAAGAAATGATTATTAAAAATAGTAGGTAAGTTATTTAGATCTTGATTTTTTCGATTATTAGTGATACACGTAACGTTTGATTTGAAAGAAAGATCAGTTTAATATATTAATAAATATTAACCAAATCTTATGGACTATCGTATTTGTATGATCTTAAAGAAAAAGCTCTTGTTGCGTGAGAATTATCGAGCGTTATGACGATAGCATGAATAATGTCACAGAGACCAGTTGAGTAGCTAAATCCCGCTCCAAAACCAGATTGTTTTTTGGTAGAGCCGTGTAATTGTTAAGTTGTATGTTTCATTTTCTTTCCTACTGAGGATGTTGGTAAAATCAATATACATCTGAATTATGCAAAACAGGGAAAGTTTCCAACATTTTGGAAACTAAGATTAATTGACATAACAATTGATAATATGGCTAATAAAAGAACAACATGTAAATCTACGATTATATTGAGATGCAAACCTAAATATAATGCGTACACAACACGTATTGGGTTAAGTTTTTCTAAAGTTATATTAATAAATTTTAGAGGTGTGCTTGCCCCACCTTTCTTTAATAAAATAAATTATTAATGTTTACAGATATTTCATCATTTCGTTTTTATCTTATTAATCTACCAAATTAGTCTACAATTTTCTCGTACTTTCGCAAATCCCTATTAAATAAAATTACTTGCGATTATGATCGATTAGGTACACATTTATTTCTTTCTGCAAATTCAGTTGCTAAAACAAACTGTAAAAGGAAAACACGATTTCTTCTCACAACATCTGAATCGATATACCTTTGACGACGAAACAAAGAAATGTTGGATTTATAAACTTTGTTTTCTGTGTTTTTCAATCTTCTCATTGTCTTTGACGCCATAAATCAAGGAATGTCATGAACGACCTGATTGGCTTGACAAACTAAAGCAAATAAATTCTGTTTCTGTCGTTAATTCTTCTAAGAAACAGTGATTCTTTTTGTTTGAAGAAGGTTGCCTTGGCTATTTGTAATCAATGACGTGGAAAACAGCATTAAACAATAAAAACGGATAATAAAAAATCTTGAAAAACTCGACGATTTCAGTTTAGAGCATCGTATTTCGCTTGTATTTCGTGACATCTAAAATAAACAAACTGAAATCTATAGGGACGAGTTGAACAATTGTGCTCGAGTGGTAATTTCGCCCTTTCACTCGCTAAACTTATTACTTTTACGTAATCATGGACCAATGTCCATAGTTTTCTAAAAAATTGCTCTCATGAACATAAAATGGTTTCTATATTTACAACTAGGCTATAATAATATGTATGGTGCTTTAAAATAGCCCCCATAATAATATAAACAAATTGTAGTATATATATATATATATATATATATATATATATATATATATATATATATATATATGTATATGAAAGTAAAATGCGAAACAGTGAATACAAACTTCGCTCCATCATATCCTTTCGGTGTTGCATTCACTGTTTCGCATTTTACTTTCACTTACATACCTTGCATATAGTTGTACGTTTGCTGAATGTGATTTCAGCACTACAACAGCATAATGTGGATATAACCACTGCTAATGCATCTCACACGGAGGAATCCGTGAAAGCCGTATAAACATATATATATATATATATATATATATATATAGTATATATATATATATATATATATATATATATATATACATATATATATATATATATATATATATATATATATATATATATATGTTTAATGTGTAGTCGAAGGTTTCCGGGTATCCCGTGTATGTGCTGAGTCTCTCTCAGGTCTGTAACGCAGCTGACGTTTCGGTGAAATCTCATTTACCATTTTCAAAGCTCACTGTACGGCGTCTCTACTAACGTGTGATAATTGAAGTAAAATATCTTATTAGAAAACTTTCTTTTTGTGGACTTTCTGCAATAATAAAGATTTAGCTATCTTTAGAAAAAAATGTTTAAAAAAATTTCTATAAAAAAAATTAACCGACTTCTAAAAGTGCGCTTAAAAGTGAAAAATAACTATGAAATTGAAATTTTTGAAGTCGGCGCCAAATTATTTCTTAATGAAATAAATAACTACTAATATATACAAATTATGGTAAGAAAGCAATTACAAATTAAGTTTTTTTAATTTTTAATCTGTTTATGCGAATCACATTTGGCAGGTATTAGTTTGGCGCCGACTTTAAAAATTTTAATTTTATATAAAAATCTATAGTTATTTTTCACTTTTTAGCGCACGTTTAAGTCGGTTCAATTTTTTTAATATAAATTTATTTTTCAATTTTTAGTTTTGAATTCATTATGATATCTATAAATTATTTGAACTAAGTACCAATCGAGATTAGTGTACATCGCAATAACTCCAAGGTTGCAAAAAAATACCTATTTTATCCAAAATTGTAAATCATCCTAACATGAACCACTAAAAATTCTTTGATTCTTAGAGTTCTCCAAATACCAGTGAACTTGTGTCGAACAAATATTTAGCCTGTCATAGTAAATCCACTATCTTAAATTTCAAATTATTTTTATATTGGTGATATAGACCCCAAATCCTTCCAATATCGATATCTAAAGAACTTGAGACGTAAATTTATTAGCCTGATATATTTTATACTCATATTGAGTTTGTATACGCCTCAAGAACTCCGCAACTTCAATTTTAGACAATATCGGAAGATGTACAATTTTCAGTCCCTCACATTACATCTTATCAACCTAATAGTTGTAAAAAATCAACTTTATATTCATAACACACGACCCCGAAAACCCCCATATACCAAATCTAAAAAAACGCGAATAAGGTAAAATTTTCAATCCACCATATTGGATTCGCCATATTGAATCTCAAAAAAATAATTTTAACGGCTTAATCTAATCTACATTTCAACCCTTCAAAGCCCCCTAGTACCAGTTTTGGATGAAATTTAAAATTTCTAGACCGTCATATTGCATCTAACATATTAGATTTTCTTAAAATAATTTTATATTCCCTATTTACGGTCTTAGAAACGATTCAGTCCCACCTTTAAACAAAATCGAAAAATGTAAAATTTTTGGTTTACTGTATTGGATTCGCCATATTGAATCATGAAAAAATACTTTTAAATTGATAATTTACATCCTCAAGAACTCTTTATATCAGTTTTGGAGAAAATCGAAGAATGTATTAAAAATATTTTAAATTCGTAATTAACATTAACAAAAATCCCCCAATACTGATTTTAGACAAAATCGAGGGATGCAAAATCTTTAATCCGCCATCTTGGACTTTTTATTCGCCATATTGGATACGCCATATTTAATTTTTTTTTTAAATAATTCCAGATTCGTTATGTGCAATCTCAAAAACTCCCTCATATCAATTTAGAAAAAAATCGGAAAAAATTGATTTTTTTTGTCGGCCATATTGAATCCACCATATTGAATTTTTTAAAAATATTTTGGATTCGTTATGTGTGACCCCGAAAATTCCCCTGCATCAATTTTGGAGAAAATCGGAAAAAATTTGATTTTTTTTGTCCGCCATATTGGATCCGCCATATCGAATTTTTTAAAAATAATTTCAGATTCGTTGTGTTCGACCCAGAAAATTTCCACATACCAATTTTGGAGAAAATCGGACAAAATTATTTTTTTTGTCTGCTATATTGTTAGCGCCATCTTGAATTTTACTGCATCAATTTCATTCAAAAAAATATGGAACCACCGCAGCAATTTCCTGAACATAATGCAAAAAATTTCATTCGAATCGGTGCCTCCGCTCCGGAGTAATCGGTGTATATACAAAAAAAATTGTGTATACTTAAAACCACACGACAGAAGTGAAAACTTCATCAAGACGAGGTTGAGACGCGTTGACTATATCTCTCTCGCTCCCTTAGTCGACTCGATCCGACTTTACTCGAACGAGCGTTACATAGCCGAGCGTGACGCTAAATCTCATACAATAACCAGAAAATAAAGTGCTCAGCGCGCCTAAAGGAGTTTTCACTTCAAAAAATACATAGTCAACAAATTGAGAACCTCCTTCTTTTAGAAGTCGGTTAAAACGCAACTAAGTAGTCGCGTGCCTATAAATAAAATATGCATATTTCAAATAATTATTTTAAAGCAAAAACGTGAGGTCAGGTCCTTTGGAACATTAATTAAAATTGAAAAATGCAAGAATTCGTTTAATTAAATTTTTTTGCATTAAATCGCAGAATTATTTAACCTAAAATTTCCATACCGCCCAACAAAAAAATAATAATATCAGTTCCACACGTGACGAGTAGGGGTGACGCGTGACCGCTAAGTAGGTCGTTGCTAAATGAATATTTCTCACATGGATTTTTGATATAATACGGTAAGGTTGAAGGTCTTTATTAGCATGAAATAGGTAGGATGAGAGCTCGTGTTTCAAAGCATGGTTAATATTGAGTTTGAAACCCTATAAAATAATATCGTTGCATGTGATTATGGAAAAGATGACATATTACTGCAATAATTGTTGGATATAATAAAGTAAAAATCACTTATTTCACCACAAATAACTAAATTTACTTAAATTTTAGGGTCGCGCTAGAGGTAATAAATACTTTAAATATAAAAACAAATATATAACTTTACGACGTTAACTTAAAATTATTTTCCAGCAACAGCGGTACAAAATACACTAGATTTCCATAAATGCCCTTCTAAATATAACTGCTAAAATTCTTAAATTTAGATTTTTTTTCATTTCAGAGATTATCCAAAAAAACTTGTGTCTACAATTTAATTATGCAAAATTACTTCTATCAATATTTTATTGTTTTTATTTACATTGACATTAATATGCGTATATAAAATAAATGTGAATATTGAAAAGGGAATGTCATTGCCATAACCTACTAACAAGTAATTGGTCTTTTTTGCTAATTAATTGATGTAAACTATTTTGTTTCAGGTTCAATATCGAACACAAAAGTTAGGAAAAAAACGGTAAGACTAGGATCAAATTATTGAGAAAGATATCTTAATATAAACTTGTTTTCTTTTAAGCATCATCAAAATTATAAATTCAAGAAACTGATCATATGCATGTCATCCATGCATTACGTTAGGGTTTGTTTGTTATATATGTAATTCTCCTTTCAGGCAGAAAATATGAAAAATATATGTACAAACAGTTTATTTCCTGCAAATATCGCTCTGGTCCTCTCTCCATACGCGTTTCGATCACCTCATGATCTCGTCAGTGGAGCTGTATCGGACCGAGAGCAACATTGGCAGGAAATAACTGATATATGAACCATAAATTTCAAGGTATGTCTGCAGGATATTACACCTGCCGTCTACCAACTTCGATGTCTATGTAACTATTTAAATACAGCAGAAAGATTTGAAAATTTTGATTGTTTAAAAATTTCACTTTATTCCGTTGATTCATAGATGTTCGACTGGCGACATTTTTCAGTCTGATATCGAAGTTAGTATACGGCAGATGTAATATCCTGCCGACATACCTTGAAATTTATGGTTCATATATCATATATCAGTTATTTCCAGCTAATGTTGCTCTTGGTCCGATACAGCTCCACTGACGAGATCATGAGGTGATCGAAACGCGTATGGAGAGAGGGCCAGCGCGATATTTGCAGGAAATAAACTGTTTGTACATATACTTTCCATATTCTCTGCCTGAAAGGAGAATTACATATATAACAAACTATTTAAATACGGCAGAAAGATTTCTTTATTTCTTACTGAAATTTTGATTGTTTACGTTAGAGTTCGGTTGCAGTTATGGCTGTTGTTTCTTTTTTATGCAATCTCGTTGCAAGTCTGTCTATGAGTTAGTTGAAAGCGTGTACATTCAAAATATTATTGCAAAAGACCGACTTTTTTCTTTAAAACATAGGAAATTAAGTTAACAACATTTTCTAATTCGATGACTTAAATAAATCTTTTAGAGTTTTGAAATCTACTAGTAACTTAAAAACGGTATAGTAAAGCTTTAGATTAATGTGTACCACAAATTAAGAGAAAATAAAAAAAGGCTTAAACATAAATTGATTTAAAGGTTGCAGTGCATACGAGTATGCTAGATATAACGAACCAAGTCGCAGTATCAAAAGAAAAGTAAGGAGAGATAAAAAAAATTGCCTCTACAACACTGAGACGAAGCCGAAAGAAATCATCAGCTGCGTGATTCCTTTAAATATGGAAAGGTAAAAGAAATAACTGGAGCAAATAGAAGAACTGCATTGGCGTCAATAAGAAATAAACGAGGAAGACCGATTTTAGAAACCGACCAATTAAAGGAAGCTTGAAAGAACTACGTGAATATATTGTTTAAGGATCAACATACAAATACCCCTACGAATAGCATTGAAAATATAAGTGGTAAAAAGATTCTTGAGTCTGAATCCGAATATGCCGAAAAACTATATGAAGAATGGTGAAATTCCAAGTCACAACGATATATATGCAGAAGTTTTATAACAAATCGATATTAAACAATATACATATTTCTTTAACGTGATATATGGCTCTGTGCAAAACCCATGGGTTCGTTAAAGCCTATATTTGTTGCCAATTCAAAGAAAACAAACGCCAAAAATTGCACAATCATAATCTTGATGTTTACGGATAAAACGTACCTTCGAGTAATTCGTTTAATATATGAAAAGTATGAAGACATGAGTGAGGAGACATAGTTTTGTTTTGCTTTTGATAATGTTATAATTTACGTTACATATGTCAATAAATCAACTCTTATATTGGAATATTAAAGAAAAAATTAGAGATAAAGCCTTAGAATGGGTAAGAGCAATAGTGGTTTCCCTAAAATAAACAAAATTCCCAATTTTTGCCAGTTTAGTAGTAAAAGAAAATATTTCTTTTATTCTTGTATTTTTATGGCCCAAAACTTGTTTAGCTTATTATTGCATTTGCTATTTTATACACTTTACTGTCAATTTAGACCATCTTAATGAATTAGGCAGTAAATAATTTAGTAGTTTCCTATGTGGCAGCAACTAACAACATTCATTAACGTAACTGTCAATTCTCATTATAGTATTGAATGAAGTATTGGAATGAAAGACCGTACTTATTTTTACTTTTAATACATCCATTTTAGTTTAGAAAACATTGAAATTAAATATTTATGGCAGCCTACCAATAGATTAATCATTTAGGTATATTGCAATGGCTGCTCCCACGTAGATTACCTTGGAGATGCCGGTGGCATTGTTTGTGACGTTCTATTATTAGTATATAATTGAGTCTGCTTTTAATAAATACAAATGCAAATTAGATTATGCCACAAAAAAATTTACACTAACATTCCATTTTTCGGCAAAGATCAAATTAAAAGAAAAGTGATGCTTACAAAAAAAAAGGATAAAACTGGTTCAAGATTCCGAAATGTTACGAAATTTTCTTATTTAAACTTTTGGTTTTACAAAATATTTTACTATACATAATTTTTGATTTTCGAAAATAATTTATTTTTATAAACAGTTTTTGTCATCATATATTTACTATTGTATATTTTTTTAACTTGGCAGCGTGGATGGCCCTCTGTTGGTGATACTAGCTTCGTTGTCGTCATCGGTTGTATCGACTAGTTAAAACCACTGTAAAAAAGAAATTATGATTTTTTTTTCTGAAAAAGGCGACATGTTTTGAATTTATCGTGGTTGCAAATATAAAATTAATACTACATTTGAAAGCCAATATATTAGTGTAAAATAAAGAGTCGGTTTTTGAGGTAATACATTTTCGCATACCTTTGCGCAAAGTTTTATGAAAAATATATGAATAAATATTTCGCAAATTTTTGGGTGCAAAAAATAAAACAGATATTGTTTTAGTCCTATAGGTGGTAGATTTTACGGAATTATCAATTTAAAGACCTTTAACATTTCAGAGTTAAAAAGTTATGAATAATTAAATATGATATTAAATATTCTAAAGATTTTTATTTGTTTATGTGGCTTTCAATCTACGCTTCAATTTTTGGCAATAATTAGATTTATCTTTATGTCATTTACAGATATTTTCCATAGATTTTAAATTTAGCGTCGTCTTCAAAAAACTAATTTACCTATAATTATTAAATTATATACAATATAAAACAGTTTCTAATTTATTGTTCACTTTTCAGTAAAACTGTTTGAAGTCCGTTTGGTCTTTTTGTAAAAATAAATTATTTAATTTTTTTTTTGTCTCAGTCAGTTTTCAAAATAGGTAACGCCAACAATAATGCTACGCAAATACATATAGAAAGTGATAATGAGAAAAAGGTGCAAAAGGCGATGGTTTAAAAAGGGACAGAACAAGAAAATAACATTCGCTAGCCAACAAATTTGTGTTCTTTTTTCAGCTTTCAATGCCTTTTGTAATAGACAGAGTTGTGACAAAAAAACTGATGAGCCTTTTATATTGAATAATGCTTTTTTGATAAAAAGTCGCCCAAACTTTTCAATTTCATTTTTATGAAATATTTTTTTTAGTTAAGAAAATATTTGTCTGGTATGTCCGACGAGAAAAAATTAAACATATAATTACTGCAGGAAGATCCTCATAGTCACCAAGTTGGACGTAATAACCGCACCAAATTTACTAAAATAAAAGAATGAAAAGAAGTAGCTTTCCTAAAAAGAATTATTTCTGCAAAAATTATTGGGAGATGATCCTGACAGGTCTCAGTAATTTTATTAAATAATGAATTACCAGATAATAAAGTAAGATTTGTCCACAGAATTAGTTCTTCAGATGAAGCTACTTTTTCTTTAAATGTTCAGATCAACAGACAAAACTTAAAAATTCTGAGCGCAAGAAAATCCTTACTGGATCGAAGAAGGTTACACTCAGTATAATGAAAATATTGATGTCAGGGTTAGCATTTTTTAAAATAGCGTAGCAGGACTTTTTTTCTTCGGTCAAAGCCATATTGGAGACAGATATCTGTGTTTTCTTCCAAATGTTCTGGCTATGGCAAATATATCTCTAGATAATAATGATTCTAATTTACCAAGTTTAACCTTATGGTTTCAACATGGTGGTGCTCCTCCGCATTATACTGGAAGTATTAAAGTACAATTTTTCCGAAACGATGAAGACGAGAGACAGTAGAGCGATCACCTAAATCACTCGATCTTAATCCGCTGGAGTTTTTTTTAATGAGGCCAAGTACGAAATCTAAAGCCTTCTCGGTGAATACGCTGAAGGAATCCATTCGACAAATAATACGAAGAATTTCACCACTAGTAGTACAAGATGTACCAACGGGGTTTACCAATTAATATACTGCAAAACAGTTCCTGGAAGGTATTTTCAACATCTTATAAAATAGATTTTTTTATAGTTTGTCGTTGGCCTATTTTCTTTTAAGAACCACATTTGTAAATATTTCTAAAATAGCTGAAGATTAGTATAAGGCATGTTTACTGAAAAATATAAACATTTTCTGTATATATTTTCTTTTTAAAAATATATCCTTCAACAAAATTTTTATAAAAAAATTGAAGCGACTTCTAAAAGTGCGCTAAAAAGTGAAAAATAACTTGTAATTTGTAATTTTTTTTCTTACCATAATTTGTATATATTAGTAGTTATTTATTTCATTTAGAAATAATTTGGCACCTACTTCAAAAAGTTCAATTTCATATAAAAATTTCTAGTTATTTTTCACTTTTTAGCACACTTTTAGAAGTCGGTTCAATTTTTTTTATAAAAATTTTATTTTTCGATTTTTAGTTTTGAATTCATTATGATATTCATAAATTATTTGAACCAAGTGCTAATCGAGATTAGTGTACCTCGCAATGACTCCAAGGTGGTAAAAAAGTACTCATTTTATCCATAATTATAAATCACCCTAAAATGAACCACTATAAATTCTTTAATTCTTAGAGTTCTCCAAATACCAATGAAATTGTGTCAAACGAATATTTAGTCTGTCATAGTAAATCCAATATCTTAAATGTCAAATTAATTTAAGATTAGTAATGTAGGCCCCAAAACCTTGCAATATCGATATTTAAAGAAAATAAATTAATTTTTTGTCCACCATATTGGATACGTCATATTGAATTTTTTAAAAATAATTTTTGATTCTTCATGTGTGACCCCGAAAGCTCTCCCGTACCAATTTTGGCGAAAATGGGACAAAATTGATATTTTTTGTCCGCCATATTGAATTTTAAAAAAATAATATCAGATTCTTTATGTGAGGCTCCAAAAACTTCCCCATACCAATTTTGGAGAAAATCGGCCAAAATTGATTTTTTCGTCCGCCATATTGGATCTGCAATATTTGATTTTTTAAAAATTATTTTAGATTCATCATATGCGACCTCGAAAACTCCCCCGTACCAATTTTGGAGAAAATCGGACAAAAACAATTTTTTTGTCGGCCATATTGGATCCGCGAAATTGAATTTTTTTTTAAATTATTTTAGATTCGTCATATGCGATCCCAAAAACTCTCCTGTACCAATTTGGAGAAAATCGGACAAAATTGATTTTTTTGTCGGCCATATTGGATCCGTCATATTGAATTTTTTAAAAATTATTTTAGATTCGTCATATGCGATCTTGAAAACTCCCCCGTACCAATTTTGGAAAAAATCGGACAAAATTGATTATTTCGTTCGCCATATTGGATCCGCCATATTGAATTTTTTAAAAATTATTTTAGATTCGTCATATGCAACCCCAAAAACTTTCCCGTACCAATTTTGGTGAAAATTGGACAAAATTGACTTTTTCGTCCGCCATATTGGATTCGCCATATTGAATTTTTTAAAAATAATATCAGATTCGTTATGTGCAACCTCGAAAACTCCCCCATACCAATTTTCGAGAAAATCGGACTAAATTAAATTTTTTTTTCCGCCATATTGGATCCGCCATTTTGAAATTTCTTAAAATAATTTCAGGTTCGTTGGGTACGACCCTGAAGATTCCTCCATACCAATTTTGGAGAAAATCGGACAAAATTTTTTTTTTTGGCCGCCATATTGTAAGCGCCGTCTTGGATTTTACTGCACCAATTTCATCTAAAAAAATATGGGCCACCGCAGCAACTTCCTGAATATAACGTAAAAAATTTCATTGAAATCCGTGCAGCCGTTCCGGAGTAATCGGTATACATACATAAAAAAAAATACATAGTCGACGAATTGAGAACCTCCTTCTTTTAAAAGTCGGTTAAAAAGCAGAACTGGCTGACCCGGGCGATTTTTTATCAAATAAATAGCGAACGTGTACACACTCCCTTTTTCTGAAGTTGTTTAATAAAAATTGTTTATAAATGGTACCTACTTTTTTACCCAGGCTCTAAAGCATCTTCAACTGTAGTGTAGTCCACAATTTTTTTTTATTATCAAACTTTTTCATAGCCAAAAAATTAAACAATTCTTCAAAGTTGTTAAACACAATTGCCGCAGTGTCAAGGCAGAAAAAACTAAAACTTCCTGGTATCATTTTATTTCTGTTAAATCTTGCAAATTATGTCATATATTTTCAGGGACGGGGTAAAATTAAGCGCTTGCTGGAAATAGGTTTGCATAACAAACTTTTTTGTTTGCTTAAAAATTATTATGGCTGGTTGTCGAGGTTAAGTAGTTTGGTTTATTATGGCAGTGTAAATAATGTTGGTAAATATTAAGTTAACAGCAACGTTAAAAGATAAATTAATATTATCTATGTAATAATTTCTTATTACATGCCGGCCTTTTCAACACTGTGTTTCAAACAGACCGCTATAAATCTTAAGTTTTATAATGGAGCAATATTAGGAGCTCCAAGATTTAAGCCCATGTGATTTTTACCCATGGCGTAATATGAAAAATTTTTTGTTGAAATGAACACAACGAACGCATATAAAACGGGGCGAAAATAATTGGGGAAAATGCTACCTCCTAATGATATCACAATTAAGTATAGGTCGAAGAACAACTATATATATATATATATATATATATATATATATATATATATATATATATATATATATCGCTCGTAGACACTGTACAGCTTTGAAAATGGTGAATGAGATATCATGGAAACGTCAGCTGCCTTACAGTCCTGAGAGGGACTCAGCACATACACGGGATATATATATATATATATATATATATATATATATATATATATATATATATATATATATATATATGTATAAAATTTAAAAAATTGAAAATGGTGGATTAACTTATAAGTTTAAAATTGTACACCCGGTATATGGCTGACGCATATAATTTAAAAGCAGCAATTTTTCGTCATTTTAGGTTACGTTCCCTTAAAAGATAAATTTAGAAGTATTTAGTACCGATTCGTTTTAGTTTCTTAGAAACTAGTACATTCAGTATATATGTAGATAAAGCCAGAAATATAGCAGTGGTTGCCTAATCCATAATAATTAGTTCGAGGGATATTATTATTAATCTCGGATAATCCGTACTCTATATAAATTAAGGTTTCGAAATGACTCCATTTATAATTTAAAACTTAATCTAAAGCTTTCGTATTATGGAGTTGGTAACAAAGTTCTGGAGGTTTTGGGAAGTTCTATGTATATTCCAATTCTAATGTTTCGAATTAGGATCTAAATCTGATTATTGCATAAATTGAATTTGTTTCAGTATAGTTGGGTATTTTGAACTTTTGATATGTCCTTTGTGTGGATAAAATTTTGACAGTCCGGATTTTGTTAACCATAATAGCATTTTTTGTAAAAATCTTCTGGTGTATGGACGTGTATGAAACTGACACTGTTTTTTATTAAGTGATATTAAGCAACAAAAACGTTTCAAAGAAAGTGGAAATAAGAAGTAATGTCGTATAAATACGTGCTGGTGCCATGGGCATTGTAAATTTTCCAGTTCCCAGCTTTGATTGGTATGCCAATTAGATTTTACACTAGTATGTTGAGTTGGTTTATGTTATAGTTCACTTGAAGATTTGTTAAGGTTTTTTAGTTAACTTATAATATACTGGCTATATATATATATATATATATATATATATATATATATATATATATATATATATATAATGTGTAATAGTAGTAAGACTTATTATATCACACTTTAGGACAAAAATTTATCTCCAATAAATTGAAACCCACAATCAAATATTTTTAGAATGAAACTAAAGCAAATATTCATTCATGCGCTTCAAAGTTCCTAAAGTATTAATAACCATCATATGTGATTTACCATTTTGAATATATTATATAATTTTGTGACTAACTATATCCATATTAGAATTAAATACAATAAATTATAAATTTGCATATAAATATATATTTTTTAACATCTACATTGAAAAGAAAAATGTCTTTACTTGTAAAAATGTATCCAACTGGAAGCATAGCTTTAAACTAAAAATTATCTGTATTTATGGCTAGACACTGCAAACTTGGACAAATATTTAATTTGTACCAATATTTCTAACTTTTTGTATCCAGAATAATTTCTATTTCATTAAAAAAAGCTTTAATTTTAATGAAGGGTACATGTAGTCGCCTGCTGTAATATATTCAAAACATGTACATTTCAGGACAGAAAATCATACAGAAATTAATTATGGACAAATTGTAATATTGCTGAAAATATGCTGAATTTGCATTTGGTAATACAGTTTCATTCGGGCAGTGAATTGAATAATTTTGTGACCGAATGAGTCGGACAGCGCGAATACCCGCCGTGACTAAATAAAAATTTTAATTAGACTCACTTGTGGATGTCTGCTTCGTTAAGTTAAACTATGCAAATTTTGTTATTGCATGCATTTTCATGGACATGCTAAAATGGGGCAGTTTCTGTGAATTCGTTTGCATAATAAATATTTTTTACATTGTAGGTTAAGGTTCTGAACATTTCAGTTTTTTCTCGCTATTTAGATAAATTATTTAAATCTGAAAAATGCCAAATAACGTTTTATTATTGCACATAAAATATCCTATGAATCTCAACAATTTATTTTCAGAGATTTAAGGCAATATACACAAACTTTTACAGTATATTGTTAGACATAGATCACTTTAAGACATTTCCTAGTTTTTCCATCATGTGTTCTCCGTATATATAAGTTGTTGTCTTCATTCCCTACGTAGGTATTAGGACAATACATATATCAAATGTTTTTCACTGAAGGCGAGGGAATATCCACGTTTTTTAAGATGTGTGAAAAATGGTCAAAGACCATCACTTCCAGAACAAATTTTTTTGATTGTTTCCTCTGTGTGATTTAGTTTACCTAGATTTAAGATTTGTTCTAGGTAAGGATACTCTTCGAGTTTCTCGATGTTTTGTTAATCAAGTGAATACACTTTTCAAACGTTTCCAAATTTATGATTTTATAATTATCTAAAGTTCTTGAAAAAAACGAATTTTTGATATATGAAACTTCAACTGTCTTCAAGTGATCAAGATTACGCTGACAAGCGAACTCATGCTTCCTACCTTAGACAACCTAGGACAGCGAGCTCTACATAAACAAGAACACGGACAATGAAGGTTTAAACCCGATGATCTCTAACATACATAACGGAGGACAACGAATTTTACGTAAGCAAGACCGCAAAAAGTCTAGATATTAGATACCATGCTCCCCAATCCATATAACCGGGAAACAGTGAGTTCAAGGGGTCCCAGACCGCAAATATAGAGGTTTCAAATCCACATAATTGTGAAAACAGCAATTCTCTGCTCATGTGGGTCAGAGAGTTTGTTGATTAAATCTTGCTGTTCGAGAGGATTTTTAATTTGTTAATACTCGTTGCCAAGCCTACATTTCTAGCTACGCCATTTATCTGTATTAACATTTCATCCAGTTCGTCTTGATTTTAATTAAAACGGTATCATCGGTGAATCTTAGGTTGCCCTTTATGTTCACTTCTTTATCTTTGTCCTGCTAGGTTTTATTATATTCCTTAATACCAGGATAAAAAGTTTTGGGGCTAGCGTATCCCTATAGCATCCCTAATGGAAGTAGCATTTTATTTGGTGCTTTTTAATTTTTATAAATTATAAAAATACCTTTTAGATTTTTCAACGAAAATATTAAACCAAAGGGTGATATACTAATATGTAGATGACTTGAATAAATTGAGTAGAACTCAAATGGTAAAGAAAAATATTCAAAAAATTGTTGACTGAAAATTCATTCAGAATTTTCAGTCAACAATTCGTATATTGAAAATTTTTCTTTCCCGTATGAGATATTTCTTAATTAAATTGAGTCGCGGTACACATACAAAGATAAAAATGTTAATTTATAAACACGTTTTACTCCCTCTTAAGGTAAGAAGATTGCGTTCTTCTTATCTCTTCATTATTTTAATTAAGAGTTTGCCTCCACTAATTTTGGAAAGCAATTAAATTTTATTTGTTCAGCTTAATTGTAGATCGAATCCAGGTAACTTACTTATTTAACCAAACACAGTCTTCCTTGTACTTCGCTATCTTAACTCAACAGTTTCGTTTCATTTTATCGACCTTCTCTTTTTCCAGCTATTGCTTTCTTTTTATTTCTTAGGTTTCTGGATTAAATTTTTCGTGGTTTGTAACTAAATTTATATCAAATTATTTAATTTAAATTGTGATTATAAGACTTCAAGATGAGAAGCTACTCTCTACTGCTCTAAAAACTCTAGTTAAGAGTTTATTAAAGTGTAAATAATAATATCTAGAAAACAACTAAATTTGCACCTATAATGTTTTACATAAAATATGCATCAAACCGGATTCATTATCCTCCGGGTACAAAGCTTGACTGGTTTTTAATTCGTCAAAAATATATTTACCTTTGAATTGCTAATCACCAATAAACCGCAGACAATAAGGCTACACCTAAAAACTAGATTAGTTTTTCAAAAAGCAATATAGACATTGCTTGCTGCTAAAGGTATTAAGCTCGCCAGAGGCGACATAGCGTCAGCGGTCAACTAACAACTGGTTGATGTTAAAATAGCAAAATAAAGCGATGTTAATGAACATTTTATGCCGGAATTGCTTTTCAGGCAAGCAAAACTTTTTTGCTTTACTTAATAAACTTTCTAGAAATGAAATAAAATAATAAAAATCCCTTATTTGTAACGAATTTAGTTGGAATTACTTTTCTTTATTTAGAAAGCTATTTCCAAGCTCCGTAATTTCAGTTCAATTGAAAATGTACAATTAATCATATCTTAAAACCAGACAACTAAAAACAAAAACAAATCCGAAGGTATTATTTGAGGTTTACGACCTTCTAAATACATCAGCTACGCTTTCAACGAAACCGAGTATTATTTATGATATTATATTGGAAAACTGTTCCTTTCTTCTGTTACCTTTTTCGCTTATTTCAAAAAAATAAATCATTTATGGTTTTGATTGTAAACAATCAATACTAATGAAATCACTTTAGCAACCTGTTTCTTCTCAATATCATTATTGTACTTTCAAAATCTCAGGAATAGCACCATAGATATAAATTTTTGGTACAATATTATGGATAATGAAATTTAAAATTCAAGTATCCACAGTAAATACAAATGTTCACGGAAAAAGGAAAAAAAAAAAATTAGAAACCGTTGTAATTAACTTAACAATTGGAACTTTACTTGTTATTTACTTTTTTTTAGATCAACTATTTTATAGTTAAAAGGGCAATTCTTCAATTTTAATACAAGATGATTAGTATTTTAATGCACTTTATTTCTAGGTAATTGTTGTATTAATTGAACGGCTTTTGAAATGTGATCTATTTGTTTTGATTAAGTTAAAAGGATACATGCATAGTTTGAAGCAGAGATCCACAATAACAGTTTTTAACCGACTTTTTTTTACGTATGTACACCGATTACTCCGGAACGGCTGCATCAATTTGAGTGAAACTTTTTACGTTATGTAAAGGAAGTTGCTGCGGTGGTCCCATATTTTTTTAGATGAAATTGGTGCAGTAAAATCCAAGATGGCGCTTACAATATGGCGGCCAAAAAAATTTAATTTAATCCGATTTTCTCCAAAATTGGTATGGGGAAGTTTTCGAGGTGCCACATAACGAATCTGATATTATTTTTTTAAAATTCAACATGGTGGATCCAATATGGCGGACAAAAATCAATTTTGTCCGATTTTCTCCAAAATTGGTACTGTACGGTTCTCGGGGTCGCATATAAAGAATCTAAAATTATTTTTGAAAAATTCAAAATGGCGGATCCAATATGGCGGACGAAAAAATAAATTTTGTCCGATATTCTCCAAAATTGGTATAGGGGAGTTTTCGGGATCGCACATAACGAATCAGAAATTATTTTTAATCTCCATTAGTACTTAGTTCAAATTATTTATGGGTATCATAATAAATTCAAAACTAAAAATCGAAAAATAAAATTTTTATAAAAAAAATTGAACTGACTCCTAAAAGTGCGCTAAAAAGTGAAAAATAGCTATAAATTTTTATATGAAATTGAAATTTTTGAAGTTAACTATTATTTTTAACAGTTTTTTTCCGCCCGCTTTAATAGCTTCTATGACATACAACGTACGAAATTTTCTTTAAACGACAAACCGTTGAATTGGCTTCTAAAAATACAATTAAAAATGTCGAATTATTCTGAATAATTTAAATAATTTGTAATATATTAAAACAATTAGGTACCTAGTCTGAAAGAGCTGTAATTAATTCTCCCAAAAAATTTGAGTAATAATTATTGGCGATTAATTGTGCCCATAGAAATTCAAGCGAATAAATAGGTAAAATGGAACAATGATTTATTTTTAACCGACTTCTACAAGAAGGAGGTTCTCAATTCGTCGACTATGTATTTTTTTTTTATGTATGTACACCGATTACTCCGGAACGGCTGCACCGATTTTAATGAAATTTTTTACGGTATGTAAAGGAAGTTGCTGCGGTGGTCCCATATTTTTTTAGATGAAATTGGTGCAGTAAAATTCAAGATGGCGCTTATAATATGGCGGCCAAAAAAAGTAATTTTGTCCGATTTTCTCCAAAATTTGTACAGAGGAATTTTCGGGATTGAACCCAACGAATCTGAAATTATTTTTCAAAAATTCAAAATGGCGGATCCAATATGGCGGACAAAAAAATTTAATTTAGTCCGATTTTCTCCAAAATTGGTATGGGGGAGTTTTTAAAATGCCACATAACGAATATAATATTATTTTTAAAAAATTCAATATGGCGGATCCAATATGGCGGACGAAATAATCAATTTTGTCCGATTTTCACCAAAATTAGTACGGGGGAATTTTCGGGTTCGCATATGACGAATTTAAAATAATTTTTAAAAAATTCAATATGGCGGATCCAATATGGCGGACAAAAAAATCAATTTTGTTCGATTTTCTCCAAAATTGGTACGGGGGAGTTTTCGGGGTTGCATGTGACGAATCTAAAATAATTTTTATAAAATCCAATATGGCGGATCCAATATGGCCGCCAAAAAATTAATTTTGTCCGATTTTCTCCAAAATTGGTACGGGAGAGTTTTTGGGGTCGCGTATGACGAATCTAAAATAATTTTTTAAAAATTCAATATGGCGGACGAAAAAATCAATTTTGTTCGATTTTCTCCAAAATTGGTATGGGTAAGTTTTCGGGGCCTCACATAAAGAATCAGAAATTATTTTTAAAAAATTCAATATGGCGGATTCAATATGGCCGACAAAAAATCTTTTTTGTTCGATTTTCTCCAAAATTGGTACGGGGGAGTTTTCGGAGTCGCATATGACGAATTAAAAATAATTTTTAAAAAATTCAATAAGGCGGACGAAAAAATCAATTTTGTCCGATTTTAACCAAAATTGGTACGGGAGAGTTTTCGGTAATACGGTGGATAAAAAATTATTTATTTTCTTTAAATATCGATATTGGAAGGTGTTGGGGCCTATATTACCAATCTAAAATTAATTTGAAATTTAAGATTGTGGATTTTCAATGACAGACTAAATATTCGTTTGATCCCATTTGATTGGTATTTGGAAAACTCTAAGAACTAAAGAATTTTTAGTGGTTCATTTTAGGGTGATTTACAACTTTGGATAAAATTTGTACTTTTTTGCCACTTTGGAGTCATTGCGAAGTACACTAATTTCGATTAGTTCTTAGTTCAAATAATTTATGAATATCATAATGAATTCTAAAACTAAAAATAGAAAAATAAAATCTTTATAAAAAAAATTGAACCGACTTCTAAAAGTGCGCTAAAAAGTGAAAAATAACTATAAATTTTTATATGAAATTGAACTTTTTGAAGTCGGCGCCAAATTATTTGTAAATGAAATAAATAACTACTAATATATACAAATTATGGTAAGAAAGCAATTACAAAAAAAGTATTTTAAATCTGTTTATGCAAATCACATTTGGTCAAGTATTAGTTTGGCGCCGACTTCAAAAAGTTCAATTTCATATAAAAATTTATAGTTATTTTTCACTTTTTAGCGCACTTTTAGAAGTCGGTTCAATTTTTTTTATAAAGATTTTATTTATATCCGATTAAAGTTTTATTTTCATAGCAGAACTTCTTAATGCTTACTCTATTGTGACTAAATTTAAAAGAACTTCAAGATTTTATCTGTATACTTCAAAGTTGTACAAGAAAAGAGGCTTGATACAAAAAAAAATATGTAAATATTCCTACCAAATTTTTCTTCGCTTTCAGCTTACAAAAGTCATTTGAGAGATAAACCTTTAAGATACAAAAAATAAGTGCTCCAATTTAAATAAAACCGATAAACATTTGCATAGTCTGATAATATTTTATTCAAATTTTGTAATTTTGCCATCACAACGCAAGAAAATAGCATAGTGTAATATACAATAAAAGTTTAATGAGGATTATGCAACGATTCCAGCAGATGATGCGACACTTAGTCCAATTTTGTACCAAGAGAGATACAATGTTTTAATATTACTTAGTTGTAATATTCTACACTCTTAAACAAATGAATCCATTAAATGTAAATTACGTAGTTAATTAAATTTTTTTTAAATTGTATAAGATTATATCTTTTGATTTCATAATTTTCCCTGTGCTAAATGAGTAAAATGAGAAGAAAATTATGTAAACAAATAAACGCATGATGTTACGAAAATTAAGGATGCTTATTTTAAGGTTAAATGTTGTTGAGATGGCAATTTTTAGTCTTTTGATTAATATAAGAGCATAGTTATTAACAAGTATTCCCTCTTTGAGCTCTAGGAATTTCAGGAATCAGGAATAAGCCTTGAAATTTAGGAATCACCGCTTTTGTTCATTCATTTATATAAAAGGCAGGTCTAGGACTTGCCGCCATTGCTGATTCATTGGGAGGTCAAGTTTATAGTAAAATAATGACTATATTTTTAGGACATTTGAATCTGTGTTTTTATAAAATCCTAATTAGCCGTCTACTTCGAATTGCAGGCCAATTAATGTTTCGGCACCATTGCGATAATCCTAGATAGATCCTATTGTATCCTTATCATTTTAACTTTTGTTGAGCTGATGACTGCTAAATTTCTCTATTAATAATAACAGAACCTAAAATATATATTATATAACCAATCTTAAAACACAAACTTTTTATTTTTATTTTGTCCAAGTATCTAAAACACTTATTAAGATTTTTCTACAATCCCCATTCTCTTTGAATCGCAAGTATGATTTAAGTGCTTTTTAATTATTTATAGAATTTATCTACGCCTATGCAAGAAATTTTGTTATATGTATATGTACAAACTTCAATCACTTTCTGCCTAAAAGATCTGTTTGTAGGTTCCGAATTTCAATCAAATTTCCGAGCTTTGCGGGTTGCCTTGCTTTGATTAAAATTATTCTACCGTAATATTTTCAAACAAATTCCTGAAATGATAGCGGATGTGAGTTTTTTCATACGATATAGAATAAATTATAATACTGGTCAAGGATTTTATCTTCTAAAATAGATATAATTTGTTTTAAGGAGTAAAAATAATTCAATACCATAGATGGTAAAATTATGTTATAAATATACCAAATACGTGAAAAATTTTATCAAATTTTAGTGGTACCACCAGATGGGACAAAAGATGTTTCCACCAAAACCAAATTTCTTTGCGCATTGTGGAGATGGAGGGTGTTTCCATCAATTTTTAGCAGGAGTTGGATGGAGACGAATTATTGGATTGGACTATAGTTAGGCGACATAGATATTTCTTGATAACCAGTAAAAAATCAAGATTAATTTATAAGCCGCTGTGATTTTTTACTGCAGTGCTTTTTACTCTCAATTGCTTACTTTACGATATTGATATTCGAATTTGGCATCGATATGAATATTAAATATAGTCTGGGAACCCAGTGGGTTCTCATAGTCGATAAAGAGACAACTTCAGCGAAGTATCTTTTGCGCTTATAATAAGAATGACTACGGTATATATGTAGTTTTAATATGAAAATACCCAAGAATATAACCAACTAAATATATATATATATATATATATATATATATATATATATATATATATATATATATATATATATATATATACAGGGTGATTCAAAAATCGATCACGAAACTTAAGGGGGTGATTCTACTTGACAAAATAAGGGTAGAGCTTCATATAATTTTTTTTCAAAATGTCATTCGTTTTCGAGTTACAAGCCGTTCAAGTTTTTATTTTTTGTTTTTTGAATTACTCGCTTACAGGAAAACCGATTTGACTAATATTTGAAAGATAGGCTAAGTCTTCTGCGCTTCATCATTTTAGTAACAATTCACATTGATTATTTGCCGCTAGAGGGCACTTTACCTACATTGAAAATTGTTTTTTTGTCATATTTTTTAGTGTTGACAGCTACAGTAGTTTTTGGCATAATTTCTGAAAGACTGATGCCAGGCCTTTAAAAAAGGTGCTCTTTATTTACATCGCTAAACCCAACGGTTTAGACGTAAATCACCCTTAAAAATTAAGTGGTAAATTTACTTTTCTCATTTCATTACCACCAGCTACCAGGTAAATAGCTATCAAAGTATACTAGAGCTGTCAGTTTAACATCAAATAAATTCGCTTTTTAAACTATTTAATTTATAATCTTAAAATAACTAATAATGGCTAATCAGTAAATATTCATATTATGGATTATTGCGATATACATTTAATTGATAAAAATTAATGAAACAGTACTAAACAAACTAAAAAAGATTCTCAAAATGTCCCCCATTTTCTTCAATACGTTTCCTAACACTCTTCAAAAAATGTCGCCTAACTCGATGAAAAATTTCTGGTGTTTCTTTAATAATTTGGCACTTTTCGATTATCCTGAAGCGAAGATCCTCGACGTTGATTACTGGAATATCGTACACCAATTGTTTCAAATGACCCCAAAAGAAAAAATCCATAGGATTAAGGTCTGGTGACCTCGCTGCCCATGCCAATGGTCCACTTCGTCCTATCCATCGCTCAGGATACGTTGCATTCAAATACTGTCGGACACGTATACTAAAGTGGGGCGGAGCTCCGTCTTGGAGGATCCACATGTTGGCCCTTACTTCCAATGGCACATCTTCCAGATACAATGGGAGACGATTTTGGATAAAATCTAAGTATACGTCACCAGTTAATGGGCCATCAAAGAAATGAGGACCAATAAGGTAATCTCCTATTATCCCTGCCCACACATTTAGTGAAAATCTACGCTGATGTTTCGTTTCTACCACATTGTTTGGGTTCTCGTAAGCATATGTGTGGATGTTGTGTAGATTTGTTATGCCATCACGAGTGAAACCAGCTTCGTCAGTGAATAATATGACGCCAATTAATCGATTATCGTGTTCATACTTAGCTAGGATCTGATTGCACATTTCCAACCGTCTCGGCCGATCATCGTCATAAAGAGCCTGCACCTTTTTAGAATGAAACGGGTAGAGTTGTTCTTCTCTTAGTATCCTCCATGAACTAGCCTGACAGAGCCGCACTTCATTCCCAATTTTTCTAGTACTAATACCTGAATTATCTTCAATAATTTCAAGCACTCTTTCTTCTTGTTGCACGTTTCTAGCAGTTCTAGGTCTTCCCCTATTTCCATTATAACTTTTAAAGGAACCACATTCCGCAAGCCTCCTGTGCACACTGGAAAATGTTTGAACATGAGGGATATTTCTTTCCGGATAACTCTCCATATAATATCTTCTTGCCAACTCTGCATTACCATTTGCTTTTCCATAACAAAAATGGATATCACAATATTCGATATTTGAATATTGGTGATTAGCCATTATTAGTTATTTTAAGATTATAAATTAAATAGTTTAAAAAGCGAATTTATTTGATGTTAAACTGACAGCTCTAGTATACTTTGATAGCTATTTACCTGGTAGCTGGTGGTAATGAGATGAGAAAAGTAAATTTACCACTTAATTTTTAAGGGTGATTTACGTCTAAACCGTTGGGTTTAGCGATGTAAATAAAGAGCACCTTTTTTAAAGGCCTGGCATCAGTCTTTCAGAAATTATGCCAAAAACTACTGTAGCTGTCAACACTAAAAAATTATGACAAAAAAACAATTTTCAATGTAGGTAAAGTGCCCTCTAGCGGCAAATAATCAATGTGAATTGTTACTAAAATGATGAAGCGCAGAAGGCTTAGCCTATCTTTCAAATATTAGTCAAATCGGTTTTCCTGTAAGCGAGTAATTCAAAAAACAAAAAATAAAAACTTGAACTTGAACGGCTTGTAACTCGAAAACGAATGACATTTTGAAAAAAAATTATATGAAGCTCTACCCTTATTTTGTCAAGTAGAATCACCCCCTTAAGTTTCGTGATCGATTTTTGAATCACCCTGTATATATATATATATATATATATATATATATATATATATATATATATATATATATATATATATATATATTCTGTATTAATCCAAGAATGTATCCGTTCGTTCATAGTTTCTTGTAGAAATTTGCAGACGTTTCGCCAAAATTTAATTTGACATCTTCTGTGGTTGCTGGTTGTAGATCAACACTACACTTATCTTAGTCTTTTTGAAGCATTTACTCAGCGAAACGTGAGATTCGATGTCGTTGCTTAGTAGTCTAGCACCTGCACTACGTCAGAGAAAGGCACGGGGAATCTTCAATATGTGAGCCACTCGTCGGTAATCTCGCAAGAGATTATTGTCAGTTGCCCTTCCAAAAGAAAATTGAAACAGTTCAACAAGTGAGTAGGGTGTTTAAAATTCCTAGAGTGCCCGTATCTGCTTCAAGAGGAACACTGATCTGTTCACAACGGTGCGACGAGGGTGGCCGCTTTGCTTACGACGGTTAAAAAAGAGCTAAAAGTTCTTAGTTGTTATAATTAGGCAACCAAGAATTCAAATAAAAGAAATTCGACACAACAAAGAGGTTTTAAAGAAAATTGCGGTACTTGAAAGGCCAGAAAACCTCGTCTGTTGGGTGGAAAATTCGTTAGAGGCCAACTGTAGTAGCTGATAACAGTTCATTGCTACAGGTGGAATCTCAAAGTATAATCTTCAGTCAAATAAAGGCCGTGAAATGTGAATTGTGGTGAAATTTCAGCGCCGTCGGAAAAAATAATCTTATCTAAAGACCTTTCCACGTCGATTTTTTTTAATTCTTATGTAAACTTAGGAATAAAAAATATAGGAAATATTTACGAACTTAGTTCTACGAATTAAATAATCTGCGGAAATTAAATTGCGTAAAGGAAACCTAATAGCGACATACTCGATTCAGAGATTCCCGATTGCGACATAAATAATATTCTGTCAAAAGAAAATTAATTAAAATTTGATAGTGACTTCGTTAATGAATCTGAGAACACCGAAACGTGCTTTCCGCTCAACACAAAAAATTTTCGGAATAATTTTGTTTCCAAAATTCCTTAAGAGCCCCAACAATAAATTTTAATTTTGACAAAAATTTAAGAGTCCCAATTTAAAAACTTTTACTGCACAAAAGCCCATAAGAGCTCTCGTATAATTAATAAAAAATATTTAAAATAATTATTAGCCAAATTCTCCGCGACTTATCTAACCCAAATCCCATACACTTAATTTTTCTTGTATATTAAGTACTAGCGACCCGCCCCGGCTTCGCACGGGTACAATGCTGATACTAAATACACTACAGAAAAACTGTGACTATTTATTTTATTTTTACAACAATTATTACATCGGCCTCCGACGCGCTATTTATAGGCACGCTGCCGCCGCCCCGGTCGGCCAGTACCGCCGCAAGCGCTACTTCCCGCAATTTTAAATCTGTAATATCTTCGAAAATATTCATTTAAATCTTGTGCTGTAAAGGACCATATAGATCTATATTAAATCAACAATGTATTTAAGCTATTTAATTGGATAAGGATTAATGCTGTATTGGTTAAAATCGCTTCAAAATTTGCCATTATTTGTCGTAAAAAGTAAATGACAAAAAAATGTTATTGTGGGATATCCATGAGAGATAGACATATACCATCGCGGAGTTTTCTGTAGACCTTTTCAATGTGTACAAATAATTAGTACATTATTTTAATAAATCTCGTAGGGTTCAGCCTGCGTTTGCAATGTAAGCGGAAAAAAATATGATAATTAACGACATCACATTAGAAACCTCAAAAATAACAGTATTTCTCCACTATTTAATGGATGTTATTATACATATAAACCTTCCTCTTGAATCACTCTATCTATTGAAAAAAACCGCATCAAAATCCGGTGCGTAGTTTTAAAGATTTAAACATACAAAGGGACATAGGGACAGAGAAAGCGACTTTGTTTTATACTATGTAGTGATATTAAAGCCCAGTCCTCCATGATTTTTGGATTTTTATACAAAAATATTCCAATTAGAAAAAAAAGTGATTCATTCAAACAAATGTTCAATCTCTTCTCTCACAGTTCGTTCCAGTCAGATGAGGCGGATGACATTCCCGGCTATCCGGGTGGTTTAGTGGGACTTTCGCGGCACCTCCTGAGGTCGCGCCAAACCAATTCAACCTACTGCTATTTGTTTATATTATAAAATAATAAATTTGTTGCATATTCATATTTCGATTAATCCCAGTTAATAGTCCCTGACTGCTGGGCATGCTAGAAGGACGAGGCTTTCTTTAGCATTGAAGCAAACATAGTACTCTTTCACTTAGAAAACTGCATCACTAAGGAATGACATTAGTGAAATTGTTTTTCGCAGCATGTGCATTCTCCAGTATGTCCAATATAAAATATCATTTTTAAACGCATATAACCCCTAAAATGCCTCAACCCATCTCCAGTGCAATAAATATGTAAATAAACATTATGTGAGTTATGATAATTATTTAGAAAAATTAATTTAGATAGTGAAGATAATGTTGTAAACGAGACCGCACCCGTGTCGAAGCGATCGGTTCGTCACAATCTAATTTTAGACCCTAAAAGAGGTGTTTCGTCCTAGCTACCGACGGTAGACTCATCAGTGGGTCCGTCGGAGCTTTCCCCAGACACCTTTGATACACTTTCTACATCTGCATACTCATATTTAAACCTTTCTGCGTCGGAACCTATAAACCAGATTCTGAGTGTGCCGCCATCTGCGACAATAACATTTAGATTCCGGTAAGTGATTTCCAGAAGGCGACAGAAAATGTTATAAATTTGTTTACCCGACGGATAATTCCTACACTTAAAATAGTGATGTTAGACTCTTATAGTGCTACATAAGATGTTACGTAGATCTTTCGATATACTTGGAAACTTATACAAATTCAGAATGTGTATATTTATGTTTAACAGTTGAAGAAAATTTGTAGTAGTTTCTCAGTAACCACTCTGTATCGTAATATAGCAATTTAATTTGTTTCTATAACTTTTAATATTTTGAGTAAGAGCCGTCATTACTGTTTATAAAATAACTGATGTAATCCTGTAGTACAATGATATAAAGGTGTAATCTTAAATCTTTTCTAAACACTTGTTTAACTAAAATCTCTAAACGTGTTTCGAGAAACGGTATCCACATTTTCATCTTATCCTATTACAAAATTAAATTAAAAGCGTCCCGGGCAAAATAAACTTATATTAAAAGGCAAAGCAATTTTGGCCGAATATTACTGTTTATATTATCAACAACATTGTTTTGCCGGCGTTTCTATTTATCAAAGAATATTGTGATAAGTACGAGATTAAATTTATTATTAAAGTTGCACGAGTTAAACTAAAGACATTCGTTGTTGACGTTATTTTATAAGTTGCAAGTTAAGTTATATTTATTTATTATTTAATTATTTCATTATATATATAAAATCTCCATTTAGTAGTCCGGTATTACATTGAGGCTTTATCATTAAATCGATGAAATGTTAATGGAGTGACAGGAGGTAAAGTACAAGAAGAAAAGCGTCGCTCTCAACTTTTTTAAAGAAATCGCTTATATTTTTTACCGAAGTTGTAGTCTCATTAAACCTAATTTTTTTCCCTAAAATGCGACGTTGCCATATTTTTAATTTTTAAATATTTTTTTGGCCGAAATCACTATTACACTCAAATTTTAATAAGCACACTTCAGTTCCTTACTTTTTGTTGCGTGCAGGCGATTTATGCGTATTGCCGCGCGACCTCCCTAGGATTGCACCGCGACGCCCCAGAACAACGCGACGCACAGTTCGAGAACCCATGGACTCTGTGCAATTATTTTTTATAGATTTGAATTTCAGTTGTCTTTATTTTTTTGTTGAACATCACGTCGTTGCGACTAGTAGTCATTTCTGGCTGTTTTCAAGGGAAATTTCACTTGAAAACGGCTAGCGATAATTAAAGATGAATATTTTTGATCATTCTGGTCAGATGTTTGGCAGGATCTTAAAAAACACATCATACAACTCATATTCCAACCACAAAAAATAGGCAACATCCTGGGAAACCCTAAAGATAAGATCAATGTTGAAAATCATGGGCTTTGCAGAATTCCACGTGCAGATTGCCATTAAAGATACATAGGACAAACAGCCGGAAATCAGCGAGAATTCAGGAACATAAAAATAATCTCAAAAACAAACAGACAACCTCAGCTTTGTTTCAACATCATCAAACAACCAGACATACCATCGATTTATAAAAAGCAAAATAAATAACACCAATACAAAACTACAAAGTACGCACCATAAGAGGAACCTGAAAATCGAAAAAGCGGGACCACTGAACAAACGGGATGATGCAACTTAACAAAACCAGAGAGAAAACAGAGACTACCATCAGTTCTAAGCAAGTAACGAGACGTGCCATACTTGAGATTTTAGCGAAACGTCATGAAAACGATTTTTCTGAACGAACTGAGACAAAAACGATAGGGTGGCAGGGGGGCTAACTAGCAATGATCTAGAAAATCTTGACATTGTCTTTCAAGGTCATTTAAAGGTCAACTTCGGAATTTTAAATGGGATCCCCCAATTTCGACTCCGGATATGAAAAAGGCGCGTGTGGGTTTCCTTTTCAAATTTGGAAATTGAGCTTCAAATAAGCATGAAAGTCAAAATCAATGTTATTTTCAATACTTAGCGCCAGTGTCAACCACAAATTTTGTACGAAATATTTCACGAAATACTCTGATTTTTTATTTTGACCTTGAAATTGATTTAACTTAATATTTGACTTTCAACTTAAGGTTTGGATCACATTTAAAGGTAAAATTTTCCACCCTTTTTATTCCCGACATCGAAATTGGGTGGTTCCATTTAAAATTCTAAACTGGACCTTCAAATGATCTTGAGATTCAAGGTCAGGGCCATTTACAAGATCACTGTTAGTTAGCCCCCCTACCACCCTATAAGTTTTCTATAAAATATTTTTCGAGATATTACGTTGACTCAAAATAACTGCCGCACTCTCTCTCTCCCTCTCTCTCTCTCTCTCTCTCTCTCTCTCTCTCTCTCTCCCTCTATATATATATATATATATATATATATATATATATATATATATATAGTTTTTGCCGAAAAGGAACATGAACGATATCAGTTAAATAATAAAGTAAATAACTGGAATAAAACTGGGAACAATTTATTCAAGAACTCAATAAATCACGATCGTTCGTGATTCTGATTTAAGGATGTTAAGTACTATTGTCTTTCTCTTTAATATCATTAAATGCGATTTGAAGCTTTATTTTCAGAGAGCTAGAAATTATTCGGCATTTGAAATTTCATTTAAACATTTGTTATTATCTGTATTATCTAAAAAAAAGAATTTTTACTAAATTAATTAAGGGTTAAATAAATTAATTAAATATGCATATAGATTAATGAGTTGGTTGTTCAAAAAATCGTTTCATTTACAATTCGCGATTAATAAAATTACTTTCTTGTCACAAACTTGAAGTATTGCTCCTGGATGTATTATTAGTATAATTAGAAATATATATTTCACACAGTAAATTAAAAATAAACTCAAAATTCGCGACTGAACATAAACACTTTATGTTTTCGAATATAACTTTCCAACTTTAATTAGAAATTTAATCCTACTCTCGACAAAATATTCCTTTGTATATATGTAGGAATGTCAGCAAAACAAAATAGCTGGTGTAGTATAAACAGTAATATTCAATGAAAATTATTACTTTATCCCCTACACATGAGTTTGTATTTGCTAAGCTTGTTTTAATTAGGTTTTATGTTTCCGAATAATCTGTGTGTTTTATAAAAAGCAATTTTTGCGTTCTTAGTAAAAGTGACTTTTTATTTTCATTTCAAATCTGGGTTCAGTTACTTCGTACTGTATTAAAGAGATGTAGCTTTTTCTTTTTCTACTGGAGGGAATATTTTGTTCCTTGATAGGTTAATGCCTTTAAGTGATGATATCGTTTCGTCTTTTATGTGACTGATCAATGCATCTTCTGCCTATTGCTACTTTATTTCTGCCTCTCTTGTCAACTATCATGTTTGCCATACTACTTATGTCATTGTTTCATTCTCCTTTTTGATTCAATGTCCACCCATTTATTACGTTTGTGTGCTTTTTTGTTCTTATTTGTTTCAATTACACCTGAAAAAAATTGTCGTGTGTTAAAGAACACCATTTTCCTAAAGCAAACCCAGAAATACTTAAACTGCCTACTGTTACGTTTTTATTTTCCTGTCTCATTTTCTATCTAAAATAGTAATTTTTTCGCTTACCTCTTCTATCATTTATGTGATTTTTTTTGGGAACATGTTTACGAATGAAAGAAAACGTTGAAATTGAAAAAATGTACTGTTGTATATTTCAATGACTTTTTAATCTTATTTTTTAACATTTTTATTAATAGTCACACGAAATGCTACATTGTTTCAACGGCCTTTTTAAGTTATAAACGATTTGTTTGTCGATTACGGGACATAATTTACAGACATAATTAAAAAGTTAAATCTGATAAAAAGTGAAAAATGAGTCATAACTTTCTATGTGCTACAAAGGCTTTTTTACTCAAAGAAAAATATTAAAATATTTATTATATGATTATTATTCAAGAAACAATAAAAAAATTCTATTAACCTCTAAAAAATTACATTAATGTAATGAGAAGTTTCCGAATTAGGAAAAAAGTATATTACATTAATTGTAGGGCTCTTGAATACTGAAGCTGAATATAACAGTTTGTTACCTAGTTACATCATTTCCTTTCCTAAACTAAACTTAAAAGTTAAATAAAGTTCTCTAGGGTAATGCAAATACTTATGTTTTTTCAAATCGACTTGATAGATATGGTTTTCTCAATGCTTAGTGGTTTTCAGATAAAATAAGGCTAACTGTTTAAACTTATATTTGAGTGCTTGAGACTCGGCCTTTCATGTAATGGTATGTGTAGGAAATTTACGAATAAGAATTGGAAACTGACAGGTCAAATCTGTAACCTCTAAGAAAAGTAATACTCTTAATAAAATAAAAACAATTTATTATTTTTGACATGTGGTAGAGTAGGAAATGCGTTTTTAGACTTATAGTGTATTGCGTTAAAATTTACCGACCTCAAAATAAGGAATTTTATATATATTTTTTAATGTTCACGCATTATTTTTGACAGGAGTAAGATACTGTGATGAAACTTTCAGCATGTTATAAGAAATTCTCCGAGGTGATTTCATTATAATATTTCCTTGACAGGTTTATTGCAAAGCTATATAAACTGAAAAAAAAAAACTGTTGGTTAGCGAACTTTCATACTGATATCATTCATATAGAAATTCTAATAAGAATAAAGTATTTAGATTAGATTAAATTTTCAGCAAGTTCTAAATGATTTTCTGAAGCAGCTTAATAAAAATATTTTGAAGATAAGTGCGTTGTAAAGGTGTTAAAAAATGGAAAACTGGAAAATTCATCGTCGTAATTTGCATGTATCTATTTATAAAAAGGAGATATTTTGATACGGTATTCAGCACATTATTAAGATGCTGTGCATATTAAAAGATTATATAGAGAGGTCATCAAATTCTTAATAGAACGAAATGTTTTGATTCGGTTTTGAATATATTTTAAGGAATACTTACAAAGAGATTCAGCTAAATTATTTTCACAGTTGGTTTATTGTGAAAAGATTGAAAGCTGAACAAACGAAAACAAAATTGTTGATTAAGGAATTGTTTTTCGTCTTATTGCAATGGATAGTTCTTCTTATTGTCCTTAAACTTCTAAACCTATATTCTTTGCTTATCTGATTTTATTGACATATATTAGTTATTGTCTATTATAAATTATACAAATTATGTTTTGAAATCCATATTAAAAAAATTAATTATATGTTTGGAAAAAATGTCTTGCTTAACGAAAAGTTTCCACAGCTATATAAATAATTTCATAATATGTAATTGTATGACAAACCTATTCTTATAAAACCACTAAAATAGCTGGTTTATTTTGTTAATCTGAGACAAAAGCTGTTTTGGCAATAATATTTATAAACCTGAACTTTATATAAGTTTCTAAATTTAGTAAAACAATACAGAACAGAATCACTTATCCTAAAAGCCACGATGATAATGGAAAGAAACTTTTAAATTATGATAAACAAAAAGTCTTAGCTCTAGCTCCGTCAGCTCTATTTTCAAATTAAATTTTGCGGTCGACAAAATATTCTTGATAAATTGAAATGTCGAGAAAATAAACTTGTTTTGCCCAAATTCTGAAACTGCTAGATACAAAGTTTCCATATTAAGGATTCATAATACAAGGATTGTCTGTTCCAAACTAATCCATTTAGGGACATCTGCGGTCTTGAAGCCACTTGTCAATTTGTCCAAGGTCTAACTTAATGTCGTTAGGAGGCAACTTCATATTGATAATTTTGAAGGTTGTTACAAAGTTAGACGCATGAATTATAATTAAGCTAGAGAGCCTAAATACTTAAAGTTATTGGTCTCTGATACTTAAGATCCTTTCATGGGTAATTTTAGTTTGATACATATTTTATTAGCGTATATAGTGATTACAGCGTAAGTGATATAGTTGTTAGGTATTAATTACTTATTACCTCTGTAATATATAAAATATTGGTACAATATAGGAAAGTTGTTTTATTTCTTGCGTGGCTTTATGTTATCTACCGATAGCAAACAGACTACCATACTTCCAAACATAAAAGACACAAAATGCGCCCTATTCCAACATTACCTCGAGACAAGTCATAACTATTAACAAATCGTTAACATAGAACATTTCAAGACAAGACTGATTCGCTAATTCATTGAAACTGAAAAGATGACACTTTAAAGAAAAACCCGATGCACTTAACTACAACCTGAAACTCTCTCTCTCTCTCTCTCTCTCTCTATATATATATATATATATATATATATATATATATATATATATATATATATATATATATATATATATAGCGGTTTTATATAACAATATTAGTGTGTGTTGTTCTTGTGTTATTGAGTGATTCATGGAGATGTCACTATTCATGCCTTGTTTGCTGTTTTTTCATTTTAAAAACAGTATGTAGTGCGATATAGATTGTACCAGATGCCAAGGCCTGATGAGTCCCAAATGAGGACGAAATATGCTTGTTGTTATTTTTTGCACCCAAAGCTTCTCCATTGCCTTCGAATTCTCCGAACTTTTTAATACGAAGATAATGTTTATTAACAATCTATGTCCGCAAAGCTCTAAATTTTCTACATTATTTTAAAATTATACGGAACGATAACTCATCTCTGGCGAAACATCTGCGAATTTCTAGAAGAAACTAAACTATATATATATATATATATATATATATATATATATATATATATATATATATATATATATATATATATATAAAGAAAAAACATAGCAGTAGTTCTTGTTGTTCTCTAAAGTGTCTGTATATTAGCTTGTTTGTGAATAATAAGATCGAAATAAACATATGTATAGCACATCAGGTAAAGTAATTTGAAATCGTTTGACTTACATGTTTTTGTTGACGATAGCAATGTAATGGAAATATGTACCCATAAATATTGAGTTATAAATGTGGAGAGAAAAAATAATAATTGTGTAAAAATGTATAACTTTTTGTTGTGTCAAATTTCGAATTTTTTAGATATTTTTCTTTTATATATTTATTTTTTTTATTTAATAGTTCCATATATACCGCAAAGGAGTCTTAAATAAACCATGAATAACTATGAATCTCTAACAATAGCAACGCTACCAAAACAATTCATGTGTTATCGTTTATTTATTAGGATAAAGGACTGCCCTATTGTATTCCAAGTCAGCAAAAAGGCTGTGGAAAAATGGCTTATTGTGAAGTGATATAAATCCCTTTGTTTGTTTGTTATCTATTAAAGGAAATTTGTATTATTTTTTTGATATAGTATGTTTTTCATTTGGAACTGTATTTGTATTGTATGTTGGATGAAAAGCTACAACTTTATTGGGTGATTTAAATATAAGAAAATAATATAAATAATTTTTGTTGATTTAATTTTGAACAAATAATGAGTGTTGAACCTAATGATCACCTAAAAATATTGTTTACCAGATTACTTATACAAACATTTTTCAAAGTATTTTGCACTAATATTATACTCTCGATACCTTCATTTTGAATAATTTTTTTTCCAGTATGTTCATATTTTTTTGATATTTAAAAAAAAACTTTTTTAACACTTGATCAATTTTAAATTTTATATTACTGCTCAAACGACTTTAATAAAAATTCTCCAATCGCGATAAGCAACTTTGGCGTAAATAACTTCCTTTACATGCTGAAATGTCAAAGGTATGATATTTTCATATTCTATGTAAGTTTAAAAAATTCCACGTGTACCAATAAAAGCCCCTTTTAAAATGCAAATCGACCACAAAATTTCTACGAAAACGGAAATACTCAACGAACTTAACAAGCTGGGCATATTTTTAAGTTGGATTCTACTGCATAAATGGAGATATAAGAAATTGAAAGCATGCTTGTGCGGATACAGCATTTATGGATGATTACATGGCTTTGAAATTTATTTATATCTTTTTCATTGAATTCAGTATAATTCAGTTCTTTCAGGGAAATTTTGAATGTATTTCAAATGTTGAGTAGATCTTAATGTATTTGGTTTAATAATTAATGTAGGATTGTACAGTTAATATTTTGAATTGAATAATATCTAAAATAACAATCATTTGTAACAGAAAGTAGTGGAACAAAATCATCTAAGACACAGTTTTTGTTCATTTGTATTATTATTATTTGAATAACCTAATTTAAACACTGAAAAACTAAAGCGACCTCCAAAAATTACACAAAAAATAAATAAACTGGCACCTTTTTTGATCTGCAGCTAATTTAATAACGGTAGATATACAACGTGCTCAATTTTTAATACTTTTGTAGTGTATCTCTATTTTCGCTAACGTTAAATAAATGGTGCAACAAAAAAAATCTTCTTACCTTCTCTGCTTTCAAAATGCATGGCAAAACTAAAAAATTTACGAGTCCCCATCGTATTATAATTAATATGTAAATTTAAAAAAAAAAGTAAAAACGGGTAATTCTGGAGTTTTTTGCGTAAAATCCACTAGCGTACTTAGTTTTTGTCTAGAGGCATCAAATTTTTGATTATAGATTATACTAATGCTTTTTTAAAATTGAACATTCTGTATATTATTTTTCTGTTTCATTTAACTTTTTTCAAGATTGTCAACAATGCATAATAATTAATATTTGATTTCAATAATAAATCTAAAATTTTGAGAAATTCAAACTTAATGTAGCAGTAGGCTATAAATGTATATACACCACACCCTTAAAATAATCGCGTAATATTTACGAAAAATTGGTTATGACAACCTTTTTTTGTAAAAATGAACTCAACGTTTTACCAATAACATACCTAAATCTGTAGCTTAAGGGTTATAAAAAAAAGAGATAGAGGACTTTAACTGATTTGTTGTTATAGCTCTAGAACAATTAAAATATATTATTCAATTAATTTAAAATCAATCCTAGCAATCCAAATTGTAAATACCATCTTGCCCGAAACAGTTAATTTCGCACAACCCACAAAAACCAAGATTTACAGTAAACAATTTCATAAATCTATTGCCAAAACGAGAATAGTCAATAGTTAATAGCAGCATTGCATTCCCTGAAAGATAAAATAGCAATTAATTATGGTAAAAGGACTGCCAGCTTCCTTGTTTATGGGAATTTGCATACAACTTGAATTTCAGGCTAAGCGCTGTCGTCCCTATACGATTTGATTGCCTTGACCAACGGACGATCGATATGAGGGTAATCTTAATATAGACATTTGTATCACCCCAAAGTGTTTGATTTGGTCATTTAATTGTCACTATCATTATTCCACCTCTTTGATATCAACGTAATAGAATTAAATAAACATTTTTAATGACACAGGATAACTTTATTAATATGGCGGGCAATCTTGAATAATAGATAAAGCAGATTATTTAAATTTAATTGTATTGATATTCATAACATTTTTAGTTATCTATATTTAAAATACCAACAATTCTGCTTAAAAGTTAAGCTAATTAGAATTGTATTAGTTCACTGTTTTCCCTAGATCGGGAATTGTATGGAATAATAAACAACAAATAAAAAACTGATAAATATAAAATTAAAATATAAATAAAAATTTATAAAGATTCTTTTAGCTGTATTCATCCAGGAATAGCAAGATGAGTCTTAGAAAAACTTTGGTGGAATCAGGATTTCTTTATAGGTTGTGGCTAGAGGTTTTGGAATTCGAAATAAATAGAAGACAATAGACAATAGAAAAATACTCTTCTTGAAGAAGAAATAGACTTTAAAAAAAGAACAAATTAGACATATTTTAAATGTAAATTAAACGGTTATCGCACCAATAGAAAAAAGAAATTTAAAATAATTCGAATATATACTTAAGCAAGATGACAAAACGACTTTTTATGAGTTTCTAATGATTTTCATGCGATTTTTGTAAAGGTGATCTACATTGTTTTTTTTTTTCATCATCATCATTTTCATCGTCTTCCAGCCCTCTGCATTCATTGTTTGATATAGGCCTCCCCATATATTCTCTATCCTAAATAGCTTGCAATCAATTGCCAGTATTCATCTTTATGTCGATTCCGTTTATTAGCCTAAGATCTCCTCCAATCTATAATTTCACGTGTCCGCAGTCCGTGACGTGCCCAGTTCCACTTAAATCTTGCTGTGATTCTTCTTATTTCTTCATTTCTCTCCCTCTTCTTAATACACAATCACAGTATATACCTTTCCGTTCGCCTTTAAGCTATCCGCATATTCGTTGCTGTTTTCTGAGTCAATGTTAGAGTTTCTTCGCCGTCGCTCATGACTGGGCGAACGTACTGATAGAAGGTTTTTCTTATTAGATTATAGATATATTTCGTGACTAGCGCTATTTCGTTTTCCCTCATTTTTAGGTATTCGATCGGAACTAAGTTTGTCATAAACTGGGTTTTGGTGAAGTTTATTTCTAACCTAATCTCCATGCATATTATCACCAGTTCGTCCAGCATAGTTCTTATTTCTCCCAGATTGTCGGAGATAACAACTATACTTACTTCCTTGTTACTCCAGTTCAGTTCCTTAAAAGCTTGTTGGAGAACTGCCTTAAAGAGTTTGAGTGACAAGGTATCGCCTTGCCTGATGCCCCACTCGACTTTATGCTTTTGATAGTTTTATATATGTTTTTAGTAATGATAATATTGAGTATACAGGTATTCAATGCGGTATTCTCTTAAGGCTTTTCATCTGCTTTCCGAAAGTCGACAAAGGCCAGAACCAGGGGCCGTTAAACTCGACTAATTTTTCTTTAAACAGTTTTATGCAGTATAGATAATTGTTGATTCCAAACTTTTTTCAGAAATCTGCCGGCTCTCTGCACCTTTGACCGAGTCTTCGTATGAAATTTTTAATCTTTTAGGATATTTTTCTGATATTCGATACTATACAATAAATTTTCTTGTGACATCGTACTATCATTTTAGTTTATATTCTTCGTTATATCAAAGATTATAATAGCTTGGCGTTAACTATAATAATCTTTAGTTATATAGAATTACAATCTATACCTATTTAGCTTTATTACAGTGTTTAATTAGAAGCAGTTGCGTAAGTAAGAGTCCAGGGACACCCTTAAGGGACTTGAGGGTGCCCCTGGATTGGCTGCGCCCCTCTACACTGCGGGGTATGCGGGGTCGTTATTTACGCCACTGATTAGAAGTATAATGTTGTTCTGAATAGAAAAAAGGACCATTGCCAATTACTTTCACTCACTTATTTTATTACAAATAACTTAATTCATTTTAGTTTTACTATTATCTTACCATCAAAGAAAATCCTCTTATTCGGAAGAACTAATTCTAACATATTTTACAATGCAAAAAAAAATAGTAAAGTAGCGAAATTTGTTTGATAAGTTTTTAGCGATTTTTTCTATTTTTTATACGATTGCCCGCTTTAAAGTGACACTTTCTGATACTTAGCTAATTTATTTAAAAGCTATTTAACAAACCGAATTTCAGAAACTAATTTCAAACAAATCGACTTTAGAAAGTAACAAATCAGCTTTTCCCAAAACTTTTTGGATTTGAAAGTTTTCCATTTGTAATAAACTACGACCGTTTTAATAGAAGTGAATAAATGAGATCAGCATAGAGTTCAATAAGAGAAAGTAATAAATTTTCTTTTATAACAATTTTATAAAAAAAAGCTTCGTCATCAATGTTGTTTACATTTTCCAATTACGCAACAAAGTGGTGTGGGATAAATACATCAAAATTTAATACACTCCCGAGCAAAAATGGGGTTTTTAAGTGGTTAAGAAAGAGAGATATACCGCATGTTTAAATTTTTACTTTCTTTGTGTACTTTTGATTTATGATGATCAGTAAGTGAGTGAGTGAGTGAATTAATGAACGAGTTTCTAAATAGCCATACTTCTTTAATAAACCTAAAAACTGGAAAACAGCTTATATTAATTGGACTCAGATTTAATATTAATTATTATTTCTGTAGTTAGAATTACCTTAAATCTTTATTAATTATAACTAAGTTTTGTTGCCTCTATACCAACTTTAATTAAACCGAAGTGAATACTTCTAAATTCGGGTTTATTGTTTAGAAGAGAATAGAATTATTTCTGCGAATCCTGCCAAAATGTAATTCACCTTTTCGTTCTTTTGTTGGCCCGATTGTAAAAATTCCTTTTTGTTACGAGTTCACATCCGGATTGGGTCTAAACATTAATAGAATTATATATACATGGTATATAGTATACATGTATATGACTAATAAAAAGGGGATTCTTCCGTAATACATAATATTATGACATTTTATTTTAATGCAAATACACTATTTTTCAGTTTATTATTATTCAAAATAACTTCTAGTTCATTATCAATCTTCTCTTATCCATTATTAGATATAGGTATCCCCTTTTTTCTCCATTTTACATAGTTCTGTGATTTTCTTATCTAAGTAAGACCACCAGATCGCTTTACGTTACCTATCCACCGTTTCTTCGTTCTGATCTCTTTCCCAACCATAGCCTTAATTCCTTTATTCTTTTGTTTCATCGTTCGCCATACTGTCTCATAGTATGTCCAACCCATCTAGGTTTTTGACTTGCTATGTGTTCTCGAACACAAGTTACTCTATATTTTTTATCTAATGCGATCATTTCTCCAATGAGGCATTAAATATTATAGTTTGGAGCTCATTGGTACTCCTTAACTAAGTCCACTTTTTGTAGGTAAAAGTCTATTTCTATCGTTTGTTTCCACATTATCTCGTCGTATTAACCTTTAATTAGGACGTCAAAAAAAGTGTTTAAAGAAACCATTTTATTTTTAATGTTACAGAGTAGCTAAATGTATTGAAAGTTTAAAAGGTTGCTTGAGGAGAATGGAAAAAAAATCTATGGAATAAGTGTGTTACAAACCAAATTTACTTTTTTATGTATGTTTATGTATTCTATATCAAATGCTCTATATATTTTACCTTTCTTATAGTATTCTAAAAATTTTAAAGAGTTTTTGTATTAAACGTCATACTATTATAGGCAAGTGTTCTCGTAATATTAATATCAAAAAAATGCAAATGTTCACGTTCTAACCGACTATAGTTTCCTAATAGTATTTAATTTACCTACACAACAAATCATATTATTTTTCATAATTTATTTTCAACTAACTACCTGAACGGAATTTTGAAGCATGCGTCTCGACAATATATGACATTTTTGTAAGTATTTTCAAATATGTACAATCCATTAAGTGCATGTACAAACGATCATAAATTAATTCTCTTCTCTCTGATTGCACAAGATTACGTGGGCACACAGACACGAATACTATAATTTAGGTAATTTGAGAGACGACCATAACATAATACTTCAAAGGCACATCTTGATTGTGGTATGTTCAATTGTACCAACTTGGAGTATTATTATAGAGAGAAACAATACCTACAACATACGGCATGTTTAAGTAACTTCATTAGCTGTTGGTAAAAAGTCGGTAATATTAGAGTAGTATTGAAAGGCTCAGATATCTCAAAAACTTTTAATGTAAAAAATATACTAACTAAGTAAAAAGTTTTATTTTAATTTATTACAAAATGACATAAATTTACAACTGGCATTTCTGAAGGTATTTTTATAAAACCTGAGTATTCAGTTTTTTCAAAAAAAAGATATATACTATTCAAAATAGAATAGGTGCTGCTTGTGGTAATTTTATTTTAAACTAAAATATATTATTCTCAGTCTTATAAACATAGATTATGGGTAATATGCTGACTAGGACATGATGCCAAAAAATCATTAAAATTAATAATTCTATAATAATGCTATTTGAATTTCTAAAAGAATATTTAAATACCATTCTGTGGCGATACATGTTTTCTTAAGAACACTGAATCATATTTTAGTAGCAGATATATCCTTCTTGATCCTATTACTTCCTGATATCGATATAGTATACTATCGATTAAATATCGAATTTTTGCTTAAGGCATTTGCATCCATTTTTGAAATAAAACATTTGCCAGTTTTTATAGGTTTTTGGCCATTTTTCTCTGCCATATCTCTTAGTTTATTTCACAGGTGTTCTACGTAATTTAAGGCCTTAAACATCAATAACATAAATCTAGAACTAGTACATATATACAAATACTTGGAACATGAGATCGATATTAGGTGAGATAATTAGACGCATGAAATCCAGTGAAGAATGGGTTTATCGTGAGCGGCATTCGGAAAACTTAGTATATATTGAGATCTAATCTTCCTATATGCTTGAAAGGAAAGGTCTTTAACCAGTGTGTCTTGCCTTTTCTCACCTATGGAGCTGAAACACTTACTTTGACAAAAAAGAACATTAACAGAATATATGTCATGCAACGAAAAATAGAACGGTCAATGTTCGGAGTCACTCTTAGGAATAGAATACCCAATCACATCATAAGAAACCGAACAGGAGTAAGAGACACTCTTAGGGATAGAATTCCCAATCACATCATAAGAAACCGAACAGGAGTAAGAGTCACTCTTAGGGATAGAATACCCAATCACATCATAAGAAACCGAACAGGAGTAAGAGACGTGGTGAAATCTATCTTTCATCCTAAATGTAACTGGACAGGAAATGTGGCTAAGGTGACTGATGGACGGTGGACAAAGAGACATGTGGAATGGAGGCCAAGACGTTAGGCCTATAGAACTAGAGGACGACCTCCTAGTTGGTGGACAGACGACATAAAAAGAGTGGCTGGAAATTGGATGTAAATAGCACAAAATAGAAGGAGATGGCTGGAATTAAAGGAAGCTTTCGTTCAGCAGTGGACAGGATAAGCTAATTGATGATGACGAGCTCCAATATAACCTTCTTGAGATGGCACCGGTCTCCAAAAACCTATTGCACGTTGTTCAAATAACAGATAGGCTTCTGCTAAGTTCGGCTGCAATTTGTCGTTCAGTAAATGATTTTTTATACAATTACGTCTCACAAATACTTGAAAAATATTCACATAACTTGTTTGTATCTAATGACTCTAACATTTAAAAATTCTTTAGCTTAGGATAGGCGAAATAATTTAATGGAACCCTTGCAACATGCCCAAAACGGAACATAACATTACGTTCCTTTCGAAACTTATTTATTTATTTTCATTTACTTATTTATCTTACCTTATAGGAACAAATTTCCCATTATTGAATAGGAGAAAGAATGGTGTGATGCTTAAATCCAAGATATTCAGATATAAAAATATTGTTATTAATCGGCTTATACAAGAAGAGCACTCGAGCTCAATTACTACGCTTCTCCAGGATAGCAGTGAAATTAAATCTTGCCAATAGGCTCTCGCGAAACGTAGTAACCTGTTAATAAAACGCATCCGATTTAAAGTTTAATAATCTTAAGAAACGATATTAAATTTTCTCTAATTTTTCAGAGTGTACGGATGTCAGATAGCTAAGGAATATAAATTTTATTTCGTACAATGGAATAATATAATGTGCTAATAGCCTGGATCGACCCAAACTCTTGAATTGATCTACCAGGGTACCTATTCTCGTTCTTGAGAGAACGATCATCTTGATGGAAAGTGGGCGTGGTTCTCACGAAAACATATTCAGAATATGGTTTCTTACTTTTTTATGAAAACCACGCCCACTTTCCATCAAGATGATCGTTCTCTCGAGAACGAGAAAAGCAACCATGAATACTGTTTCATTCTTTTTTCGTGAGAACCACGCCCATTTTCCATCAAGTGATCGTTCTCTCAAGAACGGGAATAGGTACCCAGAAATCGCAGCGTTCAATAAGATCTTGATACTATATCATTAATATGATAGAGAAATATAAGTCTGTATGTAAACGTGATTTGGAAATCAGGTTTACAGGTTCAAAATATCTTGCTTCTATCTTATATTATGTGTAAACAAATATTAAAAAATGATATACATCAAATTGATAACCGTTTTTGTCGGCCGAGAACTCTAAGAAGCTAAGTTTATTAACAGATTTTAACTTCAGCGTGCTCAGACTGTAAACTTGTATCAAATACCAATAAAACGGAATGGTTTCATCAAACCCTAAATATAAATCGGAATTGTTATTAAGATCGCCTCAACTTGCAATTCATTTTGGGTAACGACTTTACTGTACTTTCCACCGAATGTTCCATGAATAATAATATTATTCAATTTGAAACTAAATTTAAAAGTGAAATTAGGAATGTAAAATACCTCTTTCCAATAGGGGTCTCTAGACGCTAATATCGTTACAAATCATGTCGGACAGTTAATTTAATGGATTTATTTTTTGCCTGGAAAGGTTTTATTGATTTTAATGTAAAAAGAGAACAAAGTGTATAAAACGTATCTTGGAGAGAAAAGTTATTTATTTGCTAGATAGCAATAAATGTAGGTCGTATTTCTCCTCTGATCTTTTAATCCTTGGTTTGAAATTGCTCTTAGTCTTTGTCTATTTTACACTAAATCTATAGCTTTCCAGTAGTTCTTTTGGCTGTACTCTATTCTCCATTATTTGTTGCAAATAATCGAACCTTAGCCTACCTTTCTCTTTCCGGCATCTGTCATTCCTTCTGCTATCAAATGAGACCTGTTTTTATTTTCATCAATGTCTTCCCTATTACAGATTTGTTCTACCCACTTAATATTCAACATTTTTCTACAGCATAAGATCTTGAATATCTGTATTCTTTCCACAGTGTTCATTATCTATACTCACATAAAGCACTGCTATACGTAGCACATATTTACTGAAAATTAAATTATTTTAAGAACAAAATAACAGAGAGAGAGAGAGGTGTTTATGTATCAGCATTTATTATTTATCAAAATTTTTACTTTGCATCAACGAAACTTAACTAACCTGAAACAAACCAAAAGTAGGTCAAGGAAAATATATCGCATTTTAAATAAAAGTTCTTGGAAATTTATAAAAATTCATGCGGAAAAAAGTAAAATAAAAAAAAAAGAACTTTTAACTGAGCAAAAACCAAAAACAACAACAACTGATGTAAGAGCCAGTTTTCTATTATGTAGAATTTCTGTTTATTTTTAATAAATGTATTATTTCTGTTGATCTTAACTACTTAACTTTAAATAGTTTATGAAAAACAGTTACTCATTTAGTTCCTGTTGCAAGGCATGTGAATCTTATCCGGGAACCTGTACGGTATTTTAAATACTACTGTCACATTTGAAAAAATTATCTTAAAAATTTACTAATTAAAAGAAGTGCCTAATATTTACTTAATTTCCCCAGAAATTTTATATAACAGGTTTTACAAGATGTAAAATTCTGAAATAAAAGCTAAAATACAGCTTTCTGACGAACAAAAGTGTTTTTTCTTGAATTCAAAAAAAAATGTTACAAACATTTTTCTTTTCAAAGATTTAATGAGAAAGTTTAAAATTCAGAAAAAGCTTTTATAATTTCTCCTGATAAATTAATAATCACTCAAAAAGCATAATAAAATATCCCTTGGGAAATTTGTTATACAAATTCAGATACAAATTAAAATTTATATTTTCAGTTTTAAAAATTATTTGCTTGTTTCAGAATTCACATCGTCAGCTGAACACAGAAGAATGATTGTACACTAAAATATATACAAATATCCCGGGAAACCCTTTAACAATGGCTGCCAGTACGCTTATAATTTTTTTCTGTATATTTTTAGGTAAGTACATATTGAAAAAAATACCTTAGTTCGGATATTTAGTAACTACTAACTTGCCCAACTTTTGTTTTTAAGTGGGACGCCAATAGTCTTTTCACCAGTTGCGACTTTGCCTTAGATTTGCAGGTTTGTGCAACCTCCAAAAAATTGTAAATTAATATAAAACGTACTAATAAATATAAGTACATTTTTTTTTAACTTCTACTGATAATTTAATGATTAAATTTAAATCAATTTTTTACTTAGTTATACGCGAATAGCAGTCAATTATTGAAATAATTTAACATACTTCGCCTAAATATCAATAATAATTTGTTTGTATTACAGTGTGCAATTTTAATGCAATCCAAGCTAATCCACTGGAGCGTATATAGAGTTGTCTATCTAAGACGCGTTTGCTCCACAAAATATCCTTCTACTAGAAAAATTGCTCTTATGCAACCCACTGAACAAGTATTTAAATTTATGCTTTCAGTCGCGCGTGACGCTGCCAGTATCAAGTAAAGGTTTCTTCTTCAAGCATCAGTTAAACCATTCTTTTTGTTGAGGTTAAAATACAACCATGGTGTCTACTGTACCGGTATTTTAATTTTTGTGAAAGTGTGCCTATGTTTTTACTTTGATCAAAATATTTTTTTTAGGTTTTAAAAAGGTTTAAAATGTTTGGCGATAAAAAAATCTTAAATTAAGTGGTTTGTCCCAAACTGTCCAGACAAATACAGTGGCAGATTTCGATTTATGAAGGAATTTATAAAAACCATCGTGTACGTGTTAGACATTTTTAAGAATCTCTTATCAGAGATTCTAAAAAAACATTTAGATATAATGCCGTTCCTGTTTTCTCTCTCTTTCTGTATGTGTAAGTAAGACCAAGTGAGCGCTTTCTTGTTTTCTAGAAAACATGAGCGGCTCGTCGAATGGGGTGCAAGCAATTATGAAAATAACGTATGAACATGCTGCTTATGTGCAAGGTTATGCACATCAATTAAAGTTGGTAATGTTAAACGCTGCATCCGCCAAAAAAATATCCACTTATTTTTTTCCAATTTACAAGAGATTTGTTCTTTTTTTTCAAATAATCCTTAAAGAACCCCAATACTATATCAAATTGTTAACAAACGCTTACCTCGTTCGGCCCCAACAATTTTAATTCTAGAGTTGTTTGTACCGTATTCGAATACAAAGACAGCATTCTAGAAAGGATGAAAAAAATCTTAGATAACCATAGAAATGTCAGTAACACATTTCAAATCATTTTAAGTTGAGCGGCTTCCTTCTAATTTCACCATCATCGTATCTCCAGTAAGTTCCGAGTAGAGGTGCATTAAAACTGGGACACCTCGTATATATATATAAAAATTTCTTTGTGAATCCACAATCATACGTACTTCCCGCTTCTAATGCTCAATTAAGCAAAAAACCACCAAACTTAATTAGAAAGAAATTTTTTATCGTAATGGTCACTCACACTCATAATTGTAATTTAACGCAGTCAACGAGAAAGAAAATTCAATCTCAAAGCCATTAGGGTCCTCTTAATTGGGAACTTTGTCTCTAACCGATAAAAAGGGCATCAAAGTATCGGATTAACTATACTTCTTTTATCTCGGAAATTTCCGCCATCATTTTGCGGGAGCAAAATTTAATCGGACAGCAACAGACGAAATTCCTGACCCACGTATGAAAAGTTTGGAATAAAGGTCGTGACCTAAGAATGCTGATGCATTACTTTTCAGTTGAACGATCAGGTCTGACCTGGCCTCTTGAAAACCGAATTTTTGTTGTATAAGGGTAAAAATAGCCCAAGCCGTTGTTGCCAACTTGTTCATTCACTTATTGAAGGTCAATCCATTATTTAATTTTCTCTCAATAAACGAGCATCATAGCCTGATAAGGCAACAAAAAATATAGGAAAAACATATAAAAATAATTCTTTTAAGTTTATGTTGAAAATTATCAACTATTTTGTGTTAAAAATGGTTAAATAAATAGGTTGCAATATAAAAATATTGACATAAAATATAATACACTGTACGTCTCCAATGCCGGCCGTTTCCACAGTGCAGAGAAAAAAGTGTTAAAATCGTATTCTCCTCTGCGCAGCGTAAGACTACGTGTGAAAACTACCCATTAGACCGAGATGAGAATATGGTTTTCATTATTTTTCTTTCTCTCACTGTGGGAATGGCCGGTATTGGGGACATGTAGTTTTATTATATCCTATGTCTATATTTACAAATTCTTGTATTTTAAACCGATAACAAAATTGAGCTTCCCATGTGTTTAATCATTTCTATTTTTTTAATATTGGTTCACGCCTAACTTTTGACAGAAGTGAAAAGATATTTTGATGAAAGTTGCCACATGTTTTAAGGATTTCTGGAGGATAAATTTATTGTAAGGGCGTTAGGTTCAGAAGAAATTGGATAAACTTGTTTGTTAGAGAACTTTTCAACCGATTTCATCTACATGTAACTTTTGATGAAAGTGAGACATTTTAAGGCGATTTTTAGTTTATAGTAGATTGTTTTCTTAAGAGAATTCTGTGAATATATTTGTAAGGCAGGTGTATGCAAAAAGATTGAAAACAAAAACTAAAAAATTGGTTGATGTTGATTTATTATAGTATAGGAAGGCATAGAATAATCCAATATTATATATATAATATTGCAAATAGTTCCATCACTACGTCTATCTCTGTGTTAGGGCTAACCATAAAAACCACTGATCTAATTTCCGCTGTTACTTAAGTCATTTTCCCAAAAAAGTTTTAATATATGGATATATTACATCAAATAGTTGAGAAATAATGATAATTCATTATTGCATATCTCTTATTTAAGAACATAAGCATACTCGGACTAAGACCGCACGCCATTTTAGTGAATAAGGAGGTACATGTTTAAAAGAGAGTACATATATCAACTTAAAAAACTGCAGGATTTTATAATTCATGCATATCCTGGTACGCTAAATTTTCCATTTCTATTAGTTATCTCTGTTTCACTATTTTTAATATTTTATTTGAAATGATATGTTGAATCAAAGCATTTTTCTCAAAGTTTTTCTAGAGGAATCTCATAACGATACCATCACCAGCTACCAACAACAAATTGTATATTATGAATCTTGAATTAAAAAATACTAAATTTACCAGTTTTAAATGAATATTGATAGGCCCAATATGTTAAAAGGGAGACCTGACTCCATATTACAATAAAACCCTAAAAAATATTTAAAATTATACATTTCTTGGCAGAAAAATTTCTTTACGATAATGCATTTTATTTAATACAAACGCGTTTTGATCTTTTAAATATATGTAAAAGCCCGCCATTAATATTAATGTAAAAATGTTTAATGTAATTCTCGAGTGATTTCTAAAAAGTTAAATATATATAAATAATTCATGATTTCAATAAAGACTTTTGAGACGAAGAAAAAATATTTTGCTTAATCTCGTAGAATAAGACACGTTGCATTTTTAAATTCTGCCTATTATTTAAAGGAGTTTTTTTATATGTTATGAAAAATCGATATATTATTAAAATGCACTAAAACGATAAAAGGAAACACCTTTCTTAGATGTCTGTTGTAAGTTTTTATGTTCTTAAGCTGAGTGTTTGAAGAGATATATCAGAAAAACCATATCTGTTGGTAAAAAAGCAGAATAAATTGAAATTAAATTATTTCCACATTAGTTCTCTCAATACCAGTTTCAAAAGCTTATTGTAAAGGGAGTGAATCAAACAGCGGTCATCTGGGATCTTGCTTTTCTAATTTCAGACCAAAAATTCAAATTTGGTGACAAAACCTCCCCGACAATAATTTAGAGTTATATTGTTGAACAAATGAGAAAATACATCCGTCATCGTGAATCCACCAAATAAAATTTCTAAATTTAGACCCGAAATTATTCCGATTCAGCGACCTCAAGGATATCCATATGATTTTGTAATGAATCAGACTATAATTGTTAAAATTGTTCCGCAATTTTAAATTTTGTAAACTGAACTTCTGAATTTTGACCCTATAAACAAATCATAAATAAAAGATCCCATCTTCAGGTGTATGTGCCGCAAAATAAAAAAAAATATATTTATTTAGTATTCTAGTTAACATAAATAGAATTATAGTCTAAAATAATTGAAATATAAAGTATTATTATGTGTTATACGCTTATGCACATCAAAGTTAATTTTTCTGCTCAAAAAAATATTAATTTCCTCAGTAATTCGGCACGCTAATGGAATAAATCAAATTTGTGCAATGCCTTCCTCCCCTTTTCGTCGCTTAGTTTATATATACTCAAGTCTTAATGAAATTTGATTACCAGTAACTAAAGTATAAGTGCAATATACGTACAAGATAGTTATAACAAAGAGAAGAAGAGATTTCGTAACTGCAAAGGGAGTGGTTGTTTACGAAATTGAACAGCATTCTCTATTTTTACTAACTTTTTAATAAATAGGAATTAAATTTTCAGGTTTTGTATAATATAATTTAAGTACTTAAATTACACAGGATCTAACTTTTAGCAAGTTAAAATATAGGTTTTAGATTAGATTAGAAATAAATTATCAGGTAGTTATTGGGCAAGTAGACCTTGACTAAAATAACGTTTTTATAAATAACAAAAAAAAATTATAAAAAAATATTCATACCACTTATAAAAAAGCACTAAAAAGTGTAAAATAACAATATATGTATTTTTTTGCCGGAAAAATTACCCATTATAATCGTTTATTTTCAAAATTAAAATTAATAATACTAATTTTTTACATTGTAATACTCTGAACAATTCATATCATATAATGAAACATGTTTATTGTTTTTATTAAGTTAAATGCTCAAAATATCAACCAGTTAAATCTCTGGCTGCCAGGCAGCTTGTTAGCCACTTTTTCAGAAGATTTTGAGGAACTTCGGCCATATAATATAAATATTTTTAGTTTTAAATCGAAACTAAATACACCCACTGACTCATGGTACAAAACTGTAATTTTAAACACCCTTTGTCATATCAATCGTTTTAAAAGAAGTGAGTTAACGCAAAATTTTTTTGAGATAAAAACAATTTATTTTCGCTGTACAATTCCTAAAAATTCTCGCAGCGTTGTCATATCCTATTTGATTTGTGTAATATTTTAACAATGTTAATTAGTTTATTTGTAGTTTATTTATTAAATAGCAACAAATTTTTGAATGGCCCAATAGGGTGGCAAAATCTAACAGCTTTATCATGTTTTTTTTTCAAAAATTCTTATTAAAAAGTATCTTATTAAAAAAAAAACATTTTTTGCACTTTTGATATTTAATATCACCCTGTATAGCCATAATTTTGAATTATAGACGTAGTTTAACTTTTAATAACTCTTATATAAAATGTTTTTGTTACTTTTATAATAACGTAGCTATTGGACCACCCTGTATTTGCCCAAAATTTTAATTAAGTTATTTCTTTAACATCCGTGAAAATCCACTTTGCCATATTTATCAGCTACACTTTCTTAAAATACTAACTTAAAGTGATTATATACGAAATGATCGTACCTATAAATTTTAGTTTAACTTAACTCTTGTTTATGTTGAAACAGACTTAATCTTTTTGGTAATATTTATTAACTATCGAATAATATATTTTTAACTACCTTAGCCTATAGAATTTCAGTCTGAACACAATATGTATATTATGGTTTATTTTCTAATACGAACGCACTTTAAGAATCGATCAAGCAATTCTTGGTATGTTATATTAGTTATTTTACCGTTCCTGAAGAAAATTGTTAAATTTATAATTATCGCATTCACCAAAAAGAGTCGTAACAGATATTGAGACTACCCAAAAAGGAAAAATATATCATTTGTTAACTGTTTAATTAATCAATAATAAATTGCATTAAAATCTTGGACTTATTCACCTAATTATCATCTATATAATGATATAAAAATATAAACTTGATCTTCATAAAAAAGACCTGTGGTATCTTCGCAGTTTAAATAAAAAAAAGTAAAAATTATACTTTGGATAAAAAAATAAATTAAAAAAAACAACGCGGTAAAAGTAATAAAATTTTTATAAAAAAGTGCGCTAAAAAGTGAAAAATAACTATAAATTTCTATATGGAATTGAAATTTTTGAACTCGGCGCCACACTAGTACCTGACAAAATGTGATTCGTATAAACAGATTAAAAATACTTTATTTGTAATTGCTTTCTTACCATAATTTGTATATATTGGTAGTTATTTATTTCATTTAGAAATAATTTGGCGCCGACTTCAAAAATTTTTTAGAAGTCAATTCAATTTTTTTATAAAAATTTTATTTTTCATATATTATTTGTGCTAATCGAGATTAGTGTATCTCGGAATGACTCCAAGGTAGCAGAAAAGTACCCATTTTATCCAATAATCCATAATTGTAAATCACCCTAAAATGAACCACTAAAAATTCTTTGATTCTTAGACTTCTCCAAATACCAATGAAATTGTGTCAAACAAATATTTAGTCGGTCATAGTAAATCCACTATCTTAAATTTCAAATTAATTTTAGATCGGTAATATAGGCCCCAAAACCTTCGAATATCGATATTTAAAGAATTTGAGACGTAAATTTCTTAGTCCGATATATTTTATATTGCATATTGAGTTTGTATCGGCCCCAAAAACCCCGCATTATCAATTTTAGATAAAACCGGAAAATGTAAAATTTTTAGTGCCTCATATTGCATCTTATCAACCTAATAGTTGTAAAAAATTAACTTCATATTCGTAATACACCACCCCTTAACCCTCTAATACCAAATCTGAAAAAATGCGAATAAGGTAAAATTTTCAACCCACCATATTGGATCCGCCATATTGAATTTCAAAAAATAATTTTAACGTCTTAATCTAATTTAAGATTTCTAAACGGTCATATTGCATCTGACATATTAGATTTTCTTAAAATAATTTTATATTCGCTATTTAAATACTCAAAAACGATTCAGTTCTACATTTGAACAAAATCGAAAAATGTAAAATTTTTAGTCAGCTATATTGCGTTCGCCATATTGCATCCAGAAAAATACTATTAAATTCATAATTTACACCCTCAAGAACCCTCTATATCAGTTTTGGAGAAAGTCGAAAAATATAACATTTTTAGGACACCATATTGAATCTGCCAGATTGAGTTTTTCAAAAAATATTTTAATTTCGTAATAAACACTAACAAAAATCCCCCGATACTGACTTTAGACAAAATCGAGAGATGTAGAATCTTTAATCCTCCATCTTAGATCCGCCATATCTAATTCTTTTTTAAATAATATCAGATTCGTAATGTGCTATCAGATATATTGTGAAAAAAATGAATCAAAATTAATTTTTTATCCACCATATTGGATACGGCATATTGAATTTTTTAAAATTATTTTAGATTCATCATATGTAACCCCGAAAACCCTCCCGTACCAATTTTGGTGTTAATCGGACAAAATCGATATTTTTTCTCCGCCCTATTAAATCCGCCATATTGAATTTTTTAAAAATAATTTCACATTCGTTATGTGAGGTCCCGAAAACTCTCTCATATCAATTTTGGAGAAAATCGGAGAAAATTGATTTTTTCGTCCGCCATATTGGATCCGCCATATTGAATTTTTTAAAAATTATTTTAGATTTGTCATGTGCGATCCCGAAAACTCCCCCGTACCAATTTTGGAGAAAATCGAACAAAATCGATTTTTTGTCCGCCATATTGGATTTGCCATATTGAATTTTTTAAAAATATTTTGAATTCGTTATGTGCAACCTCGAAAACTCCCCTATACCAATTTTGTAGAAAATCAGGCAAAATTAAATTTTTTTTCCGGCATTTTAAATTTTTTAAAAACAATTTCAGATTCGTTGAGTACAACCCCGAGAATTCCTCCATACCAATTTTGGAGAAAATCGGACAAAATTAATTTTTTTGGCCGTCATATTGTAAGCGCCATCTGCACTAATTTCATCTAAAAAATATGGGACCACCGCAGAAACTAACCTGAATATAACGTAAAAAATTTCATTGAAATCGGTGCTGCCGTTCCGGAGTAATCGGTGTACATACATATAAAAAAACATACATGCGCGACGAATTGAGTACCTCCTTCTTTTAGAAGTCGGTCAAAAATAGGCCAAATCTTTAGGGATAGAGTCACGTAACTGTTGAATTTTTTATCTGCTTCTAGGTATGTATAAAGAATTTAGAAGCAATGTTTTGTATCTGTGTTTCGACTATAAATAATCGATCGGTGCTAACATCTCTACAAACTCATTTCATCCAGCTGCAATGTCTTATAATTTATGCAGCCTACAATTTGAGCCCCACGTTCTAATTAACCTGCCCGTATTTATCAGTCATAACATCGCTCCCATCGACCAGGACTGACTAAATACATTTGCAAACAACGACTATAAATTTTGATTTGACTGAATGGCGGCCAGTGGCTTTTGATAAAATTTGACGTGCAGCGTGCGGTGACATAATAATAATGGATTATTAGAATTTAGAGCAAATACCGCATGATTCTGTAAAAGGTTAATATTGTCAACTGCAAATAAGTAAAATAAACTGTTCTTTCTAGCACAAAGTGTTTTTGGGAGTTTATCAACATTTACTTTTTTACGCATTATGAAAATATAGCAATATTCAACAATTTTGACTCTTAACGAATTAAGAATACCTACTGAACATAAAAAAATGAGCAATAATGCAAAAATGACATTTCTGAACTTTTCATTAACAGGACGAAAATATCATGTAGAGAATTGTGAAAGTATCAATAGGTATGCTATAATACAGGCAATAAAATAGAGTTAACAATTTTATGCTAATAATAAATTAAACATAAAGAAATACTAAATTTTCTATAGATTATGGTTACAAGGTTATATCTAATTAAAGGTTGCGTTTATACACATGGTAGTGACCGATTAAATTCTTTAAAAGAAAATAATGTCTTAGAAAAAATGTACAGGGTGCCTGAAAAAGAAAGCTAATTCATTAAATACATGTTCGCAGGGCAAAAAAGAGGACCTTCTTTAAGTAATCTTTCATTTTCACGCGTCTTGTTTAAAATGCAGGGTATCAAAAATTAACATTCAAGAATATTTTCACTTAAAATTTTAGGTATAAACAATTGAAAAATAGGGTTGTCTGGAACCCTCTAAATCATCTTTTTTTCTGATGCATGCTTATGAACGCGGTACCTATTTTTAACCGACTTCTAAAAGAAGGAGGTTCCCAATTCGTCGACAATGTATTTTTTTTATGTATGTACACCGATTACTCCGGAACGGCTGCACCGATTTGAATGAAATTTTTTACATTATGTAAAGGAAGTTGCTGGGGTGGTCCCATATTTTTTTAGATGAAATTGGTGCAGTAAAATCCAAGATGGCGCTTACAATATGGCGGCCAAAAAAATCAATTTTGTCCGATTTTCTCCAAAATTGGTACGGAGGAATTTTCGGGGTTGTACCCAACGAATCTGAAATTATTTTTAAAAAATTCAAAATGGCAGATCCAATATGGCGGACAAAAAAATTTAATTTAGTCCGATTTTCTCCAAAATTGGTATGGGGGAGTTTTCGAGGTTGCACATAACGAATCTGATAGTATTTCAAAAAAATTCAATATGGCGGATCCAATATGGCGGACGAAAAAAATCAATTTTGTCGGATTTCACCAAAATTGGTATGGGGGAGTTTTCGGGGTCGCATATGACGAATCTAAAATAATTTTTAAAAAATTCAATATGGCGGATCCAATATGGCGGACGAAAACAATTTTGTCCGATTTTCTCCAAAATTGGTACGGGGGAGTTTTCGGGGTCGCATATGACGAATCTAAAATAATTTTAAAAAAATTAATTTGGCGGATCCAATATGGCCGACAAAAAAATCGTTTTTGTCCGATTTTCTCCAAAATTGGTACGGGGGAGTTTTCGGAGTCAAATATGACGAATCTAAAATAATTTTAAAAAAATTCAATATGGCAGCCAAAAAAATCAATTTTGCCCGATTTTCACCAAAATTGGTACGAGGGAGTTTTCGGGACCACACATGACGAATCTAAAATTATTTTTAAAAAATTCAATATGGCGTATCCAATATGGTGGATAAAAAATTAATTTATTTTCTTTAAATATCGATATTGGAAAGTTTTGGGGCATATATTACCAATCTAAAATTAATTTGAAATTTAAGATAGGGGATTTTCTGTGACATACTAAATATTCGTTTGACCCAATTTGATTGGTATTTGGAAAACTCTAAGAACTAAAGAATTTTTAGTAGTTCATTTTAGGGTGATTTACAACTTTGGAAAAAATGGGTACTTTTTTGCCACTTTGGAGTCATTGCGAGGTACATTAATCTCGATTAGTACTTAGTTCAAATAATTTATGAATATCATAATGAATTCTAAAACTAAAAATAAAAAAATAAAATTTTTATAAAAAAATTGAACCGACTTCTAAAAGTTCGCTAAAAAGTGAAAAATAACCATAAATTTTTGTATGAAATTGAACTTTTTGAAGTCGGCGCCAAATTATTTGTAAATGAAATAAATAACTACTAATATATACAAATTATGGTAAGAAAGCAATTACAAATAAAGTATTTTTAATCTGTTAATGCAAATCACATTTTGTCAGGTATTAGTTTGGCGCCGACTTCAAAAAGTTCAATTTCATACAAAAATTTATGGTTATTTTTCACTTTTTAGCGAACTTTTAAAAGTCGGTTCAATTTTTTTATAAAAATTTTATTAACTGACTTCTAAAAGAAGGAGGTTCTCAATTCGTCGAGTATATATGTTTTTTTATGTATGTACACCGATTACTCTGGAACGGCTTCATCGATTTGAATGAAATTTTTTATGTTATGTTCAGAAAGTTACTCCGGTGGTCGTGCAATAAAATCCAAGATGGCGCTGACAATATGGCGGACAAAAAAATTTAATTTTATCCGATTTTCTTCAAAATTGGGGTGGGAGAGTTTTCGGGGTCGCACATAACGAATCCAAAATATTTTTTAAAAATTCAATATGGCGGATCCAATATGGCGAACAAGAAACCAAATTTGTCCGATTATCTTCAAAATTGTTACGGGAGAGTTTTTGGAGCGGCACATAACGAATCTAAAAAATTGGTATAGGGGAGTTTCTGCGGTCGCATATAACGAATCTAAAATTATTTTTAAAACATTCAATTTGGCGTATCGAACATATTGGATAAAAAATTAATTTTGTCCGATTTTTCAAAATTGGTATGGGGGAGTTTTTGGGATCGCAGATTACGAATCTGAAATTATTTAAAAAAAATTAAATATGGCGGATTCAATATGGCGTCCTAAAAATTTTACGTTTTTCGATTTTCTGAAACACATATAGGGAGTTCTTGAGGGTGTAAACTATACATATAAAAGTATTTTTTCAGGATTCAATATGGTGAATCCAATCAAGCTAACTAAAAATTTTATATTTTTCGATTTTGTTCTAAGGTGGGACTGAATCATTTTTGAGGAAGTAAATAGCGAATATAAAATTATTTTAAGAAAATCTAATATATCAGATGCAATATGACGGTCTAGAATTTTTAAATTTCCAGATTTCATCCAAAGTTGGTATTAGGGGCTTTGAAGGGTTTATATTTAGATTAGATTAAGACAAAATTGTTTATTGAAATGCAATATGGCGGATCAAATATGGCGGCTTGAAAATTTTAACTTATTCGCATTTTTTTAGATTTGGTATTGGGGAGTTTTCGGGGTCGTGTATTACGAATATGCAGTTAATTTTTATAACTTTTAAGTTTATAAGATACAATATGAGGGACTGAAAATTTTATATATTCGATTTTGTCTAAAATTGAAATTGCAGGGTTCTTGTGGCATATAAAAACTCAATATGTAGTATAAAATATATCGGGCTAAGAAATTTAGCTCTTTAAATATCGAAATTGGAAGATTTTGGGACCAATATTACCAATTTAAAATTTTAAATTTAAGATAGTGTTTTACTATGACAGACTAAATATTTGCTTGGCACAATTTCACTGGTATTTGGAGAACTCTAAGAATCGAAGAATTTTTAGTAGTTTATTTTAGGGTGATTTACAACTTTGGATAAAATGGATACTTTATTGCCACCTTGGAGTCATTGCGAGGTACACTAATCTTGATTAGTACTTAATTCGAATAATTTATAGATATCATAATGAATTTAAAACTAAAAATCGAAAAATAAAATTTTTATATAAAAAATTGAATCGACTTCTAAAAGTGCACTAAAAAATAAAAAATAACTATAAATTTTTATATGAAATTGAAATTTTTGGACACGATTGGATATCATGCATTTCTATACATCAGCATAGCTTTATGAGAAGGAGATCTACAGTCACAATTTTAGTTAATTTCACTCAGGACTTGTCGGATGCTTTGAATACGCGAGATCAGGTGGATGTTGTATACACTGACTTTGCCAAAGTCTTTGCCTTGTCCTACATATTTTTGATATCAAAGCTTAAAAAAGAGTTTGGATTTCACTTGCGTCTTTCCGATTTTGTTGCTGACTATCTCTCTAACAGGCAACAGTGGGTGGTTCTCGGGGGATTTTCTTCGATGTCATTTGTTCCTTCTGAAGTCCCTCAAAGATCCAATCTCGGTCCATTGCTTTTCCTGCTTTTTATAAACTCTGTTACTGAAGTTATTACGAATGATTCCTCTTGTTTGTTATTTGCAGATGATCTAAAGATTTATAATAATGCGAGTAGAATTAATGATAGCAATGACTTACAGAAAAATATTGATAGTATAGTTAAGTGGTCAAATGATAATAAGCTCTATTTTAATATTAACAAATGTAATGTGATGTCATTTTCTCATATAAACCAATTAATTCCCTTTAATTATAATATGCAGGGTGAGGCGTAGGATCGTGTTGGTGAGGTGAGGGATTTTGGAGTGGTATTTCATCTTAAGGTGACATTTAACAATCAGGTGACTTTTATTACTAATAAGGCAGCTACGATGTTTGGTGTCATTGTGCGAAATACAAGGTTTTTTAAATAATCTAAATTGTATGAAACAAATGTAGATTTCACTGGTGAGAAGCATACTTGAATATGCATCTTTAATATGGAACCCATATTACCAATATCATAAGTATTCCATACAGAGTATTCACAATAAACTTATTTGTTACATGTATTTTAAGGAACGGAGTGTCTATGATGCACGCGTTTCTCGGAATATGTTGTGTGATGGGTACAATCTTGTAAGTTTGGAAAGGCGTAGAGAAGTTTTTGATATTTGTATATTGTATGCATTGACTTATTGATGATGAAAAATTGCTATCGCGACTTAATTTTACTGTTCCAACCTATAGCATGAGGGCTGTCAATACTACTTATTAAGAACTGGATAAAATAAATAAATATTATTTAATCACTAAATTTTTTTTAGAGTTTATGATGCTAGAGGTTTTAGCTAAATTTTAAGTAACAGAAGATATACATTTTTGCTCTTTTTATGTTCTTATTTACATCATTGTGATTCACAACGAATTTTAAAATATTCTAATTAGGGTCGTTTCTTACACAGTCCATTAAACTTCTTTAATTACGTTAGTTGATTTTTTTTATCATATTTATGTCGAACTTCGATTCAGCCAAGTATAAAAACGAGTGCAAAAACTTCTCCTTTGATATGCAAATAAAATCAGAACCACAAGCGCCTTTTTGCACATATTAAAATGATTTATGTCTCTTTTTGTCTTAAATAAAACAAAAATCATTATTTAAAGTCCCAGCCAGCAAACTACGAAAGAGAAAAGCAAAGAGCAATAATTTAAGCGGCTCGGCGTCGCCCTTGTCGCGCCGAAGGGTGGCGGTGGTGGTTATAAATTAAACACCGCGTAAGATCTATCCCCGTGTTACTGTTACGGTAAAAAACAAGCTGTTTGTTTGTAGTCGATTCGTGACAGACCACGAAGATATACTACTTTGATGCATTTCTGCGGGTGTCTAGCTATAGCGATGAAAAAAATTGTAATTTAATTTTCCATTTCCAGATGTTTTGATTGAAATTTGATATTAAATCATAGAAAAGGACTAAATTATGATTTCTATCAATGAAATCAATAGAATATATTTACGAAACAGCATTTTTGTCGTTCGTAACAGAAAATGTAGCAAATACATGAAGTCAAAACCGATAAAACTGCTGACTTGCTTTAAAATGCATTGGTTACAAACCATTTACTTTTCAAAATAAATAATCCTCTGAAAATGTACTGCGAAGGTTTTATTTTATTCTGCAGAAACATATCCGTTGCTTGCACAGCATTTCGTTGACAGCTTTTCCTCGCATTTTCCTTTTACCGGATTTGTCGACAAGGAAACATTAATTTGGATTATGAAATCTAACACAATAAGGAAAAAGTTGATGGAATACTGCATAGAAAAGACGATAGAATACGTTTTCAGAATAAACTTTTTTAATAAAATATATTATGTTTCCCTATATATTGTTTATTCCTACTTTATATTATTTCTAGCTTTTAGCTAGCTACTCTCCTCTTGACAACTGTAGGCTAAAATGTTTTATAATATTTTTAGTCTAATACATTTAAGAAACACAAAAGTACATTGAGTCTTTGAAATTCAACGGAATCTCATTTCATAGAGATTTCAATTTCACTTGAGTTCATGTACTTATCACTTTCTATTAACATATATATATATATATATATATATATATATATATATATATATATATATATATATATATATATATATTGACTCCTTCGTGATCCAACAAACTATAGTTCTTTCGTTTATTTCTAAAAAAAAGTTTCATTTTTTAAACACTTATCAGTTTACAGAAGAGAGTACTAACAATGAAGTCGTTTCTCATATAATTATTTTTCATTTTTATCCCATACATCAATTTTTCTTTGTGTATTTATTAGGGTCCCCAAACTGTTGCAGAAAGAGAGTCTCGATTCGTTGTATTTAGATATATTACTTACTTTAAGCCTGCCAAATAAAATATTTGCGTCAAATTATCTCTACCTTTTCTCAGCTTTCTGTACATATTTCACTGAAAAAAACTTATTCTTCAATTACCCAGTTATGATTTAAAATTTGAATTTTATTATCAAAATGAAGCAGTCACAATCAAATTTTATATGCACTACAAACATTATAGCAAAGGATCTTGATACGCTTATTTTATAGATGGTTTTCAACCAAATTGTAAGAAAACCTATTTTATTCATCGTATTTGACTATAGTTGACTTTTCTATCTCTAAAACTAAAAATTATAATAAAACAAGTTTCCATTTCGAGGATAGGAACATTATCCACAAGAATGTGATGTCTGTGTTATACTAATCCTAACTTACTTTTACAATATTCCGATCTTCCAGCGGTTATACGAACACTCCCAAACTTATTTTGAAAAAACGGAATCTGTTAAATCATCTAGTATATTTGTCTTCATAGCTACCTTCAATCAATACGTCTCTATCTACAAAATGAACAGGGATAAAAATTCACTCAAATCAATTCTGGGCGCAGGTGTATGTTTGCAATAACTCAGCACGATAAATGGGATCCGAACAAAAATGTACTGGTAGGGTGATTTACTAAGCGAACTAAAATTAATGAAATATATAAAATTTAAAAACCTTCTTTAATCATTTGTTATAGTTTTATCGACAGAGTACTTTTTTCCTGTCTGTAGCGAGTAAAGCGAACAATATAACATTATTTATTGTCAGGTTCTGTTAACTCGTGATTTAGTGAATATATCATCCACTTTACATTTTTATGCAAATATTGAGACCCCTTTTTGGAAAGAATGTTTAAACCAAAAAATGTTTACGTTTAAAATGGATACGATGTTAAAAAGAAATAAAATATATATTGTTGTTTTCGCCTGCTGATGAAGAAGACCACATTTTTTAATTATTTTTAAAAAATTTAGCAGACAGGTAATATTTAGTACCTTTTTATAATGTCCGAATTCTTAAGATTATATTTTTAGATTGAAACTTACAGAAATGTTTTTGTTTTTCTGAAAACAAGTTGTCGCTGAGGGTGCCGGTTTTCGAGTTGTAAATATTAAAGTTATTTCTACCTCAATAATAAGTAGACATTCATCAGAAAAAATAAATTATTGATGTGACCTTCTGCTCATGACATTTTAGAAGGTATTTTTATTGAATATTAATCATTCAAATAATCCGCTTATCGATGCATCACACAACCCCTCAAAAATGAGTCTTTTATCCACAGCAATATACTAATAAAAAAATCATAGCACTGATATCGAATCTGTGGTTTTAATTTCTTCATCATATCTAGATCTCGTTCTAACCTGAAAAAAAGTGTAAACGTATGAAAAAACGATAATAATCAACTTAATATAGAGCAGATTGATTTGTTGTGGAATATATCCAGTTGGTAAAGTTTCTACGCTATCCATGATAAGTAGATTGCAGTTCTTGAGTTAGCTTAGTTAAATCTTATAAGAATCGAGTTACGAACCTTTTACCAATACTCAATGGAGAGTGCTGTGGTGGAGATTTAGTTCTTGTGATTGACGCTAGATGGAAATGTTTGGTTAATCACACAAACATAGCCGCAATGTTGTCAGTCGATCTTTGAGACGAAATCTTACACCCAAATCTCTTGACTTAACTTGGAATCACCACTATAATATTTTTTCCATTTTTGAAGCGGGTTTTTGTCTATTAATAAACGTTCTGTCAGAGATTAACAACTAATACTCGCTTGTATAATTTTTACAGGCCAATTCAAGAATTGCGGCTATATTAATTAGGTAACTAATTAATAAAGTTACTTTTATTTAAATTATTTGTTTACCGATTAAATATTAGTCCGTCAATTTTTTATTTTAGTGTATTTTGAAGATATAATTATAAATACTGCCTTAGATGGTTCATCATACCATTTAAATGTAAGAAAGAAACCTCCATATATTATAACAAAGACGTATATACATATATACGTAGTATTAAGCACTTTTATGCAATATTAATTATCATTTTTATATAATAATCATTTATTATTATTTTCAAAATAAATTTCTAATCGTTTGCCAAAAAAAATGGGTGATTAGTAATTATCATAATCTTTATTAGGTTTCAACTTTCTAGTGAAAAAATTAATTTTTTTATAGATTTGCATAAAATGATAAATTATTTGCTAAAGTACCACAAAAAACTTATTTAAATATTTGTATTTCCTGTATTGGTACAATATTTTAGGATAATTTTGTTAAAACTTAAATATATATGTTAATTCCATAAATATACACAATGTGCCCAGTTTTAGTTCGCAGATGGATAATTTTTTTATTAATTTGTTTGTTGTTTAATTCTTTAGTGGAAAGTTTACTTGTTCTAAATGCAATTCTACTGTTTGTTTCCAAGTAGTCATATAAATAAGGCCCAAGTTTAAAAAATTTCAAGAGATTGATGAAAGGTTACGATAAAATAACCATTATGTTAAATTTGATAGAAAATAAATTCCCAACTTATAAAGAATGTTTTTATTGTTAAGAGGGGTTACTTAATAAAACATTTCAGATAGCCCTCGTGAGCTCCAAAGCTCGTCTAACTTCAAACATAACTATTTCACAAACTTTATTCGTTTAAGACAAACATTAATTTAAAGAATTTAATTTACTAGCTGAATGATTTGCTTGGAATGAAAATATAAAGCTACTGGTCTAAGATTATGTATATATAAATTTCTGCAATTTCTTCGTTATACAAAGCGTTTCAGAAAGTAATATATATATATATATATATATATATATATATATATATATATATATATATATATATATATATATAATGCCCCACATATTTATAGATTATTAACTATTTTCATATTTTGTGTAAAGGATTCACAATTAATTTTATTCAAGATAAAAAGAACCTAAAGTGTAATTTTCTATATTTTGACAGGCTTTTGTTTTTAAATGGTGATATATCAAACTCGTCTTACATGTTTACTTTCTTCAAAATTTTCCAATAAGTTTTGAGATTTCTAATGATTAAACGTTAGGAGATCATTTTCAATAGTAAGCACAAATAATGCTAAACGTGATTCTTCACAAAAAAAAACTGGATAAACCAGTATAAATTTGAATTTATAAATTTTGTTTTATAATACAATGAACAACAACTCTAATTTTTCTGATATTTTATTTTAAGAAATCTTTACCCTGGATTTGACTTCTTATTAATATAAATATAAAACATTTCCACGAAATATAAATATTTTAAAAGAAATTTTATTTTTAACTGATTTTTGCCCAGTTTTTGTTTAAACTTGGAACTTTCTTTGCACCCCAATCTCATGAGAGAGTTGGAAACATTAATTAACCAGTAAGTCGCAATTTCAAATCTCGAAAGGAACGTTAATAATTTAAAGTGACTAACTTCAGTGACGCAACCTTGCAACAATAAGATTTGTTAGCCTTTGGATTTTGGATTTCTAGCTTAAAATCTTTTGAATTGTTAGGCCCTTTAATGAGAGATGGATAAATCGTTCACCAATTAGATAAAGAGGGAAGCGATGAGTATTTTTTATACATCAGTGTATAGCTACATACTATTGGGACACGGTGTATGAGTGAGAAGTAACCGTAATTAAAAAGATAACAGTGTAACTAGTATTTTCTACTATGACGGTGCATTTATTGTAAAAATCTAGCATTGAATATAACATTAAGAGCAAGATTTCAAAGAATGCAAAAGACCATCATGTGATACCAATCATCACTTCTTAAAAATGGTAATTATGTTCCCACCTAGAAAGGATCAGACACAACAAAGCAAGCAGGAGAATGAAAATTAGATATGAGAAAAAAAATACTTAAATAGTTTGAATCACAAAAGTATCGGGAAACGTTAGAAATGGAAAATCAAAAATTGTAAAATGTAGCTTCTAACACTACAGACGAATATTACACACACTAAGAACCATACTCACGAAACGGTAGTAGAAACTTTAGGGGTCTTTAATATTAATACACAAATATATAGATCGTACTGATGGGATAAAGTATTAAAAATGTTTACCTATGCAGAAAAATTACGATAAAATAAAGTACGAAGAAGCTCAACTAAAAGAAAAAGGAAACATATGCCAGAAAAAAGGTGGGCGAAAAATACAGATAGCTAGTAGATTATGAAAAGATATACTTTAAGACGAAAAAAAAAACCGATATGAAAACCGTTATATTTTCAAATTAATGGAAAAAACATTAAGATAATATATAAGGATATAAAATCCGTTATGTTTTCAAATTAATGTGAAAAACATTATACCTACTTTCGGAAGAGTAACCAGATTTCAAGGATAATAGTGAATCAGAAATATAAAGTACATATGATTGCTTTACAATTTACTGTAAAATTATTTTGCTTAATTTTAAGAACCCGTTTACAGAAAGATAAGTTTTATTTGTAGCATATTCCAGTGGGAACAAAAATTGAAATCCACTGCCATCGAAATTGTACTATTAAATTTTTTTTTCATGTAAATTTTGGAAGGCTACTTTGTTCTTGATAAAATTTTAATTAAAAAGGGAGTCAATAAAATATCTTTTTTAAATAATAACCTTAAAATCAAAACTCTTAGTATAGGTAAGTTCAAATTAGATCCGTAAATTTGGAACGCGATGTTTCGAAAACTACTTGTCAGAAAAATAAATTAGGGTACTTTTGAAAAGAAAATTCAAAGATGATTTGCTACTTGAGCTCCCTTCTCATTTAAAATTTGAGGGGTTAAGTCCACCACTCATAGGAGATTGAATCACGAACGTTGCAAATATTCGTTAAATGCGTCCCCCGTTGAAGTGTATTTATAATTATCAATATATGAGTGGGAAATTTTCAAATTGACACCGTGTATATATCCACAAAAAACTTGCTAGTCTTGTAAAAAAAAAGAAACTAATTTTAAGTCCGATCCTGTATATTTTTATCGGATTATCGGGAAGAGGGTTATTTTGTTTTAAACTGTATTTATTCAAGAAATGAGATCATTGGTTTTATTTACTAAGATGATCAAAGATTAAATTTGATACTGAAGGTAAATTTATACTTAATATAATTTTGCTTTTAAAAATGATCTCCTGGTCAAATAATACTCCACTAAGGAGGTTAATTAAATATATTTTAATGAAAAAGCCTCTTTTTGGAAATTCAGGTAAAAAGAATATTTACTTCCCAAAAAAGCAGAGAGTCGTAAAAATCTCCAAGGACAAATTATAAAATTTTAATTGCTATTTACATAAAATTCGGGACGCCTTTTCTTTTTGGCATTATCTTTTTATTTAAAAGTAAATAATATTCCCTTGTGTTTGCCTGTTTTGAATAAAGAAAATTTTAAGTAATTTTGTCTTTTTTTTTACGGTGAGCAAAATTATGGAATTTTTCTTATTTTATTCAAGAAAGTTAAAATATGTATTGCTGGTAATCCTGAATTTAATTAAATGGTTTGCGGTTAGATGTATTCAAAAATTTAAAATGACAAATAAATGGAAATTACTTTTAGTTAATTTTAAAAAATCGTTAGTGACCTTTTTTCTAACGCAAAATGCTGATTGAATCGGATGCAAACTTTTTACAATCAAATGCATTTTTATCGAAAACTACTCCATCCGATTCACTACTCCCCGTTTCAATTATCACTACATAGTATAAAACAAAGTCGCTTTCTCTGTCCCTATGTCCCTTTGTATGCTTAAATCTTTAAAACTACGCACCGGATTTTGATGCGGTTTTTTTCAATAGATAGAGTGATTCAAGAGGAAGGTTTATATGTATAATAACATCCATTAAATAGTGGAGAAATACTGTTATTTTTGAGGTTTCTAATGTGATGTCGTTAATTATCATATTTTTTTCCGCTTATATTGCAAACGCAGGCTGAACCCTACGAGATTTATCAAAATAATGTACTAATTATTTGTACACATTGAAAAGGTCTACAGAAAACTCCCCGATGGTATATGTCTATCTCTCATGGATATCCCACAATAACATTTTTTTGTCATTTACTTTTTACGACAAATAATGGCAAATTTTGAAGCGATTTTAACCAATACAGCATTAATCCTTATCCAATTAAATAGCTTAAATACATTGTTGATTTAATATAGATCTATATGGTCCTTTACAGCACAAGATTTAAATGAATATTTTCGAAGATATTACAGATTTAAAATTGCGGGAAGTAGCGCTTGCGGCGGTACTGGCCGACCGGGGCGGCGGCAGCGTGCCTATAAATAGCGCGTCGGAGGCCGATGTAATAATTGTTGTAAAAATAAAATAAATAGTCACAGTTTTTCTGTAGTGTATTTAGTATCAGCATTGCACCCGTGCGAAGCCGGGGCGGGTCGCTAGTTTACAATAAAACGAAGAAATGATATTAAAAAGAAAGAGATGCCAGCTGTTCTTCTCTCTTTAAAAAGATGGCTGGATTCTTTATAAAATCCACAAAAAATATTTCAATTTGCTGAATCATTTATATATATATATACATATATATATATATATATATATATATATATATATATATATATATATATATATATATATATATATAGAATTGTACTGTTTTCCAAAATTCTTTTATATAAAAATTTCACTCTGTATAATTTTTTATACTAAAATAATTTATTATCCAACAGAGAACTTTTATGATTGGAACATTTTATTAAAACCTAATTCTGTACAATAAAATAGTTTGGGAATTACCAAACTATTCCTTAAATTAATATAATGGCAAAATTTTATTACCGCGTTAAAAATCTGCTGAAGATTTAAAACAGAAATTATAGTAACTAGTTCCAAATCGAAACTTTAATTCAGGCTATAAAATTTTACTGTCAGATATTTAATATATCCATCTTATTATTTTTCTAAAATTGGAGCATTTATAATTTATTCCTTTAAGTACTTACTTTAAGTTAATTTTTTCATTTATGTAAGCTGTTTTAAGAAATTCTCCAATATAGTTTTATAAAAAACTAACCATCAAACTAAAAGAATTTTTTAGTCGATTTCATTCGCTTATAACTTTTCATAAGAATGAGATATTTTCATAAAATTTCCTATATACTCGTATTGAAGAAAGTATCACAAGCAGATTACCTGAGTATGGTTCTACGGAAGATTTAAGCAAGGAGACTAAAAATTGTTTGGAGATTGTAGACAATGTTGAAGATTGACTGAAATGTTGCTATCTTACTTGCATTGCCTTTATTCTTACTTGTTTGTATGACGTTTTGAATAGGTTGTATCTCTCATCCTTATAAAGGATAAACTGAATTTTTGGTTTTAAGACTATGAGTTTATACAGGGATTATGTCCATGAAATTTCATATCAGAGCACACACCTCAATGGTTGATATTACAAAGTAATTGTTGCCAAAGATTAGGTATTTCATCCCTGAAGATTCCATTATTATTTTTAATGTAAGTTGTTTCTATAAATTTTCTTTTTTTCATATTGAATATTAGGATACAATGCCCGTTAAAATAAATAAATAGTTACAACACAGCTAGTTGATGACAATTTTTGTTTTAAATTTGCCCAACTCATTGTTTGTTATACGCTATATAATTACATACCTTAAGTTCCAAAAAACGACCATTAACCACGTCACTGTGTTTAGCAAAGAAAAGAGTAATGGGTTTAATATTCGCGAGAACAACGCATCCGTAAGGCGTTCTCGAACATAATCGGCCGTTTAGTCTCTTGTCTAACATTTTCCTGGTGTCAAAGATCAATTAATCTTATAAATTAAGCGATTATCTTAAGCCAAAATTCCTTTTAAGCCGCTCTTTTAGTCACAAGTTAGGCATTTTGCGTGGTGGTTATATTAAAGGTGATAATTTTTGGCGAGTTTAATTGAAATTTTTGATAAAATATATTGTAGAGCTTAAAAGCGGGAATTAGGGTACATAAATTACTAATATTTGTTTAGAAGCGAGCGAACTTTGAATACTAACGAAAAATTATTACTTTACAACAAATTTGAGTATTTTGTCTGTTTTGCGGAATAGATATTTGGGATTTTGGTATAAAGGGCGTAAAAATGATAATACAATTTTATGAAGCGTTGAATTATTTACAATAATTATTTAATATTTGCTTGTTTCTGGTTTTTAAAGTTAATGTAACTGTTGTATCTGTTATCATTTGACTGTTGCTTCTGCTACGACAAGGTTCCCCCTCCTTAAACTGCTGCTGCTTAAAAATAGCAGATTAATGGGAATTACATAAAAACTCAAACAAGTTATCTGATATAAAGAAGGTTTTTCCAAGGAATATCACTTTTCCTAACTTTAGGGAAAATATGAAAAAGAATCTCCATTGAACATTCCAAGGTCTCCCACTAATATCTGCTAAACAATGGAGAACCTCCACGTTGTCTCCCGTACAATTCCCCTCTAACCGCTCAACACATTACAATCGACTGTTCTTTGTTCGTTGACGCTAGGAACTTAGCAAAAAAAATATCATTAAAACTAAATAAAGCAAAATCTATACTTAGTTTGCTACATAAAATTGGATTACAGAAAAATATTTTATATCACTACAACTCACTAGAAAAGGCACTTACTAACGTGTTTTTGTCTCCTCTTGAATCAATCAGTCATTGACACAATTAGTGTTTAAATCAAGAACAGCTAATAGATGTTTAATTTTTTATAAAAATTTCTATAACAGAAAAAACGAAAAAACAGTGCAGTTTTATTTGTCTTATACTGAAACATTTTGTTTACGTAAGGACAAAATATGACTGCCCTATTGCTGTCTGGAGTTTTTGATGCGTCTATTTAAATACACGTCGGATTTTTATGATATGCAAATTCGATTATAAATATATCTCTATTTGTTATATTTTCTATAAAACTAGAAAATTTCATTGAAATTACTTCCATACTTTTATAATACTCCTTATCAGAAATATTATTGGGCTTTATTAAGTACATAAATAAATAGTTTCTGAAAGCTTCACATAACGGTGGAGTGTTCTAAGATGCCGATATTTATTATACAGGGTGTCTCAAAAGAAAGTACACATTTGTTTTGCTTATTGCGTGAACGCAACTATTCCGAGCGGCGCGGGGGGTATGTCAATCGGTAGCCTGGCTCTTGGGAATTTAGTCTCTATGGAGCGTTTCTCGGGAGCGGACCGTGCTTTGTGCGTACGTGAGTTTTACAAAAACGGTAATTTGGAGACTGTAGCGCGTAGAAAATTCTGCAATTTTCGACATATTCGTCACTTAAATGATGCGCCAAGCGCTCGGCTTATTGGAAAATGGGTCCAGAAGTTTCAAGAGACCGGTTCAACACTAGATAAACCAAAATCCGGGCGTTCGAGGTCTTCGAGAACGGTCGAAAACGTAGAGAGTGTTACTCAGTCTGTTCGTGACGACCCAAACGTTTCGATTCGTAAGCGTGCTGTTGCTTTAAATGTGCATAAATCATCATTATTCCGCATTTTACACAAACATGTAAAGCTGAACCCCTATAAAATTCAGTTGGTGCAAGAATTGAAGCCTCAGGATGCTGGTAAGAGGCTTGACTTCGTAAACCAGATGACTGAACGCTTTTCAACGTTTACCAACATCTTCTTTTCGGATGAAGCCCATTTTCATCTTAATGGTCATGTAAACAAGCAAAATTGCCGCTATTGGAGTGCAAATAATCCAAAACACAAACATCAGAAACCTCTACATTCGCCGAAAGTGACTGTATGGGCTGCGATGTCGGCGCGAGGAATTATCGGCCCGTACTTTTTTGAAGATGAAAGGGAACGCACAGTAACAGTGATTTCAGAGCGGTATGTGGAGATGTTAGACGACTTCTTCGTGCCTGAACTGCAAAATTTTCCTGGCTATAACCAAAGAACATGGTTCCAGCAAGACGGAGCAACTTCACACACGTCCAACATGTCTCTGCCACGAGTGCGTGAAATTTTTCCTGGCAAATTGATCTCAAAGAAAGGTGACGTAAGTTGGCCTCCACGCAGTTCTGATTTATCACCTATGGATTTTTTCCTATGGGGTTATGTCAAATCAAAAGTTTACGCCAACAAACCGACTTTCCTGGCACAATTAAAAGAAAATATCCGCAACGAAATGGCAGACATCACGGAGAATACCTGCCGAGCCGTCATGGGCAATTTTAGTGCTCGATTAAATGAATGCCGTGAGCGCAACGGATTACATTTGGACGATATCATTTTTAAAAAATAAATTCCCAAACAATGTATTTTAATATGTAATAAACATTTTTTCAATAAAGTCCTGACTTTTTTTTAAATCGATTTTTTAAATGTGAACTTTCTTTTGAGACACCCTGTATTAACCTTGACTATCGAGAAAATAAATATTAGAAAATAACTGTGAGAAATTTTTTTGGAAACTCAGTGGTAAGAGTAGCTGAAAACCTGTCTCTAAAGAAAGGAAACGTGTATATTTTCCTTTATTATATATTTATGCAGTCTTGTTGTCAATTAAAGACAATATAAACTCATGTAATATCATTGCGTATTTTCGTACCTATGATAGAAGAAATGCCAGATCATAGATATTGGGCAAACATTCTCTTAAATGTTTAACAAATTATATATATATATATATATATATATATATATATATATATATATATATATATATATATATATATATATATATGTTGTTGCATAGTGTTTCACGGATGGGAACATTTGATTCAGTATTAATCAGGGAATACATCCATTCGTTCGTTTGGTTTCTTGAAGAAGTTTGCAGACGTTTTTTCCAAAATCTCATTTGGCATCTTCTGTGCTTACTGATTGTAGATCATGTATGTATTCCCGGATTAATACTAAATTATATATATATATATATATATATATATATATATGTGATGCATTAATACTAAAACTTAAAAATACCAATACACTGTATTAGTAACAATAAATGAATTTAAATAAATTTGAACACCAGTTTTAAAGGGATTAAAAAATAAAACAAAATGGAGATATACTTACTTTTGGTTGTTGGGATCACTTCATTAATTGAGTTGTTATTTAAATATTGTTTTTTTTTGTTTGTTTGAAACAAACCGTTCAGACCGCAAGATTAATTTTATAATTCTCTGATTAAAGAATTAAAATATCGCAACAAGGGAAAACTTTTAGTAAATATAATTAAATTTTAATTTGCTTTCAAAGAAACAAAACAATTTATTTTCATTAGGTTGCGCCTTCGTTTCTTGCTGTGTAATTTATTGTTGGGTACTTTTGCCACTGTTTTCCATCAAAATCAGTATACCTTTCCTTTCCTGAAGGTAATTATTTTAAATAATTTAGGACATTCTAATTTGTTGTATTTTCGGATAAAAGATTTGAAAAATTAAATTAGTTACGATGAAATTTCGTCTAAATCGGGTTTAATTTTATTAAATATAATTAAAAATAAAAAAAAACTGGAATCTGGAATTGAGAATTATAGAAATAATGGTACATTTCATTACAAAGTTAGCCAGCTAAATCAAAATCAGATAAGCAATATGGATTTAGGTCAGGAAGAACCTGCATAGGTGATGTAATTATCATAATGAAAATAACTGAGAAATCTTTCGAATTTAATTGACCATTTATGTGTTTCATTTACCTAAAGAAAGCTTTTGATAGGATCTAACTTAAAGTCGTGATACATATTCACTATAGGAGGCAACTTCCATATAATTTCATTAATACTGGAAAGAATAAATTATATAAAATAAAATTAAATGAAAATCAAACAATTTCACTCCAATTTTTATTGATTAACTATAATAGCATCACTGAGAATAACAGACCTGCGTTCATGTACTTTGTTGACCTAAAAAAAGCTTCTGATAGGATGATTCAACTTGAAGTCTCTCTACGAGAGACAGCTACCATATAATGTGAATAAAATAACTAAAATAAAATACCATCGATCCAATTTATTAGCTAGAATTGATTAACTGTTATAACATCACATAACCAATAATTTAGCAGTCACCGTATTTTTTTAAATAGATTTAGAGCCTTAAACAGAAATGAAAATCAAACTTGTCTATACTAATAGCACCATAATTTACAGTTTGATTTATGATTTCTTCAAAATTATTTGGAATTATGTGTCGTTATGAAGTAATACCTTATTAGGTGCAATTTGATACTCTGTTTAATTGAAGTTTAGTCCAAATATGTTCAATAATTTCCACTTAATATGTCAGTAGAAATTATGATGAAGGAACAATAAAATAAATAACAATTTTCAGATCAAAAAAATAACTAACCAATACGATTATTTCTAAATAGGATAGTATTTTTTGATTAGTTATTACAAAAAATATAATAGCAAACTGAATAAGATATTTTTTCTAGAATTTAACTGGCGACGAAACTCTTGCTGTTTTTAAGATAGCAGTCGACATATTACCGGAATTAAAAGCTTTATATAACTGTAACTTCCCAATTCAATTGCTGCATTTATATCGACAATGTTCGAATTAAACGAGTATTTCTGTAAAACGACATGAAAGATTCAATAACAATAAAGCTGAAACCAATGTAACATTGTTAACCCATTTTGGAGCGAATCCTGTCATTACTATATACTGGTACATGGTTTAATTTGACAATAAATGTTTTAAGTTGAGAAGTCAACAAAGTTTTAAATCCAAGCAATACAATATCAGAAATACCAGTTGTGCAATTTTTTACCATAAAAATGAAAATGTTCTTGCCCCAAATGTTTCCCATAATGTAAACTATTTTAAAAGGAGTATTGTTCCCCCATAGAATGTCTGCAAAATAACTGGAGACCAGCTACAGGTCTAAGATAATGTAGTTGATATTATTTCATTAGAAATTGGCATTGTCATAACTCAGGCTTATGAGTGGTTATTGAATGAACATGTTTGTAAATTATTTCATATTCTTTGATCACAATTTAATGAAATTTTTAATACGCCAATCAAATTTTGTGTTTAAAAGTTTCGTTTTGAGCATAACAAAAGGACACAAATTTAAATATATGTAAGACCTCATATTTTCAACCATTATTATATATTTGTGTGTACTAGAAGCGTTCTAGATTTGACAAACTCAAGTAGGATTGACAGGATGTACTTTTTATTTTTGTGCTCCAAGATAATTATTTCAATTTGTTGTTCGTGCTATTGTTATTTATACTTTTTTTATTTCTTTACAGGTCACACTATATCCTGTTTAGATGGACCAGTATTTATTAATCAGGATATAGCAGCGCAAATAGCGACACCAGTTGCTAAAAATGAGAATCTCATAACACAAACCGTATATGGATTTCTCGACTTTACAACAACAATTGGCAATACTGTAATGATATTTTCTCCGCAAAGTGTGGCAGCTGTAACGGGTAAGATGATTTTAAAATTGTAAAAATATACAGTGTCATAAAGTAACTTATTTTGATACTTATACAACATAAGAAAATCTATAGAGGTTATGCCCAATCCAGTCGAGCCTGTTTCATCTTTCCAGTCTCCTAGATTAGTCGCGGAGCCTAGTAGATTTTCGTAGCTGATGAAGAGACATGGTTTCACCAAACTTTTTATATGTGTTTTGTCCCCCGAATTATGAATATCAAGAGAATATTCTCGAAAATCGGTCAGAAAATAGATATTTTCAAATACTGCGGCCAGCATATTTGACGAAACGTTACTTTTCAAATGTTAACCGGTTTTTAACTACAATGCGTCGGGCTGAAAAATCAGAAGTGACACTTTTTGCCTACACGACCGACGAATAGAAAAATATTTATTTTTTTATTAACAATTTTTCTGTTTATAACGAATTACTCGACTAATTTCCGGGAATCCACCTTTGTTATTTGTAAACAGGGATCAAGATATTAGAAAAAAATTTAGTGAAGCCATATCTCTTCATCGACGACGAAAATCCACTAAACTACCAGACTAGATGTAAATTCGGCTATAACATGGTTCTTGTATTATCCAAAATCATATTTTTTTGGATCTTCCTATTATTTTTATATCTGTTGGTGTCCATTTTAGTCTAATCTTTATTTGCCATTCATTCTTTCAACGCGTTCATGCCATATCAGATTTATAAACTTGTAAGATTTATTTGATTTGACTGTTTGTTTGTCCTTTCCATTTTTGATTTTCTCACAGAAGGCCATCTTAAGTGCTAAAAATCGTCGTTTACTTGTTTTTTCTGGATCATCGTTTTAAGTTCAGATATCCTGATTTTGGAAGATTGCAAAAGTATTGTTTAGTCTTCATTAGTGCCATTAACTCCTCAATAGTTGTCCATGACCTTTATTGCTCCGTTTACTGATACCTTTTATTCATTTATTGTGTTGCAGGTACTGTTTTTTTTTGAATAGTATATTACTACTGAAACTTCCTGGCCTGCTGATATAATTAAATACTCCACAGTTGATATGAATCTAGTTTGATAGATATTGATTTCCCTTAATATTAGTTTCGTTTTATGACACCTTCCAGTTTTTTATTTGGTCATTGTATATTTTAAGTTCCTGTAATGGTGTCCTTATGTTGATACCGTAGTCTTATCCTTTTTAAGCTTTACATGCTCCATGAGTTCTCAAAGTTTTAAATTAGAGCTTTTTTTGGAATGGGAAACTAGCCCATAAACGATTTCCTTTTATTTTTGACGAACCAACATCTTATTACAAGAAATCAGCTTCGCAGTCCCTAGCTCTAAACGGAAGCGATTGTGCTAACCAGATGAACCCTGTTTTCTCTACAAGGTTGTTACTCCTTCCCTTCACCCAATCTTTAAATTATCTTAGAACAGAGTTTGGTTAAAACAAATTCCGGTGGAGTTATTTATTTTATACCTTTTTAATTATTCGCGGGATAATGTATTGTTACTTCACGATTATAAATCAGTTTTTTTGACGTGTACTATTTTAATGTCGATTTACTACCTCATGATAAGCTACATCTGTGTGAAGTATGAGTAAAAGGTTTGCTCCTTTTTTTCTCACCTTGATTATAATTGTTAAAATAAAAAAGTTTTAAAGAAACTACTCTTGGATTTTAAGTTAAAGGGTTTTCTGGTAGTAAGTTAGAGAACAAGTTTTACCCGAGAATGAAACTGTTCATGAAATATAGATATCATTCTACATATCAACTTAATTTATCCAGAAATAAATTAAATATGAATTACCAACAAAATAAACATTTCAACTTGATCTTACCAAATGGTCTAGAAAATATTTATCCTAGAAAATATCCTCCCTTATTTCCTAGTAAGGATTCTAGTCATTTCATATAAATAAAAACATAATTTCCAGAATTATGCCTAATTAAAATTTCATATCAAGATAAATAGTCTCAAAAATAGTTACTAAAATATTTTAAGACAAGAAGAAGAATATGTATACATAAAACTTTTAAAAAAATTAAATAACGAAAACTTTTTGCATACTTTCCAGAAAAAGCTAAAGATGTCTCATCCAACACCATCATCGACACAAAACCTCCCGAAATTAAAAAGGAAGTTGTTAATATTAAACCCTCGAAACCTCAACCAGTCACGAAGAAAACCGAAACTGCTCACAAGATTACCTCGGTGGTTCAAGTTAATCCAAATCCGCCGCCGAAAATTTCCAGTAAAATTGAAATTAAATCTTCACCGGCTACGAAAGTTAACGTTATTGAGGGTAAATCCACACAAAAGGCCAAACAGCCTCCGATAATCATAAGTAAAGTAGAAGTGATTGAGGAAACTAAGCCGACTGTAACACAAAGTATAATCACCAAGGTGGAAGTTGTGACGGAAGCCACTGCTAAACCGGTATGTGTAAACTTTCAGAAGTCTCGATACAAAGGATTTTAGTTTCTTTTAGATATTTAACGCCTGGCATAGCACAGTAAAATCTGTTTACACGACGAGTTAATAATGTTAAAGGAAAATTGCTTATAGAACTATTAAAAATAAGTAAATTAATAAAGTTCGAGTAAAAATAGTCCAGTCTTTGTAACTGAGTTATTTTAATATTGTTTAACTATTTATAGAGGTTATGTTACTTTTTTATTTTTTAGCGCTTTTTTAAAAGTCCGTTTAAAAATTTTATTACTAATAATTGGAAATGCCTATATTTTTTAATTAAAAAACCAAAGCACAATGTATTAATAGACTTACCACAAAAATGTAAATATAAATTAGGCTTGGTCACCTTAATATAATATACACTTTTTGAAACACCTTGTATAGTAGAGATCAGCAAGTTTAATTATGGAATGTGTGTTATTGTTTCTAAAAATAGTTTGTTACAATTCACTTTATACTATGTCATATTACATACTACACCCACGAATTAGCAAAATTTAATATAATTAAAAAAGTTGGTAAAAGCAGTGCTCTTTGCCAAATTATCGATCCTTCCGAAGTTTCTAAATTTATATAAAAATCCAGACAAGCCAAGCATAATACAGTAAATACTAGCAGAGCGCTAGCATAACGATAAAGTAAATCCAAAGAAAACGTTCACTTTATTTATTTTCCAGATTATAGCGAGCAAAGTCGAGGTAATAACCGAAGAAAAATCAACCGAAACCGTAGTCCATAGTATCGTTCAAGTGAAATCAGACGATGAACCTGCAGTGATTATTGGAAATAACATTGGCGAGCCCGAATACGATTTTCTATCCAGGCAACCTTCAGAAATCGTAGAAGAAACGTTCAAAGTAATAAACTTAAGACCGAATTCCAAGTTTCATTTAAAGCCCCGTCAAACAGTTGAGGGGAAAAACAGAGGGTCTAAGAAAACTGAAAATGCTCATCCTACAGGATTGGTTTCGAAGATGGAAGGTACAAATTGTCAGTTAGGGCTGCTGGGACTATTTGTTACATTAATAGAAGTAGATATGCTAGTTTAATAACTCCAATGAGTGTTTGTATATACGTAGCATGAAGTTTTGAAAAAGTAAACTTAGTTTCAATCGATCGATTGTGAGAAAACTGTAATTAAGAGGAATCTGAAAATTTTATAGTGTATTAATATGCATGGGGCACAGCCGGCTAAAATATTTTCAAGATAGCGGCACTTCCACTTATACCTGAACTAGATGTCAACTTGCTTATTCTAAATGGAGTACCCTACATATTATTGTTTTTTTTATTTCTACGTACAATTCTAGACATATTTCATATATAATGTTCTATATTTAAGTCTCATTGTTTTGGATATATTTAAATCTGTATGTCAAAAATGACGTTTGCCGACCAATACTTAAATATAAATTTTTCCTAGAAGGACGCTTCTATTATTTAATTTGGGTTAGTTTTCTTGTAGACGAAGATCGACTTTAGTAGTCTTCAACTTCAAGAACTTAAGATCCATAACAGCAAAAAGAAATAGAATTAAACCAGTTGTTAATATTGAAAATATTTTAGGATATTTCGCCGCATATCCGATAATATCTACAAGGCAAGTAGCATTAGAGTCTGGATTATCTCAAACATCAGTTTTAAAGATTTTAGGGAAACACAATTTTCATCCCTGTGTATATTCTATTGTACAACATTTAAAAGGCATTGATTTTCTACGAAGAGTAGAGTTCTGTCAATTTACTTTACTTCGGTCACAAGAACATGCTGGTTTTTGGATAATATTATGTGGTCGCTTGCTTAATATGATAAAATTATAAAAATAGGTGCTTTCTATTTGAAAAAAATGGCCTTTCTACGATTTTTAAATATAATTTTTATTTTTCTTTTTTGACCACTCTGTACTAATAATTTTCAAAATATCATAAAAAGACTACTAAAATCGATCTTCGTCTACAAGAAAACTAACCCAAATTAAATAATGTAATTTTTTAATATGTAGGGTATTTTATTTAAAATAAGCAAGTTGACATTTACTTCCGGTATAACCGGAATATTTCAGCCGGCTGTCCCCCATGCACGTTAGTATACTGTCAAATTTTCAGATTTTTCCTAATTATCGTTTTCCTACAATTGATCGATAAAGTTCCCGGAGAATCACCCTTTATAGATACTTTCTATTAGCAACGGACTTTATGTGAGTAAAAGTAAAATATTTTGATAAAAGTTTCATAATGCTCTCAGAGATTTTCCGAGGAAGTCTCATATAAGTTTTATTAGAAAAGGGGTAGGGTGAGAACTGAAAAAAAATTAACCGAATTCATTAACAGATAACTTTTGAGAGGGGTAAACTATTTTAAAGAAATATTCAGCACGTTATAGAGAGTTCTCTGGGAGTGATTCCATGAATATACTTCTCGGGTAAGTTCAGGTAAAAAGGGGTCCAAACTACCTGTGACCATCCCTTTTTAGAATCTAAAAAAAATAGAATACTATATAAATTAAATATACATTTCAACATTTCAAACATTTCAAAAGATTTCCATTTTAGCGAATAATTCTAATTAGCTTAAATTACTAGCTACTGGTTCTAAGTTTGATACTAAATGTATGATTTTATAACCGCGTTAAAATCGTCAGTAAATTTAAAACAAAAATTAAAATAGCAATCAAACTAGGTGCTCAAATTTTATTTCATCCATAAAAATTTTACTACAGCTCATTTAAAATTTGCTGGCGTTTCTTTTGTGTTTTGAAAACTTTACGTTTGTATTTGAAGGTGTATTTGTAGGAGGTTTTTCTAGTTATTCGCTTTTTTTTTATATTTACGACCTTTATTTCCAACCAATTAAATAAAATTTAACTAGTTAAGTATAATAAGTATGAATATTTTTACGTTTCGCACAATACTTCAGGTAGAAGTGAAATTATCTGGGTTAGGTTTTCAATGGGTTATAGAAAGTACTCTCGAAAAAATATTTGCATTCCAGATTTATTGCAAGCGGGTTAAAAACTAAAAACAAATTTTTGGTTAGTGAACTTTGTCGCCATAATTTTTGATAGGAGTGAGATATTTGGATGCAGTATTCAACATATTTTACGATAGACTTCCAAGAAGGTTTATTAAAAATATTTAGCCTATAGATTGATTGCAAGAGGATTAAAAATTGGCAAATGAAAGGAAATTATCAGTTGGCAAACTTTATCGAGTATCTATGTCTTGATCTTGAGCAATCTTTTCTTCTTTTTCTTCTTCTTTCTCTCTTTTGAATGTCTGTATTGAAGAACGAATCAATAACATATACTATAAATAAATTCTCGATAAAGATGAAATACTAAAAATAGTTGAATAATTTTACAGAATTTTACCTAATTCATCAAGAGAATACACATACAACAGGAGAACTGATAACAAAGATATTAATGCAAATTCAGTGGAAATATTTGACACAAATAAATGAATTAGAGATTGCTCTAAACGAAACAATACTCCACTAAGTCTAGATGAAAAAATATGGCATAATATACTTAAAAATAAAAGCGTCATTACTTGTGACTCTTTTAAATATATACTGGGTAACACAGAAATACCAGAACTCAAAGATTGAGTAAAAACTTAAAAACAAAAGTTTTACGAAATCGAACGTCGCATTTTATGGTGACCTTAACTATGACCTTCAAGGTCCAGTGAAGGTCATATCAAGGTCAAATAGTAGAACAGCAGAATAATTCGCCAGGAAATAGTTGAATAATTTTACAGAATTTTACCTAATTCATTAAGAGAATACACATACAACAGGAGAACTGATAACAAAGATATTAATGCAAATTCAGTGGAAATATTTGACACAAATAAATGAATTAGAGATTGCTCTAAACGAAACAATACTCCACTAAGTCTAGATGAAAAAATATGGCATAATATACTTAAAAATAAAAGCGTCATTACTTGTGACTCTTTTAAATATATACTGGGTAACACAGAAATACCAGAACTCAAAGATTGAGTAAAAACTTAAAAACAAAAGTTTTACGAAATCGAACGTCGCATTTTATGGTGACCTTAACTATGACCTTCAAGGTCCAGTGAAGGTCATATCAAGGTCAAATAGTAGAACAGCAGAATAATTCGCCAGGAAATAGTTGAATAATTTTACAGAATTTTACCTAATTCATTAAGAGAATACACATACAACAGGAGAACTGATAACAAAGATATTAATGCAAATTCAGTGGAAATATTTGACACAAATAAATGAATTAGAGATTGCTCTAAACGAAACAATACTCCACTAAGTCTAGATGAAAAAATATGGCATAATATACTTAAAAATAAAAGCGTCATTCCTTGTGACTCTTTTAAATATATACTGGGTAACACAGAAATACCAGAACTCAAAGATTGAGTAAAAACTTAAAAACAAAAGTTTTACGAAATTGAACGTCGCATTTTATGATGACCTTAACTATGACCTTCAAGGTCCAGTGAAGGTCATATCAAGGTCAAATAGTAGAACAGCAGAACAATTCGCCAGGAATACATTTTCAGGAAAAATGTTTCAGTTCAAAGTTGAAGTATGGCTCTCTGGCTATCTGATGGTGACCTGGCATTTAACCTTGACTATAATCTTCCGGGTGAGTTAATTGTTTAAAAAAGGAATACTCCGAAAATGGAAAGAGCGACAAATTTCACCTTCAGAAAATACCACTAGATCTTTGACCTCTGAAGGTCATATCCAGGTTAAACATTAGACCGGAAATAAAATTTAAACACCAAGTCTTATTGGAAAATGTCCAAAACAAAAGTTGTACAAAACAAAAATCATTATCAATAATTCGATACGGTCTGTGAGAAGTTGTAAATATTGTTAACCATACAAATTTAAATAAAAAAAGGCTCAAACAATCGATCTCGATAAAGTTCAAGCAACCAGTGCGGATTTTCGTTACTCCAATATCGATAATTGTAACGGTTTAATTTACCTTTAAGTTCTATACACGCTTCGTTAAGTTAACAGAAAAATTACTTGCTTAAGTAATGGTGTGTCACTGCTGACATATGGCTGTCAAGTGTCTGTGTTCAATGCAAATTTCAAGAGCAACATACCATCTAATGAAATCGACTATCTTCAAAGATCTGCAAGAATTTCTAAACTGGATAGAATGTGGAATTAAGAAACTCAAAATAAACGAAACAATATTGAATAGAGGGAACACAGCCTTCCAAATGAAATGTCTCAAAGAGCAAAAATAAGAGAGGCTGCTTTTTTATAGTTTGACGCTTGCGCAGGTTATACCTTGGTTCCTTGGATCTGGGTCTCCTCTTGGTGGAGATGTTGACGAAACGTCGTGAGGATCTTTCTAGTGACGAACGGATTGAAAACCGAAAAAACACCCGTTTAAAAGCGACGTTACAACATATAAATATACATCTATATATATATATATATATATATATATATATATATATATATATATATATATATATATATATATTTAAATAAAAAGTTTTTGTTATGATCTGCAATATATTTTTTTCTTTCCTTCCAATTTTAATTACTAGGAATGGTAGTTCACGACGGCATAATGACATCATATGAAACCAGCGTAATTGGAACTTATATTAATGGCAAGTACGCTCAAGTTTTGCAGAGCACATCACATGTTTATAACCAGCCTAAGGACAACAATCAAGCGAAAGCTAAAATTGCTCCCACACAAACTTTAAGGATCTTGAAAACTGCTGCTCCTTCGTTAAAAGTGAATAAGGTAAGTTTCTAGAAGTATTTTCCTAACTTAATTATATAGTATTTTTAGTGCGAAGTTCTGCATTTTTTTTAAATCTATTTTTTAAATATTCCAGGGTTTTTGAACATTTAATTAAATTCACTAAACGCAACTTTTTCGAAATAGTTACACATAAACATATGTAGTATTTACTTATTTCTCTGGGAAACAATCAGCCAAAAAAATCTACATACACCTAATTATATATATATATATATATATATATATATATATATATATATATATATATATATATATATATAGCAGGATCATCGTTAGAAAAATTATATATAAATTGTTAATTCGTTCTTTACAAAGTGTAATTTTTTGTTAGTTACGTATCCCTAAAAGAACGTAAACAAACTGTTAGTCATATTAAATATAACCTACGCTTCGTGCATGTTGAATGATTGTGTCGCAAACATTTAATATTATAACTAGGATGAAAATTTCAGTCGCCATTCGATGATTAATTATTAAAACCTAGGGAAAATAACGAAAACTGACAATTTATCTCGAAATTCAGTGGAGATAATAATTACAAACTACGATAACAGTGGAACAGTGAGAGTGTATTTAAAAAGAGATGACCTGCGATATGAAAGAGATGTCCGTTTAGTGATAAGAAAAAACAAATCTGATTCAAAACCGAGTAATACGATCCTAAGGATTTCACGGAAGAACTCAAGAAAACCACTTTTTGCCAATATCTAATTTGATAAAGATTTTTAATTTTAGAAATATAAATTAAATTATTTTAATTTGGCGTAAAGCTGATGAAAAAATAAAAACTGAAAATTTAGTTTCAATTCTTAAACATGGTAGTGACAGTGTAATGATTCGGTGTTTAGTGCTAAACTAGGAAAATTAACTTATATTGAGAATACATTGGACCACTTATAGAATTTGCAAATATTGCAAAGCAATTTACTTAAATCAGTGAAATAATATGTGCCTGATGATCGCTGTATTTCATAACAACACAACAAAACACACACTACAGATCGTACCAAAATGGATCCTTTATAATGTGCCCTTAGCACATTTTCCTCCCATCCACCAAATTTGAATTCCGTAGAAGATTTGCCCAATAAATTAAAAGGAAGAATAAGAAAACCTAACATTATCGATACAGAATCTTTACGTTAAATGCGTTACTTGCATGGATAGAAATACCTCCGAAGGTTATTAACAATTTGGTTCTACCAATAATAAGACGACTGCAGGTTGTCTTAGATGTAAGTAAAGAGCCTACAAAATAATAATTATTACGAACATTTACTTTTCTCTTTATAATTAGATCATATGTAAGCTTTTCTGAGACAAATGTTCTGGTTCTTTGTGGTACTTTTAATATGATATTCAGCAATATTTCAAAAATTATTTTTTTGTATTATTTTTTTGTATACTTTTGGAACTAACTGTATGTACACAATATAAAAAAAATCCAGGTGCATCGGCAATTTTTCCCTTACAGCAAATAAGGTAAAATAAAAATGCCTCGCAACATTAGAAGTACTTCATTAAAAGTTATTTAATTATTTTTTCTGTAACAACCTACATCTCGGTGTAAAGCAGTACATTAATTTGTGAATATTTCTTAAAGAGCCAGAAGGAAGTTTTTTTACTTATTCAGCTTTGTTATAATGAAGCACTAGCAAATAACATTTAATAGAAATTTAAATATTTCTACTTTTACAATACACCAGCTTCAAACGCCAGGTCAATATTCCCAATAAAATTATTTAAACAGAACAAGTATACTTAGCCAGAATTTAATAACAATATGGGATAAAGGTTTACTACAAGTAGTTGTGAGGCATAATGTTTAACAAAGTAACGTAATTAGCGAAATATTTCACAAAATTCAATCTTTTGAGTATATAAACTTAACCAAACAATATTAATTAACGATACACGAAAAGTTGAAAAGGTACTGGTGTAACCTTTTAAAAATAAATCATGCTATGAATTCCGAGCTCCCCTTTAGAGGTAAAAGAGAAAGAGACTGTCTTCATTTCTGATTCAAGGGAGTGCGCAATATAACATTTTTAATGCGTTTTTAATTAGCTATTCGGATTAGATCATATTAATTTAGAGTAAACAAATAATACACTTTTTTTACTTAAATTACTTAGTGAATGAATTTTTCTTTACGGCAAAACACTAATTTTGTGGAAGGATTTGCTACTATTTTATTGGTAAAAATAAATTATCCTTTTCGCTTAGGTATAGGATTATACTTAAAACAGGGAAAGAAAAAAAAAGACAGGCTTCTTCCAGTTTTTATGATATTTATATGTCCAGTTTTTATAAACTTCTTTCGTATTAAAAATCGCACTGGACCAAAACCGTTCCACGTGAAACCACTGTTGTAAGATAAAAATTACTGATATTGCCAAACCAAAAGGAAGGCGCGAATTTACTGCCCATAGGGAGATATTAAATCTATGATGCCTTACTGAGGCCAAAGAAAACATAATCAAAATAAATGTAGTTTGATTTTTATTTTATTTTCATATTTGTTAAGAGATTCATTCTGTGGATATATAATAGTGCAATTAAATTAAATTAATTGCAGATTGTGTTTATTCTCTGGTAACAACACAACATAGCCGGTTGTTATTACAACACATGGTTATAATTTCCTCAAAAAGAAATGTAAAGCTTTTTTTGTTAATGTTTTATAGGTATTTTTTTTTTATTTACAATTATTATAACTAACATCTATTTTCAAGAAATTCTTTTAGAAACACCCTGTCAGTTCTACCTTTTAGAGGATAAATAACTTTCTGGCTAATCCGGAAAATAAACCATGGAGCTAAAAGCAATACCTCTTATCCAAATTAAATATTTATTCTATTTACAGAACCGACAACACCTGGACCCGACACCGGCCGCTTCCATTAACGAGGATGTGTCCATTGCGGCTGCCGATGCTTTCAACGCTCAAAATTCGATAAAAACCACAAGAAAACCGTCGAAAAGGTTTAAAAACCGACAAAAGGAGGTCGAAGTGGTCCAACAAAAACCCGAAAAAGAGGTGACAAGTAGTCAGACTACTTCGAAAAAGTCAACGAAGAGTAGGTCTTCGTCAAGGAACTCTAAGTGAGTAGGGTTTATGTTCATTTGCACTTTTTTTTACAACTAATTTTTCTTTCTTTAATTTTTTTATTTTTTTCCCTCGAATTTCATTTAATTTGCATCTTCATCATGCATGAGATATATTTTCTTCAAATCATAAAAAAAAGGATTCCTGTAGAGGTAGAAAAGGCCAAGAACCTCGGTTATGTATCGGGAAATATGGCCAAGATAATTGTCTTTAAAAATGTTAAGGAAATAATATGGAAATTAATATTTTTAAAAGTAATTGGCAATTATTTTCCAATGTAAGTCAAATTCAATCGAACAAAATAAACAATTATTTAGTGCCAATATTATTTATAAACTAATTTGAAAAAGTGTTACTTATTTTTGCATTGGACGAGAATGTTAATTTTTACATTGTAGTAAAAAAACTTTCTCGCTCTATGAATATAGAGTATTAAAGTCGCAGTAGTGTGAGTTCAATCATCAAAATTTACAGACACACTTTCCGGATTCATAATCAACCACCTTGTAATTTTACTCATCATAAATCCAAGAAATGTTTATTATATTTTTACGGAATATGACTAAAACTAGCAATGTTTTCTGGTAACGAAATTTTTCAGAACAAATAATAATAATAATTATATGACTTTACCAAAATTTTCTGTTTCTCAAATAAAAAATTAAAAATATCTTTATGATGTCTTCTCAATGATTTTATTCTATAATTTATATATAAATTATATATATATATATATATATATATATATACATATATATATATATATATATATATATATATATATATATATATATATATAATTTGCTGAAGTGCAAAAATTAATTCAAGAATAAAAATAAATTAATAATTTCTAAAACATTTTTTATTTTAGAATTGGTCCCGATAGTTGAATACTATTTTCGGAATAATTAATTTGTATATGTTAGGCTCAAACCGAAAACATTTACTGATCGAAAAAATCAATACCAATACGTTTCGGTCCCTCAAACTTATATACAATATGAAATTCCTAACTTGGCACTTAAAAATACGCTTTTAATGAGTTCTAATAAATTAAGAAAAGTTAAGAAATGAGATTCCTCTTATGGTACTATCGATATTCAACCAAACATTTATTAATGCAGCTACGACATAATATACTAAGACAATCTATGGTAGCATAAGAAGCCGAAGGTATTTTGATCTTTTTGGTACCCTTTTTTACATCAGCATTAATTATTTGAGCATGAATGATTGTGCGTTACTTATGGCTGCTAAAAAGAAGGCGTTATAATGAGTCATGATATTTGCAAGTGATATTTCAAAATAAGACAAGAGAAGAAACAGCCTTATTCTTACCTAATCTAGTGAGATCAAGGCGCGAATTAAATTATTTCTTAGTCAGCCATCTAACTTTTCAGTTCTCGAACGAAAAGCCTCTCATTTATCTATAAAAAGAATGGAATATTTAGCTGCCTCTTTGATAGAAGGACACCAAATAAATCACAATGTCATAATTTTATGTTTGATTTTAAAAATAAAAGAGTTCACATTATTTTACTGGCAGGTTTTTCAGCGTTTGATCTCAAGAGCAGTACTAAAAAAATGTAATACATACGTACATATATATCCAGATAATTTCAAAGTTTTGGAATTTTTCGAATTGTTAGTGGAACAGTCATTACATAAACCCTCCAATAATGGCTACATTCCGACATTAATTAAAAAAAATGTACAAATATGAAGGGTTAATTGATCCTCGGTTTATTTTTATACAATTGTTAAAAAATTTATTTCACGGATCAGTATTGAAAAATTGTCCACTAATGTATTTTTGAGAGCTCTAATTTTCGATTTAAACACAGGCTCTAAATTTTACACGCCTTATTTTACACAGTTACTCTGAAATTGTCTTTTAGAAATTTTCTTGAATGAGGAGCCTGTTTTAGGTTACGACCAAGATTCCAGCAGTAATCTGTTATCATGTGGGTGTCCCATCTACCTTGGTCTGTCGTGCGTATATCCTGGTGAAATCTTTGATCTTACTATTCACTATAATTTCAAAGATTTTTAGGAAACGCGAATGTAAATAATGGAGGTTAACGCTCGTGTTATACCCCAGATTTCTCAAATTAAACAATATGTGCTATACTAATTGCAAATAAATTTTCGATTTATGACTCCCAAGAAAATTGTAGATTGCCAAAACGAATAATTTCCATGTTCTTTTTTCGTGCTCGTTCATAGATTCGACATAATTTCGATCTTTAATCAGCTGTCTAATGTATATATACCTGCTTTTAACTTTTCTGTGTTTAGCCCGGGAAATTTGTTCGACAGGTAAGCAAGACATACTCCATCTTTGTTAAGGACCTTAACTAATTGTTTCATAATGCCCAGTTTAATATGAAGCGGTAGCAATATAACAATAAATAGATTTTGCTTATCAATAACTACATCGAGGGCCATATTTTTGCAATTTAATGGTTCTTTTTGTCGTGTCACATAAACACACGAAACACGGATATTTAGTATAACCTGTTGTTGGCCTTAAAGAAAATTAGCCATTTTCAAATCTACACAAAACCCTGGCTATCGTCTTCATACTTCAGTTTTTTTATCACTAGAGAGGTACTTATTTACAGGTATAGAGCCATATTTGTTCCCGTTATGTAACAGTACGTACTTCAAACTTATCTTACTGTTATCGATAAAAAGATGCCAATCACTAGGTTCATATTTTTGTAAGCCAATTTTGTCATAAGACCTCTAACGTCATTATAGTAAATTGAAATATCTTCAACAGCAATTTAAATCCTCCACTTAGTCATTTAACTTATTTTAATTCAAAGGTTGTGGGATCTGTTACGTGATCGATGTAAAATCCTAATTAATGTCATGTTTTTCTTTTTTCATTTCCATGTTATCTGATTATCAACGGTTTAATGAATTTGAAAACGGATCTTTTCCCACTTGACCATTGTCGCAGAGACAACACAATTTTGGCATGCAGTATTTGACACCTTTGGCTTCTCATCATTGTAAAGATTCATTTCAAAGTAGTTAAAGCATGCATTTTAATCGATTTAAGATAATATGTAAAGGTATATTCACTACAAATAACACGTAAACTTATTTAAACAACGTCTTCTCTTCGTAGCCATTGTATTGATTACTTGTGAACTGACAGATGTGATAACTAAAAATATGTATCTATTCTCTGAAGACGGATAGTTTAAAATATATCTAGACTAGAACTGTTAGGCAAAAACTAGTGTGATTTATGAAATTAGCAATCCAAAATACATTAAAATTGATATCAGTATGCTAAAATTCTATAAAATTGAAATTTGTTAGGCTGTGTTATTTATGTCTGGATGTAATTTGTCACAAAAGAACTCTCATGAAAATTTACGAAAAAAGCTGGTCTGGTAGTTTTTTTTTAATTCGTGTCAACTTCCCGAGACGAGGATTTAATACTTTCTCATCTCATTCTTAGACTTAATTTCTCGTCTTTTCTTGTTTCCCGCAATAGTACTAGTGATGACATTTCATTAATGCTCGAATCACACTGGTCAAAAATTAAAAGAACCTCTATTGGTCCAAAGCTATTTAAACAGAAGTACTTAGACACAAATTTTGCATCGTGGTTGTATCTGCTCAGTGAGCATTTTCGATGTTTGAGCCTAATCATATATTTCGTAAAATAACATTTAACTTTGTTTCCTGTTATTTGCCTATATCTACAATTTACATAATATTGCTAATAAAAGGTGATTTGTTAAAATTTTGCAGGATTGTTTAACCCTTTAAATAACGATATTAAAACAAACTAATAAAATTATACTAAAGTTTCGATAACAGAGCTATTTTAACTAAATGGTTTATTTTAAGTTTATATTTAACCCAAAAATGCAAGTGATAAATGTTATCTACACCATCAAGCAAAAGTAGAGCAATACTTACAAATGAAGTAAAAATTCCAATATTAAAATATGGGTTTTAAAATATTAAAGTATACAGCTGACCTGATTTTAACGTAGACTTTCAAATACAGAATAGTAGCGAGTCAAAAGTAAACCCACTAAGACAAGTTTTTAGGGATATTCCAATTTCAAAAGAATTATAGCAAGGAGAAGGTAATGCAGTTTTGGAAGGTAAAAAACAAGCAGAAACTGAGTATCCAAAATAATTTTACATTGTAATGAAAGGAGACATTTAGAGAATCTACCGAAATTGGAAATATTTTGGTTAACTCACGCACAGTTTCGTTAAATTTTATAGATACCAAAAGATTTAGTAGGCACCTGGCTAAAAAAATCTTTATTAACGAAAGAAAGAGAATCGCACGGTTTGTGTTTGTACGTCGAAATTTAAACTGGACAGTAAACAACTGGAAAAAAATGCTATTTAGCTATGGAATGAGTTATGAGATTTTCAATTTCGATGGAATGAAAAACATTATTATGATGAGATATGTTATAACCACAGTTAAATATGGTATGTGAAATCAGTGTCTTTCTTAGGCTTCTTTCTTATGGAATAAGATAGTCTCTTTAAATTTCACTAACGATGCTATGGATCGATTTATTTGATATAAAACGAAATACAATGTTACCTTATGCAGAGTGAAAAATACCATTGTTGTTCAAGAATAGTTTCACAAATTACAGTCCTCCTTCAGACAGGTTTATCTTCTGCAAATACTACTCTGATTTTCATTGCATACGCGCTTCCACCACCTAATGATCTTATTAATGGAGTTGTAACGAACCAAGAGAAACATTTACAGGAAACTGCTATCTCCATAAAATATAAATTCCGAAATATATCGGCAAGGCAATAAACCGGCAGATATTTTTGATGTCAGCTTGTAAGATATTCACAGTTAAACGACATCTATACAAACGTATGTCCGTAAAAAATAAGGAAACATTTCCTGCCGTAGAATTAGCTCAACAAATAACCAAGCTTCTCCTTCAAGCAGTTAAAGGAAAAATACACAGACACTTTATCTCCTGCATTAACAGGAAATAACTATCTATATAAAATTTGCAGGTTTATTATTTCTTACTGAAATTTTGAAATAGTTTTAAGCAACTCTGGTCCGGAAGTTACAGTGGCCAAAATTCCCGGATCTTAACCGTAATAAAAATCGATGAAATGAATCTGAACATCATACTCATATACGGACGTATTCAAATAAATAATGGTTGATCAATAAAATCAATGAAGGTTGGACAACTCTATCCGAAGATCATTCAAAATTTGAAAGCCTCAATAAGGCGACATTGTCGTTCAATAATAAATAACAATGGATGTTCTATTAAATGTGTTTAATGCTTTTTGTTTTTATTTGTTTTACTTTTGCCACACTTGTCTTTATGGATTTATATATTTATCAACCTTAATTTTGTTTCAAGTTTATATATGAAGTAAATATGAAATATTGCTAAGATATTATTATATTAAAGTTAGCTAAAAATTACAAGTTTATATGAATCTTTTTAATTCAAAAGAATAAATGGTTTTTGTTGCTCTACTTTTATCAAATAAAATATATTTTAAATAATGAAAATATGTAGGTTAATATGCCTAAATTTTTTCGCTAAAAGAATTTCATAAATTTAGATAATCCTGTCACAAGTTCTGTTCATATTAAACTAGTATAGAAAAAAAAAACAAATAGAAAATGAGAAAATATGAATATTTGGTATCTATTTTCCATTAACTTTAGAAAATATAACGTCATATCAGAAGAAATAAAATTTATCTTTACTTACATCATTTTTGTATTACTCATGATTTTTAGCAGTAATGTGATTGAAACTGTTAAAAAGTTATTTAACGCCTGGATAGTTTATGAGACTTAAAGTATGTTCTCGTCATTAAAATACTCGAAAAACAATAAACAAATTAATTTAAATTTCGGTTCTCTCGCGGTCTCATAATAAAATTTTGAAAATAAATTTGTAATAATATTTTAATAATAAACTTGTGGCTCGATAATTGATGCAGAAAAATTATTTTTTAAACTTTAACGTAAAAGTGAAGTGTATTAGCTAATTTTCATATTTCTTTCTTATACACGTTAAGATTACTTACAATCAGTCAAAATGAGACTCGCCAATATTTAGTTTATTTAGTATAATTTAAAAATACGAAATTAAATTAAATATAGTTCTTGAACCACTAAAACTAATAGCAAGTAAAATTGAAAATGTTGTGATACCCTCCCGCCCTCCCCATCAGTAACAAAACCTTGTTTTCACCGTCAAAATGTAACTGGAGTACTTATAAAAAAACCAAATTGAATTTAATAATATTGTTAGATCAATACTTTTCTGAAGAAAGGCCTTTTAGAATAAAATAAAGCATCTACTGTTTCATTTTCTAAGCCTTATGCATGTGATCATTATTTCAATAAAATTGAAATGTTCTATCAACTTCAAATTTTTCAGCGCTTTGTTTTAAATTAAAAAAAAAATCCCAAAATATTCTGATCCATAATACCACCGAGTTTCACGGTAGATAGCAAATTCTTTTCTTCCAATGATTTTTTGGTCTTTTTCCATACTCGTTGTTGCTCATCCAAACTTATTATTTCTTGCCAGAATTCAAAATCTCTTTCTGAATACTTCTCAATAAATTGCAAAGGCTTTAATATATGTATTTTATTGATTCATGATCTTTTTTTAGTTACTCGTCTACTTAATTTGTTCTTTTGTAAGGTATTCCGAGAGCTTTGAGCAGTATCAGTTTTACTTATATATAACATTTTGACTAGTTTGGTTGCCGACATTTAAGGATTTTCTTCCATTTTTTTGAAATCGACCTCTCGTCAAAATCATTGAAAATTTTTTTATGCTCTTCTTAATTTTGTTTCTTAATCTATGTTCATTTTTATATCTTATATTTCTATTTATTATTTTGCCTCCTTGGTAATAATTTTTTCCAATCTTAAAATGATTCATCCCTTGGAGCGATGCTGGTTCATACATGTTGATGACTTATATTAAAACATAATTAATGGTTATCACATTACAAATTGTAATGGCGCAATAAAATTCTTTCTATGTGCCAGAGTGAAATATTAGTGTATTGAGAATATACAAGTTTTACTTTGCTACTAATCTTATCAATATATCGTGCCAGCTTTAAATTATTCTTAACTGTTTAAATTTAAATAAATATTAAATATTAATGTGTGAACAGAGTTTCATTTTGACCGATACTGATACTGAGTACTAATAAAACACAGAAATTTCGCGATCAAGATATAATACAAAATGTGCTCAGTTGCATTATTCTAAAAGCATTTGATTAAAAAGATGCATTATATTATTCTTCCACTCGATTCTATCACTTGCATTATATTCTCTTCCCATCTTGGATTTTCTCTTCGTATTCCTTTCTTCTTCTACTTACTCGTATGTTCTATAAATGGCATGATTCTACCCACACGCATGGTAGCACAAAACAATATGCACTAACACCTGTAAATAAATACAGACAAAACACGTCGTCACAAAGACGATCAAAATCTGGTCGGGGCAATCGAAAATCAAAATCTTCCAAAACTACTACAACAACTCCATCTGCATACAGTGAAGAACCGACACCGGCACCAGCTGTCAAAAGGTTTAACGGAAATACCAGGAAAAAATCAAACGCAAGGGCATCCATAGTGACCATAGAAGATAAAAACAATCCTGGGTTTAGTAGAAGAGGGTACAAGCCCAAGGTCCAAGCATCTACAGTTGAACAAGCTGCAGCGTCATCAAGTTTGTACAAGTTTAAATTAAATAGGTAAGTGTTTTAAATAAACAAACATTTAATTCGTCAATCTGTTGAGGAAGTCAAATACCATATTTAAAAAATAAGTAAGATGTATTTGACCAAAAACAACATCAGTAAAAATAGTTTTTCAGTTACACTAAAAATAAAGTTAAGTCTTTTATTTTTGAAAGGAACAAGTTTTAAACTTAGCACTCCATCCGGGATTATAAAAAATGTAAATTAAAAATTTTGATATTTCGACAGTTTTTAAACTACTATGTTTATTTTATTATATAAAATTACCCCCCTAAATTTCCTGATGTTGTTCTTGGCGATTCTGTATATAATCAATACGACAGATCACGAATAATATAGGTAGAATATAAACCCCTAGAATTTTCGATCTGAAAATGACACATTTTTCTAGTCAACCATTGATTTTTAAGTGGCTTAATTTAACTGAATGCTAGTTATTTGGATACAAAATAAGCATTGTCGTGTTAAACTGCGTTAGCTAATTTTCTTACAGAATAATCGAAAGAAATAATCTCTCCGTATATTTTTTGATTAAATAAGCTGCTCAAAAATCAATTTTCCCAAGCTTTGCTTAAGGTTATGTTTCAAGTATACCTCGTAACTATTTGCAATATTTAACTCTTGCTCCAGAACCCTAAATATATCCATTTGTAGTCCTACATCCATACGTTAAGCTCCTAAGGCTATTGATTAATATTCTGTAAAGCAACAGCGAATTCATATGGTATTCAACAAAATCATGCCTCTGTAAGCCTATTTAAATTTGTGATATATGTCCGATCTGTACATTTTAACAAGACGGATTAAAGCAGTGAGTAGCATGTTATGTAAATTAATTAGCCTCCCTTGATTTTAGTTCAAAATATTCCTAAAATATATTTAAATGTTAACGGTAAACATTAAAAATAAATTATTTATAATGAACTATAAAATTATCATTAACGGAAACTTAACTTGATGGAACATTTTTTCAAAATTAAAATTGAGTAAAATACCTTTTTTTAATTTTTTTTTGTTGCAATTATTAATAATATTTTTAAGACTCTTCTTGAAATGAACCGAAATATTGAGTTGTTGAATTCCAAAATTTTAACGATATTACTGTGGTACTAACTGTGTGGCTGACCTTCCAAAGCAAAAAAGATAATTTCACAATGTGCTGAACTTAAAAACTAATTTCTAGGAATTCATATTCCGCTCTTTTAATCCTAGTGTCATTTTACTTCCTCATAGTCGGAAGTCAAGTGGGTTTTCGTAGCCGATGAAGAAAAGTGACTCCACAAAACTTTATTGTATGTATTTTGACTCTTTCATTACGAATATCTAAGGTGAATTTCCGAAAAACGGTCAGGTAACCTATTATAAAAAATAATAAAAACAATTGTTAATAATTAAAAAATTGTATTTATGTAAAATAAAAAAATTTTGGTAATTCCCAGCCAATTCTTGGAAGAAAGAGTCTCTTATGCTATGCATTTTCAAGGCCATCCAGCACTCAGGGATTTTAAGAGAAGCTTTAAAAGAGTTTTAGGTATCTGTAAAAAATTTATAGATTAACAATTATAACGATAACAATTTAATTTAAGGGTGTATATCCACTGACGTTAAAAAAAGAAATTTTCTTGGTAATTTAAAAATTAACTATGCATTTTTAGGGGCACCCAGCTCTCAGGGATTTTAAGAGAAGTTTCAATATAGTTTTAGGTATCTGTAAAAAATTCATAGATCAACAGTTATAACGCTAATAATTTAATTTAAGGGTGTATAACCACTGATGTTAAAAATAGGAATTTTCTTGTTATTTTAAAAATTCGCTATGCATTTTTAAGGCCACCCAGCACTCAGAGATTTTAAGAAAAGCTTTAAAAAAGTTTTAGGTACCTGTAAAAATTCATAGATCAACAATTAAAACGTTAACAATTTATTTTAAGGGTGTACATCCACTGACGTTAAAAACATAAATTTTCTTGTTATTTTAAAATTCACTATGCATTTTCAGGGCCACCCAGCACTCAGGGATTTTAAGAGAAGATTTAAGAGAGTTTTAGGTATCTGTAACAAATTCATAGATTAACAATTATAACGATAACAATTTAATTTAAGGGTGTATATCCACTGACGTTAAAAAAAGAAATTTTCTTGGTAACTTAAAAATTAACTATGCATTTTCAAGGACATACAGCACTCGAAGACTTTAAGAGAAGCTTTAAAAGAGTGTTAGATATCTGTAAAAATTCATAGATAAACAATTATAACGCTAACAATTTATTTTAAAGGTGTACATCTACTGATGGTAAAAAAAGAAATTTTCTTATTTTTTTAAAAATTCACTATGCATTTTTAAGGCCACCCAGCACTCAGGGATTTTAAAGGAAGCTTTAATAGAATTTTAGGTATCTGTAAAAAAATCACAGATCAACAATTAAAACGCTAACAATTTAATTTAAGGGTGTATATCCACTGATGTTAAAAACAGAAATTTTCTTGTTAATTTAAACATTCACTATGCATTTTCAAGGACATCCAGTACTCAGGGATTTTAAGAGAAGCTTTAAAAGAGTTTTAGGTATTTATAAAAAATTTATAGATCAACAGTTATAACGCTAACAATTTAATTTAAGGGTGTATAACCACTGATGTTAAAAATAGAAATTTTCTTGTTATTTTAAAAATTCGCTATGCATTTTTGAGACCACCCAGCACTCAGAAATTTTAAGAAAAGCTTTAAAAAAGTTTTAGGTATCTGTAAAAAATTCATAGATCAACAATTAAAACGCTAACAATTTATTTTAAGGGTGTACATCCACTGATGGTAAAAAAAATTTTCTCTTTTTTTTTAAATTTACTATGCATTTTTAAGGCCACCCAGCACTCAGGGATTTTAAGAGAAGCTTTAAAAGAGTTTCTGGTATTTATAAAGAATTCATAGGTCAACAAATATAACGCTAACAATTTAATTTAAAGGTGTACATCCACTGATGTTAAAAAAAGGCAACCTCAGCTCTATTTCAACATCACCAAACAACCGGACATACCATAGACTTCGAAAAAGCAAAAGAAATAGCACTAACACAGAACTACAAGGTACGCGTCATAAGAAAGGCCCTGGAAATCGAAAAACGGGAATTAATTAATAAAAAATCAAGAAACAAAACAACAAAAATCAACCAATACACGAGAGACCAGCATACAAAAATCAAACAGATCGGCAGAGGGGAGGAGCCTGCGAAGCCGCTCGTCCAATCAGAAAGCGAGCCAACTAAACAAAACCCGAAATTCATAAGAGAGAAGTAATTTATGTTGAAAAACGGCAAAAAGACCATTTTTCAAATGTTTAACAAATTTTAACTGAAAAATTGTGTATGGGACCGGAAAATCACAAGAGACAGTTTTTCTTTAGAATAGGCCAAGGAATACGAAAATATTCTTTATTTTGCAAAAAAAAACAGTGTATTAAATTAATAACAATTTTTTTGTTGATAACAAATTACCTGATCATTTTTCGGGAATGCAGCCTCGATATTCGTAATCAGGGGGGTTAAAGTACATATAAAAAACTTTGGTGGAGTCATATTCCTTTATCGGCTACGGAAATCCACTAGGGTCCCGGACTATTATGTACACTTACTGTCTACAAGTCCATCGTAAAATTATTGATATTATAACCATTATTATAACATTTCGAAGTACTGAAGAGATATGGAGATGGTTTTGATTGTCCAGAGGCATATTATCATTTGTCATTTTTACCATTTCGATTTGAGCAATATAAATAATTAAATACCAACCATTGGGTATCTCTCAACGATGCGAAATAAAAAAGATGCCTTATTATAAAAACTGCTTAAGAGGAAACTGACGTAACAGTTATAAAAAACTATTTTATTTTATGCAGTATTGAAGGACGACAACCCTGCTTTGCTACACGTCAGGCAATGCTCCATTATCGCTTTTTAATCCAGACACGCTAGAGAACGCGCATTTTTCAAAATCACTTTTTCAATTGGCTTCATTAACTATATTATGATCGATGGTGTTGTCTCGGTGCATATGTGTAGGTAATTCAATTTTCCTTTATAAGAATTAATTTCTTTTGAAAATTTGTTTCTTCAAACTATTCTTACTGCGTGATTAAACAAAAGAATTACACAAATCACAGGTCTTTTTATTATTTTGATAAATTAAAAAATTAGACAGATCACGTTTAACCATTGCAGGTATTTATTTAGTTTCTATATTGTGTTTTTGAAACTAGTTTCAATTCTATTTGTTATACACTCATGAACAAAATTAAGCTTCAAATTTTACTTTGTAGCTCTTAATGAATTGTATTCCAAAAATAACGTTCCTATTTTACATGGAAGAATCTGTATTTAATATCGAATTTATATTCCAATTTTAACAGTCTCTAAAATTGTATTATGGTTTTCTTTACCTATCTTTTATAGTTTTTAGTAAATTAAAATTTTCAATTTTAGACATAAATTCTTTGCAATTTATTTTTGAAAAGTAAGTGTTGTGATAGTTAACGTTGCTATTACTTACATAGATGATATGTAATCACTAAGCAGTTAAAAATAGCCATAACTAGGTTAATATCAAATATATCTTTTATTACAGAGATAAGAAACTTAATTTAAAAAACTCATGTTTTAATAAATGCTCAAGCTGATGTCTATATCTTCCAATGTATAAGCGAACTCTTTCTAAAATGACTAACTTTAATTAATATTTTTTATTTTATAGAGCGAAAGGCTGTTCTTATTCCTTTTTTTTATATTTTTGGGTATTTTTATCGGTTTATTATAAACAATATTTTTAATATAACACTTATTCCTGTAGTTTCGTAAATTTTTCGGTGACTTATATGCGAATTTTCGACCAAAGATTCCATAATTCTTAACTCATTTTTCTCATTTCCGGTAGATATTAAATAAAATTATAGTATATATATATATATATATATATATATATATATATATATATATATATATATATATATATATATATATATATATATGAAGTAAAATGCGAACAGTAAATGCAAACTTCTCTCCATCATATCCTTTCTGTGTTAGAGGTTGCAAAGTTAGAATAAATTGTTATAAAACGCAATTTATCCTATTCCACCACCATCGAGATGATGGCCTACCTGTACCACCATACCGAGAAGAAAGTCAAAACTTACCCTCCCCGCCATAGCGATACGGCAGAGGTACAAGTTTCGTCTCTACTAGACTCATCAGGGTACCGACATGCACCTGGCTGTGCAAAGGACAGATCGGAAGGAAGCATGCACATACTGAACGCGGCTTCTCCGACCTCCCGCCGGATGGCGTATATATGTTAATGCTGATTTCACGGATTCCTCCGTGTGAGATGCAATAGCAGTGGATATATCCACATTATGCCGTTGTAGTGCGGAAATCACATTCAGCAAACATACAACTATATGCAGCTCCGCGTATGAATGAAGTAAAATGCGAACAGTAAATGCAAACATCTCTCCATCATATCCTTTCTGTGTTAGAGGTTGCACAGTTAGAATAAATTGTCATAAAACGCAATTTATCCTATTCCACCACCATCGAGATGATGGCCTACCTGTACCACCATATCGAGAAGAAAGTCAAAACTTACCCTCCCCGCCACAGTAATATGGCAGAGGTGCATGCTTCCTTCCGATCTGTCCTTTACACAGCCAGGTGCATGTCGGTACCCTGATGAGTCTAGTAGAGACGAAACATGTACCTCTGCCGTATCACTGTGGCGGGGAGGGTAAGTTTTGACTTTCATCTCGGTATGGTGGTACAGGTAGGCCATCATCTCGATGGTGGTGGAATAGGATAAATTGCGTTTTATAACAATTTATTCTAACTGTGCAACCTCTAACACAGAAAGGATATGATGGAGAGAAATTTGCATTTACTGTTCGCATTTTACTTCATTCATACGCGGAGCTGCATATAGTTGTATGTTTGCTGAATGTGATTTCAGCACTACAACGGCATAATATGGATATATCCACTGCTATTGCATCTCACACGGAAGAATCCGTGAAATCGGCATTAACATATATATATATATATATATATATATATATATATATATATATATATATATATATATATATATATAATTCAACAGAAATAACAAATTTGAAAAGTTGGTGCAACATATAGGATATATTGCACATAAAACTAAAGTTTAAATAAATGAAATGATGTTAACAAAGAATAATGAGTAATTTTGTCCGTGAATGTATAGGATAGAATTGTTTAGAAAGTAAAAGTATTTTAGTGAAATAATCATTAACAAACCAATTTCATTGAAAGACCTGATATTTTTTTTATCTACAACCGTTGTTTTAACTTTTACCCAGAAACGAATATACATTTCAGAGACACGATAATTTTATAGTCAGTAGACCTTACAAATATCACTACCATAGTAAGGCTGTGGTGCATTGCAAAATTATATTTATGCACAACAAATCAAACCTTTTCACTTTACAAGCTTATTTTTTCCTTTATTCGGTTATTTATTTAATTGTTGACAATTATAAAATACAATGAATTAGTTAAAGTCCCCATTTGACGATTCTGTATAAATGGTGATATCAGTAACATTTCCATAATAATTTAGAATAGCTAAAATTATCCTAAGGCTTGTTCCTGTAACACACCCTATGCAACCTGATACAAATACAATCTGTGTAAACAACTAAACCAGACATATTTATTGCAGATCTCCCGGCAGATGGCAGTACAAAACAACTTCTAAGCCCCGCGTAACAATTCGAAAACAAAACGACGACGATGACGTAACGAGTAATAACGAAGCATTGGAAACTACTTCGTCTAGCAAACCCGAGACAGCCCAGCAGCAAAACAAAGATGCAGTAACACCCCAGGCCAGATCGGATGATGTCGATAGTCTGGAAGGGTCGGAGTCAATTGCCACAATTATCGATGATGAAAGCGCAACGGAAAATAAACTGGATGCTCCGACGCTGCCGTTGGAAACTATTAAGGTGGAAATCTCGACCCCGCCGGATTTCAAAGATGTATATTACGAAATTGCAACTATCAAGTCGCCCTATACATTTCAGGTAACAGAAACTTTATTATTGTAGAAATTTGCTGATTAATCGAGAAAGTATTGACTCATAAATAAAGAATATACTTTTTTTACCAGCGCTCTTATATCCGGAAAAATTAACTTAAGTCTCTTTAATACCAGGTATTTTATCGAAAATAATAAATAACAGTCGTGATAAATACTTAATTGTTATTGCTTCCAGTATTTTTATTTTCATTTTTTATATTTACTACTATTACAATAATAATTTAGCTTAAAAAATAAGATTTAAGCAAAAAAATAAATAAATCTATTTGCTGTGTTTAAATAATTGCCTATATATTGATTCTTAGTTAAATGAAAGAATATATACAAATAGTTTGTTTCCTGTAAATATAACCCTGATTCTTTCGCCATACGAGTTTCGACCATTTTATAGTCTCTTCAGTAGAGCTGTATCCAATTAAGAGCCACATTTTCGAAATTTATGTTTTATATAGACAGTTGTTTCCTGCGAATGTTGCTCTTTGTTCGATATAGCTCCACTAATGAACTAATAAGGTGGTCGAAACGCGTATGGAGAGAGAACCAGAATTTTATTTGCTGGAAACAAAGTGTTTATATAGATTCATTAGTTAAACTGCTTAAAAAAGTAATGAATATATGGGCAACTAATAATTTAGTTATTGTTCACCATCCGAAGAAGACAATGTGTAACGAAACAAATGTCATGTTTTTTTAAACATTAAAAACATAAAATAAGAATTGTGTTATTATCATTATTTACAATGAATCAAATATCAGCTACATCTATAAACTTGTTGAAAACTTAATTAAACTATACTATTATACATTCAAGTAAGCATATCTATGTTAATACAAAACAACAATATAACATAAAATAAATGTTTAGATCGCAAAATCAAATAATCTTAAGTCTCATGGACCATATGAACTCGAGCTACCATTATAATATACCGTTTGAAGTCACAATAGAGGATCGAATGAGTGAGGGTACTGGAGCTCGGATATATGGGTTACGACCAAGGAAAGAACTAACCCTTCCCCTTGGGAAATGCCCAACAGTGTTCCAGGCAGAAATATACGCAATCTTACGGTGCGTAGACGAGATAAACAGGAGAGGTTACAAAGGGAAGCAAATCCTCATTTACTCTGACAGCCAGGCAGCCCTAAGGGCCCTCAAGGGCCAAAAGGTATCATCGAGGCTGTTTTAGGAAGCTGGAAATTCTGACAAAAGACAACAGAGTTATGCTAAAGTGAGTACCAGGACACGAAGGCATACATGGAAATGAAAAAGCTGACGAGCTAGCTAGAGCAGGGTCAGTATCTCAATACATTGGTCCAGAACCGGCCTTTGGGGTGCCGCGGTGCGTGGCCCGAGAAGCAGTCAAAGAATGGATCAAAAGAGAACATAAAAACCACTGGATGACCAGACAGAGTTTAAACCACAGCAAGCTATTTATTGGGAATCCGGACCCGAAACTGGCAAAGAAACTACTACAAATGAGTAGAAACCAATTAAGGAATATTACAGGTATAATGACGGGACACATGGCCGTCAAAGTACATCTGAACAGAATGAATCTATATAACGGAAACCTCGGCTGCAGACTGTGTGGACAAGCCGAGGCAACGATGAAGCATATCATATGTGACTGTAAGTCACTGGTGAGATTTAGACAACAAACTTTCGGGTCAGTAAGATTGGAACCGAGAGAAATACTCACTCACTCCTTAGCAGGACTGTACAGATTGTGTGAGAGGGCTAGGTTGACAGAGTGGCTGTAATGTCTAGGGTGAGCACAATAGGCCTATTCTGGTCGCAGTGCATCCGGCTTTAGGACGGACCCGGGAATATAAAAAAAAGCATATCTATGTTCATACAAAACAACAATATAACATAAAATAATTGTTTAGATCGCAAAATCAAATAATCTTAAGTCTCTATAGAAGTTTTCCCTATGACAATATTATTTATATATGGTAGTCTTAATTGATAAACAAAAATTGGAAAGCTGTTTTATAGAGCTCTAAGGAGCTTATTTTGGTCATCCAGGCAGGTAACAAGCAACTTCAGAACCTTATTCTTAATATTACAAAATATTTTTAAATATTGAGGTCTTGTATAAGTTGAAAGAATCTTCAGATCTATGTTGGAGTCCCAAAAAAGAAATCACGCTGTAGTTTCAAAGCGGTTCAAAGTAGATGGTTGTCCAAATAATTAGGCTAAACTATAATTTTGATAGTATATGAGTGAATTCTTTTATTTTTTTTTAAAGTTCATGAACATGTTTTTATAAAAAAATTAAACTAATTCAAAAAATTTACAATAAAAGTTGGTATATGTAACAGAAAAGTAGAAGAACCAATACAACCTCATAAGATTTTTGTTTATATTCAGACTAAGAAAATATTCGAAGAACTTTTAATTTTTATTGAGATGTTTTGAATTAGTAATGATGGACTTTCAACCGTCTGCAATTTTAATATAAGCTTCAAATACAAGAATAAAAACAAAGAAATCAATACAAAAATGAGATGGGTAAAAAGAAAAGTTCTGAGATCTAATATAGACATAAAACCGCGAGGCAGACAGAATGATGTGAACTATAAGACGTGGTAAAATGATCTAAAAAAAGAGGGAAGAAATGGTTAGATCACATAAAAAATAGACAAAGAAATATTGTCAAAAATCTGTGAGCCTGAACAATCAAGAAGAAAAAGTCCACCTGGATGACGAACCGCGAAATGGGCTCACACAGCTAGTTATTCTCGTTCACAGAATTTTATCCCTGGTCAAACGAAGAAAAAAAGGAGGAAAATATTCTTAGAATACGAATGTATGAATCAATACTTACTTTTCAGAATTTGAAAGCCATAATATAATATGAATAATCTGATTATCTAGTTACCTAACTGAAAAGGGGAATTCGTGTACGCCTCCATTTTCGACTTTATTACAAAGGCTATTAAGTCACTCTTGCAATTTTAACAGTCGTGAATGTGAATCGTCGTGACATTCATTTTACAGCAGCTAGATTGAATATATAATCCCTTCCTATAGAATTAACGTTGTAACGTATATAATACAGCCACCCTTTCCCGTGTTATAAGTAACGCTTTGAAATTAATTTTGAAGTTAGGATAAAATTGGTAAAAGAAATATTATGTATATAGGATTACAAAACTCTCTTTAATACAATATTTATGAAAAAAAAATAGTAGTTTTAGTGAATTTTCCTTTCTATCAATAGTTATATTTATATTATATAACTACAAATAGATTGGGTATGAGCCATGTTGCAATAACTATGATTATAGCTACTTTTTTTAGCACAATCTGCATCAAAAGAACAGGTATAAAAGTGTTACTACAAAGCCTTTACACACTTTATTTGTTTAACTACAGGTCTGTGACTACGTGCAACTTGTTTATTCGGAGACCGAAGACAAGCCAACAAGCTTCAAGGAATATATTGAATAGGAATAGACATAGATAAGCAACGTGTGTAGATATAGTTAAATTATAGCAAATAAAAAGTGAACAAACTGGTGGAAAGACAAAATTAAATGAGAAAATTTTTATATAGAAAGGATATATCAAACACAAAACATAAAAAAAATAACAAACTAAAGAGATAAAAACTAATGCATCAAAGATGTTGGAAGTTGTATGGACAACTGTAGAAAAAATGGAAAACTCTCTTAAACAACAGGATTCAAAAAAATTAAAAGGGTATCACTCATACTGACAAGCAGGGCAACAAGATAATAGACAGATAGAAAGATTTCAATGAACTTTTGAACAGCGATATCGACAATGGAAATGTACACAAAGAAAAAACAGGAACAAATTTTAAAAAAAACTTAATACCAGCTGACAAATTAAGAGAGACTCTAGAAACAATAAACTTATAAACCTTAGCCTGGAGTAAGATGAAAGTACCTGCCGTTCCAATTTACAAAAAGGGAAATAACACTAACTGTATGAATTTCCGAGGAATTTCATGGTTTAATGTTGTTGGAAATGTATACAGAAAACTGTTGTATAAAACAAAATAGTAATAGAACAGAAACTAGAAATAGTTTTACTAAGGATCACTGTGTATAAGAGCTATAATAGAAAAAAAGGACTTAAAAAGAACAAACTTTTGTATTCATAGTTCTAGAAAAGGAAAGTTTTTCACTCAGTTAAAAGAAAAACCATGTAGAAAAGCAGAGGAGACTAGAAAATGAATACAATCAAATATTTATACATACATACACCTAACTAAATAGAAGCACACAACAGAACTTCACAATTGTTCATTACAATAAAAGGTGTAAGACAGGGAGAAGGCCTCAGTCAATTATTGTTAATAATCACATATATTAAGAGTTGTGAATAAAAATTCGAAAAATGTTATATAGGATGAAACGAAATGCAAACAGTAAGTCCTAAAATGATATTGCTTTGATGGTTAAATCACAGGATAGAAGTACAAAGTAAATATTTAAGGATATGAAAGTTATTAAATGGAAAACTGAGTTAACTGACTCCATAAACATAAAACTACAAAAAGCATACAACAAACGCAAGAATTGAAATACTTATAAATCATTATCACTGAAAAAGTTATTATAATATGATATTACCAAAAAATTAGAAAAAAAGGGAAAGACTGTATCAAGCATTAAGTAAATAATAAACTGATTATGGAAACCAAATCAGCAATATAAATTTAATATTATCCACATGCTGGTGCTGATCTATGACATTATTTTATTTTATGTAGTAAACATTTGAAATAAAGTGTTTGTTTATTTATTTATTGATTTGTTAATTTTTTTAAAGAGAAGAAAATGTTGTTTTATAAGAGAGACTGGTTTAAGCAAGGGATATTTCAGAAAAAAATTGGGTTTCAGAAGAATGGGCAAAAGCTAAAATAGTGAAATAAGAAGAAGGCAGGAAATCGCACCAATAACAACGCATAAAATAAAAAAAAATAAGCCCAGGTATGGTGGCTACATGAAAGTTATGGATAGCAGTCCAAAGGTGAAGAAATATGAAAAGCTAAAGAACAGTACAAACAAAAAATAACTGTAAGGAAACATTACATTACTGTTTTTCGGTCAATGAAAAAAGTATTTCTGAATATTGATATTACGCACTGGGTATAGAGGAAATTTAAAATGAACTACTGCGGAATATTTTATACTTAAGAGCCCCTTATTAGATGGTTAGCCAACATATCAGTTGCAAAGTATGTAGCGAGAAATTGGCATTTTGAGAATGTTTATTGGGAAGTGGACAACAAAATATTTATATTTGATTGATTGAATTCTATAGAAGACTAAGGTTAACAAGCCTTTATACCTCAGCCAAGTGACTTATTGCATCGCCTATTATATCCGTTCTATTTGTACAAGTTGGTGGCCTTAATCGGGTTTAGCAGACACTTCATTAGTTCAGGTTAATATAAACGTTCGGGTTTGATCGATCCTTGTAAGATAGAGTTTCGGATCATGAAATGAAGTGTAAAACTGTTTCGTTCTCTGCGTCATATAGTATACATGACGATTCTTCAATATAAATGCCCATTATATATAGAGATTTTTTTAATCTCCAGTGGCCGGCTATTAGTCCTGTCAACACTCAAAGCTGTTGTCTGCTTAAACACAGTATTTCGTGGCTTAACTTGACAAATGGTTTGTTTAGCAATAGTTTATTATCCCTAAAGTCCACATCGTGTTAATGTTTTATCCACCAGGATATGCACTCACGAATAGCACCCAAATTCTGGTTTTGGTCCAATAAATGAGGTAGCAAACTCATGTATGGCAAGTTTATCTACTCTTTCATTACCTAGGATACCCTAGTTTCCTAGTACCCACGCAAGAGTGACATTATGTTTTGCCAGGGCGATAAGGATTTGAAAACAGTACAAACATATTTAAATTTATATTTATGCTTTCGCAGTTGTTATTCCTTTGTTTTTTTCTGTACATCCCTTTATTGGTATGTATTTTATAACAAGTTATGTGAAAATTGCTTTCAACTTTTTGATTTATCGTTCTATAAAATTCGTTTTTGAAGAATCTAGGAAAATTTTACGCTTCATAGCAATAAATAATTTCCACCGTGTTCTATCATACCTTGCGAGATAATAAAATTTCACATAAAATTATATTCGCCACAGAGTTTTAATAGAGCAATATATTTGGGGAATCTACTCTTCCCACTCTATAATAGCAATTTTATTGCATTACCTGGGACACGAGAAGGGTGCCTTGATTATGGCAATTTTAAGATAAAACCAAAAGAGATTTTGAAATTTCAATTTGGCAGCAGTTTCGGGCATGAAATTGACGTCACGAGGAAACACATTAAATTGCTTGACATAGGAGAGAGTTGGACTCATTGTGCCGGTTAACGATTTTTGTAAATATTTTACGAATGAATAATTTACTATGTTTATATATAACGTTTAATAGCTTTTGTGTTTGTAAAAGCGTAGGCTGTCATTTTACTGAAATGAACTAAAAATAATCATATAAAATTGTCCTAAATAAGTGTTGCCAGTTATACATCAGGTCGGCAAAAACGTAATTTCCGTTTTGTAATATGAAATTAAACTCATTTTTTTTATAAAAATAATAATCTTTAATCAATTAAATATTTTCCATTTTACTCGATGACCTTTTGCTATCTTTCTTGAAGCTTCATGATTCTGCGCTTATAGAAATTTTAGTCATTTTCAGCAAAAAACTGAACCAAGTGCGATTAACGGTCATCATCATTTGTGAAAGTTTTACTATTCAAGGAATTTTGCAAACTTCTAAATAAATGGTAATCAGATTGTGCTAGTCAGAGTTGTATGGGTGATGCTATATCACTTCCCTACTAAGCTCCAATAATTTTCCACGAGTCACTAAAAATAACACAGGCTTCACCTTATCATGATGGAAGCATAATTACTTTACGATTTACCAATTCTATTTTTCTGTGATTGTTTCATACAGTTTAACTATTTTTTGACAGTAAATATATGAATTGAAGCAGCTAAAAATGCACAACACTTTTATAGTCCCACCAAATTGACAGCATAACCTTTTTAAAAAGTATTCAGTTTTAGATATGGTTTGTGTTGGTTCATCACGCTTGGACCAGCAACCTTATTTTCTTTACTCAAATAAAAAATTCGTTTCTGCACTCCATGTTAAAACTGACCCTAAAATAACAGTTACAAAGAAAATGACGTACAAATTGCTTCTAGTGTAAACTAATTGTGAATGATATCAAATGTCAAAAGAAAAAACATAACATTGACAGAAGTCCTTCAAAACAATTACAATGCTCTCTGTGTAAGACAACGAAAAATACTTTCTTGCCTAGTCAATACTTTTAGCAACTCCGAAAAACCAACGGAAAATAAATTTTACAATCTGACTAATTTTTGTTGGATTTTATATTTCTATTGTTATTTTATTTATATCTATTTTTACTCTCTCTTATCAAACTTAATATTTTTTAAGGCGTTAAAATCAGAGCTCACAAAGTATACCAGATTTCGGAACGACAATATAATCCTCATCAAAATTACAATTGAATTGAATAAATTATTTAAAATTGAAACCAAAAAAAGGGTTTTATATAGAAATTAATTTAATAAATGTAGATGTACTTGTTCATTTAGAACCTATTTGAAAAGTACTTCAAATTTATAACTTACAGAAAATATCAACAAACGAGACATATATAATTTTAGCTAAAAAAAGCACAGATTCAATAATGATAGAGAAATGAAATTGGTTAAAAATACCAAACTACCTAAAGTGAGTTTAGGAATAATCCATTCAACTACTGACGCACCGACTTCAAAGAAGTTCTTAGTAACTAAATAAATATTGAATCAATAAATTAATTTTAATGTAAAACATTTTATAATTTATTTTGCACTTTTTATCGTCGATTTAGTTTGCTTGGAATCGTTTGTTGTCGTTTGTGTTACTTTTCTTTTGTTAAATTAGACGTTTACAATGTTTTTCTACTAGATTAATCTTAGGTAGTAGGCCAGACATTTATTTTCTTCAGACTGCATGACATGTATATTGTCATTCAAAAAATATCTTTTTTTGCTGTATAATGATTAAAGATCCTTATTGTTGCCATTAAATAAATACTTATAATATATTGTTGTTTCAGGTTGGCAGTGTAAAAAACACTCGTTATATTACAGTCACATCAACATTCGAGAAGCACCTTGAAAATACCGAACCGACCCCCACATTCGGCCCAACTGAGCCGTTAACAGAAAATATTCTCGCAACGACAAGCAATTACGCCAAAGATAACAACTTGGACTCGAGCATCGCAACATTGCCTCCGATTTATCTCGCATCAGACGTCGCGACGCCTCCCTTAGAAACTCTTACAGAAACATTTAGCACGACACAGACAGTGCTAAAGACACACATTTTGCCTGTTATCCGTAGTGTCAATGACACAACTAGTTCCACTTTAGTGCAGACGTACTTAATAACTCGGTTAGTTACAGCTACGAAAACCCTTCCGCCTATGGAGGCGTATCATTTTAATCCCAGTAAGACGCTTAATGAGTTTAACAGTCGTTTGGATGAAGCCGGGTCTGAATTGCATCTCGAACTTGAATTTGGGGATAGCAACGAGCAGGACGAAGATGGATTGCCGCGAAAAGTTCTCCCCGCGGATTTAGATTTGGCTAATATTGGAACTGATTTTAAGCTTCCTGAGACTGATAAAGCTAAAATCGAGCAGGAATTGAAAAACAGAAAGGCACAGAGAAAGCCCTCATCGAACGATATTCAACAGAACTTAAGTCCTGATCAGTTACAACAATTGGCGTTGTTGAGACTTCTTAACCCAGCTGGTGCTCAGGGACAAGTGATAACAACCTCAAGGCCTGTAATTAAAATTGAAACTATTTACGAAACACATGTTTTGCCTGTAACGCAAGGACACAATACTATTCTAAGCACCATCTCTAAGATCAAAGGAACGATAACAAAAACTGACTATGAATTTGGAACCAGCACGATAGCTCCAGCTTTCCCACAAGCAATTCCTCCGATCCCACAAATTCCTCAAATTCCACAAATTCCTCAAATACCTCAACTACCTCAAATACCTCCAATTAATCCGTTCCAACAACCTCAACCTCAGTTTACAGTGACATCGTCTCCAGTAACTCAAAATACAGTAATAACGCAAACAAATAGCAAAATATTAAAGCTTACATTTGGAGCAAGAACGGCATTAACAACTGTGTTTTCCACAACCGTTATTCCAACGGTTTTAACGACTTACATGACTGCCTCAGTACCATTTGTCGCTCCTACAGCTGCTTTTCCAGGATATTTTCCAGCCCCTTATCCAGCATATCCTTATGTGGGTTAGAGTGTAAAGTTTAAAAGTAATTTTCTTTCGGGGAATTTTCGTTTAAAAATATGAACTTGATTGTCCCGTACACAACAGTTATTTTTTATTTATTTAAGACATAAAACATGCAGTGGTTTTCTCTTGAGAAATAAAAAAAACCAGAAGACTTATTTAACATTAAGTGTGACATTAAAACTTGAAAAAGTGTTTAGAAATGTGCTAACGGATGTACTTTTATTTATTTGACTAAACCAGTGTTACATATTTCACGAACTGATGCTTTAATATGTTTACTTTCTAAAATCAAGGAATGAAGTATGATTGTTTTTAGTATAAAGACTTGCTTTGTCCATTTTGTAAATATTCATGCAATTACATGTCATATCTGACCAGTTTTAGAATAATAAATGTAAATATGCAGATACGTTGACTTAAAATATATTTTGATATTACAGATAATTTTAATGAATATTATGTTACGGTAATGTATATAGATAGTATAAAAATAACACTTTTAAACCTTGCCAGGAACTTTAATAGGTAATATTTTAAAAAGGATTTTTTTTTCTACGACTATTAAATAATAGTTTTCTAATATATTTGTTTTTGATTAAATTAAAACATTTATTATCTAGATATAAATTCTCTAGTTTTAAAGATAAAATCAAAAACTCATCTTAAAATCAAAATATAACTCTGCATATAATAGTAGTAGAAAACATATTGTATTCTTTCTACTCAGATGTTATATTTGTTACTTATTTGGATAATTAAAGCCCCTTAAGTAATAATTATTATTACGAACTTGTTGAATAATATATTATAATGCGCTTAGAAAATATAAAAAAATATTTTAAATGACCATGAGAGATCTATATCTGAAGCAATTTTGTAAAATTATATAATATGTTATATTTATGTAATATTACTGCAAAAAAGAGAATATTTTCTCAGTGCATTTTGATATTAGTCATTTTATCATTTTATGTTTTTATCAATATAGTAGAAATATTTCAACTTTGAACTGACTTTTTTCGTTAATTAGATTATTGAAAACCAAGGTGCACTAGATTTAGTTTATTAATAATATACTAAATAGATATCCTACCAGTTTTAAGAAACCAGAGATAATAAATTTAGTTTTTTTTAATTGTTTTCATTTTTTGTATAAAATAGTTTTGCTCCAGCTGACAACAAAAGTCAGCAAACTTTTTAAAAAATTTTAATCTATGAAGCTGTTGTGATCCAACTTATTTTTTTTTTATTTTTAAAAAATTAAATTTAAATATTCCTGGTAATTTATTATACAGACTTCATTTTATTTAAAAAACAGGGAATTGTTTCAACTACATCGCTTTTTCAGTTAATAACTTAAATCTAATTGGAAACACTTTGTAAATTTTCATTTTTAGCTTTTGAAATTAATTTGTAAAATTAATAATATGAAAAATATAATTGTTCGGAAAGACGCAAAAACGCATAAGTGCAAATGTAGTTTTTTCCGGATGGGCTAATTTCTTTTTATAGGAAAATCTAGGTTTCTAGTTTTTATATTTTGATATTTTCTAGATATTCATTCCAAATAAAGCATTTATATTTCTTTAAAATTTCCAACGCTAAATTATATTTCAATTTCTACACAAATTCTAACTTAATAACTATATAAGAAAGAATTATCTATTTAAATAATAACATTTACTAGTCATATGGGATTCGTGGGGCACCATCACGCTAGTATTGCGTTCATTTAATATAAAAGAGCAACAAATGACACAGAAAGAATGCCAGGGGAGTTTAAGCGATTTCCTGATTATGTGCAATATTTTTTTCAATTTCTTTATAATATTTTCAGTATATTGAATTTTATAAGACATTCTATTGAGATTAGTAGTTTTAATTTTGTATTTGAATTATAAAATTCGAATAATAAAGAAATTAAGTACATTTTATTCTTTTTTTCATATCATTCAGGGGTTACCCGACAAATACTGCGAAGCTGCCAGCTGCACGTGATATGTATGCAAAAACATAATTCTGAAAATTACATAAACTGGAGTCATGATTGTTGTTGAACAGTTGGAGGTCATTTTCGAATTAATTTGCTACATAAACTCCAATTTCTACTTCCGAATTAGTTCATCTCGTCAGGATTTTGAGATATATAATCGATAAATGTTTTTTTTTTGGCTACAGTTACATCGTCCACTTTTGAGGCTATGTGCAGAATATACAAAATTTTAAATATAGCTTAGTAAATTTTAAAAAGCCAATATCGTTTTTTGCAAATTTCGATTAGTCATGAACACCAATAACATTTCTTGTAATTTTTGAGGTGCCATTTTGAGTCCGTCATTTTGCAAATGAAAATTTCAATTTTCTGACTTCATATTCGTTCTCAGCGATCTCAAAAATCCTCAAGGACAAATTTTTGAAATAAATGTATACACCAGAAAAATGTAGGCTTCAAAATGTTGATCTAAATGTTCATGATGCTGTTAGCATATATTTCATAACTTAAAATGGCCGTAACTTTGCAAAACATCGTAGATGAACCCTAAACAGCTTATTTTTAAGGCTAAGAGTAGTGTTAAATGATGCAATTGTACAAAAGACCAAAAAAATTCATGTATCCTGTATATAACTTCAAAAGTAGCCAAAAGAAACATTTTCCTTGTACATAACCTCAAATATCTTAAAATTCTGACGTGATGGACCAATTCTGACTTCGGATTCTAATTTTGCGTAGCTCTCCAACTACAAAACCTAGAACCTTGTGGAACATATATATATATATATATATATATATATATATATATATATATATATATATATATATATATATGTACTGGTATGTTTCCGGTTTTCAATCTGATCTCAGCTGGCATTTTCAAGTGATGCTCCTCGACGGCTGCTCGACTTAAATTCTAAATTTTACTTTTTTACCTATAAACCCCCAAGAGAAGGTATAGAATTTATTTCCTTATAAGTTGATGTAACTCAATTCTCGATTTTCTAAATCCTGTTGAATAATTATAAAAGTGGACATAATCGAATGGTGAATAAATTCTAGCATGTTGCTAATATTGGACGATAAATCGATCTTCTAAAGTCAATAACAATTTATAGCCTTTAATTCCTTTGCCTATTAAATTTTCTATGAAAAATTGGACTACATGAAATTCAGTGCCGCCAAAATTAAATTTTGTTTATATCGACCATAATCTCGTAAAAAATAAAAGCAAATCAATTATTATTCATTTGAATTTCATAGATAATATTACTGTTTAGTTATTTTAAATGGGATGTTTTATTCTTTATATACTAAACCATCAAATATAATACCTGGTACTTAGATCTATGTACATGTCATCACAATATGGTCTGCGGATTAGCCCTATTTCAAATATATCACATACAAGATGTCATTACAAGAAATGCCCCGTTAATGTTAAACACATTATCAAGGTGTAAGGCAAGCTAGCATTGTCCTCAGGTTTAACACCCTGCTGATACCGGTGCGATCAATTATCAATCATCTTCCTTATTTGCCCTATATATATAGCTAACGCCTATATGGATATATCATTAACACCTACACAATAGGTAGGTTATGAATAATTCAAAACTGGGCTATCATTATGTTTAGAAATTATTACAGGGTGAGTTTAAAATTTCACCCCCTCCCCTTTTGTGTAAAATAAAAAGTTTCAAATCTCCCTTAAAACATTATTTGGAATGTTTGGTGTAGATGTTTTTTATAAGGCACGGTGGCCGGTTAACCACCTAGTCGTAAACCTAGTTTACGTTAGTTTAATAAGGAGCTATTATTAGTAATAGAAAAAATTGAAAATCTTACACCCCTATCGTAAGCAAAGAAAAAAATGTGACTAAATCCGTTAAGTTTTAGAAATTCCTGAGTTAACATTTGTGAAGTATTAATTTATTGGGACTATGTGACACCCTTGTAAGATTTATGTTACTGTTCGTGCCACCCAATATACCATCTTACCCTGAGGTCCTCGATTTTCCAAAGATAGATTTGGGATGTAGATATATCTGCGTATACAAATCCCCTCTTTACAGAAAGCTGGGTTTTCAGTATCTTCTGTATTTCTATATTCCATCTTCCACACTAATGTTTCGTAAATATATTTAAATTCTATATTAAATAAAGCTTTCTGTTTAGATCAACATCTTATTTTAATTGTTAAGTTAATCCTAAATTTTTTTACTGGAATACTTTTAGTATCCTGAGAAAGTTATATTCTACAATGTCGCTAAATAAGTAAAACTGTGTGAAGCTACAAAATTAAAAACTACCGAAAAGAAACATTAAATTAAGTAGTGATTAAAAAAAATCTTCACTATACAAGTGTATTCCCAGCAAATGTCCTATTTGAACCTGCCTATGAAAATCCACGGGCGTGACAAAATCTACATATTTTAACCGAACAAAATCGACTGACACAAGTGAGTCCAATTATAAAAAAACAGTTTCAAATTATTCAATTCACTGGTCGAATCAAACATTCCATATTTCTGACAAATAACACAATTAGCTCGAATTAATTTCTGAATGATTTTGAGATTAAATATTGTACAGTATATGCTTTTTGAATATATTATCTTATTTTTCTGTTTGTCAAATGAATACCAAATACAAATTATTTTTCAACACGTACTAAACCTTTCATGTTAAAGGTACGCCAAAATAGTATTTATTTATAGGTAAATTAATGTGTATATATAGAAGAAACCGAATAAAAGAGCCTTATATTATAGGTATAGACATGCTTTTTTTTAATGTGAGGAAATTTGATTCCTTACTAGAACCAAACACGCCTGTCCTTATAACATGAGACTCTTTCATATATCATTTTATCATTTACTATACTGCACTTATTCATCCCAGTTACATCACTACTTTAAAACCAAAGTAATTGTATTTTTTCCATAGTTGTATTTTTGCTTTTCTCTCTTATAATTATAATAATTTTCTACTTATATTACAAAGATATAATTACACATATATTCAAATAATTGCTCAATATTTTTCTTATACAAATCTTTCCAACCTAGTTGCAAAATGAATTGAATAAAAAATCTAATCCAAAATATATTTTTTAAATCTTTCCATAAATCGTAAGCATTTTATAATTTTTCTTTCATAAATTTTTCTGACTTTTCTCATCGATTCTAAGCTTTTTAACATCGTTATAAAAGCACCAAATAAATTAAAAATATACAGATGTTATCTCCCAGTCTTTACCTGTCATACCAACTTAAAAATAAAATAAACACTGCGAATTTCAGTTGCGAGAAACCGGACATTTAAGCTGTTAAAGCTTAAGAACTTAGGAAATACAAAAAGTAGGCTGAAATCCTGGAAACAGCAGCGAGAAAAGCGATAAAGAAAATAAACTGGCGGGTTGAGATAACCAAGTACAACAACGGCTGTGTTTGGATTAGACAAAGTGAGTTATATAGATCCAATATACGGTTAGGCTGGGCAAATAAAATTACGCCGGTTTTTCTGAAAATGGTCATAAAATCCGTCTTAATTATGGTCGAAAAGATAAGGCTGGATTACTTCTAATATAGTGCCACAAATGGGATTTTTGTGTTGCCATCTGTTTTTGAGGATAAATTCTATAGAGTTTCTGGATTAATTTCGAAGCGGGTAATGTAAAACCTTTATAAACAAAAATTTAATTTAAGTGCCAATAAATCTGCCGAGAAAAAATAAATTCGTAAGTGTTATTCATAGCAATTGTAGTTCAGTGTTCTTTTTAATCTTTCGTAGAAATACCTTACGGAATTTTTAAGTAACATTTGGGAATACACAGCTTTTATTTGGCGGTTCTTGAATTTTAACTTATTTAGATGATCGTTACTTAATGGATATCCCTATTACGTAAATAATTTGTAATGAAATCAAAACTGTTTTATATCATCACTTTTTTGTTAACAAACTTAAGGAAATAGATATAATGTACATTTGGTAAATTTATTCACCAGTAAGCATTGCTCTGGTTGTTCCTTATTACAGTTCAGTTATAAAAATATGTAAACCTGAAAATTTGAAAATGGGTACTTGAACACCTTCAATAATATTTATTTCTTAACTTTGTCATTACCAGTACAACATCTGACGAAGTAGCAGTGCTGCAAATTATGCCATGTCTATTTGAAATATAATTTGGAATTAACAATTAAAGATCTGAATAGTCTTGGTTTGCTTACATATTATTTGCGTAACTTTTTTGTATAAACTAATAAAACATAATATCTATACATTTATTTTGCCAAATACTTCAAGCAATTGATAATTTTAATGTCATTAATTGGAAAACACTGTTCAGATAAGTATTTATTTTTTTGTTATAACACAAATTACGACAATATCATAAGCATAACAAACTGGCTGACTTGAAAATTTAACAATAGCACAAATATGAAAGAGTCAAAAATCCATTTCAAAAAATGCTCCGGAAGGTCTCTGAATGGTAGCAAGAAGTCTTCATGCACTTTTTGATAATTGCCGAAATTAAAAGGCAATTTAGTTACAAACCCTTTCTGGATAAGCTCAAGGAGGACAGTAATAAAAGTTTGTTATTTTAAAATTAGGGAAATTGGTGACAGTTTATGGAACTGTAAACATTTTATTTTTTTACTACTGAAATCTATTCAAAGTTGTTTTTTCTAGTTCAGGTTTCTTTTAGTTCTAATAAAAATATATTTTTTATTTCTCGAATTTTTTTCCAACATATTCTCATCCCCCTTTGTTATAAGCGCTTTGCCACCCCAAGAATGCGTGTCACACAGATGGAGAATCGCTGCTTTAGTTGAATGCCTCAGCACGTGGGCCACTGCGTTGGCTAAGGGGATTTTAGTTAGTATATATTTCTGCTTCTTATAATACTTTAATAAATTATATAGGATGGCTTCCGTTTTAATATTCTAACGTATTTCTGACAATTAAAGTTGATATTCTAAAAAGTTACCAAGATACCAAAAAAAGATGTAAACTGGTAAAGAGAAAGTTTCAAGAGCATCTGCCATTTTATTACTTTATTTTTTACCTGTATACTTTCCAACATCCAATAAAATAGACTAAAAAATGTAAAAATAATATACTAGTGTGTTTCCTTTGAATATAAAAAAGTTATATGGTATTTTAGCTTAAGTGTAATCTCAAGGTAACGTTAGGTAAGAAAAAATTTTTCAATTTATATATTAACAAAATACAAATACTTATTTCTGTACACTGTTAAAAATAACCTTAAATATAATGTATATTCATTAATTCAATTTACTGATTTTGTACCTTAAATCGTGAATAAGTTACATGTACTTTGAAATTAAAGCTTGGTACATTAAATTTAATTAAATGTTACCTTAAATTTCGATAAAGTAACTGAAAACATACCAAATTGAATGTATAATTACATGAGATCTAATGTAAAAAGTATTAAATTTAATGCATTAACATTAAATGTATTCAATAAAGGGTTTATAAAATTTGCTTACCTTAAAATTAATGTGATGTTTTTTCATAATGTAAGTATAGTATGCCCAAATTGCCTTTAGCTCAAAATAAAAACACTTTTTAAACACTAAAATAAATTATATAGATTGAAATATAAAATAGAGATAGAAAAATAAAGGTATTTATTTAAGTCTTAAATTGGTATTCTGTCTTAAAAATATAAGAATGAATATTTTTTTAAATGTCCCTTCGCCGGGACTGATTATATTGTATGTTATTTTTTTTTCTGTATATATATATATATATATATATATATATATATATATATATATATATATATATATATATATATACAAACAATCTCCCTTATCCCAATATATATTTTTTTCATATTTACTTGGGTTTTACCCAGATTTCAGTGGTATAAGGATAATAAAAACGTATTATGTCCCTTTGTGATTTGTGGCTCCCTTTCCTATTGACCTTATTTTTTGTACACGCGTAGTTATAACTTAAGTGCTTCTTGAGAAATGCGAAGGAAAAAAAGATGATTTAAAGAGAAATCACAACCCTTGTCAATAATGTTGTATGTTCTTTAAGACCCTTTTAATACAACAGGGAGGGTTTTCTTTATTGAGCGATTTTTTATAAGCGGATTCGAATTTCCGAATTAGATTTTATAAGGTTTTTCGTCACTATTAAATTATATCAGACGTGTTTTTAGCTATATAATAATAATTTTTTAGGAAAGCCAACTTCAAAAATGAATTAACACATGTTTTATATTGTAATTAAATTAATAATTGTAGATGTACCGATATACCACAAGATTTATTTTATTCATATTATTCTCGCTCTTATTTTCCCTCATTTGCAATTTGTATTTTAATGCACTACCCTATTAAAGTTAGAAGTATGAGCAACTTTCTGGTGTCAAAAACTATAAATCAATCTATTCTAGCAATTGTTTTCCAATGTCACTTTTTCCTGCAGTTTATCACGGAAATACGTCAACCTCCAACTCCGTACGTAAAAACTAAATTAGTTTTTTAATAAGTAATGAAGACCTTGTTTGCTGCAGGACGACAAAGGTATTAAACCCGCTAGTGGCGAAGTAGTGGTTAATTAACAGTTTTGCGCTAAAATTACAAAACAAAATAATGTAAACGAACACCGTAATCCCAATTTATTTTCCAAGCGGCGAACTGTATTATGTGCTACTGATGATGTGGCTAAAAAGCATGAATAATTAAAATTTTATGGAATATAAAATTTTCATTACTTAGATTTTATGGTCAAATAATAGAATTTATTCCAGCATGTAAACTCGTGGACGAATTTATCGAATATTTTTTGTTTTCACTGTTGTTTGCATTTATGCATGTTTTTTGATACCTTATTTTACACAAAATTACATTTTGACATCTATGTATTTGTCGTAAATATGCCAACGATGTTACGCCAGAAGTACAAGCTAATTTTCGACCACTCAAAATTTTAACGGGTGACAAACTCGTCAGTGGGTTCCACCGATGCCTTTCCCAGAGACTCTTGTTTACGTATTTAATTATTTTTGGATGTTATATTTGACGTCATTCCTTCTTAGGATCTATAAGTAAGATATTGCACCTATAGGCGGTCGTTCATAAAACAGTATCTCAAAAATGTAAAATATATTATTGTTTGTTTGAGAATGGCTAAACGAAAATTTAAAAACAGGTTTAAAGTCAAAGATTAAGGAGGAAACGTTCGTTACTATGTTCCTGTCTTAATTAAAAGTTTATTATTTGTCGTCTCAATAATATTTAAGTTTAAAGTAACTATATTTAATTCGAATTTGCTTTTTATTCTATTATGCAGAATACACCAACGGACACCCTAATAAAGCTGAAGCGGCAAAAATTATTACACTATATATCGAAAATATGGAAAAAATATAGTTCTTCTCATCAATGGAGAGATTTTTTACAGTATCAACCATTTTAAAAGGATATTATTAATTTTTTTTTTATGATTTCATCCGATTAAAACTTACCTTTGTTCACTTAAAATGTACAATATAATGTTTTTATAGTAAAAATATTAACACTTTTTTTTTAATTGACAGCAAAGTTTGGCACTACATTTAATTTAAATGAATGGAAGAGTTAAACAGGAAGATTACTTTCATATATATCAAAAAATATATTTTATAGAAACATAACATATTTTAAAATATCTTTCTAATACAGATTCTCTTTATTCCCATTTATAGACACAATAATTTTATTCATAATTAAGCCACTTTTAATAAGTTGGAAGTAAGCGGATTAACAATTAGTAAGTCTAAAATATTAAAATTAAGCAGTAGGTCGGGAAAAACTAGAATTTAATCAATTTTTTTACAAAATTGATAAAAAAATGATTTTGATTTAAAAAAATCGGCGTACAGATATTCAGTGAGCAAGAAAATTACTATTTGTCAATATTTATATTAAATTAGATTTTTTATCCGACTTCTAAAAAAAGGAAGTTCTAAATTCCATTACCAGGTCTTTTTTAATGTACTTACTTCGGAACGGCGGCACCGCTTCAAATGAAACTTTTTGTGTTATGTTCAGAAAATTGTTGCTATGGTCTCCTATTATTTTAGATGAAATTGGTGCAGTAAAATCCAAGATGGCGTTTATAATATGGCGAAAAAAAAATCGTTTGATTTTCTCTAAAATTGATATGGGGGAGTTTTCGGTGTCAAAGATAACGGATATAAAATTATTTTTGATATTCTATATGGCAGATCCAATATGGTGGAATAAAAGTTTTAGATCACTCGATTTTTCCCAAAATTGGTAAAGATGGGTTTTTGAAGGTGTAAAATACGAATTTAAAATTATTTTTAAAAAATTCAGTATAACAGATCCGAGTTTGGGATTTTCTAAGAGTGGAAATCATAATAATTATAAATAAAGTTGTTTTCGAAAGTGTAGAAAAAGATTAGATTAAAATTTTAAAATAATTTTTTTGGAAATTCAATATGGCTGATCTAATATGGTGGGATCAAATGTTATTCACATTTTTCAAAATAGGTATTAGGCGGTTTTCGGAATTGTAGATTACGATTTTTTACAATTTAATATTACAGATACAATATGGGGGACTAAATTTTTATATATTTCCCAATTTTATCTAAATTAATATTGGAGGTTCTTGGGACATATATTACGGATCGTAAATAAATTTTTGCAAACTCAGTATGCTGGATAAAATTTGTCGAATTAAAAAATTACACTTATGACTTAAGTGGTTTCAATATCGGTGTTGGGGGTTTTGGGGGCCGAGATTACGTAACTAAAGTTAATTTCTTAAAATTCAAGATAGCGGATTTATTATAGCAGACTAAATATTTGTTGGGTACAATTCTCAAAATCAAAGAATTTTCTGTTGTTCAATTTCAAGAGTCTACAATTTTGGATGAAATGGATATTTTTTCAATTCAAACAAAAATCAAAAAATACTTATTTTTATATGAAAATGAAATTTGTTTGAAGTCGGAGGCAAAATATGACTAAATGAAACAAATAACTACTAACACAAAATATATACAAGCCACGGCAAGACCGCCATTAAAATAAAATATTTGTTAACCTTTTTACGTGAAAATCATATTGTCGGGTATTAATTTGGTGCCGACTTCAAAAAATTAAAATTTTCTATTTTTGGCTTTTTATTGCTTTTAGAGAAGTCTTTCAATTTTTAGTCGCTAAGCAAATCTTAAATTTGTAAAAATTACAATGGGTGAATTTACTTATATTAAAGACCTATTTTCAGGTCAGTTTAATCTCACTTTTTACTTAAATATATAAAATATTTGCGAACAACACATGTCAAAAGTGCTTTTATTTAAAACATTTTGTTTGGTAGTTATACATAGATATCCACTTTTTCTCGCATGTTCCATAAAATCCAATAATTTTTTCAGTTTAAACTCGAACGAATATGAGAATTTAACATTGTTAAGTCAGGCGAGGTGTATACTTTTAGCTTGGAGCGTTGTTTACAGCAAATACCAATTAGCACTTTTGATATGCATGGGCTAATGCATCCAGAAAACTCTATTATAAACTGAGCGATGTGCAAATGACCAATTTGAACTGATCGAAAGTAGTAAATTTAAAAGCTATTTAAAGGTAGAATAAAAATTACAAAAGGATGGGTTACGAGAGATTCAAATGTTCACAGTAAATTTATTTTAATTATGAAGTGAGATGCTTGAATCCAGTTTTCAGAATATTGTATAGAATATTCGCAACAAAGTTTTGTTAAAACATTTTCACAGTTGATATATGCAAAGATATTAAAAGCTCAAAAGACAAAAGCCGTCGCCTCTCACCTTATTTTTAAAAAAACAGATAAGAAAAAGAATATATACAAACAGTTTATTTCCTGCAAAGACAAATCTATTTCTCTCTCCATAAGGGTTTCAACCACCTAATGGTCTCGCCAGTAAAGCAGTATCAAACCGACAGCAATATTAGCAGAAAACAATTGTCTATATAAAATATATATTCCGAGACTTGTCGGCAGGATACTGAAACCAGTCGAACGACATCTATACGTTCATCGAAGTAGTGCAAAACTTAAAAATTAAGATTTATGACAAATAAATAAATCTTTTTTTGTTACGTGTTTAACAGTTATCTCCTGTAAATATCGCTTTTGGTTTATTGTTTATCCACTGATAAGATTATTAGGTAGTCGAAACATGTATGGACAAAAGACCAGAGTTGTAGTTGCAGGAAATAAACTGTCAGTATTGTATATTCTTCCTTTAACTGCCCACATATATATATATATATATATATATATATATATATATATATATATATATATATATATAGTTTCCTTCAACTACTTAAAGGAGAATAGTAGAAACTTGGTAAGCTAATTCTATGGCAGTAATGATTTCTTTATTTCTTACTGAAATTGTAATTTTTTCTGAATCGAGTTCTTTAGTTTGTTTCTTTTAATAATTCAGATTTAATATATTACTCTCACATTGTTACTATTAGCTAAAGGAAACAATTATTTAAGGAAACCATTTAAACAAATTACAAAAACACGATTGCCGCAAATAAAGAGAAATATTTAAATGTATTAAAACTAAGAAGAAAAAATATATTTAACAGGAAACAAACTTATTTGATAAGTCATAAAATATTTACGAACTTCGTTAAAAGAAGTGAGATTAAAAATGTCGAGGATCCTTTAAGGTTCAGGCAACTTTTTACTTTCACGAAATGAGATTTTATGTTTATCTGAATAGAATGCAATTAAAAAGGACCTGTTATATAAGAAGATAATGACGTAATTTTCAGAAGCAATATTCAAATTTCTTATCCTGAAAAAAATAAATCCCTGCTGGATAATTTTAAAAGATTAAATAATTTTGATGTTTAATATTTCTTATTTTGTCACGATTTTATTTTTAAATTACCAACGTTAAAAAACAACAATAATAATAAAATTGTCTCACCTGCATTTTTTTAGGGTGGTTAATTAGACGAATTTTCTTATCAGTGAAACAAAGTTAGCTCCAATAACAATATATATTTCCCAGATGTCTGCCTAATCTATTCCCGTAAGTAGTATAATCACAAATTCCTAATCCAACTGTAACTTTAGACATGAGTAATCTAATAATAGTTACATACTACTTCTGATTTTTCATACGTTGATATGCTAAAAAATGAGACAAATTAATAACACATTTGGTCTAGATTAAATTTCCTATATTGTTTTAGCTAAACCAAGCTACAAGGGCGTAATACCTACCTCACTATATTTTCAGTAATCAAAGTCTGGATATTTTTATATACTAATTCTACAATTTTTAGTAATTTATACAGGGTGATACGGGAGGAACGGACCAAGCTCCAGGAGTGTATTGTACACGAAAAAAATAATTTAAAACACTGATATGTTCTAATCCCACTTTCATTTCTTCTTAAAAAATAGCGTCATTGCAAATTAACAAAATGTCTTACCATTAACTTGTTTTAGTCATAACGTTCTTTAAATAAATGTTAAAGCATGTCATTTATTTTGAATTAGTGCATCCTGAGTATTGACTTTTACTTCGTGTACCTCGTTGGTTATTAGCTAATTTTTTTTTATTTATAATTATAATGAATTTAGACGAAGTATTTTTGACAAACTTAATTAACAAGGATTTGCAGTAAGCAGTAGATGTGTAGATTATGGTCGTATTCGAACATAAAACTATAAAAATATAATTATAGGCACTTTGAATATCTGACAATGACATCACTGTCAAAATATGAACTGAAAGTTCAGATAACTCATTCATTTGACTGTTCACTTCACGTTTTCTACGATATAATCCCAGGACGATGGTCCTAACTTTTGGCTTCTTTCTGGGACATAAACATTTTTTTAGAGTCGTATTATTGCATTTTTTTTATTTAATTTTAAAATTAGACTAATTTTGCATTTTTTTCTTTTGTAAAAGTTTTGTGGAGCATACATATCTTGCAATATATTGACATGAGGATAGACCTTCCTATGTTGGCTGTAATTTGAAGTTTTCCCATCACCCAGAAAATGCCCCAGCAATTCAAAGCTACCCGAAACTACAATGTAGCCTTCATAATTGTCAGTCTATAATGATGAATTAAATATTTAATAATATTTTATTTAGAACAAAAACCCACCTTTGCCTTAGCCCTATTCATTCAAATATATATTGTCTTTTTGATTAACTCTGGCCAAATTTAATTGTGAGGTTAAAATTTCCTTTTTAAAATTGTGCACTTAACCATATTGAACTTTCCTGACCAGAGAGGTTCACTTAGATAGTTTTTTAGTTTTACAGAAAAGCGTCAAATAAACCAGCAAAGTAGGTTGGAACTCGAGTACCCTTTTTCATATGTCTTCAGCTCCAATGTGCGTGGTAGAGTGTTTGTAAACCAAATTCCCCCAGATAAACATTTTATCAGTTAAGGAATTTGTAGATTACACAATGACAGGTACCTTTTAGATACGTTTTACTATGTTGATAATACTAAAAACATAAAACAAGGCAGTAGTATAGTATATTAGATTTCCACCATACTTCAGCAACAGATAGTTTAAATAAAGAAAATAGGTAATTTAGACCAGCAACAGGTCTTTAAGATGGTTTTCATGGATTCGAGCAAGACTTTTACAAACGATATGCCGTCTCTATGCATATGATTTAAGATGGTCGATCAGGAATTAAGTGAAATTGCTGTAAAAGGAATATTATAGTTAAATACCAAATAAATTTATTCTCTGCAGATACATCTCAACATGCTCCAGTAAAAACAAAAGGTATTTTTTTTCTCAGAGAAGGCAATCAGCTAGTTTTTGAAAAAACTCAATAGAACGAAGCAAAGTACCTTGATCACTTACAGTCAGTAACGAAAAACGAAAATTTATAATTTTCACCACAGAAAATCTTCAAATAATAAATGTTTGATAAATGATTAAATTTGGCGGAACAAACCAACCGGAATAAGGTATATTGACTTAATTGAACTAACAAAAATAATCCAAAACTCTTTTAAACTAAATAAATTAAGTTATAAATAAATCATAACCTTTTTTCTTTTCATTAAAACACTCTTTTTGAACACAATATCACATGAATATGGAAAAATAGTCTAGTGAACTGACTTTTACCAAAGATTATTATAGCTTAGCGTTAGCTATAATAATCTTTGCTTTTACTTACGATTGATAATCATTCAAGAATATTAGATTAGTGAATTATGGAACGATGAAACTACTAGGTAGTTTTGGACCCTCTATAGATTTAAAACAGGTGTAACATTCTCATCTTAGAGACAAAAAAACAAGTGGTGCATTTACAACAATCTTCAGCAAGCTAGCTAGAATATATTGCCTTATTAGGAAAGCGATGATAATATGACTATTTAGGTCAATTGCCAGCCCTTCTCTTTCTTTTACAAATACTACGTCAAACCATCAAGGAAAGGTAAAATAGTTTAACCCCTGTGATTCTTTCTTAGTACGCGTTTCGATTACCTCTTATCAATAGAGAGACTATACAGAAAGCTAACGAGGTTTGTACTAACGATATTTTAGCTTGAATAAAATTCTTGGTTTAAGACATCAGAATGCACACTTTATTTGCAAAAAACGCATAAATAAATTTGATAACATCGGTAGTTGAGCATCGTGAATGATCTTGAATGTCAGTCAACATATTTCTTATAAAATTTAAAAAAATTTTATAATAATTCGTCTTAAATGGGAAATAGTTCCTCCTTTGTGTTGTATAAATTAATAAAAATAATGTAAATTGCTCTGCATTCTATTGTACATTAATTTAACTTTTAATCCGAATTTTAGCCTAATAAAGTTATTGTAATTTATGCTATTTTTCCAACAAATAAAATAAACAAAAGTAAAACTCGGTTATCTAATGGTATAGAGTAAGAGTGCAGTTTGTTATAAATTATCAAAGTTGCTTTTAAAATAAAAGTTTGCAAATGCAAAATTAAAGTTTTCCTGTGCACGTAGAATGCATTAAAACAGTTTACATGATTTATAAACTTAAATGCAAAAGTAACGTAAAGCAAAATTTGCACCAGCAGCACTTTTGAGCAGGTGGTGGTAACGAGGTAAAATATTTTTAATAACTTTGGCAGAAAATTAAAAACTGACTTACGTTTATTTTTCTATACACCTACGTTTAATTCTATATATGAGTATACTAGGAGATTATAGATTCGTTAACCAATTCACACTTTCTCCACATTCCAACTTACAGTAAATTCTTAAAAAAGTAAAATAGTTGTTGCGCCTTTATATTGTAATAACATTCGTATAACCATTGACTAAATAAACACAGGACTTTCACCACTTATGGACGCTTTGGCAACTATTCTTGCTATTTTTGGTGAGAGCGCAAGATGAGAAATTCCAAGTATTAAATCTAACTCATTCAACAAATTTTGTTATAGTAAATAATAATAAAAGAGCAAGACATGAGGAGATGCATTGTTGCCGAGTAAGATAGAATATCTAAAATAAGGGTATAAGTTTTTAATCCCTCCGTTTATAATTCATTTAAATTTACAAAGCAAATAGTACCATGAATTTGACGATCATTTTTATTTATACTAATGAGTTTTTATGGACATGAAACACTACTATATAATATCCATTTAGATTTCACCGGTAATATACTCGGAGGAGTTTCTAAATTCGAACGGTATATATATATATATATATATATATATATATATATATATATATATATATATATATATAATATATATATATATATATATATATATATATATATATATATATATATATATATATATATATTTATTATAGCGCTAACAATTTATTTTAAGGGTGTACATCCACTGACGTTAAAAAAAGAAGTTTTCTTGTTATTTTAAAAATTCACTATGCATTTTTGAGGTCACCCAGCACTCAGGGATTTTAAGAGAAGCTTCAAAAGTGTCTTAGGTACCTGTAGAAATTTCATAGTTCAACAATTATAACGCTAACAATTTAATTTATGGGTGTATATCCACTGACGTCAAAAAAAGAAATTTTCTTACAATTTTAAAATTCACTATGCATTTTCAACGCCACCCAACACTCAGAGATTTTAAAGAAAGCTTTAAAAGTGTTAGAGTATCTGCAAAAAATTCACAGTTCAACAATTATAACGCTAACAATTTATTATAAGGGTATTCATCCACTGACGTTAAAAAAAGAAGTTTTCTTGTTATTTTAAAAATTCACTATGCATTTTTGAAACCACCCAGCAATCACTGATTTTAAGAGAAGCTTTAAAAGGGTTTTAGATATCTGTAAAAAATACATAGTTCAACAATTATAACGCTAACAATTTATGTTAAAGGGTTAAAGGTGTACATGAACTGACGTTAAAAAAAGAAGCTTTCCAGTTATTTTAAAAAATCACTATGAATTTTTGAGGCCACCCAACACTCAGGGATTTTAAAGAAAGCTTAAAAAATGTCTCAAGTATCTGTAAAAATTCATACTTCAACAATTATAACGCTAACAATTTATGTTTAAGGTGTATATCCACTGACGTTAAAAAAATAAGTTTTCTTGTTATTTTAAAAATTTACTTTGCATTTTTGAGGCCTCCCAGCACCCAGGAATTTTAAAGAAAGCTTTAAACTGTTTCAGATCTCTGCAAAAAATTGATAGTTCAACAACTATAACGCTAACAATTTATTTTAAGGGTGTACATCCAATGACGTTAAAAAAATAAATTTTCTTGTTAATTTAAAATTCACTATGCATTTTTGAAACCACCCAGCACTCAGGAATTTTAAGAAAAGCTTTAAAAGTATTTTAAGTATCTGCAAAAATTCATAGTTCAACAATTATAACTCAAAAAATTTATTTAAAGGGTGTACATCCACTGACGATAAAAAAAGAAATGTTCTTGTTATTCTAAATTTCATTATGCATTTTTAAGGCCACCCAACATTCAGGGATTTTAAAGAAAGCTTTAAAAATGTTTTAGGTGTCTGCAAAAAATTCATTGACCAACAATTATAACGCTAAGAACTTAATTTAAGGGTGTACATCCACTGACGTTAAAAAATAAAATTTCTTGTAATTTTAAAATTCTCTATGCATTTTTAACGCCACTCAGTACTCAGGGATTTTAAGAGAAGCTTTAAAAGTGTTTTCAGTATCTGTAAAAAATTCATAGTTCAACAATTACAACGCTTACAATTTATTTTAAGGGTGTACATCCACTGAAGTAAAAAAACACATTTTCTTGTTATTTTAAAAATTAGCTATGCATTTTCAAGACCACCCAGCACTTAGGGATTTTAAAAGAAGCTTTAACAGGGTTTTAGGTATCTGTAAAAAATTCATAGTTCAACAATTATAACGCTAACAATATATGTTAAAGGTGTACATGCACTGACGTTAAAAAAAGAAGTTTTCTTGTAATTTTAAAAATTCACTATGCAATTTTGAGGCCACCCAGCACTCAGGGATTTTAAAGAAAGCTTTAAAACTGTTTCAGGTGTCTGTAAAAAATTCATAGTTCAATAATTATAAAGCTAACAATATATGTTAAAGGTGTACATGCACTGACGTTAAAAAAAGAAGTTTTCTTGTTATTTTAAAAATTCACTATGCATTTTTGAAGCCACCTAGCACTCAGGGATTTTAAAGAAAGTTTTAAAACGGTTTCAGATATCTGCAAAAAAAAATCATAGTTCAACAATTATAACGCTAACAATTTATGTTCAAGGTGTACATGCACTGACGTTAAAAAAAGAAGTTTTCTTGTAATTTTAAAAATTCACTATGCAATTTTGAGGCCACCCAGAACTCTGGGATTTTAAAGAGAGCTTTAAAACTGTTTCAGGTGTCTGTAAAAAATTCATAGTTCAACAATTATAACACTAACAATTTATGTTAAAGGTGTACATCCACTGACTTTAAAAGAGAAATTTTCTTGTTAATTTAAAAATTCACTATGTTTTTAAGGCCACCCAGCACTCAGGGATTTTAAAAGAAGCTTTAAAAGTGTTTAGGTATCTGTTAAAAATTCATAGTTCAACAATAATAAGGCTAGCAATTTATGTTAAATGTGTATATGTACTGACGTTTAAAAAGAAGGTTTCTTGTTATTTTAAAAATTTACTATGCATTTTTGAGGCCAACCAGCACTCAGGGATTTTAAGAGAAGCTTTAAAAGTGTTTTAGGTATCTGTAAAAGATTCATAGTTCAACAATTATAACGCTAACAATTTATTTTAATGGTGTACATACACTGACGTTAAAAAAAGATATTTTCTTGTTATTTTAAAAATTCACTATGCATTTTCAAGACCACCCAGCACTCAGGAATTTTAAAGGAAGCTTTAGAAGTGTTTTAGGTATCTGTAAAAAATTCATAGTTCAACAATTATAACGCTAACAATTTATGTTAAAGGTGTACATGGTCTGACGTTAAAAAAGGAAGTTTTCTTATTATTTTAAAATTCACTATGCATTTTCAAGGCACTCAGGGATTTTAAGAGAACCTTTAAAAGTGTTTTAGGTATATGTAAAAAATTCATAGTTTAACAATTGTAACGCTAACAATTTATTTTAAGGGTGTACCTCCACTAACATTAAAAAAAGAAATTTTCTTGTTAATTTAAAATTCACTATGCATTTTTAAAAGCACCCAGCACTCAGAAATTTTAAGAGAAGCTTTAAAAGTGTTTTAGATATCTGCAAAAAATTCATAATTCAACAATTATAACCCTAAAAATTTATTTTAAGGGAGCATATCTACTGACGTTATAATAAGAAAATTTCTTGCTAATTCAAAAATTCACTATGGATTTCCAAGGACACCCAGCACTCAGGAACTTTAAGAGAAGCTTTAAAATTGTTTTATTTATTTTAAAAAATTCATAGTTCAAAAATTATAACGCTGACAATTTATTTTAAGGCTGTACATGCACTGACGTTAAAAAAAGAAGTTTTCTTGTTAATCTAAAGATTCACTATGCATTCTTGAGGCCACCCAGAACTTAGGGATTTTAAGAGAAGCTTTAAAATTTTCTTAGGTATCTGCAAAAAATTTATAGTTCAACAATTATAACGCTAACAATTTATGTTAAAGGTGTTCATCCACTGCCGTTTAAAAAAGAAGTTTTCTTGTTATTTTAAAAATTCATTATGCATTTTTGAAGCCTCCTAGAACTCAGGGATTTTAAAGTAAGCTTTAAAACTGTTTCAAGTGTCTGTAAAAAATTCATAGTTTAACAGTGATAACGCTAACAATTTATTTTAAAGGTGTACATCCACTGATGTTAAAAAAAGAAATTTTCTTGTTATTTTAAAAATTCACTATGCATGTTTGAGGCCACCCAGTACTCAGGGATTTTAAAGCAAGCTTTAGAACTGTTTCAAGTGTCTGCAGAAAATTCATAGTTTAACAATTGTAACGCTAACAATTTATTTTAAAGGTGTAAATTCACTGACGTTGAAAAAGAAATTTTCTTGTTAATTCAAAAATTCACTATGCATTTTCAAGGCCACCCAGTACTCGGGGATTTTAAAAAAAGCTTAGAAGTGTTTCAGGTATCTGTGGAAAATTCATAGATCAACAATTATAAAGCTAACAATTTATTTTAAGGTTGTACATCCACTGACGTTGAAAGAAGGGATATTCTTGTTATTTTAAAATTTACTATGCATTTTTAAGAACACCTAACACTCAGAGATTTTAACAGAAGCTTTGATTTAAGTGTCTGTGAAAAATTCATTGCTCAACAATTAAAACGCTAACAATTTATTTTATGGGGGTAAATCCACTGACGTTAGAAAAGTAATTTTCTTGTTATTTTAAAATTCACTATGCATTTTTAAGGCCACCCACCAATCAAGGATTTGAAGACCAGCTTCGAAAGTGTTTTAGGTATCTGCAAAAAATTCATAGATTAGCACTTAAAACGCTAACAATTTATTTTAAGTGTGTACATTCACTGACGTTAAAAAAAAATTCTTATTAATTTAAAAATTCATTATGCATTTTAAAGGCCTCCCAGCACTCAGGGATTTTAAAGAAAGCTTTATAAGTGTCTGAGGTATCTGCAAGAAATTCATAGTTTAACAATTATAACGCTAACAATTTATTTTAAGAGTGTATATCCACTAACGTTAAAATAAGAAAATTTCTGGCTAATTTAAAAATTCACTATGGATTTTTAAGGCCACTCAGCACCCAGGGATTTTAAGAGAAGCTTTAGAATTGTTTCAGGTATCTTCAGAAAATTCATAGTTCAACAATTATAACGCTGAGACAATTTATTTTAAAGGTGTACATGCACTGATGTTAAAAAAAGAAGTTTTCTTGTTATTTTAAAAACTCACCATGCATTTTTGAGGCCACCTAGCACTCAGGAATTTTAAAAGAAGCTTTAAAAGTCTCTCAGTTATCTGCAAAAAATTCATAGTTCTACAATTATAACGCTAACAATTTATTTTAAAGTTGTACTTCCACTGACGATAAACAAAAATTATTGAAGCCGCCCAGCGCTCAGGGATATTAAGAGAAGCTTCAAAATTGTCCAAGGTATCTGTAAAAAATTCATAGTTCAACAATTATAACTCTAAAAATTTATTTTAAAGGGGTATATCCACTGACGTTAAAAAAAAATTTATTGTTAATTTAAAAATTCACTATGCATTTTTGAAGCCACCCAGCACTCATAGATTTTAGGAGAAGCTTTAAAAGTATCTTAGGTATCTGCAAAAAATTCACAGTACAACAATTATAATGCTAACAATTTATTTTAAAGAGGTAATTCCACTGACGTTAAAAAAAAATTTATTGTTAATTTAAAAATTCACTATGCATTTTCGAAGCCACCCAGTACTCAGGGATTTTAAGAGAAGCTTTAAAAGTGTCTTAGGTATCTGCAAAAAAATTCATAGTTCAACAATTATAACGCTAACAATTTATTTTTAAGGGGTACATCCACAGACGTGAAAAAAAATATTTATTGTTTATTTAAAAATTCACTATGGATTTTCAAAGCCACCCAGCATTCAGGGATTTTAAAAAAAGCTTTAAAAGTGTCACAGGTATCTGTAAAAAATTCATAGTTCAACAATTATAACGCTAACAATTTATTTTAAAGGGGTACATCCACTGACGTGGAAAAATTTCTTTATTGTTTATTTAAAAATTCACTATGGATTTTTAAAGCCACCCAGCACTCAGGGATTTTAAGAGAAGCTTTAAAAGTGTCTTAGGTATCTGTGAAAAATTCATGGTACAACAATTATAATGCTAACAATTTATTTTAAAGAGGTACTTCCACTGAATATAAAAAAAAATTTATTGTTAATTTAAAAATTCACTATGCATTTTTGAAGCCACCCAGCACTCAGAGATTTTGAGAGAAGCTTTAGAAGTGTCTTAAGTATCTGCAAAAAAATTCATAGTTCAACAATTATAACGCTAACAATTTATTTTAAAAGATACATCTACTGACGTGAAAAAAAATATTTATTGCTTATTTAAAAATTCACTATGGATTTTCAAAGCCACCCAGCATTCAGGGATTTTAAAAAAAGCTTTAAAAGTGTCTTAGGTATCTGTGAAAAATTCATAGTACAACAATTATGACGCTAACAATTTACTTTAAAGGGGTACATCCACTGACTTTAAAAAATTTTTTATTGTTAATTTAAAAATTCACTATGCATTCTTGAAGCCACCCAGCACTCAGGGATTTTAAAAGAAGCTTTAAAAGTATCTTAAGTATCTGTAAAAATTTCATAGTTCCACAATTATATCGCTAACAATTTATTTTAAAAGGGTACATCCACTGACGTTAAAAATTTTTTTTACTGTTAATTTAAAAATTCACTATGCATTTTCGAAGCCACCCAGCACTCAGGAATTTTAAGAGAAACTTTAGAAGTGTCTTAGGTATCTGCAGAAAATTTATAGTTCAACAATTATAACGCTAACAATTTATTTTATAGGAGTACATCCACTGACGTTTAAAAAATTTTTTTGTTAATTTAAAAATTCACCATGCATTTTTAAAGCCACCCGGCACTCAGGGATTTTATAAAAAGCTTTAAAAGTGTCTTAAGTATCTGTTAAAAATTCATAGTTCAACAATTATAACGCTAAAAATTTGTTTAAAAGGGGTACTTCCACTGACGTTAAAAAATTTTTTTATTGTTAATTTAAAAATTCATTATGGATTTTCAAAGCCACCCAGCCCTTAGGGATTTTAAGAAAAGCTTTAAAAGTGTTTTAGGTATCTGTAAAAAATTCATAGTTCAACCATTATAACGCTAACAATTTATTTTAAAGGGGTATATTAACTGACGTAAAAAAAAAAAATTATTTTTAATTTAAAAATTCACTATGCATTTTTGAAGACACCCAGCTCTCAAGAATTTTAAGGAAAGATTTAGAAGTGTCTTAAGTATCTGCAAAAAATTCATAGTTCAACAATTATAACGCTAACAATTTATTTTAAAGGAGTATATACACTGACGAAAAAAAAAATTTTTTTATTGTTAATTTAAAAATTCACTATGCATTTTCGAAGGCACCCAGCACTCAGAGATTTTAAGAGAAGCTTCAAAAGGGTCTTAAATATCTGTAAAAAATTCATAGTTTAACAATTATAACGCTTACAATTTATTTTAAAGGGGTACATCCACTGACGTTTAAAAAATTTTTTATTGTTAATTTAAAAATTCACTATGCATGTTCGAAGCCACCCAGCACTCAAGGATTTTAAGAGAAGCTTTAAAAGTGTCTTAGGTATCTGCAAAAAATTCATAGTTCAACAACTATAACATTAACAATTTATTTAAAAGGGATATATCCACTGATGTTAAAAAATTTTTTTATTGTTAATTTAAAAATTTACTATGGATTTTGAAAGCCACCCAGCACTCAGAGATTTTAAGAGATGCTTTAAAAGTGTCTTAGGTATCTGTAAGAAATTCATAGTTCAACGATTATAACTTTAACAATTTATTTTAAAGGGGTATATCCACTAACGTGAAAAAATTTTTTTATTGTTAATTTAAAAATTCACTATGGATTTTGAAAGCCACCCAGCACTCAGAGATTTTAAGAGATGCTTTAAAAGTGTCTTAGATATCTGTAAAAAATTCATAGTTCAACCATTATAACGCTAACAATTTATTTTGAAGGAGTACATCCACTTGCGTTAAAAAAAAATTATTGTTAATTTAAAAATTCACTATGCATTTTCGAAGCCACCCAGCACTCAGGGATTTAAAAAAAAGCTTTAAAAGTGTCTTATGTATCTGCAAAAAATTCATAGGTCAACAATTATAACGCTAACAATTTATTTTAAAGGGGAATATCCATTGACGTTAAAAAAAATTTTTATTGTTAATTTAAAAATTCACTATGCATTTTTGAAGCCACCAAGCACTCAGGGATTTTAAGAGAAACTTTAGAAGTGTCTTAGGTATCTGCAAAAAATTCATAGTTCAACAATTATAACGCTAACAAATTATTTTAAAGCGGTAAATCCACTTACGTTAAAAAAATTTTTATTGTTAATTTAAAAATTCACTATGCATTTTTGAAGCCACCCAGCACTCAGGGATTTTAAGAGAAGCTTTAAAAGTGTCTTAGATATCTGCGACAAATTCTTAGATCAACAATTATAACGCTAACAAGTTATTTTAAAGAGGTATATCTACTGACGTTAAAAAAATTTTTTATTGTTAATTTAAAAATTCACTATGGATTTTCGGAGCCACCCAGCATTCAGGGATTTTAAGGAAAGCTTTAAAAATGTCTTAGGTATCTGCAAAAAATTCATAGTTCAACAATTATAACGCTAACAATTTATTTTATAGGAGTATATTCACTGACGTTTAAAAAATTTTTATGGTTAATTTAAAAATTCACTATGCATTTTCGAAGCCACCCAGCACTCAAGAATTTTAAGAGAAGCTTTAAAAGTGTCTTAGATATCTGCAGAAAATTCATAGTACAACAATTATAACGCTAACAATTTATTTTAAAGGAATACATCCATTGACGATAAAAAAATTATTTATTGTTAATTTAAAAATTCACTATAAATTTTCAAAACCACCCAGCACTCAGGAATTTTAAGAGAAGCTTTAAAAGTGTCTTAGGTATCTGTAAAAAATTCATAGTTCTACAATTATACCGCTAACAATTTATTTTAAAGAGGTACATCCACTGACGTTAAAAAAAAATTTATTGTTATTTTAAAAATTCACTATGCATTTTTGAAGCCACCCAGCACTCAGGGATTTTAAAAAAAGCTTTAAAAGTGTCTTATGTATCTGCAAAAAATTCATAGGTCAACAATTATAACGCTAACAATTTATTTTAAAGGGGAATATCCATTGACGTTAAAAAAAATTTTTATTGTTAATTTAAAAATTCACTATGCATTTTTGAAGCCATCAAGCACTCAGGGATTTTAAGAGAAACTTTAGAAGTGTCTTAGGTATCTGCAAAAAATTCATAGTTCAACAATTATAACGCTAACAATTTATTTTACAGGAGTATATTCACTGACGTTTAAAAAATTTTTATTGTTAATTTAAAAATTCACTATACATTTTCGAAGCCACCCAGCACTCAAGGATTTTAAGAGAAGCTTTAAAAGTGTCTTAGGTATCTGCGACAAATTCATAGTTCAACAATTATAACGCTAACAAGTTATTTTAAAGAGGTATATCTACTGACGTTAAAAAATTTTTTTATTGTTAATTTAAAAATTCACTATGGATTTTCGGAGCCATCCAGCACTCAGGGATTTTAAGAGAAGCTTTAAAAGTGTCTTAGGTATCTGTAAAAAATTCATAGTTCTACAATTATACCGCTAACAATTTATTTTAAAGAGGTACATCCACTGACGTTAAAAAAAAATTTATTGTTTATTTAAAGTTTCACTATGGATTTTCAAAGCCACCCAGCATTCAAGGATTTTAAGTGAAGCTTTAAAAGTGTCTTAGGTATCTGCAGAAAATTCATAGTACAACAATTATAACGCTAACAATTTATTTTAAAGGGGTACATCCATTGACGATAAAAAAATTATTTATTGTTAATTTAAAAATTCACTATGGATTTTAAAAACCACCCAGCACTCAGGAATTTTAAGAGAAGCTTTAAAAGTGTCTTAGATATCTGTAAAAAATTCATAGTTCAACCATTATAACGCTAACAATTTATTTTGAAGGAGTACATCCACTTGCGTTAAAAAAAAATTTATTGTTAATTTAAAAATTCACTATGCATTTTTGAAGCCACCCAGCACTCAGGGATTTTAAAAAAAGCTTTAAAAGTGTCTTATGTATCTGCAAAAAATTCATGGGTCAACAATTATAACGCTAACAATTTATTTTAAAGGGGAATATCCATTGACGTTAAAAAAATTTTTTATTGTTAATTTAAAAATTCACTATGCATTTTTGAAGCCACCAAGCACTCAGGGATTTTAAGAGAAACTTTAGAAGTGTCAGGTATCTGCAAAAAATTCATAGTTCAACAATTATAACGCTAACAAATTATTTTAAAGGGGTAAATCCACTTACGTTAAAAAAATTTTTATTGTTAATTTAAAAATTCACTATGCATTTTCGAAGCCACCCAGCACTCAGGGATTTTAAGAGAAGCTTTAAAAGTGTCTTAGGTATCTGCGACAAATTCATAGTTCAACAATTATAACGCTAACAAGTTATTTTAAAGAGGTATATCTACTGACGTTAAAAAATTTTTTTATTGTTAATTTAAAAATTCACTATGGATTTTCGGAGCCATCCAGCACTCAGGGATTTTAAGGAAAGCTTTAAAAGTGTCTTAGGTATCTGCAAAAAATTCACAGTTCAACAATTATAACGCTAACAATTTATTTTATAGGAGTATATTCACTGACGTTTAAAAAATTTTTATTGTTAATTTAAAAATTCACTATGCATTTTCGAAGCCACCCAGCACTCAAGGATTTTAAGAGAAGCTTTAAAAGTGTCTTAGGTATCTGTAAAAAATTCATAGTTCTACAATTATACCGCTAACAATTTATTTTAAAGAGGTACATCCACTGACGTTAAAAAAAAATTTATTGTTTATTTAAAATTTCACTATGGATTTTCAAAGCCACCCAGCATTCAAGAATTTTAAGAGAAGCTTTAAAAGTGTCTTAGGTATCTGCAGAAAATTCATAGTACAACAATTATAACGCTAACAATTTATTTTATAGGGGTACATCCATTGACGATAAAAAAATTATTTATTGTTAATTTAAAAATTCACTATGGATTTTCAAAACCACCCAGCACTCAGGAATTTTAAGAGAAGCTTTAAAAGTGTCTTAGATATCTGCAAAAAATTCATAGTTCAACCATTATAACGCTAACAATTTATTTTGAAGGAGTAAATCCACTTGCGTTAAAAAAAAATTTATTGTTAATTTAAAAATTCACTATGCATTTTTGAAGCCACCCAGCACTCAGGGATTTTAAAAAAAAGCTTTAAAAGTGTCTTATGTATCTGCAAAAAATTCATAGGTCAACAATTATAACGCTAACAATTTATTTTAAAGGGGAATATCCATTGACGTTAAAAAAAATTTTTATTGTTAATTTAAAAATTCACTATGCATTTTTGAAGCCACCAAGCACTCAGGGAGTTTAAGAGAAACTTTAGAAGTGTCTTAGGTATCTGCAAAAAATTCATAGTTCAACAACTATAACATTAACAATTTATTTAAAAGGGATATATCCACTGATGTTAAAAAATTTTTTTATTGTTAATTTAAAAATTTACTATGGATTTTGAAAGCCACCCAGCACTCAGAGATTTTAAGAGATGCTTTAAAAGTGTCTTAGGTATCTGTAAGAAATTCATAGTTCAACGATTATAACTTTAACAATTTATTTTAAAGGGGTATATCCACTAACGTGAAAAAATTTTTTTATTGTTAATTTAAAAATTCACTATGGATTTTGAAAGCCACCCAGCACTCAGAGATTTTAAGAGATGCTTTAAAAGTGTCTTAGATATCTGTAAAAAATTCATAGTTCAACCATTATAACGCTAACAATTTATTTTGAAGGAGTACATCCACTTGCGTTAAAAAAAAATTATTGTTAATTTAAAAATTCACTATGCATTTTCGAAGCCACCCAGCACTCAGGGATTTAAAAAAAAGCTTTAAAAGTGTCTTATGTATCTGCAAAAAATTCATAGGTCAACAATTATAACGCTAACAATTTATTTTAAAGGGGAATATCCATTGACGTTAAAAAAAATTTTTATTGTTAATTTAAAAATTCACTATGCATTTTTGAAGCCACCAAGCACTCAGGGATTTTAAGAGAAACTTTAGAAGTGTCTTAGGTATCTGCAAAAAATTCATAGTTCAACAATTATAACGCTAACAAATTATTTTAAAGCGGTAAATCCACTTACGTTAAAAAAATTTTTATTGTTAATTTAAAAATTCACTATGCATTTTTGAAGCCACCCAGCACTCAGGGATTTTAAGAGAAGCTTTAAAAGTGTCTTAGATATCTGCGACAAATTCTTAGATCAACAATTATAACGCTAACAAGTTATTTTAAAGAGGTATATCTACTGACGTTAAAAAAATTTTTTATTGTTAATTTAAAAATTCACTATGGATTTTCGGAGCCACCCAGCATTCAGGGATTTTAAGGAAAGCTTTAAAAGTGTCTTAGGTATCTGCAAAAAATTCATAGTTCAACAATTATAACGCTAACAATTTATTTTATAGGAGTATATTCACTGACGTTTAAAAAATTTTTATGGTTAATTTAAAAATTCACTATGCATTTTCGAAGCCACCCAGCACTCAAGAATTTTAAGAGAAGCTTTAAAAGTGTCTTAGATATCTGCAGAAAATTCATAGTACAACAATTATAACGCTAACAATTTATTTTAAAGGAATACATCCATTGACGATAAAAAAATTATTTATTGTTAATTTAAAAATTCACTATAAATTTTCAAAACCACCCAGCACTCAGGAATTTTAAGAGAAGCTTTAAAAGTGTCTTAGGTATCTGTAAAAAATTCATAGTTCTACAATTATACCGCTAACAATTTATTTTAAAGAGGTACATCCACTGACGTTAAAAAAAAATTTATTGTTATTTTAAAAATTCACTATGCATTTTTGAAGCCACCCAGCACTCAGGGATTTTAAAAAAAGCTTTAAAAGTGTCTTATGTATCTGCAAAAAATTCATAGGTCAACAATTATAACGCTAACAATTTATTTTAAAGGGGAATATCCATTGACGTTAAAAAAAATTTTTATTGTTAATTTAAAAATTCACTATGCATTTTTGAAGCCATCAAGCACTCAGGGATTTTAAGAGAAACTTTAGAAGTGTCTTAGGTATCTGCAAAAAATTCATAGTTCAACAATTATAACGCTAACAATTTATTTTACAGGAGTATATTCACTGACGTTTAAAAAATTTTTATTGTTAATTTAAAAATTCACTATACATTTTCGAAGCCACCCAGCACTCAAGGATTTTAAGAGAAGCTTTAAAAGTGTCTTAGGTATCTGCGACAAATTCATAGTTCAACAATTATAACGCTAACAAGTTATTTTAAAGAGGTATATCTACTGACGTTAAAAAATTTTTTTATTGTTAATTTAAAAATTCACTATGGATTTTCGGAGCCATCCAGCACTCAGGGATTTTAAGAGAAGCTTTAAAAGTGTCTTAGGTATCTGTAAAAAATTCATAGTTCTACAATTATACCGCTAACAATTTATTTTAAAGAGGTACATCCACTGACGTTAAAAAAAAATTTATTGTTTATTTAAAGTTTCACTATGGATTTTCAAAGCCACCCAGCATTCAAGGATTTTAAGTGAAGCTTTAAAAGTGTCTTAGGTATCTGCAGAAAATTCATAGTACAACAATTATAACGCTAACAATTTATTTTAAAGGGGTACATCCATTGACGATAAAAAAATTATTTATTGTTAATTTAAAAATTCACTATGGATTTTAAAAACCACCCAGCACTCAGGAATTTTAAGAGAAGCTTTAAAAGTGTCTTAGATATCTGTAAAAAATTCATAGTTCAACCATTATAACGCTAACAATTTATTTTGAAGGAGTACATCCACTTGCGTTAAAAAAAAATTTATTGTTAATTTAAAAATTCACTATGCATTTTTGAAGCCACCCAGCACTCAGGGATTTTAAAAAAAGCTTTAAAAGTGTCTTATGTATCTGCAAAAAATTCATGGGTCAACAATTATAACGCTAACAATTTATTTTAAAGGGGAATATCCATTGACGTTAAAAAAATTTTTTATTGTTAATTTAAAAATTCACTATGCATTTTTGAAGCCACCAAGCACTCAGGGATTTTAAGAGAAACTTTAGAAGTGTCAGGTATCTGCAAAAAATTCATAGTTCAACAATTATAACGCTAACAAATTATTTTAAAGGGGTAAATCCACTTACGTTAAAAAAATTTTTATTGTTAATTTAAAAATTCACTATGCATTTTCGAAGCCACCCAGCACTCAGGGATTTTAAGAGAAGCTTTAAAAGTGTCTTAGGTATCTGCGACAAATTCATAGTTCAACAATTATAACGCTAACAAGTTATTTTAAAGAGGTATATCTACTGACGTTAAAAAATTTTTTTATTGTTAATTTAAAAATTCACTATGGATTTTCGGAGCCATCCAGCACTCAGGGATTTTAAGGAAAGCTTTAAAAGTGTCTTAGGTATCTGCAAAAAATTCACAGTTCAACAATTATAACGCTAACAATTTATTTTATAGGAGTATATTCACTGACGTTTAAAAAATTTTTATTGTTAATTTAAAAATTCACTATGCATTTTCGAAGCCACCCAGCACTCAAGGATTTTAAGAGAAGCTTTAAAAGTGTCTTAGGTATCTGTAAAAAATTCATAGTTCTACAATTATACCGCTAACAATTTATTTTAAAGAGGTACATCCACTGACGTTAAAAAAAAATTTATTGTTTATTTAAAATTTCACTATGGATTTTCAAAGCCACCCAGCATTCAAGAATTTTAAGAGAAGCTTTAAAAGTGTCTTAGGTATCTGCAGAAAATTCATAGTACAACAATTATAACGCTAACAATTTATTTTATAGGGGTACATCCATTGACGATAAAAAAATTATTTATTGTTAATTTAAAAATTCACTATGGATTTTCAAAACCACCCAGCACTCAGGAATTTTAAGAGAAGCTTTAAAAGTGTCTTAGATATCTGCAAAAAATTCATAGTTCAACCATTATAACGCTAACAATTTATTTTGAAGGAGTAAATCCACTTGCGTTAAAAAAAAATTTATTGTTAATTTAAAAATTCACTATGCATTTTTGAAGCCACCCAGCACTCAGGGATTTTAAAAAAAAGCTTTAAAAGTGTCTTATGTATCTGCAAAAAATTCATAGGTCAACAATTATAACGCTAACAATTTATTTTAAAGGGGAATATCCATTGACGTTAAAAAAAATTTTTATTGTTAATTTAAAAATTCACTATGCATTTTTGAAGCCACCAAGCACTCAGGGAGTTTAAGAGAAACTTTAGAAGTGTCTTTGGTATCTGCAAAAAATTCATAGTTCAACAATTATAACGCTAACAAATTATTTTAAAGGGGTAAATCCACTTACGTTAAAAAAATTTTTATTGTTAATTTAAAAATTCACTATGCATTTTCGAAGCCACCCAGCACTCAGAGATTTTAAGAGAAGCTTTAAAAGTGTCTTAGGTATCTGCGACAAATTCTTAGATCAACAATTATAACGCTAACAAGTTATTTTAAAGAGGTATATCTACTGACGTTAAAAAAATTTTTTATTGTTAATTTAAAAATTCACTATGGATTTTCGGAGCCACCCAGCATTCAGGGATTTTAAGGAAAGCTTTAAAAGTGTCTTAGGTATCTGCAAAAAATTCATAGTTCAACAATTATAACGCTAACAATTTATTTTATAGGAATATATTCACTGACGTTTAAAAAATTTTTATGGTTAATTTAAAAATTCACTATGCATTTTCGAAGCCACCCAGCACTCAAGGATTTTAAGAGAAGCTTTAAAAGTGTCTTAGGTATCTGTAAAAAATTCATAGTACAACAATTATAACGCTAACAATTTATTTTAAAGGGGTACATCCATTGACGATAAAAAAATTATTTATTGTTAATTTAAAAATTCACTATGGATTTTCAAAACCACCCAGCACTCAGGAATTTTAAGAGAAGCTTTAAAAGTGTCTTAGGTATCTGTAAAAAATTCATAGTTCTACAATTATACCGCTAACAATTTATTTTAAAGAGGTACATCCACTGACGTTAAAAAAAAATTTATTGTTTATTTAAAATTTCACTATTGATTTTCAAAGCCACCCAGCATTCAGGGATGTTAAAAAAAGCTTTAAAAAAGTCTTAGGTATCTGTAAAAAATTGATAGTTCTACAATTATACCGCTAACAATTTATTTTATAGGGGTATATAAACTGACGTTAAAAAAATTATTTATTGTTAATTTAAAAATTCACTATGCATTTTGGAAGCCACCCAGCACTCAGGGATTTTAGAAGAAACTTTAAAAGTATCTTAGGTATCTGTGAAAAATTCATAGTTCAACAATTATGACGCTAACAATTTATTTAAAAGGGGTACATCCTCTGACGGGAAAAAAATGTTTTTATTGTTTATTTAAAAATTCACTATGCATTTTTGAAGCCACCCAGCACTCAGGGATTTTAAGAGAAGCTTTAAAAGTGTTCTAGATATCTGTAAAAAATTCATAGTATAACAATTATAACGCTAACAATTTATTTTAAAATGGTACATTCACTGACGTTAAAAAATTTTTTTATTGTTAATTTAAAAATTCACTATGGATTTTCAAAGCCACCCAGCACTCAGGGATTTTAAGAAAAGCTTTAAAAATGTCTTAGGTATTCGTAAAAAATTCATAGTTCAACAATTATACCGCTAACAATTTATTTTAAAGAGGTACATCCATTGACGTTAAAAAAAAATTATTGTTAATTTAAAAATTCTCTAAGCATTTTTGAAGCCACCCAGCACTCAGAGATTTTAAGAGAAGCTTTAGAAGTGTCTCAGGTATCTGCAAAAAATTCATAGTTCAACAATTATAACGCTAACAATTTATTTTAAAGGGGTACATCCACTGACGTGAAAAAATTTTTTTATTGTTAATTTAAAAATTCACTATGGGTTTTCAAAGCCACCCAGCACTCAGGGATTTTAAGAAAAGCTTTAAAAGTGTCTTAGGTATCTGTGAAAAATTCATGGTACAACAATTATAAAGCTAACAATTTATTTTAAAGAGGTACTTCCATTGACGTTAAAAAAAATTATTGTTAATTTAAAAATTCACTATGCATTTTTGAAGCCACCCAGCGCTCAGGGATTTTAATAGAAGCTTTAGAAGTGTCTTAGGTATCTGCAAAAAATTCATAGTTTAACAATTATAACGCTAACAATTTATTTTAAAGAGGTATATCCACTGAAGTAAAAAAAAATTTTATTGATAATTTAAAAATTCACTATGCATTTTTGAAGCCACCCAGCACTCAGAGATTTTAAGAGAAGCTTTCAAATTATCTTAGGTATCTGTGAAAAATTCATAGTACAACAATTATAACGCTAACAATTTATTTTAAAGGGGTACATCCGCTGACGTGAAAAAAAATTTTTATTGTTAATTTAAAAATTCACTATGCATTTTTGAAGCCACCCAGCACTCAAGGATTTTAAATGAAGCTTTTAAAGTGTCTTAGGTATCTGTAAAAAATTCATAGTTCAACAGTTATAACGGTAAAAATTTATTTTAAAGGGGTATATCCACTGACGTTAAAAAAATTTTTATTGTTAATTTTAAAATTCACTATACATTTTTGAAGCCATCCAGCACTCAGGGATTTTAAGAGAAGCTTTAAAAGTGTCTTAGATATCGGCAAAAAAATTCATAGATTAGCAATTAAAACGCTAACAATTTATTTTAAGTGTGTACATCCATTGACGTTAAAAAAAAATTTTCTTATTAATTTAAAAATTCATTATGCATTTTTAAGGCCTCCCAGCACTCAGGGATTTTAAGAAAGCTTTAAAAGTGTCTGAAGTATCTGCAGGAAATTCATAGTTTAACAATTATAAGGCTAACAATTTATTTTAAGAGTGTATATCCACTGACGTTAAAATAAGAAAATTTCTTGCTAATTTAAAAATTCACTATGGATTTTTAAGGCCACTCAGCACTCAGGGATTTTAAGAGAAGCTTTAGAATTGTTTTAGGTATTTTCAGAAAATCCATAGTTCGACAATTATAACGCTGACAATTTATTTTAAGGGTGTACATGCACTGATGTTAAAAAAAGAAGTTTTCTTGTTATTTTAAAAATTCACCATGCATTTTTGAGGGCACCTAGCACTCAGGAAGTTTAATAGAAGCTTTAAATATATATATATATATATATATATATATATATATATATATATATATATATATATATATATATATATATTTCTTTTTTTATGTATGCCATTTATTCTGGAACAGCTGTACCAATTTAAATGAAATTTTTTGCGTTATATTAAGGAAGTTTCTGCAGCAGTCGCATATCATATTATGGTCAAAATTGTTTCAGTTCGAAATATCAAATTATTTTTAAAAAATTTAATATGGCGGACTAACATCCCTCGATTTTGCGCAAAATTGGTACTGGGTGGTTTTTGAGTGTGCAGATTAAGATTTTAAAATAATTTTCTTTTAGTTCAATATGAAAGACTAAAAATTTTACATTTTTCTAATTTAGTCCAAAATTGACAATGGGTGTTTTTGGGAGCGTAGGTTATCGCTTTAAAATTATATTTTTCGGATTATTCCAGATATTGTGGGGCGGGGTCCAACATTACGGATGTAAAAGTAAGTTATACAAACTCAATAGACTGAATTAAATATGTCAGACTGAAAATGTACATATCCCCAGTTCTTTCAAAATCGGTATTGAGGTAATAATCAAAATTAATTTTTTCACATTCAAGACATAGGATTTAAAACGAACTAAATTTTTATTTTATCCGCAAACTTTTAAAAGAGTATTTTTCCATTATTGCCAGTGATTTTAAAAAAATAATCATCTTTAGAATAAAAGTTAAGAATACCATTTTATTTTTGTGTCAACATTGGAGATGATTTTCACCCTATAGATGTGCAGCTCAGGATATGAAAATGCACGTCAAGTAAGTATCTATTATTTTATGAAATACACCATATGCCATAAATACTACCAAAAACAAATTTATTTTCAGAGAATCTATCTTAATAGAGGAAAAGGCATACTATAATGATTAAATGCTAACTTTATACGAAAGATACTGAAGATAATCCAATAGTATTCCTCAAAACATTTATAACCATAATATTTTCTCTTCGAGCCAATGTGGGTCTAAACTGTGCCTGAAACACATCAAGATTTAATATAGCAATTATTATTTGTCTTACGATGTTGGTCAGAGGTAAATAGGCTCTTTAGGAGGTAATATTGTACAAATAAAATTGTTATAGATTGTCAAGAAGCCATTTAAAATCTTTTCACGATTACATCAAGTAACATTAAGTAGCCTCTGGAAGATAGAAGTGCTATATTGTTCGTTAAATTAATCGACATAAACCCAATAGATCGTAAACACCATTAATAATCATATAATTATCATATATTAGAATAAATATCTCATTTTATTAGTATTTCGTGGAAAAAAAGCTTATCATATCTAAAAAAGTGTGAAAATAAATGAATGAATGAATTTTTCTGAAAAAGGTATATTATCAATGTACTGGTGTCTACATAAATGGTTCATTATAAATTATTTTTCACCAAAATAAAAATTCGGATTTCTGTTAAAATTATTTTGGAAAGACGTTGATCATATCCTAAAGAGTATTGAGAAATGTTTGGAAGGTTTACTAAAAAAGTTATGAAGGATGAATTCACTTGAAAAAGTGTTAGAAAGTTAAATATATTTTAAAAATTACTCGAGTACTGACATTGGAGAAGAAATAAAACAAGGAGAGTATGAGAACGACATAATTTAGTATCATTAACAAAATATTGAGTTAGAATAACAAAGTATAACTTTATTTTTCTTTAATGATTTAAAGGATAAAATTTCACCTTATATTAATATACGAAATTTCATAGTCAAATCTTACGATCGTTGTCTTTATTTGACAGATTAGCTGAGTGCGTTTTAAATAATGGTTATTAAATATTTAGGAATCAGATAACCCACTCTTCGCTTTTTGTATAATTTAGGGAATTTAGTTCTGCCGATATCATTTGAAAGTGTTCAGGTTAGTCATAACCGAAACTCCTCCTGTAAAAGAACAGCATTAACCCACAGTCTTATTAACTATAAACCTGAGAATTTAAATTGTTCTCATGTTTCCTTTAACGACATAGCCGTTTATTCAAATTTTTTCCAAGGAAGTTATTGATTTCTATGATGATTCTTTTTAAAAATAAAATATTTGATGTATTCCATTCATTTTTCCCACAGTGTATTTTTATGCGATCCGAAGAAAAAGCTAATATATCAATGTTTGTGGAGATCCGTTCGCAGAAACGACACTATAAAACCTTTAAAAATCGGATAAAATACGAGAAAAAGCAATTCATTTATGAAGCTAATAAATCACGGCATGCCCCGTGGGACTGTATTAGGAACGTCAACTATTGTTGGGTATTTTCGTTTTATATAAATATGACGTTTCCGTAATACAGCCTGTAAGAACCTTTAGAAATAACAAGCGATATGTAGTTTTTCTTAAAATTATTTTTGTTATTCATTTGAGTTTTATTGACTGAGTTGTTGTCTCTTTATATTTAAACATTTTTTTAATCATTTTTAACAATGCTTTAAAAGTTTGTAGTTTATAGATTGTAAGAGAGTCATTAACGTTCATCCACAATACTTCAACCTATGAGATATTTTATATATGAGCCCGGAATATTTAAACTTATCACAAAGTATTATTCTCAGAGGAGTAAATGCTTACTTTAGTCAAACGTCGACTGCGCAGTCGCAGAAATGGCAAATCTCATACTTAGATTTACCTATTTTTTTTTGAAACAGTAACTCAGAGACAGTGTCCCGTTAAAAGATTTGTTGTTATTCAAATATCTATCGAGAAAACATTTTTGGCGATGGATTTATATATTTGTTCACTCGCCTGAGATCAGGTATATTGTTCCACCTTAATTTTAACCGATTTCGTAATGTCGAATCTCTTCTTCGGTGTGGCTTTTTAGTAATCCATAAAAAGATTATCGAGCGAAAAAAGTTGGGTTATGTCAGTCAGATATCATTTTGAAAAAATACTATAAACATTAAATTAAATGATACTCCATTGTAAAAGCTTAGAAATGATTATTGATTGGAAATTAAGATTTACTGAGCATGTAGCATTAAAACTACGCTTAACATATAGTAATCTAAAATTTATAAATATTCATCGGTACTTGATTTTTCTAAATACTTGCCAATTATAATGTGACGAGGAGGAGATGACCGAGATTGTCCCACTTCCTTTTAGCAGTTGTTTGCTCTGTTTCTAGTGTTCCAATTATAAATTAATGTGAAGTGTTATAAACTCTTCCTGTATATCACTGAAAGCACTCAAGGGGATTTATTTTGCCAATAGTGCTTCTTTCCAAATTACCCACCAGACATTGTAGGGTATTCACTGTGGATTTTCCAACTTGGTATGAAACAATTTTTGCTTATTTGTTTCGTTTCTTAGAAGTCAGTCAATAAATTTCTTCATGGTTCTTAAGAGAAAAAACTGATTGAACGGAAAAATTGTGGTTTTCTGATGCACGTGTTCTCAATTTCGGTATAAATGCCATACTGTCCTCTCTCTACACTTAAGGTGTATTACCTACAGCAGCTGTATTTGAAAAGTATCTTTATCGGAAAGTATATGATTTCCAAATTCCGTTGTAATAGAGTTTATCTAGTGAATTATTGATTTAAATCTGTAGAATAACTCCTACACTAACGACAAGTCTTATAAAATAAAAATGAAAAAAAATTTTAGTTATATATTTATTTGGTCTTCTTTTTCTAATCTAGAAATGCGACTGATTGAATAAATCATATTTTATTCTTTTAAAATATAGAGCTATTTTTCACCATTTTGATAGTCAAAAAATCTATAGTAATTGTTATTAGTATATTACAATTTGTGTGTCCACAGATTGGTAGACGGACAATTACAGCAGTATTCAAAGACACTGCAGTTACTTTTTTTTTTAAATATCTTTTGAGATGTGGAGCTAAAAATACTTATAACTTGTTGCATTTAATTTACTTTTTGGATAAATTTTATTTTATGAATTATAAAATGCACGAATGAAACATTGAATAGAAAGGAAACTAATATAAACGCTATTTGAATAGACAAAACAAACATAATTTTCAAAGGGAACAAATTAAATAACGTACAAAATAAATTCGTTTTTAAAATGAAACAAAGCAGTAAAAAGTAGTATTTAAATATTGATTAACGTGATCCTTGCATTTTTATTTTTAAATACTTTTTAACCCGGAATTAAATGGCTAAAAATTTAAATAAATGTTGCAAAACTAAAGCCGGTCGATTCGGATTATTTTAAATATATAAAAATAACAATCGTTATAATACGTATATTTTATTCATCAAATAAATAAACTGAATTAAATTGTTTCGAATTTTGGTAAAATATAGCAGATGCTAAATTATTATGTTTAATTTCTTATTTTTTTAAATAAAAATAAAGATATACTGAAAAATATACGCATATACTTACTTGTAAAACATAAGTTTAGTAATGTAATTATAAATATACTGTCGTAGCAATGCCCCTGAGGGAAAGGACATATAACTAACGAACTATTTGCGACTACTTAAAATGTACGGATGTTTCGTCCCGATACCGGTGGTAGACTCATCAATGGGATCCACCGGTATTTTTTCCAGACGTCCCTGTACTTTCCACAAACTTGGATCTCCACTTTAGCCCAGTTTTACCAGAAAGCGATGGTGAAATGTTGGTTTCACAACAATACATATAAATAATAAAAATAAACGTTCATATTTCCACAGGTTAGCGGACTCTTCCACACTACATCGAAGAATATGCGAGGTAGATGACTCAACGCCGCTATAGCTGAGGGAACAGGATATTGTTTCTCACCACCAAACAGACCAAAAGAAGTTACAAACCTTGCTACAAAAGCCACTTCATAGATAGCATCCAAAAGAAGACAATCGGGACAATGTCGACAACTCAGCGTCGAACTACTGGTTGGTTTCCGGACAAATGTTTCCGGAAACGGAGGGCTTCTTGTTAGCTATCCAAAACCAGATTATTTAGACGAAGAACCTCAATAGAAAATGACCGGTGTAGATGGATGTCGAACATCAGAGACAATTCAGCACATAACTGAAGGATGCCAAGCGTTTGCCGCAACCAAGTATAAGGAAAGACACGACTCAGCCGCTAATATATTCCACCAAGAGTTGGCAGATAAGTTAAACTTATTACAAGTAGGAAAAGTGTCTTATTATAAATACATTCAGGAGCCTATTCTTGAGAACAACCAGTTCAAATTATATTGGGACCAAACGGTTCTGACGGATCAGACAGTTACTCATAATAGACTAGATTTTATACTAACAGATAAAATTTCTTGGCGAACTACACTAATCGACATTGCCACATAACAACAACAACTTAAGGACAAAATACAACGAGAAGATCGCCAAATACAGAGATCTGGAGGTGCAAATCCGAAGACAATGGGCAATGAACAGCGTCCAAACGATTCCCATAATTTCATCAACAACTAGAGTGATACCAAAGAACCTCCTGCAGAAATACAGCAGACCACGTCACCTAGGACCCGATAACATGGAAAGGGTTCGCACAGAGCTTCATACTTTTGGTATCTTTTTGTACCTGGTATGAGTCGATATTCCCTGGGGGGCACTTATAATTTTATTAATGACATGGTAGATCGATTCGTGTAAAAAGGCATAATGCTAATAGAATAAGAATTTCCAGACCTTAGCCCCAATAAAAATCTATAGGAAAAAGAACATAGTATTCGTATACAAGTGTTTTCAAATAACAAATTTTGCCGAAATCATTGTGCAAAATATAATGGATTTAATGCTGTGCCTGTGTCATCAGGTAATAAATAATAATGGAGATTCTATTAACTTTAAACTTAATGCTTTTAGTTTCTGTAATTACTAAATATGTGAAATGTGTTCTAATGTAATATGATATTATTATTTTCGTCCATTTGTATAATTATAAATATTTGTCAACTTAAATTTTGTTTAAAGTTTACCAAAATGTGAAATTTTGGCAAGATTTTGACGCTACCGTTTCTTTATAATTAGCTGGGGATCACAAGTTTATATATTTTTATTCAAATGGATGAAAACATTTTGGTGCTTTCTTTTGTTTATTAGTGTAAATTAATTTTAGGAAAATGCTTGATAATACTCACTATAAAAATATTTTTTACTCCACTTTTCTAAATTAATTTTTGCAAAGGCAATGTAATAATTTAGCCGTATACTTTTATTTCCTTATTGTTTAATTATATTTTGATATCACAGAAGTTCACTTATGCTAATTATAATTTTGAAATGAGATTTTTCATTTTGCTTAGTTTTCATATATTTGCATATCATTAATGCTCATATAAAGACCGCATTCAATTTTAAATAAACTCGTATTTTAATATAACAATATAAAACATTAAGCAAAGTTTTTTAAAATATAAAAAGTTAAAATCAAATTTAATTAAATCCTTTGTTTATGTGAGAGTTTTTCAAAAGGATTTTACGCTAATATTAAACGCACCAAATAGCAAATATAAAGTAGTAAAAATTAATTGAATAGATAAATACCATTTTGTATATAGACAGGTTAAGCCAGATACATGTTGTTTTATTTCATACAACAATGAAAATAATTTTACAAGAAAAACACTTTAATAAATTAATTTTTTTATAAATACTTTATACCACGTAATAATAAAATTATGTATTGTGTGTATATTATTTGTACTACACTTATTAATATAATTTTCATGAAACTTTAGTAAAATATAAGTGATCTAAGAATTTCAACTTATTATTCGGTTAACTAGGAAGTTATTTCTGTGAATGATCTGGTAGCGGACCAACATGAAACTTACAGAGAATTACAATCCTTTCTTACGGCCCTACGGAAAAAGTTTACTTTTGGTAGGCACTTAACTACAGCAACCATTTTTTATAATTTTGTTTTCATTTAAATACAGTTGAGGGTGAAAAGATGTATCAGAAATAAAAATTGTTAAAGGTTTTTTCTCAAGTTTACAGGATATTTTGTTTAGTTTTCTTGTATTCTTTTCAAAGAAAAATAAAATGAAATCATCTTTTCATAAAAGCCTTTCTTCGTACACATTACAGTCATTCATGTTTGTTTTTCCTTTAACGAAATATGAACCATTATTCAAAATCCCAGCCAGGAAACTTCGAATGAGAAGCAAAGAGCCGTAATTTCAACGGTGTCGCCCATAACGCTTGAAGGGTGGCGGTTGAATTATAATTTAAACACCGCGTAAGATCTTTTCCCATGTTACTGTTGCGGCAAAAACAGCTTGGTTTGCATTCGATCTCTGACAGGCCTCGAAGATATACAATTTTTATGCATTTCTACCTTCTTTTTACGCCGGCAAGCACGGCGATCAAAAAGATTTACAAGTAATGGGCTCCACTTTTTCAACCTTTAGGCAGTTTGAAATACGTAGTCGGGTAAAAAGAGCGTGGCAGTTTATTTTACCGAGTTTTTAAAATTCATTCCTTCTGTTGGTATAAACTCTGCTTTACAGTGTACATATCATGTTAATAATTTCGTACAGAAGTGGCTATTTTAAAATATTATTACGACAATATTTGATAGACAATTAGATTTGTTAAGTGATCAAAGTAGTTTTAACTTTATTTAATTAGAAATCACAGATTTTCAACTAGATAAAATCGCCACATGTCTAAAGATAATATCTGTAAGTAGTAAAATTCACTAAAGAGACTCCTTCGGCGTTCCCATGTTTAAATTTGTGATGAATAATTTAATAAACACGTCCGCAATGTGAGCGGAGGCAAAATGGAGGACAAATAAATAAAAATCCTTTACTAGGCCGATGATGCTCTTCTAACTGGAGAGAACAAAGACGATTTATCAAAGATTAGTGCACCAATTTAACAAAACAGGAAATACAAAATGTCTAACTATGGGCTAGGACATCAATTAACGATAAGTTATTTATCGTCCATCATTTATGTGTTTTTTTAGGAACATATTTACAAATAAAAGTTAACGTTGGCAATATTTTTATCTTTATTTGAAATTGGGTTCACAGTTGCAATATTATTCATTATATTAGTTGTTTTGACAGCCCTTGTCGTTATCATGTTTGTCTCGTAAGACTTCCACCTTATACCTAAAATATAGAAAGATATTAGTTTTTTACAGAGTGGCTTGGAATTAGTTTAAATTGTATTTTGGGTTCGACTTGAACAACAACAAACTTTAAGTTTAGAATAAACTCGACCTTTCTTTCAAATTAATTTTATCTCAATAAAGCCTCTTTTGATCGGTGCAAATTTTTAAATATTCCCCAATTTGCTTAATAAATGGCATAATTTCCCAAAAATAACTTCAAAATTTGATATTTGTTTTCTTGTTTTGAGGATTTGCCACTTGTCATTTGTTAATAGTGTTGGAATAAAGATTCTTGTATCTTTTCCCTCTGTTTCGCTAGATGTCTTTCTGGGGAGAAAAAAGAAAGAAATTGATACGAGCAACATTTCCTGTACAAAGTTGCATTGAGAAAGGCCGTTTAGCATTTTTACTACATTTGATGGAGATAATTCGGGTCCTAGACAATAATTTAGGGTAAATAACTAAAAACCAAAGTAACTCTTTGTATAACTCTAAACTCTTTTTTTTCTGATGTTAATTTGGTCAGTACTGGGAATAAACCCGATATCCAGTTTTGTTTTTCACACATTCAGACACTCCCTAGTAATAATCTTAAACAGAATCGAGATATATTGAATTACTTAAATATAATCTTCTTCAAAAACCCTGATATACAAATTTTGAAAAAATTAAGAGATGTAAATTTTTTAGTCCGCCATATTGAATCTGCCATAATGATTTTTTTTTTAAATTAACTGTAAATTCGCAATTTACACTCTTAAAAACTCCCTGTTCCAATTTGGGACAAATTCGAAAATGTAAAATTTTTAATCCGCCCCGAAAACTCTCCCAATACCAACATTCGTTTGAAGGTTGTAGACAATGTTGAAGATTGACTAAAATGTGGTTGTCGGACTTGCATTGTCTTTATTTTTGTTTATTTTTAGGACGTTTCGATTAGGTTTTAGCTCTAATCGTTATTAAGTACAAACTGGTTTATACTTGATAACGATTAGAAATACAACCTAATCGAAACGTCGTAAAAACAAACAAAAGTAAAAACAAAGCAAGTCCGATAACCACAATTTAGTCAATCCCTCATACCAGTTTTGGAGAAAATCAGTCACAACTAATTTTTTTGTCCGTCATATTATTACCGCCATCTTGAAATTTACAAAACTTATTTCGGTCAAAATAATAAGGAATAATCGCAGCAACTTCTCGAATATATCAAAAAAAATTCATATAGATCGTGCCGCCCTTCCGGAGTAATCGACATACATATAAAAAATACATGGCGGTCTAATTTAGAATTTCTTTCTTTTAAAAGTCGATTAAAATGTACTAGATTTTTATAATTCCAAATATTTTCAACTCATACTTTTATTTCTTAAGGAAAAAATGTCGTCAATTACACGTCAATCTTTTTCATTATGCTTGTCGGCGTAAGTACGAAGCAGAAATGTGTAAAAATTTTATATCATCATGAACTGTCACGATTCAAGTGCAAAGACAGCTGTTTTTGCCACAATAGTAACACGGGGTGAGATCTTAGGAGGCGGTGTTTAATTTATAACCCCATTACCACCCTTCAGGCAACAAGGGCGACACTCTTTAAATTATTGCTCCTTACTTTTCTCTTCGTGCTTTGCTGCCTGGAACTCTGAATAATTATTTTTGTTTTATTTAAAGTGAAAAGGAGTATAAATCAGACGTAGATAAAAGACTTGAAACTTTCAACATACACGTTAGTTCATACATATATGTAATAAAAAATATATTTTGAGGAAAGCTAATGATGATGTCGAAATTGTTCTTCGTTTATTCTGTTAGACGATCCAGGTGGAACCATTAAAATAACTTCTATTTAAAAAATAGAGTGAAATTGACATCCCATACCAGACCAAAAATGATCTGATATTCAGACATTTGTGGTTATAAAATGTTCTAAGAAATCAATAAACCGAAGTTTCTCATATGAGACCAAAAATTAAAAACTATATTTTTAAAATAGATCTGAAATGAGGATGTGTTTATACCTGTAGATACAGTGAGTTTAGTACATATCTCTCCAGCATTCCTAGTGGTAGGGGTTACACATATGTCCCTTTTTGGCAAAGAGGAACCTGTATAACAAATCCAACTTGATAAACGTGTCAAATTGTAAGGTAAAAGTTATTTCCTTACTTTTATTCTACCTATCAAAAGGTGATTCCTGTTTTGGAAACAAGATTAATAATTATCAATATTATAATGATAGTAACATTAAATTTTAGTACATAAAACTTTAACCCCTAATCCACTAACATGGTTTAACTTTAAAACCGTCCTAAATTGAAAGCAGCTTAAACTGACAAGAGCAACAAGAAATCAAGCTGATTTTACACCCTAAAAATACAAGCATTTTGTTTTATTACTGAAGCAGAAAAAAATGAAGGATTTTATTTATTTTAGGATACAACTATTTCTTTTATATATTTCAAGATTTTATTGCAAGATGCTTATCCTGAATATCTCTATATATGCATTTATTTGTTGACATATGTAATAAAAATAATGACTATTATAAGCAAAACAAAACTGACCGACTAGAATATCTAAATTTCATGGCAGTTAGATCGGGTCTGTCTTAAACTAAGTCTTAGACCTTCTTAGCGAATCAGGCTGTAAAATAATATAATAAAATTGCTCGGTTATGGATACAGCTTACAACAAGTGGAAATAAATGTTTACAACTCACCTGCTTTTGCTGGTAAAATCCGTGAAGATAAATTAATATTATTAATATATATGATTGAACTTTTATCAACCTCGACGATAACTTCTATCACTCAGAAGAACCCACTCACCAAATCGTTTTTTATGACTTCAATAATGGGAAAAGGATGTATGGAAGTCCAATCAATTCAACCAGGGGCAAAACAATTGCTGTATCTGCCCATATTTGCTGTCTTCACAGCAAAACTAAACATATATTGTAAATTAAACCGATATAAAATCAAACTTAAACCTATTGAACATATTTGGGATGATGATATTAGAGAAAAAATTAATAATACATGTCGTAACGGTCTATAAAACCTTAATCAAAAATTAAATCATTAATATAATAAAATTTTTATAAAAAAATTGAACCGACTTCTAAAAGTGCGCTAAAAAGTGAAAAATAACCATAAATTTTTTTATGAAATTGAACTTTTTGAAGTCGGCGCCAAACTAATACTTGACAAAATGTGATTTGCATAAACAGATTTAAAATACTTTTTTTGTAATTGCTTTCTTACCATAATTTGTATATATTAGTAGTTATTTATTTCATTTACAAATAATTTGGCGCCGACTTCAAAAAGTTCAATTTCATATAAAAATTTATGGTTATTTTTCACTTTTTAGCGCACTTTTAGAAGTCGGTTCAATTTTTTTATAAAAATTTTATTTTTCTATTTTTAGTTTCAGCATTCATTATGATATTCATAAATTCTTTATGTGAGGCCCCGAAAACTTCCCCATACCAATTTTGGAGAAAATCGGACAAAATTGATTTTTTCGTCCGCCATATTGGATCCGCCATATTGAATTTTTTAAAAATTATTTTTGATTCCTCATATGCGACTCCGAAAACTCCCCCGTACCAATTTTGGAGAAAAATTGAACAAAAAAGATTTTTTTTGTTGGCCATATTGAATCCGCCAAATGGAATTTTTTAAAAATTATTTTAGATTCGTCATATGCGACTCCGAAAACTCCCCTGTACCAATTTTGGAGAAAATCGGACAAAAAAAGATTCTTTTTGTCGGCCATATTGGATCCGCCATATTGAATTTTTTTTAAATTATTTTAGATTCGTCATATGTGACTCCGAAAACTCTCCTGTACCAATTTTGGAGAAAATCGGACAAAATTGATTTTTTTCGTCCGCCATATTGAATCCGCCATATTGAATTTCTTAAAATTTATTTTAGATTCGTCATATGCGACCCCGAAAATTTCCCCGTACCAATTTTGGTGAAAATCGGACAAAATTGATTTTTTCGTCCGCTATATTGGATCCGCCATATGGAATTTTTTAAAAATAATATTAGATTCGTTATATGGCACCTCGAAAACTCCCCCATACCAATTTTGGAGAAAATCGGACTAAATTAAATTTTTTTGACCGCCATATTGGATCCGCCATTTTGAATTTTTGAAAAATAATTTCAGATTCGTTGGGTACAACCCCGAAAATTCCTCCATACCAATTTTGGAGAAAATCGGACAAAATTAATTTTTTTGGCCGCCATATTGTAAGCGCCATCTTGGATTTTACTGCACCAATTTCATCTAAAAAAATATGGGACCACCGCAGCAACTTTCTTTACATAACGTAAAAAATTTCATTCAAATCGGTGCAGCCGTTCCGGAGTAATCGGTGTACATACATAAAAAAAAAAAAAAATACATAGTCGACGAATTGAGAACCTCCTTCTTTTAGAAGTCGGTTAATAAAATAAATATCATTTTAAAAACAGTGCGCAACAAGTCATATATCAGTGACTTAATCACCTAAGACTCGTCTAAACACAAAAACAACGATATAAATGTCACCGAACTTTTCCATATTTAAACAAAGTAACATATGATAGGTCAGTAAATTACAGTTTTACTTTTTTTGACGCACTAGCGCCATCTATTGAAATGTTCGCCAACCAAACACACTATCCCAGTTCCTTCATAAGGACTGTTCAGATACTTTTGTAGATTTGATCGTAAGCACTTTTACCGCTGCTTGATTGTCAAAAAATATGAGGAAGTCCCACTCCTGAAACTTTTTCTGAGATTTAGTCCGACAGGTATCAATTGTATCTGTTTCTGATTGAAACACAGTGAATTGCTGTCCCATTTTTTATATATTCCGGCTCCTGTGACATGGTTAGTTTACGATCCGTCTGTAAACTAGATGAGATTTCTTGGGTGACCTTCTATTAGATCAAATTCTGCTTTTCAGTCAGTCTCAATGGTGTAGAATATATTAGAGTTGTAAATTCTTAACATGGTATCACTGTTCATTTCTAATATTGAGTTTCTGATTGAATCTACGAAAAAATATTACATGGATTGTAAAATTTGCCACCTATTTTTGTCTTTTTAATTAATTAAATGATATAAATAATAAATTGAAACAAAATTCCGACTATAAGGAATGATATTTGAATTTTTAAAACTTTTCATAAACCACAACGTCTACAAATCACAATAAGAACTTTATAAAATATGAATCCTTTATCTGTAACATGTTGCCAATAAAAAACGAACGTTGACAAGGGGACAAGAAGTCTGGATTCGAAGGGCAAGGCAAGATTAGACCTAATCGCAAGATTGGAAAGTAATTGATCTGCATTGTCAGGCCACGAACTTTATCCTCAACATTACACATGGCTTGGGGATTTTATCGGTAGCCACCCGATTAAATTCAGCTGAACTTTTAGAAAAAGGTTAGAATTTCGTTAGATAAAATAGAGCATGTAGGTTTCGATACTTCCATGCCCTTTTCGTCTGTTAGAAGATAAAATTGTCGATTAGGTAAGCCCTAATGGTTACGAGATTTAATTTTCTTTCTCATTGACTGCGGTAAATTGCAATTTGGTAGCTGGGTTGTGAAAAATTGATTTGGATTTGATAAGAAGTCTTATTTCATATACAGGATATAAAAAATACTGCAAAAAGCTTTAAGAGCTAAAACCAAGATTAAAAAAGTTCTAAGAAATAATAATGTTACTTTTACATCACATACTGTTTTACATTTCATACAAGTAGATTGAAATTTTATAGGAATTTTATTCGGAAAACAACTTTCTAGTTATTAATTTAATAAAGGCAATGAAACTAAATTTATTAGTCAACAAAAAGAGTTGTCCATGAAATTCATAGAATCATTTTTATGTGTTACCCGGGAGCTCATTCGAGAGCAAGAGAACAACAACAAAATAATAATATTGCCCAAACAAAACAAGAAAATGACCTATCATCTAATTTATTTTATTATACAGAAGCTACTTGCTTTGGATTTCATTGATTCTATTTCTAAATTAAATTCTTGGGTCGGCAATAATCTTTATAAATAGAAATGCCGGGAATATAACGTTGTTTTGCTCAGATTCAGCATAAATTGTTTTATTAAAACTTTGCTGTATTTCAAGGATTCATAATGTAAGCTGTATGTTTTTCTCTGAATTTATTTTAAGGAGTTCTTCGCATACACAGGGGGAGTTTTTTGTGTATTACTATTGTTATGTTAAAGATGAGTTTCAATAATATTAAGGTCAGATAAGCCCATTATTGAACCAAAATCTTATCTGTTAATAGACTTAATAAAATTTTTATAAAAAAAATTGAACCGACTTCTAAAAGTGCGCTAAAAAGTAAAAAATAACTATAAATTTTTATATGAAATTGAAGTTTTTGAAGTTTTCAATACGACGCTTATATATTTTAATTTTAATGTTTGTTTTCGCCTGAGTTTAAATAATAAAGACTTCCTTATAGGAAAAATTTATATTTAAGTTTTGATCCGCAAACATCATTTTTGATATAAAAATTTAAATATGTCGAAAACGGTAAGACTTAAGTATAGAACATTATGCATAAAATATATTTAGAATCTTACGTATAAATCAAAAATGCAATAATATATAGAATGTTCCATTTAAAATAAGCAAGTTGACATCTACTTCCGGTATAACTGGAATTGCCGGTATCTTGAAAATATTTAAGCCGGCTGTCCCCCATACACGTTAGTACACTGTCAAATTTTCAGATTCTTCCTAACTATAGTTTTCCCACAATCGATCGATAAATTTTCCAGAGAATCACCCTGTATTGCATTCTACATAGCAAAAAATAAAGGAAATGGTATATTGGTTCATCAAAGGAAATAAATTATCCATAATCTATTATATTTTCTTATACTAAGACTATTTGCTCGAGTTTTGCCGATTCTGTTATACGAAATTAAATTCTGGGGTCGGCATAATAATCTTTATAAATAGAAATGTCGGGAATATAACCTTGTTTTGCTCGGATACGGCTTAAATTACTTTACACAAACTTTGCCATATATTACGGATTCATAATACAAGGATTGTATACTCAAACTAATCTACTTAAGGACATCTGTGGTTTGAGTGCCTCTTGGGAATTTATTCGAGGTCTCACCTAATTACGTAACGGGGTAACTATTGTAATTAAATTCCTTATTGGTTTGTCATAGGGCGATCTATTTTTAATCAAGCTATAATGTACATAAGCAATTTTTGTTAAAGCATTCCTAAATGAATTTGCAAAGCATATATTTATTTGGCATTTAACAATAATATTCATTTCAGAACAATTTTTCTCAATTCCTAGTTGGCAATCTTGGCCAGTAGGCAAAAAATAGTATGCCATTTGTAAACAGTTATGCCTAAATCTATAAAAATTTTTATATATATAAATTTCCCGTTATTAAAGAGTTTTAGCAAACTAATACCGTGCTAAGAGCCGTACTCTCTAGTTTTATGTTTTTTAGCATTATTACTAGGGTAAAACGTATCTAGAAGGTGCCTGCTATTGTGTTATCTACAAATTCCTAGACCTCTTCAAAATGATGAGCAGTCGTAAGCACTATAACGTTTATTGGCCAACAACCATTGAACGAGTGATAAATTTTCTCGACGTTGTACGCCAGCGACACCAAAACATCCAAATGTCGATTTTAAGACTTCACCATCATCTTGAAACTATCATTTTAAATTTTTAAATAAAAATTTTAAAAAAATAGTTGCTGATGCAATTTACATTTATTAAAATAACTGCAAAATGGAATAGTTATCAATTTATTTTTGTTCATTTTTTAACCTCCATGCAATAAATTTATCTTAGAAATATTTTTACTGGTTTCTCTTGTGAGTACTTCTTAAAACATACTGAACACTAAATCAAAACATCTTAATCCTATCAAAAATTATACGCAAGAAAATTTACAACAATTATTTTGCAGTTTTTCTAGCATACATGAATCTACCGTGGAAATATTTTTACGATATTCCTTAGGGAGCACTGTCTATAATATATTGAAAACCTCACTCTTATCAAAAGTTAGGTACAAATAAAGTTGGTTAAAAGTTAGCAAATAAGTAAATTTTTCCACCCCTTTGCCATAAACTTGTGAGGAAAATATTTTTGGTGGAACACTCTGGACGATTCCTTTTAACAAACTAAATAGTTCGTCAAAAAATATCACTCCCATAAAAAGTTGCGTAAAAAAAAACAAAAAAATATATACTCGTTTACACGTAGAATTGATTATCATCTTCCTTGGAAATTGGTTAAAGAGACATATAAAATTTTGGGTTTTGATTAGCCAAACTTTACTACGAAATCGATACTAAGCTTAATCAATAATCGACTTGAATATCCCTATAAATATTGTCAAATGTTCATGCGTATAAGTCGAATAATTTTTATATTTTTGTTTACATGTTAAGAACAATAAAACTAAAAATAAGAAGGCATGATAAGAAACATTTTTAAGTTGAAATTCCTATCACAACTTGGAGTTATTTTATTTAACTTTCTACTTATTCTTGTTCGTATTCATGATTTTTTATCCTGGCAAACAAACAAATATCGAATAAATAAAAAAGTTTTTAGTTGGAATCTCAAGTAAATAATAAATAATTTATAAATGTGAAGAACTTTTCTAACCCAAAAATATTTTATTTTATTATTGTAATCCTATGGGCTAATAAGTTTTAGCCGGCAACTTGGTTATTCCTTGTGAAACTTTTTTTATGAATTATAAATTCTTCAATATCGTAAAGTTTTCTTCAACTTTTCCATCTAAACTACACGTAAGGAAAAATTTATGATGAATTTTTATGAATTCTGTATGTTAAGGCGAAAAGAATGTAATAGTGGAGAACTTTTTACATCTTGAGTATTTTTAATGTCTGTAAAATATAGTCGACCCAATTCAAGTTAACAATATAAATATTACGAAACTTACTATCAAACTATATAAACTAGGAATTATTGTACAAATATGCTTCAACGGTATGATAAGAAGAATCAGAAAAAATCTTCTGTCATGAGATAATGAGTGCAATGAATGAAAACCACAGTCATTGTACATAGGTAATAGGTCATTTTTACGTCAAAATTGACAACTAACTCGACCAAAGCAAAACTAATAGAAATATATTTTAGATCTAAGTTTCAGACAGGAATGAGGTCAGATACTAATAAACTTTTTAGAACGATAACGGTTATTGGAATGCGAACTTTTAATTATAAGAAAACACACAGTAAACTAGCTAAATGGTATAGCAAAAACACTAATTGAAAAATACTACTAAAACCTATACAAGTAAAGAATCAGTACACCCGATAATCACACAAGATGACAGAAAAGAAATATAATTATTGGTAACTAAATAAATAGTAGAAGTGGCTGAAGAATTAATGGAAAAAAAAAAGATTTTTCATTAAAAAATACATTAATACTATTTTTGAACACTTTAGGGCGAAGGGAAAGTAACGGAAAGTTGAAATACTTCAATAATTCATTCAATTTCAAAAAAAAACCGGATAAAAAAATTTAGATATATACATTATTTGCAGAGATTGTTATTAGTAGACCAGAAAACAAATTTTCAGAACCAGTAGAGCAAAATCGTTTTAACAAAAACTTCAGTACCTTTCCAGTTCAGAAGGCCAGGAAATACAATTTAGCTCTTTCAGTATTCTTTATTTATTAAAAGACCTTTGATTATATCAAAACTGTGGAAAGATCATTAAGCAACAACAGATCATATTATGGATTATTGCAAGTATGCCGGCGATATTACAACATAAGTACAAGCTAATTTTCAACCACTAAAAATTTGTAAGACGTGTTTCATTCTAACACCGGTGGCGCATTCGTCAGTGGGTTCCACCGAAGACTTTCCCAAACACCCTTGTTTACGTACTTAATTATTTTTGGATGTTATATTTAAAGTTATTCCTTGAAGGAATCTATAGGTAAGATGTTCCTCCTATGGGCGGTCGTTCATACAACAAAATATACTTAAACTCTCAGATAATTGAGAGTAAATTACAAGTGTTTTTAAACAATCAAAATTTCAGTAAGAAATAAAGAACTCTATCTGCCATATTTAAATAGTTGTTTACATCTATTATCCTTTCAGGCAGAGACAAAGAAAGAATATACAGAAACAGTTTATTTCCTTCAAATACCACTCTGATATTCTCTCCATACGCGTTTAGATTTGAAAGGTTTTAAAGTTATAGCCTTAAAATCGATAAGAGTTTACTATTTACTTCACTAAAATAATGAAAGCTATTATTTATGACGATAAAAGTTGACATTGGAAATTTTTAACGTTAAAGACCAATAAGCAATAGTATGTTGACAAATTATTAATTAGTTTCGTGTCATGACTAACATAAGAATGACATCGCATTTGCTCTTTAGTTAATTTTATTGCTGACACTCTGATTGGTCCACAACTGGTGTGCAATAAAACATTACACACGGCCCATAGAAATAACTGTTAATAAAAAAACAACAGCAAAAAGTTATAAAGATATTATTTAATAAAATTACCTTTTAGTAAATGAAAATATCCATTAGTTTGCCGTTTTTAGTTCAAAAAACACGAGTCAACACTTCCCGTTAATCGACGTTTTTAAATATTTCATGACTAATTTGCAAAGCGTATATTTAAAAAGAGGGACTACAATAATTTTGTGTTTTACACTCATTGAATTAACAGTCGTACAAACATATATAAATCGGAATTTATTACAAGCCATCCATTAAAATTGCGTAACGATACATCGCGGTTCGAATTTTATCAAAAGCAGTGGTCCAGTCCGACTAGAATTTATAGTTGTTAGTTGACAAATACATTCGTCCAGTTACAGTCATTTTGTGGGATGTTATAACTGTTTATGTTTATGACAAACTTAACTACCAAATGCATATACTATAATTGCGTTTATCATAACAATGGTCCAGTTTTTCTCTATTATCTACTAATGAAATTTATACAAATAAATAAAATTGAAGAGTCTTTCTGTTTGTACGGACTAATCTTCTAAATGGCTGAACCGATTTCAATGAAACTTTACAAACATGAAGAGGAGGTTTGTTTGAAGGTAATAGACAACGGTGTTTCCTGCGAAGTAGTAGATATCTGTTGGACTTCCATTGTCTTATTTTTTTGTTGAATATCACTACATTTCGGCTAGTAGTTATCTCTGCCGTTTTCAAGTGAAACTCAATAAATTCCTAAGCTTCAGTACTATTTCTACTAAAAGTAAATGTAGTGGGGTGTGACTGAGATGAGTGCAGCCATGCGTGATACGCCAAAGTCCCATTTATGCCGCAATTAGTTTTAATTTACAATTATTAAAAAGTAGTTTCCACACTTCTCTTATATCTAAAGATGGTTTACTAAAGCAACTCGGGTTCTGATGTATCACCGCGGCTTCTTTGAATTTTCGTTTTCTCCAATGTTGTTCTCTGTGTAGAATTTTAGCTTCAGAGCATTTTATGTGGTGTCCATGAGACCAGGCATGGTTGGCGGCACCAGATGATATTCATTGATCCTTACGTCAAGGGGTCTCTTTATTTTGCCAATGTAATAGTTGCCACATTCACATGGTATCTGATACACACAGTTCTTCATGTCTCTTTGAGTTGTTGGTTTGACCCTAGCGAGCCGACTTCTCAAAGAGTTACTTGAATTGAAAACAACGTTGATTTTGTTTTTCTATCACGAGTTCCTTAATCTTTCCGATTTTTGAGCTTGCCAAATTCCTTCTTCTAATCCTGAGACCATTACAAGGAAATACATCGTCCTGGGTTAAGAACTCGCAACATTTATATATTATATATATTATTATATATTTATTAGCTTTGACGTAGAAAGTCTTTACACCAACGTTCCAGTTAAGAAGTCACTAAGAATCATAAGAAAGAAACTTGAAGAAGACCAGACCCTAGCAGAAAGAACATCTTTACCACCGCACACCGTCTTGGATTTGTTAAAAAGTTGTTTGATTAATTCCTATTTTAAGAAAAAAAAACAGGGTCAAACCAACAACTCAAAGGGACATGAAGAACTGTGTGTATCAGATACCACGTGAATGTGGCAACTCCTACATTGGCGACACAAAGAGACCCCTTGACGTAAGGATCATATAACATCAAAAATACACATCTCGGGGAAAAACAGAAAAATCTGGTGCCGCCAATCATGCCTGAACTCACGGATACTACTTAAAATGGACTGAAGCTAAAATTCTACACAGAGGACAACACCGGAGAAAACAAAAATTCAAAGAAGCCGCGGTGGTACATCAGAACCCTAGTTGATTTAGTAAACCATCTTTAGATATAAGAAAAGTGTGGAAACCACTTCTTAATAATTGTAAATTAAAACTAAATGCAGCATAAATGAGACTTTAGCATATCACGCATGACTGCACCCATCTGAGTCACACCCCATTGCATTTATTTTTAACTAGCGACCCGCCCCGGCTTCGCACGGGTGCAATGCTGATACTAAATACACTACAGAAAAACTGTGACTATTTATTTTATTTTTACAACAATTATTACATCGGCCTCCGATGCGCTATTTATAGGCACGCTGCCGCCGCCCCGGTCGGCCAGTACCGCCGCAAGCGCTACTTCCCGCAATTTTAAATCTGTAATATCTTCGAAAATATTCATTTAAATCTTGTGCTGTAAAGGACCATATAGATCTATATTAAATCAACAATGTATTTAAGCTATTTAATTGGATAAGGATTAATGCTGTATTGGTTAAAATCGCTTCAAAATTTGCCATTATTTGTCGTAAAAAGTAAATGACAAAAAATGTTATTGTGGGATATCCATGAGAGATAGACATATACCATCGCGGAGTTTTCTGTAGACCTTTTCAATGTGTACAAATAATTAGTACATTATTTTGATAAATCTCGTAGGGTTCAGCCTGCGTTTGCAATGTAAGCGGAAAAAAATATGATAATTAACGACATCACATTAGAAACCTCAAAAATAACAGTATTTCTCCACTATTTAATGGATGTTATTATACATATAAACCTTCCTCTTGAATCACTCTATCTATTGAAAAAAACCGCATCAAAATCCGGTGCGTAGTTTTAAAGATTTAAGCATACAAAGGGACATAGGGACAGAGAAAGGGACTTTGTTTTATACTATGTAGTGATATAAATAGTTCTGTAGCTTAGGAATTTTATTTAGTTTCACTTGAAAATGGTCCAACAGATATCTATGAAGAGGAGGTTGTTAGGAGTGATAGAAGCTATTATTTTCTCTCTGTCTATTTGTCTGTCTGTCTGTGTGCAAGGGCTAATTTTCAAAATTTCTGAATCGATTTCAATTAAACATCAAAATCAATCGCTATATTTAAACAAAATGACATAACTTTTCAGATGACAAGTGGGTAAATTAAAGTTCTACTTTATTGACATACTAGTGCCATCTACTGAGATATTCGCAAATCAATAGTGCTGTCTCACTTCACTCATAAGGTGTGTCCAGACCGTGATCACCGTGTCTCGGAATATGCGCAATAATCTTTTGGTCAGATTTAATACTTCTTCATTTGATATTTAGTCTTCCAACTAATTTTGAACATTCTTCTAGGCACCAGTCTGACCCTGTACTTCACCTAGTGAAAAGATTTAAAAACTATACTGTAAAAACTTGAGAGCTTTGCTTCTTAACAGAATTCCTATTCCAATTTGCATAAAATGGGTTGAATATCAGTCGACTGAAAAAAGTAATTCTATAATCTGCACGGAGCTCTAAGCAGTAATCCATCTTCTCTAAAATTTAAATATATTTAAAAGTTAAATCTGAAACGGCATTGCATGGGTTATAAATGTATCTAATTTGAAATCACAAATTTGTTTTTTAATATTAAAAAACAGCGAGGCAAAATATTAACATTAATTGCATTCTGGACATCTGTGATTAAATTTAAATTTTAGCATGACATGTGCGTGTGACTTTTTCCATATGGGATTAATAAATTCATCATTTCGGAGATATTTTAAAATTTCGCTATGTTTCATTTTGATACTGTGGTCCTATTTTTGTAAAAAATATTTCCGTAGATGCACTTTCACCATCACAGTTAATTAATTTTTTTTATTTAAAAGTAAAATACAATTTTGAGAATGTTAAATATTGTGCGTAATAAAAAAAAATCTATATCAAAATACGTTTTAAAAAATAAATTGTTATAAATAACATCAATTTAAAAATTATTCATATAAATTTTAAGTTATTTTTAAAAATAACTAAGGCGACTTCAAAAAATAGCATTATAACGTATAATGCTATTTTTAAATAAATTAAATTGGCAAAAAGGTAAAAATTATTTCAACCCTATTTTTCCCACGAATCACCATTCCCGAAATATCGCAATTCCAAAAGTTGTATTCTAATATGCACAGATTATCGCACCACTTACATATAAGGTAGTGTATTTAGCGCACTTTTTTAACCTGTTTTCTCCAACAGGCATACTTCACGATTTATATACTATTAGATAGTATCTAATGGTACTACTGGTAATGAATAAACACATACATCATAATATCACTACAGGAAGCTCACAAATCAAAAAAAAAATTTTATAAGACGTTGTGATACAAATCGTTAATGAAAAAAACTCAGAAACACGATTGCAATCTTGATTTGAAAAATCTAGGCCGAACAGCAGTCATTATAGAGTTTCTGATAGATAGCACATATTAATTTTACACGTTCTAATTAAATCGTTTATTTTTCAAAATTACTCCAAAGAATAATTTAATGATTCCAGAATGTCACTCTTAATATTTTCAAACATTCCACTAGACGGGGAGGGGGGGGGAGCGGTAATTATTGTCGTCAAATACTATAATTGAATATCCTCTCGAATAACTGGTGCCGCCTCTTTCAGTGTTCGAAGTCAGTAATTAAATTAGAGCGCCCACAATTTTACAACAAAAATAAATTATAAAATTATGAATCTATTGCATGTATTAACCATAAAACAAGTTATCTTTTGATCATAAAAATCATATACTTTTTAGAAGATCTAACAGAATAGAGAAATGTCTTCAGATAAGACAGGTCTAATATGTAAAATGTGAAAGATAATAGAATATTTTATTATCTATTCTTTGAGTGCCCTTCCGCCTTAAGACCATTAAAGAGAATAATTTTTTTTAAGAAAAACTATTTTATTTTCATGAAAGTCGTGCAAAAATCATATAAAATTACTTTCTATATAAAAATATGGTAAAATAAATATATGAACAGATTTTTTTTCTTTTGCTTTTGGCGCTCTGGAGATTTCTAGAAGCGTCAGTAGAGAGAGTCTGGGCCAAGCCTTGGTTGTGAAAACTGACAGAAACCCGGAAAGCAGATTTTTTGCTGATTTCCTAAGAGTACAATATTACTTTTATTCCTGTTTCAGCTAAAACTATAGTTTAGTGTATTAAGGCATCATTTGCTAGATATTAATGATAAACAAAGTTTTTATTGTATTCGCTCTTCGTTAAGTAAACCGTAGTGAAAGTGATCACACCTAGGAAGTCAACACATCATCTTTGTGACTTTTAATACTTGGTACACACTTACAGACAAACAGGTACATGCCACAAACAGTTTTTATTATACCGAAACTTTGTCTTGATATCTAAAACTGGATTTGCATGACAGAGTCGGCATATAACACATCATTGCTCCCATAGAGGCCATCGGCTATCCAGCTTGCTGAAAATCTTTGGACTCAATGACAAAACTGCCTTTCACCTATTAGATTACATAATAAGCAGTAATATTGCCGATTTTAAAGTATACTTTCATTGTGCCCCTGTGATTGGGAACTAATAACACTTTCTGTGAGCAATTACAGGACACTTTACATTTGATTTAATTTAAAATGTCTTGTAAACCGAAGGTATAAATATACACTAGGTAATTTAAAACATCATTTCACATAATAATAGTCCAACACTTTTAATTAAGTTTAAATAAATATAATTTTAGTGTTAATCGACCTACTAGATAGTTTATTCTTTCAAAATAAATATAAACATTTGAAAGTAAAAAAAAGAAAGGTTATTCAACGCCGCTATTCAAGATCAACTGCCAGTCTAGGCTGGATCTAAAGCTATAGATTAAGTTAATAAACCTATTTTTTACAACAAATCATTTTTACTTATTGTTAAAATATAGATTTTAATTGTTTTTGGAATCGGTGTTTTATTTTTGAATCTGGTTGTTTCCTGTTTTCGATAACATCATCGCTTCTTCTTACCGACGGCCCTAAAACAGGTGATGCTGTAAATATATATAACCACCTAATCTCCGCCATACTAGTCTAGGCATTGCCCTAAAAGAAGGAGCGATCAACCTCCAAAAAAATAACCGCTTTATATCGAAGCTTTTTCATATTTTTAGTTTTAATTTTTCGCCGTAGCAAATTATAGAAAACTATAAAACTAGTAAAATATTGGTGTGCTAACCTTATATAACTCCTTATCTAAAACCTTAGCGAAATCGATGTTCAAATAAATATTTTTTTATGAAAATTCCATTGGAAAGCCATAATTTTTATAATAATTGAACTTTTATTTCAAAACTCAAAACTAATATTTAATTTATAAATTTAAAAGGTTATAGCCTCTCTTGTTAGAATAAAATAACCTGCTACAAAAACATTTCATTGTTACTTTAGCGAACATAAAATATAGCTTTTTTAAATCCATTGCAATAAAAGGTTTGTAACATTAATTTTCATTTGTTGCCATGGTAAAGAATTTTAGAACAATTTAAATCCTGGAAAATATTTTAATGTGTACATTTACTTTGGCTTTATATTCAATTTGAATAGAAAACAGTATGCAATTTTACTAATTGATAATTAATCAAATAATGTTTGATATAACAGTTGGACAGACAACATAACACATAGATATACAACAAGCCTTTCTCAGAATCAAACTGAAACAAAACTTCTTTATAATGTTTTATAAGAATATACATTTTCCTTCAGTAAACAGGTGCTGTATTTTTCTTTTTCAGTTACACAATTGTGTGCTCTACGAATTACGTTGTATTTAATATGCCAAAGATTAAAGTGAATTGAAATAATAAATTCACCTATCTGACTTCTTATGACTTCTACACTCGACAAAAGAGTGTTAACGTAATTGATTCTTAAGTGAATTCCTACAAAACCGTTTCTATTTTATTACGACTGAAAAGTTTTAAATTTAAAAAGTTTTAGGAAAAGCTGATTTGTAACTTTTTGAAGTCGATTAGGTCTGAATTAAATTCGAAAATTTGGTTGAAAAATATCCTTTTAAGAAATTGGTTTATGTCAACAATATTAATTGAAAAGTTTTAAACTATTAAAAGGCAATCTCTCTTCATAGAAAAACTCACTTTCATGTTTCATGATATTATCTAAAACAAATTGACAACATTATAATCTATGGCATATATTTTAACTATAAGTGAAACGTGTTTATCTAGTTTGCAAAATGAACTAGAAATACATATGTAAGACTAGTAGTTAACCATCGCTACTTCCCCCGCGGGGTAGTAAGGAAAGGTTTTGGGAGGCTAATACTTTACGTCGCAATAATTAATTTACTTTGGTCGCTATTATTCTGCTTCTATTTATAATAATTTTTAAAAAATAAAGGTAAGAAGAAGAGCAATTCGCGTTACTAAATAAATTTGACAATAGTGAATGATTATTATTATATAAATGTCATTCAAAATGTTATCTCTTAAATTTGTTAATATCTAATGATTTCAGAAAAGTCAACTTTTGCTTTTATTTTCCGTATGTAGTATTTTGAAGTTTTTATCAAACCTGTAGTTTTGAGATAAAAGATGCAATGTATACGCTGAATTGTGTTTTTTTTTGTATAAGTAATCTGTTTTGGGCTATTTATTTCTAATATTAGAGGTGCGGCCTGTCTGATCTATATAATTCTTATGGCATGAATCAAAATTTAATTTATAAACTCCACATTTCCCTCTTTATAGGTCTTATCTTCATTATTTTTAATATATTTGCGAAGGTTATTATTCATTTTGAAAGGAATATTAATATTCTGTCTTCTTAATATATTTTAAATTTTTTGAAAGTATCGACTACATAACAAATTGTACCCAATATATCTTTTATCTCAAAATCAGAGTTTAAATGAAAACGTCAAGATACTACATACCGAAAATAAAAGCAAAAAATTGGCTTTATTGGAATCATTAAGGAATAACAAACTTAAGAAACAGAACATTTTGAATGGCCAATTGGATGGTAATAATTCGCCATTGTTAAATTTGTTCAATCATATGAATTGCTTTGGTTTTTCCTTATTACGGTAGAACAATTAAAATTTGTAAACCTTGAATTTTTTATGTAAGTATTTATTTCTTAAATTTCTTTATCATTGACAACTTGATGTCTGACGGAGTAGCAGTGCTATGAAATAGGTCAAGTATAATTTTAAATAAAAAACAAAAAGTTAAATCTCAACCAGCTTGGTCTCTTTTCATATTATGTATGTAAAAAAATTAGTTATTGTGCCAGGGATAGTATGGATTTGGTGTTAATTTCAGCGATTTGTGACGCTTACGGGCGCCTTATTGAAGTCGCTATTTTGATATTCGTACCAGAGGCCTCGAAAAACCAAAAGGATGCCATGTTGAGAGAAATTTAATAGTTGTGCAATCAATAGTACGAATTTTTTGTGAATTTTAACATTTTTTGATACTTCCGATGCCATTATGGATCCGCTATTTTCAAAATACTGGCTAAGAGCCTCGAAATACCGGTAACTAAGAGTTAGTGGCTACCCAAACCTCTTCCGTGGCCATAAGATTAATTTGGAATCGTAATTATTTTAATTCTTTTGTGTAACGTTTGAATTTCTTTTTCATTTTGTCTCGGAAGCTCTTAATTTCCTGCTCGTTTATATTTTCACTTTTCCTTCCATGTCTGTCAATCTTTTTTCTTCATCTCCTTTTTTATATGTGATTCATTACCTTTGTTCACGTTTTCCATCTTCCAATATTCATTCATTTAACTCTTTCACAATGACTTATTCCCCTTTTCACATTCTCGAACATTGAAATATCCTTTCTAAATAACGAAACCCTAAGTCTTATTATAATTATAGGACTGCCGTTTTCCTACCTGCCACGCATTACTGCTATTTAGCCTTTTATGTTATTCTGTCCATATGTGGAATCTAAAAAAAAACTCCTCGCATTTTGCTACTTTAACTTAAAGAAAAATCAGACCTACGCAAATTTTAATAAAAAAAAGTTAGAACAAATAAAAGTGAAAAAAAAAAATACCCAATAATTTTTTCAATATTAAAACTCCTCCATATCTGTGTTTATTATATTTTAAGACTCCATGCGAAATTTTATTATTTACTGTCATAATTGTGTAAATTAAAGAGTACACACACAAAAGTGTACCAGCTAAAATTTTGCTTTAATATATTTGCAAATTTTGTACTGCGAACCAAGCAGAATACCGAGTTAAGCAAGCTTTTGTGTGGTAGTTTATGTTATTAAGAATGTTTCTTTCAAAAGGCTAAAGTGGGTAAATGGAGTTATAATGAAAAGCAAAATTAGGATGCGTATTCGAGGCAATTTAGCCCAACATTTCCTGTGTTTATTTATATAAAAACTTTCTTTTTATTCAATATTTAGCGAATTATGGTTATTTTATATTTTAAAAAGCAGCAATTTTTATCAAAATAAGCTAGGCTCTACCACCTTACTCAGAAAAAGGAATGAATATTTGATATAAAAAAAATTATATAGTAGAGAAGTTAAAATATCTGTTTTAATTATTAGGTTTAGCTGTATGATCTTAAAAGTTTTTTCTCGTGTATTCTGTATCACATAGAGTACTGTTACTTTCTATTACTTTCATCCTTCTCTACTCCTTATATGTGTCTGATGTAAGTTTTTTCTAATCTTTTGCTCTTATTCTGCCATAAAATATGAAACAAAATTGTTTTGGAAACAACCGTAGGACGAAAATATCTACATTGATCAAAAAAAAAAAAAAACAGCAGTTAGTTTATTTAAATAGTTTAATACTAAACTGAATAAACAGGTGTTACTTTATTCTTAAAATTAGATACTTTAAAATAAAAACCGTAATGTTCACAAATACATGATGCAAAAAATTAGATAATTAAAAATGGATCTGGAGAGTGAACAATCATACTTTATGGTAAGACTGATCAAAATGTTTATCAAGAAAGTCCCTTAGAATGACAATATATTAAAGTAAAAAAGTACTTTTTTGAGTTTTCAGGTTAGGATATTTTGGAATTCCGAGTGAGCAAGGTCGGAAATGACTACTTGCTTGTCGGTTGGCTAAACTTCCAGGTTGGTATTAGTGAAGCAATAAAATCTAAAAATATTAAATTTCTTTCAAGATATGACAAATAATATAAATTGAAGTGTATATTCTGATAAACCTAAAAATTATCTAAATAAATTAGTTTAAATCATTTGAGAGCTAAAAGTAAAATAAAAAAAATCGATGCCGTAACTATGTAGAAGTATCCACCATTGTTCTTTTTTCCTTTTTGACACAGAAATGAAAAAGGAAAAAGCAAATTCTTTGAATTAATCACTACATAGTATCAAGCAAGGTCTCCCGTAGCGTCTGTCTGTCGGACTGTGTGCACGATTTTCTTAGTAATTTCTGCAAAAAATATCAAAAAATTGCAAAACAAGAAAATTAAAATTTAGCATCACCTTCTCTGTGTCTTTCATCATTTAAGGCTCAAGACCACTAATACAAGGTTTCAAGTGAATTTGTTCTGATTTTAGTTGACTTATTCAAGTTGACCTGACAAATGTGTACTATCGAGTTGAGGTCAGGTAACCTTGATGATTAATCCATTACCTCAATAATGTATCTTTCAGCATTTAAGGTACCCTGGCAACGGTAAATTTTAACAGTCAAATTCACTAAGAAGGTTTAAGACTTAAACTCAATCTAGTTGCCATGAAAAATAAATCTTCTAGTAGGCCAGTTTTGTTTTGCTTATGATATTGTCAATTTATATTACATACGTAAACAAATAAAAGCTCAAATAAGGATATTAAGGATAAAAATCGGAGGTAAATTTTTGAAATATGTAAAAAAATAAATAAATAAAATTCTCTATTTTCGCCGGTTCAATAATCAAAGAAAATGATTTTTTATGGATAAATTTTTAGGATTTGAAACTTGATTGATCTATTTTTGCTCTTGTCAGTTTAAACACTCTACTGTCAATTTAGAAGGACTTTATAAGTTAGACCATGTTAGTGAATTCGAGGGTAAAAATTTGTAAAAATGTGTCATAGCAGCTCTTACTAGACATATTCAATGGAAATTATTAAGGTTAAATTACGTCAACTGATTTATGACATATGGTGATGGTGGATGCGCCGGAAAAGACAATGGTGACCCTTTTAATTTTTACCGTTAAATTAAAAAAAAATTAAGAATCGACATAACAGGACTTAAAAAATTATTTTAATGAAAATTGATGTGATTAACGTGGATAACACGTACTTAACCATTGTTTATGTATTAATTTGGCGCCAAATTAAAGAATTTTAATTTCATATAAAAATTCATAGCATAAGTTTTCGTCTTTCACCCCTTCTGTATAAGGCAGTTTATTTTTTTTTTTAATTTTGTTTGTGTTTCGCCTTTCACAAGTCATTTCTAAAAATGTAAATACATACTGCATAAATCTATCCCTAGTGGATTTAAAATTATAATTGTTTAAAAAAGGAGGAACTTGGCCAAAGTGTTTAATGAATACATGATACATATCATTGTAGTAAAGATAAATTACTACTAAATGGTCAATTAAATTAAACTCACACCATCCAAATTGCAGAATATTTGCACCAATTTTAACCTAACCAAGAAATTACGTGAGGAAAAAATCGATGTTTCCACTATTCCAAAAATTACAAAGGATAAATTTTGTTTTTTTATAAACAAAGTGGCTGTTGGTGAACATTTCAATTACTGCTGTTTTCAGTTACTAGAATTCTTCAATACAATCGTCGGTCTTCTTATTATTTACATTTTTTACTCGTTGAACATTTCTTGCAATCATGTGAGAGCGTCTTGTAGGAACGTTTAAAAATTACAATAATTATACCAACTTTATACCTACTAAAAAAATCTGCGAGTATGCTTTTAGTATATGAAAAACCGCAAGCTTTTATAGAGTTCATTTAAAAAGAAATATTACTTGTAAAAACGTACATTGGGCAAACAAAAAAGTAATTAAAACTAAAATAATGGAGAAAGTTGTTTAGCAAATATGCTGTGTACAAACATATTTACATAATCCTTTGGGAAAAGAGTGAAAATTTCAGTGGTTAATTTGTATTAGTGCAAAGATGGTAGCTAGAACTTTTATTAAAATAATTTTAAAATTTAGCATTATTGCTTGTTTGGTATATAGAATCTTGGATAGACCTTAAATTTTCGTCAATATAAACGTATCGTGTAAAGTAATTTTTCATTTTGGTCTCCAAAAATATTAAATTAATCACCGTAAATGTTCAATAAATACAAAAGTTATTGTTAAATTTGGAGTCATGTGGTTCTATACTTCGCCCATTAGAAAGAATGGAGAATACGTCTTTACTCTTCTTTCTCTGTTGCACTCTGGGAACGGTAGATATTGAGGACGCATAATCTATTATATCCTATATCTCCACAAGATCGCTGTAGCATATATGAACCATAAATCTCATAAGTAATTTAAGATCCATTCAAGTTAATAAGAATTTGATTTAGGGGCAGATTTTTTAATCAAAAATAACTTTTCTGACTACTCTGCGTTTGCAAAAAAAAATATTATGTATTTTAACTTATTTTCCAACACACCCTTTTCGCAACTTAATTTATAACTGTTTTTTGGTTAACTATCTGAAGTGTAATTTATTTTTTATTCTATATGACCGCAAACATCCTTTTTCAAAAACAGTTTAATGAAAAACAAAAACTTCCCTTACTAATTATGTTGCTTTCCGTATATTATAATAGAACTCTCAGCAATAATGTTTCAAGGGTCCCTTTTTGTCTATTAAGCAGGAAGCTTCGTGCTCAGTTAAATTTAACTAAATTGCTAGAGAATATTTCCGGTATTTTGCTTTTAATTGTACCTTTGTTTACTCGTCTCACTTTTACAACAAAAGATATTCCAATTATAATAAACTATTCAAAAACTGGGTTTGTTTTCCTTACTGTAAACATTTTTGTATCTACAAATATAGTCCGGAAGTATATGCTTATTAAATTCATTAGGAAAGCAAAATATTCATACTTAATTGAGTCATCTCTATCACAAACAAGAAGTTTGCGTCAATGCATGTTTTCGATAGTATTTTAAAATCCATATTTCTCTGGTGTTAAAATAAATTTTGCACTCGATATTTTCTGTAAAATATCACTTTAAGCTATAACGCCGTTATATTTAATATCACCATTAAAAATAAAAATGCTTCTAAAAGCAATGAAGTTAATTACAGCTCATTATTCTATAGAATTGCATTCCATGTACTTAACAATCATTTAAATAAAGTGCACTGAAAAGCACCTATTATGTTAGTAGTAGGAAATTATTATTAAAAACCCTGACTAATTTCTACTTATAATATATCAGGTCGGCAAGAAAGTAATTTCGGTTTTGAAGTGTGACATAACACTCATTTTTTGTTCATTTTGTTCAATGGCCTTTTGTTATCTTCTACTCTCATAGAAATGTTGGTGCTTATCAGTAAAAAACTGAACCAAGTGTGATTTAAGGTCATCATCTGTGAAATAAATGGAAATGAGATGGTGCCAGGTCAGGGCTGTTTGGGCGATGCGACATTACTTCCTAGCCAAACTCCAATAATTTCCCACAAGTTACTAAAGATGAGTATGACCTTTTTTGGATGCAATTTAGCTTTAAATATGGTTTATTACGGTTAGATCATGATAATTTTCAAATTATGTTTCTGTAGATGACCCATTTTTTATCATAGCAAATATTGATTCGTGGTGTTGAGTGAATCTCATTAAGTTCATACGGAATCCAGATATCTAGCTTACAATACATTTTAGGTGATTTTCAATTGTTGCGTGTGATACAATTAAAGTCTCTACCATATGTTGGGACAGTTATATGATGATCTTCTTCAATTATGGCTTTAATTTGGTCACCATTTTTCATCTTTGAGTAGAAAGTCTTAAGGGCGGAATTTTTTAAACCAATTCTAACACGTGGGTTTTGTTATGCACTCAATACTATAAATTTCATATATCTCTGCAAGCTTCAGTAGCTTTTTTTTCTTTAGTTAAATAAAAAAATAAAATATGCCGAATATATTCGTTTCTGCAGTTTATGTTAAAGTTGACCCTAAGTTAATAGCTAAAAACAAAATTAGGCACAAGTTGCTTCTAAAGTAACCTAAATGTGACTGACAGCAAATGTCAAAGGAAAAAAACATAACACGGATGGAAATCTTTCAAAACAATTACAACGCTTTCTATGCGCGACTATCAAAAATACTTCTGTACTGACAATATATATTTTCTCAAAATAGAATCGAAAAAAAGTGGGAAAAACCGACTGGAAATAATTTCAGATAAAAAAATGCTACATCCATAATATAAAATAATTCAAATAAAAAGTAGATCATTCTGTGAAATTACACAATTTGTGAGGAGACCTCTAGATATATACCTAATAATTTAGTTAACACGTCTAGTAATTTTTTAAATATTCATCTTTAACTTCTAACTTTAATTCATGACTAATCAAACCTAATACTAATTCACTCTACAACTTTTTACATTTCTTTCGTTCCTCAATCCTTTACAGTACAAAAATTGGACTTTCAGTTTGAAGTTTTTTATGCTGTTTCGAAAAGTAATGTCAATGTTATTTTATAAAATTTTCTATGCGAATTTTTCAAATATCCGAATAAGAGATATTTGAAATTGAGAAATATATCTATGCTGCAAATGTATCTTAAGAAGTGACGGTCGAAATATTTGTATTATTACCACTATATTTTAGACGTATTCACTTAACTGTATTATTGTAGACAACTTGGTATGTTGCTGGCACCATTCGAAGAACAATTATCACTTAAACTGAAAAAGTTTTTAACATTTTTGTTAATTAGTTTATGACGTATTTTTTATTCAAGCCGATAATTATTTTAATTTTCTTTGTACTGATTGCGATATTAATTATTTCACCTATTTTTTAAAGAGCAAATTGGTCCCAATAGAACTTTGCAATAAACTAAGCTTTTGTGAAACTGGTATTATTTGAAAGTAAGGAGTGGAAAATATGGATGTAATTAAAACGGAATAACGACCAATATTCCTCAGCAATTAGGCGCAATTTAGCTCAGCGCTCAGCTGGCTGCTAATTAACTAAAATTAATGCCGTTTTTTCCAGTATTTTGTTCTATTTGAGTTAAAAATTCAAATATGATAATAAACCAAATCTAAATAAAGGTATTATTAATTCCACGCGTATTTATTTTAATATTTGTGCAGGGATAATTTTTTTAGGAAAAAGATATTTTATTGAAACTTTCAGAATAATCTAAGGGTTTTTCAGGATCGTTCTGTAAATATATTTCTCATACAGATTCATTGTAAAACTGTAAAGAACTCAAAAAACTAAAAAAAAATATGTTGGTTAACGAACTTTGTAGCCGATTAATTTCAAATAAAATTTTTGGTGGAAGCAAGATGATTTGATGGAATGTTGTAAGAAGTTCCTCAAAGACTTTTCATTTAGACCCCCTGATTACGAATATCGAGGCTGGATTCCCGAAAAATAATCAGGTAATTTGTTATTACAAAAAAATGTTTAATTATTCAAAAAGATGCTAATAAGTATATAAGAAATTCTGCCAATATTAAAATAAATACAATATAAAACATGTTAAAAATTTTCTGGTTTTAATAAAAAAAAAATAACAATAATGACCAACAACGTGGCTACGTCTAAGCGAAGAATGATCAATTACGTTTATTTACATTCTCAGACAATATTGTAACCAGCTTGGAAAACTCTAGAATCATTTGTAACTAGTACTAAATTTGAATAATAAGTATTTACAAATTACCTTATTTTCTTTTTGGAACTGTACATCTAGATATTTCCAAAAATTGTAACTAGAAGACTGTTTTTCCTTATATAAATTCTAAACACTACATATGTATTAAATATCTGTAAGAATTTCTAATAGGAGGATATGTGAAACTACGGGTCGGAACTTGGCGACGCGTTATCATACACCTTCATTTTGGACACAATTTTAATATTCAGCTTATCAAAAATATATTTCATGATGTTATACTGTATACTAACTTCCATCCACGACTGCATCTGCTCGAAACTTGAGAAATAAAGGTTTGTTGAGTTATGGAAGTTCTCTTTTTTTTTAAATTAAGCGCTGTTCAACTTTAACTTTGTGTTAGAATAATATGAAAATTAGCTTAATTGTTATTAGAATTAATCTAAACTAATGCATAAAAAACAGGGACAAGCATCGGTTCAGCCGTTTCGGAGATTAGACCTTACAGACAGATCAACAGAAAAAAAGCAGCATATATCACTCCTGACAACCTCGCATTCATCTTTGTAAAATTTCATCCCGCCGTTTCAAAAATTAGCCCATACAGACAGACAGGCAAACAGAAAAAAAAAGCAGCCGATATCATTCCTAGCAACCCTCCTTCATACCTGTAAAATTTTCATCAGCTGTTTCGAAGACTGGTCCGTAGATACAGACATGCAGTCTGACAACCTTCGCTTTATGTCGGTAAAATTTCATCGAAATGGAGTAGTTTCGAAGATTAACTCGTACAGACAGACATAAAGACATACATTTCACACAAGATATTGAAACAGTTAATTATTTTTATAAAATTTTCAAAATAGATTTATATGAACCGGTTTAAAAATAAAAAAATGAAAATAATTTGATGAGTTTAATCGACTTTATTAGCATAATTATAGGTATTGTGTATAGATCTGTAAATGTATAGATATATAAATATATAGATGTGTAGAAGAACTCATATGAGAAATTAAGCCGCAAGTCCAGTTAAGAGAGAAAAAAATTTAAAAGAAATAGTTGTAAGAATGAAAGAAAATACCCAAAAAATTTAAAAACAAGTATCTATATTTACATGTTACGGTGTAAATGTAACCACCGAGAGTGGCCCAGCGCTTCTTTGTTCGAAGAAATAAACCTGGGACAGTCAGCTGGTTTTTGACAATTCAAAACTAAATAATTAGTCTAATAAAATGAGTAATTTTAACTTAATCAGTGTTTTGGCTATAGTACTAACTATACAAAAGCGATTTAATGTAACTGGCAACTATATATATATATATATATATATATATATATATATATATATATATATATATATATATATATATATATATATATATATATATAAAATGATAGTATTAAGTGCACTCTACCCGCGTAAATAGGCCTGTTTACCTGAGTTAACAAATGTGCCCTTTTACATATGTGAAAGATATCAACTGCATACGGTTGCAAGATTTGATTAATTGTACCATATGAGGAAACACAATAGATCTTACCAAGGTAAGTACGCTGATTATTCATTAATTTTATATCCAAAATGAAAAGAAACATACAACGGCTTTAAATTTTACAGGTGATGCCGAAGGCATTAAAATCTATGATACCCTGCTTCCACTCAGAAATCTGTCGATCCTGCAGCCAAATGATTATCTGCTCACTCGAGATCTCTCGATGAAGGTAACAATAACCTCAAAATACAATTTAAATTAAGAATTTCTAACTAAACATTCTATACCGAGCCACTCTGTACAAGACTAATACCTTTCTATATTTTAGGTACAAAGGAGAGAAGCCTTACGAACTAAACAAAACAACAACAAGGACTATCGAACAATGACCATCAATTATAATACCATAATTGTGAACCTAATTCTAATAAACAAGATATATTGCCAACGTTTTCTTTCATTTGTAAATATGATCCCAAACCAAAAAAAAAAAAAAAAAACAAAACACATAAATGATCGAGGAGGTAAGCGTAAACATTACTATTTTAGATAGGAAATTATACAGGAAAATTAAAACCGTAACAAAATTCAACTGGTAAACTTTAAATAATATACCTTCCTTCCTAATACCAAATCCTATTAGTAAATTTTAGAATTAATATTTTAAGTTTTCCCGAAAAAAAATCCTGTAAACCTTTTTTGTTCGATAAAAGGATTTAACAAACCACAATAGTAGATTTCACTGTAACGGAGCGGGCTTTATGGCTAACCGTTTCCACATATAACGGAAAATTTCATCACTGCGAGGGAGTCTTTAATAAACAATGGGGAACTGTGAATCCCTAACAATGCGAATGTCACGAAAACAATACATGCGTTATCATTTATTCATTACTACAAAGGATCGCTTTCAGTTTTATTGTGTTCTAGACTAGTAAAAAGGCCTTAAAAAAGATTATTGTTGAGTGATATAAATCCCTTTTGTTCGGCTTTCCGTATGAATTTCCATAGAAGAGAAATTGTGTTACATTAATTTGATTTAAAATTTAACCACCAATTTTATTAATTCAGTTCCGTGTTTGGAATCTCTTTAATCTAAATCAAAATTTATTTTCCCGACTTTAGTTCTCTTGAATATACAGGGTGTAACGTAAAGTTTGGGAATAAGGTAAACAGTGGATTCCTTATAAAAAAATAAAATGTTTCCTCATATGTAGTTTTGCTCTACGAATATTCGTTTTTAAGTTACAGGGTATTAGTATAATAACTTTCGAGTGCTAATGGAACGAAATTTTAGCCAGAGCTTAATTTGATACTGCCCTAGTAACAGTAAGAAAATTGACATCGTTGTTTACTCAGTGGCGTGCGTAAAGATATTGCCGTATGGTTTAATATATATATATATATATATATATATATATATATATATATATATATATATATATATATATGGTACGCTTCTGGCCAAAATTTTTTTGGATCTTTCCTTCAAATTTAATTTTTTATTTGAAACAAAATTTTCCTCTTGCGTTTTCTTTGTATCTCTTGTCATTTTTCCGTAATTAAGCCTTTTGTAAATCCATTTTTTTCATTGTATACACAGAAAAATGTAGAAAACACAAACATCCAGTATGCTATAACCATTATGATTATCTACATAGGTAGAAAAGACAATTTTATTTCTAAAGTTACTAGTATCTTGGACTAGTTTTATACCCCTAATTACTTCTTTTGTCTTAATTCCAGTAGCAAATAAGTAACCACAAAAAAATTATCAGTTGATTTATTATCTTTCCGTTTGCAAAAAGGCAACCATTTTATCTTAAAGTAATTTTACAGTCGGAGACGAAATTTTTCCCAAAGTAGGAAAACTTTCTAAAATACTTGCGTTTAAAGTTGGACCGTTTTCATAGCTCGAGAGAACCATTTAAAGAAGTTTACTTCTAATGAAGTGGCGACTGTAACAATAACAGACAAAGGGTGAAAAGTAAAGCTTGACATTTTATTGAAATTATTGGAGTTGATGCTGCTAAAGATTAGGTTTTAGTAACTTTGCTTTAATATTGCGAATACGTAACTATATAAAAAGTATTATGGAAAAAAGTAATGCTAGAAACATAAAGATAGACGGACAGGTGTTAAAAAAAAACTCTAACCAACGATTTTATATGTTCTTTTAAATAAAGAAATTCTTACAACAAAGGTCTGGAAATGGTAGGTCCATTTCTCTCAAAAATAAAACAGGAGCAGTTAAATACGGAATTGAAAAATTATTATAGGAATTTTTAAGGATATATGTCTAAAAGTGTATTTGGTAAATATTAATTTATTGTCATATAACGAATAATCTACAAGTAAACTAATTAAAATTTTTAAGTTGAAAATACCACCACATATAAATCCAATAGATGTGATAAGGTCTCATACTCGAGTGTTGCGAAAATAAATTGTTTTTATATCAATATTTCTTTGCGCTAAATCCATGGAAATTATTGATGAGACAAAAGATTTTTAAAATAGCGGTATTTTAGCGTCGGTAAATGCATGTATTTAGATTAAATTTTGATTTCTAAAATAGTTTTAATTATATTATGTAAGTGAATATCACGTTAACAAGAAATTTACGAAGAAGTTCTTCAAAATCCCGAAGAGGCTAGGCTCTCAGTTAGGCAAACATTCGTGAAAAATTTGGTTTATGCTTGTAAAATAAGAAATTATAATCATTTGTGACAATGTATTTTTGCAACTATCAGCTCAATGAGATCGCGAAGCCCATCGCAATCTAAACAATCGTTTAATGTCAAAAATACTATGAATACGTGAAGAAAAACTACACCGTATTATACGTCATAACATAGTCAGGTACTCCACACATAAATTTATTTAGACAAATTACCAATATTTCACAATCGTAAACAATTATATTCACTTTGTTTCATATAAATTAACCTATAGCTTTTGAATAACACTTGACATCAATAAAAATCAAAATATAATCACGAATGAAAGAAAAAGCGACTAATTACAGCACAATAACTATAATAAGCAATAATAGAATTATGATCTTACGAGTTCTTGCCATTTGTAGGAAAAAATGTTATGGCTAGAAGCTAAGGACTTTTAGGTAAAATCATTTGTTCAGATTTCAAACAATTAAATGCATTTTAGAAATTACGTTATTTAATATCATGTAAGTAATTAAAAAATGTTGATAAAAAATAAAACTATTTAAATTCTTAAAGACTTCATATATTCTTACAACAAAGCACATGACATAACGGTTACCATGGTTATACGAATACTTATAAGATACCAAATATTTACATAGTTCAAAAATTTTGAACCGAGTTTTTTTCTGTGTGCCGGTCTCTATTTCAACCTAAAAATTTTTTGTGCCGATCACGTTAGAAATACATATGCAAGAAGTTATAGTTCCAAAACTTTTCTCAACAATAATTTTTTCCTTATTTTTTTACAGTTTTTAACCTTCTTGAATAAACCTACCATAGAGATATTTTTACGAGATCACGTTGGGAAAACACCAAAAAAATACCGAATACTTTATCTCAATATCTCAGTCCTATCAAAAGTCATATTGAAATAAAACTGATAAAATACACTAATTTTACAGTATTTTCGTTTTTTAAACTCCTTATAATAAATTTATTCGGAAAATATTTTGTGAATTACTTCGACTATATCGAAAATTTTATCAAAATATTTCACTCTTATTAAAAGTTATTCATCTACTAACAAAAAATTATATATACATGTAAAATAATTAACCTCCTTTTTTTGAAATCGGTGAAATATGAATGATTCGTCAAACACACCGAACAAATCATTATTATGCCAAATAAAAATCGCTGAATTGCTAAAAATAAAGTACATCCATATTTTTCCCAAATTCTTCTTTTACAAATTTTTTATTGACACAATCATATTCCCGAACGGTAGCATTTTAAAAGTATTCTAATAAAGCCAAATCCTTTTTAGGGGTATAGGTACAAAGGGTATTTAATCAACGAAAACCAGAAAGACGCAAAAAATTCCAAAGGACGTTATTAAAATTTAAATTGTTATTTGCATAAAACATGGAGCTGTCTTTTCTTTACGGCATTATCTTATATTTTAAGAAAATTTTTTCCATGGTTTACTGCCCCAAATGAAAGAGTTTGTTTTTGTATTTAAATTTACGTTATGCTGCTTTGTTATATATCTTGAATTTAGTGATATAGGCGTAACAGGTTTTCCAAGAATTACACTTTTAAGGTGTTCAAACACTTTACTTACTCTATACAATTTTTTGAACGATCCTAATGTGTCTTTGTTTTCTTCTCGTCCGGCAGCAAAAATTATTTTTTTACTCACCGATCCCCTATAAATTTTAAAGTTGCTACTAACATATCCTAGTACCCAAAATTTTTAAAAACATTATACAGGGGACAAGAAATACACTATGGAATACATGATATCGCTTTAAAAGAAGTTCTCAAAGTTATTCTTTGAAGTTCGCGTCTAAAATTGTTAGTACTACAAAATGTTATGCTACCTTATGAAAAGTGGGCAAAATAATTGCATTTTATATTCCAATAGGATAACAGTTCAAAACACTCTTGAAGTATTGTTCAGGAACATGCCGTTCAGGTTTTACACTGGCCGACACAATCCCCATACCATAATCCCCACACAAAGGTTTCCAAATAAACAATCGTTGGTAAATAAAATCAAGCTCGTAGAACTCATCCCAAAAATATTGTTCAAAATTTGATCACGTCAGTGCTGTGACGTTATCGTCTAGTTATAAATAGTAGAGAATATTCTATTATCTAGTAGACCTATACTGATTGCAATAGCAATTCTTAAGTGTATTTTGTTGTAATAAGTAAAAGAAACTACACTTAAATACAATTTGTGTTGCTTTATTTTTATCGCACTTATTTTTTTTAGATATTTATCATTTTAAAAATTTGTCAGTTTTAATTTTGTTCAGAGTTTGTCAAAATTTAATAAAATATTACTAAGATTGTAAAAAAACTAACACCCTTTGTTAATCTAGTTTTATTCATTGGTGTCTACAAAATAGGTAGTGTCCTCTGCAGGCAAAATAAGAAAAGCGTTTTACTTATGAATGAGATATTCACTAGATATTTACTTTATTAATTTGATGCATTAAGGAATAAACTAAATGTGAATTAAAAATAAAATAAATTGCCAGTAACTGTGAAATTATTGAAATTTTACATATATATACTACGATCCCATTCGGAACTATGGATTTTTGGCTATAATTATAAGTGACAACTTTAATTTATTTCCAGTAGTATCTAATAAAATCCTAAACATTTATTCTTGGGTAATTTCACTCAGGATCTTCATTGTAGTAGTTAGGAGGAGGTTGTAGATGCATGCGAACACCCTAACAATCCTTTATGTCTCCATTTTAAATAAAATATCTGATGATTGCTAAATGTATTGTTTTAAAAATGCTCTCATCGTACACGTATTCAAAACTTTGCAGCACTCTACACTGAAGAAAATTTCAATCTGAAATAGTTTTTAAATAAATCTTTCAAGGCAACTGCAAGGAAAAGATTACGGTAATCTGTAATTCTAAAGTTGGAAAACAAATGTCTGAAGTTCGACCTCGACTGACCCTCGGAAAAGGACATATTTTATTCCGCGAAATGAATGGCTTTAAAATATGGTTCGCCATTTTCAAGAAAGAATGTTAAAAATTACTACAGTAACCATAAAATTTTTGAATCAATCTTCCCCTTTAAAGGAAGCAAAAAGGAAATTGAACCATTATAGAAAAGTGATAATCCCCACTTTTCTCCCATCTTTATAACTTTAAATATTGGATGTAAAATTTACGAAGATTAGCTTTAACAATTTAGTTCTTACCATTTTTTTACCATTCAATTATTTTGCAAAGCTTTGTGGGTCTTTATTTTTCACTACCATTCTCCGATAAGACCCTTGAAAATTCCCTTGCCACAATGCTTTCTGATAAGATTTTTTGAAATTAACTTATCCTGATACTCGGAATATTTTGTTTGATTTATTATATTCTACGGTGGTAGTATTGATAAATAAAGTACGTAATGAAATTCATCATCAAACTGCTAATACAAATGCTTAAACTTGTGTCGGTATGGTAACTCAAGTTCTTCTTACACGCTTTTTGAAGTAGCTATTCTTGTTGCCTTAATGGTTATCATAATTTTTCCAATATCGTCTGATACATCTGTGTAATATGAAGTATAATCGAGAAATAGAATACTTAAATCTCCTTGATTGCATTGTCAACAAATTGTTTTTTTAATTGCTTAGATAAATTCAAGATTTTTGGAAATTTTCAGTAAGTTCTTATTTACTATAGGTATACCTGTATATAAGACCTATAGCTCCTGTTACGTATCTGTAACATAAAGTATTTCGTTTTTCTTTGCCGTGTCTTTTTTTTATCATTCTGTCCTTCCGGTAAGTTGTTTAACTTCAAAGATTTAATATAATTTTGATAGGTTAAAATTTTTAATACTTGACTATTAACTTGCACTGATATTACTGTTTATGGATATAATATAAAAAGCAACACATTTTGGTTATAAAGAAATTTCTAACGGATACAGCGTCAACATTATATCTAATAAAAGTTAACAACCCATAAATATAAAAAAGTGACACAAAAGATTATTGGACATTTAGCTTTTATAACGCCGGGCTAAATAACAAATTTTAAATAGCTGGCAATAATATTTTTATGGATCTGGAGCGAATAATTTATTTTTTTTTTGCAATGTCAGAAATAAACTCTTTTGAATTAATGGAATAGTCTAATAAATCTAGTCTAAAAATTGCCGATTTTTCGATTTTTAATGAGAAGACTAGTTATCAATTTTTAACTACTTATTACGTTCTACTATAATATTCTGAAGTGAATTTACAATATATTTCACGACATCTACAGTAGGATAAAAAAAATTTAAATTTTTGCATTTTAATGTTCCAGAATTTGATTGGATCATTGTTCTACATATATTTCGCCTTATTAGAGCTTTTTCAAGAGTATTTGAATTATAGTAAAGTTAAAGAAGAGTATCATTTGACAGAATACAGCTAATATGCTGTCTTCGAAAATTTATTTTTATAATATAACTTCAACTTTTTTAATTTCTAATTGTTTGAGTAAGTTTAGTTTTTGCTTTTTATTTCTGCATGGAAGAAATGGGCATTACTTAACTAAACAAAATGGTGATTGTCAATGCACTGGATTGATATTCTTGTGGATTTTTCATTATCCAATATGATTTTTTTTTTGTTCTTTTAATCTAATGTAATTTTTTCTCCCACTTTGGTCTATGTTTACAGCAGGACATTCCTTACAATTTATTTTATATACACCAGACCTGTCTAATTTGTTAAATTCACATCATGGTAGTTTTTTAAAAGCATATATGAATGGACCAATAACGAATATTGATTTAGCTCTTCAAATTTTGCATTTTCGATAAATTGGATTGAAAAATCCATACCTGTAACATTTAAAACCATTGAAAAATGTGGGTAGGATATAATGTGAGTAGGTATCGTAGGGAATAATGCAGACCTTACAGATCAAGCTTCTTTATTGCTAATTAATTTCATACCAACCAATATTTTCATTGGTAATACTTATTCTATTACATTTTAAATTGTTGAGTTTATTACAGACCCAGGTACTTAATTTGAAAGTATAATTATTAATTTAAAATTATTGTCTAAGACAGGAATTCTATAGCATAAATATACTAAAAGACAATAATTTAATAACAATAAATTAAACTTCTAAATTAAGTTCCAGAGTCTATAAAACAGTTAGGGTGTAAAACCATAAGTGTAAACAAATAAAATATAGGTAAAATATTAGTTAGCTATAAAGATAAAAGTAACAAATAAGGCAGGTCAGGAATAAATAAAATAAATTGTAAGGATTTGCCCGCTGTATACGTAGATCAAAATAAGACAATAATTTACAAAAATTAACGTGAAAATCTATATTAAATAATGAAAAATCTACAGAAATTTCATCACATTGCATTGACAACAATCACATTATTGATATAAGAAATGCTCAATTCCTTCATACCGAAATAAAAAGTAAAAGACTAGACCCACTCGAACAATTAAAAATTAAAAAGCAATTCAATTATTAACACTAACTACCAAAAAGTTTCCAAGATATCACAATTATATATACTACAAACAGCTGGAAATTTCAATAAGTCTTAATAATAAACAGTTCATTACAAACCATAAAAGCAAGATATATTTTGTCAAATGAACCTCTTTTTAACTTTAGTATAGTTAAAGTATTCTTGAGAAAACCCTAAAAAAGCGAAACAAATTCAAAGTAAAACTAGAAACATTAAACAATGTTTTTCATCAATTCCTAGGCTATAAAAGATACCTTCTTCTTCCATAAAGAACTAAATACTCCATTTACAAGCACTTTTACAAGTAAAAACAATAGCATTTTCCCGTATTTCCCCATATTTTAAATAATAAAGAAGACCTCCGGACAGGCCACAACTTCGATCGTTTCGACAGAGATTGTCCTGGACTTCAAATCCTCATAATTTTTACAATTTCTTACTTTTTTACAAAATGCTTCCCACAGGGGATGCAAATTAAGAATGACTATCTTACATCTAATAACGTTAAACAAAATGCAGTATAATAATATAATGTCATTCGTTAAAAATTAATTCGTAGGTCAGTGGTCAACTATATAAAATTTAGTTTAAAGAACATCTCCGAAAAAGCATACAGAATATAAGCTTAACAAAATTATAGAAAACTGTTTTATTAATTTTATTTAAAGAATTCCTTAAAATTTAATCGTTTTCTTTTAAAAATGTTAAATTTTGTATAAATATTTCGAATTTATTACTTTCATCTTGACCCACTAAGTATAAAAACCTATATTTAATAAATACATTTTTGTTTAAAAAAACCTTTTAAAGAGATTAAGGACATTTTAGCCATATTTTTATTAAAAAAGAATGTCGTTATTAAAGCAAGCAAATTCCTTGGGCTCTAAAAATACTTTTTTTTGTTTCAATAAGAAATTTTATTCTTTGTATTATAGATTTTTTAGGTAAATACGTCCTTTTCTTTTTGTTTTCATAACATATTATTTATATAAAAATATTCGTGAAGAAGTACCGATCAATAATAAACAAAGGAAGCCCATGTTTAAATAATTAAAATGTTTCCAATTTAAGAGAATGAAAGATTTAAAACTGCTTGCTATTATCCAAACAGCACTAATCCTAATAAACTAATAAGGGAAATAATTGTCATACTAAAACCAAACCTTCAATCTCTCTGAACAACCTGAATAATTATTTAATATTATGAAATCACTTTTTTAGATTTTTTTCAAATCCTGCTCTTTAAGCTCTATAAGAGTTTCTGACACCTTCCACGGAAAATGGCTAAACTGTTATGAAAACCAGATTAAAATTAATTTAATCGATTTCAACATTTAGTATACGCATCGACGTGGCCGAAGAATTCCCTTGTATACAAAGTAGTAGTTCTATATTGTATTGGTTGAAATTGATCAATTAATGAACAAATAAATTTTCATTTTCGACGGAAACATTACCTAAAGTGCCCGTCTTCTTGAAATAAAAGAGAAAGATTAGAGGAATCTTGGCTGAAGATAATCACTTAATTTATAAGAGTAATTTACCTTTGACACCAGGAAAATGTTCGACAAGAGGTTAAAAGGCCAGCTCTATATCCAGCCGTTATAACAACGCATTGTTCTTCCGATTATTAAAACCATTACTCTTACCTTTGCAAAACACAGTGACGTAGTTCATTTTTATTCTGAGAAAAATCATAAATTAAAAATGAACTAAATATTTTTCTATTGGTTTGTATAAATATATCCTTCCCGTAGAGGTGTACAGTATTGTAGCGAAGTGTTTCTTGGATTAAAACATATGATTTAGTATGAATCCAGGAATATACCCGTTCGTTCGTCTGGTTCATTGAAGAAATTTGCAGACGTTTCGCCAAAATCTTATTTGGCATCTTCTGTGATTACTAGTTGAAAACCAACTGAGTATATTTAATATGCAGCGTGCTTTATACAAGATCGTAGATCATGTCTATTAGTTGACATCGATTCCGCTCCCTTTTTGATAGCCATTGGTTGTGCCAGTTTGGACCTAAGCGCCGTGCTGGTTCAATAGGATTATTTGAGGAGAGTTTTCTAGGCAAAATAAAGATTAAATGCATCATCTCGCTTATTTAGAGTGCCATTCTTTTCAATTTCAATGTACTCGCAAATCAATCTTGCTTTATGCGTTATAAAATTTAGTTTTGTAGCCGGACTCGAGCTAATGTTGGAAAAGACCTGATATTGTCAGTTTATTTCTTACGTTGAGTTTATATTCCTACTGCTGATACTGCATCCAATCTTATAAAGGTCTTGATTTTCCAAATCGATGTTGTCTTTTGGATTTCTTATAGACAAATCTATTGTTTTTTATGATTTATAGGCTGTAGATAAGTTATTTTTCTAGAGCGGTCTCCCGATTCTGTTTTTTGTGCATTTTCGTCTACTATGGGCAGCTGGTTTCAGTTTATGCATAGGTTTTATTGCATTATTTTACTTTATTTATGGTTGGTGGTTTGTTGCAGGTGCCGATCCATTCTTTTGGTCACAAGGACATCCAGGAACGGGAGTTGATCATTTTTCTCGAGTTTCAGAGTAAACTGCATCTTCGGGTAGATAAAATTAAGAAATTCATGGAAGCAGTTGTGCTACTATTGGTCATGGCGTTATATCATAAATACATCATTCAAATGGCGACATTAGAGTTTGGGTTTCACGTGGGATTCTTCAAAAACTTTTGGTCATGAAAAGTTATTTACGAAAAAGTCATTTAAAAAATTTAATAATTAACAAACTCTCTTAGCATTCAACCACCATTCAAAATATCAAATAACCCCCTTTACTTGAAATCGGTAATAAATAAACTGTGTTAAATTATAACCACAAAAAATTAAAAAGGAAATTACATTAATCATATGTTGTGGTAAACAAGTTAAAAATTATAATTACTAATTTATCAATCACAACCCCAAGTAAATCTAATATTAAACTTATAAAAAAAAATAATAAAATTAGAAACAATAAGTCAGTGACAGTCTGTTGAAATATATTCAAATAAACAAATGAAAAAAATCCTGTTCCGAGAAATTTCGTACTTGCTTTATTTTATATCGATTAATCTGAGTACGCCACTGTCGCTCGCGGAACTCAGGTCGCTTGGCGCCCCTGCAACTCATTTGTCATTAGGTTTTCCTAGATGAAATATTTCTTGGGCAACTTTCCACAAGGGTTACCAAAAGTTTCATTTTGACCATTTATTTTCGACGGAAATAATTTGATATTGAATTTTCAAGATCTTTTTGCTTTTAAGGTAAAATCGGTGTTTTTAATAATAAAATAACACCGGTTTTGTTCGCTGGATTTTTTGCTTTTTTCATATTAGATCGAGTTTGTTTCAAGGATCGACACATTGTACAATGGGAATTTTAAATAGGCAGTCATCTGTGAATTTTGCTCTTGGTTTAATCGAGCAACACACATGAGAGTCTGAGTGAAATTCACTGAGATTAAAATGTTTACCTTTTTTTAAATAGCATTATATAGAAAAGAGAAACTTTTTAAATACATTGATATATCGTAAAAATTTTTGTATCGTATTGAGTTCTTAAGTATTGGTTTATTATCAGAAATAACAGTAAAAAAAATTAGTTGGTAATTTTTTACTTATTACAACAATTTAAGACAGCGATAATTCTCATTCCATTTATATATACAACGATAATTTCCATCCCATTTATATATACAAAAAAGAACAAATATATAGATTCGAAAGTTGATAAAAACTAGCATCTCTTTAAGAAAAAACAATTTTAAAATAAAATATGGAAAATGTTTGTGTTACTGTTGTTATACTTTTGAAAAACCTCTTTATAAAAATATATTTACTTTATAAAACATGGTATAATATTAAATCGTTAAAAACTCCCTCTGGAATTTTGTTATTATAAGCTGTTATTATTAGCGCTTTAGCCTCGGGCACATAAATTAGGTCATTTTAACCACTTACCAATTAATTTTTTATTGATCAAACATGCAAGTGAATAAGGAACTATTTTTCGCGTATTAGCTCTTACAAAAAGACTTTTGTAACTTTTAAAATCTCAGAACAATGCAGAAATGATTAATTTTTGATTTTAGTAACTTGAAAAACATTTATATTAGAGAAACTATTTTAGTTCCGATTAAAAAAACTTTATGCTCTAAGGACAGGTAAACTCTAATACGGTTAGAGACAAAGCATTATCTCAAGTTGAAAGGAAATACCATAGCAATGCACTATCACCTGCAGAGCAGTTTCGAACCCGTTGGTACTCGCAGTACAGGGTAGAAAAGTACACATAAACATAAGAAAATCGAATCCTACAATAACAATACAAACAGTGCCATCTCGCAGCATTTTACAAAATCTGAATTAAATATTCAGATTTTGTAAAATGCTGCGAGATCTCGTTGAGATCTATATACCTTTGGTATATATTAAATAAAAATGTTAACTGATCAAAAAGTAACTAGGGTAAATATATCTATAATGTTCATAAAATTTTAATATTACTAAAATATATTTTACAATCGACATATTAATTTGAGCCACTCGAACTGCAATACCAAGTATAATTTTTAAAGGTCCTATATCAATATATCAGAAATTACATTAAAGAAAAATAATCAATTCTTATAAATTTTCATATTCATAACATACCTGTAGAAATACAACCAACCTCAGAGGATTTAGATTTTATATGAAGTCTCTCCAATTCTTAGTCGCACATAACTCAAACCGAATTCAACGATTTGATCTTTCACCTATCAAAAAATAGAATAGAGGAGCAAAGTTACTAGGATCAATATTTAAACAATGCAATATGTTGGAACACAATATAGTGATAACAACCTTCCGGAGTCATCAGAAAGAGCTGATTTCGTTCTTCGAAACTGAAAAAGATGTGTTTTTTGCATCATCATGCTTTATAAACAGCTCTCGATGTAAACTTCCTTTTGATCATACTAGTCATATGAAGAAAATACAAAAAAAAATATTAGGCATGATTTGATTTCCATAAATTATGAAGAACATCAGTGGCAGTAGTGTGTGATATTCAAAATTGTTGAACTTTTACTTGAGCTATAGCAGGGTCACATAACATTTTCCTGCTTCTTGTTAGAGTAGAATAGCCAAATAAAACAAGACTAACACGGGAGAAATGATGGACCTATTAGGTAATCGCTGAAGCCAGAATAGAAAAATATTCAGCACAGGCCATTAGTTGATTTTAGGAACATTCTCCTGCCTGTTCTTGGTATACCACTAGACCTAATGAAGAATTTTATAAAGACGATGAATGAGAATGCCCCAGCATTTCAGTATATTAGATAGAAACATCCATAGCTTAGTGAAGTAAAAGTCAAAAAAAGTATCGGTGTTGCAGGATGTATTAAAAGGTGGAGAGAACTGGAGACCTGGAACAATTTTCTGCTATTTGCAACTAACTTTCTACGATACAAGATGTTAGATAACTACAATGTATTTTTGGAAAACATGTGATTAGCACATCTAAGAATGGGTGGTAATGTGCCTTTAAAGGTTTATTTCATTCTCACAGATTTTTTCTTAGATTTGTGCAGAGCTTTAAATCATAAATACGACGAAAGATTTCATCAAAGCATTGTGGCAGTGGACAGAATGTACCAGAAAAAGTGGAATATCTCAATACTACCAAAGTATTACCAGACATTTATTAGAGATACTCCAGAAGTACAGTACAAAATTAAATAAATTTTTATTTGTCATAATATTTTGACAAGATTGTGAAAAAATGCTTTTACTATAATAATTAGAAATCCACAATTAATCTTTAATTCATAGACTTAGCTAAATACCTTTCGTACTCCTTTCAGGGGACATTCACTCATCCCCGATATACTCAGATATCTTGAGGATGAAGCTCTGTGGCATCCTTTCCAGTTTGTCGGTCTCTACGTGATGTTACGGGCCTCTGCACTTAACAGAAACTTCCGGAGAGTTCAAAAATATGCTGAATTTAAAGAATCAAATTGGTGCTTACCGATCGACCATGAAGGGAACAATGCTGAATATTAATGCAATGTTTTACATTAAAAAGGAGATCTTCAGTAATCTGCTATGTTTGATTTATTCCCGCCATTATGTATTGGAGTAATCCAGGCACACTTCCACATTATGCTTGTTCCTTAGATTCTTGTTATTAAGGATGCTGAGTTCTATTAGTATTGCTCGTTTGGATGTTTTATCTACTAGAATGAAGTCTGATTTGTTATGTGCAACCGAATGAACTATAAGAATAGTTCAATTCCAGTACAGCTTGAACATATGATTCTTCAGTAGTGCAGGTTATGGTATTTTCTCTCCTTGTAACATTTTCCTGAATGACCGCATTTGGATTTCGTCCATAAGTGGGTTTCTATAGCAGGCTTGAAATTTCTCTTGGTATAGTTAGTGATGAGCATATTTCATTATTACTCTCATTTTGGTCCCTTGACAATTAATGTTTTATTACCTTTTTACACAGATAAAAATGTGCAAAACAATGTGCAAAAACTTAAATTTAAATTTAATGGGCTCAATCACTGATCTGCCCTAAATTAAATTAAGAATCAGTCATGGCAAAGCACATAGTTTGTCGTTGCAAGGGGCTGTCACAGAAACAGATATAAATTCTCCACTTATATGAAATAAAAAATGATATTTATCAGTTTCTTTTAGTTATCTTGATATAAAGAATAAAAAAGCTTATATACCATTTAAGGGTTGCCGAATCACGTTTTTATACCGTCTTTATATGTTCGTTGGCACTCAATTTTATTTGTCACACATTTTCTCTGGATGAAAAATGCCGAAGCCAACTTTCGGACAGGGGTAACCTAGGGTTTAGTTCCAGCTATTTGTTTTTTCAGTTTTATAAATCGCAGACTATAATTTGATATTGATTTTGTTTTAAGATTCTGAAAGAGAGGTTATTCTCAAAAAGGTTATACATCGTACCATTTAAGTTTCATTATATATATATATATATATATATATATATATATATATATATATATATATATATATATATATATGTATATATATATATATATATATATATATATATATATATAAAATAATATGAGTTAGAAAAATATATACAGTTAGGACATTAGCTTAAAATTATTTTGTGTGTAATTTAAAAAGAAATTACCATTTTTTTTAAACTCAAACATAAATAATATATTATTAAAATTTTTAGCAAAATTATATATTTAAATTTTGAAACTATTGATATCTTACGTTTTCGAGAATGACCTATAGATAGATGTCTTTGTTAGTAAAAACTTTATGAGCTATAAAAATAACTGAAAGGACTTGAAAAGTGCCTTTCTATAGTGACAAAACAAATAAAAAATATTTTAAAGCCATATGAAGAATAAAGAAAATTTTTTGGAGCACTTCTCTAAGATGTCTATTGAAAATAAACCTTTTTACTATGTGGTCAATATAACCACGAAGTCATCCTCGATGTTTGACATTTTATTAAATTTCAATATGAAAAAAAGCATAAATTCTCGAATAGAAGCAAAACTAGTAAAAATGCTTGTGTTGTTATATATGTCTTACATATGACACGCATTTGACTCCTGCGAAATGTAATTGTATTTTTATTTTCCGCAGCGTAATAAAAACTTCACTGTGGTTTCTTTTATGACAATTAATTTGTTACAAAGCAATACGAAAAAATGTAGTACGGAAAAAATTGTAGTTATGGATAAAACAACATAACATATCCTCGTTTTCAATGACTGTGGCAATATTAAGCTTATTTACATGACTTGGGAAGGCTAATCTTTCAATCGCGACAAAATTCCAAAATGTACATCAAAATGTGTCAAGTATTATTACCAATGAAAACGATTCTGTACATCGGCATAGGTCAAATTCAACGCTTTTCCTCTTGGTGTCAAAAACTCTTATTGCAAATATTTTTCTACAATCTCCTAAAGGGTATGAAATAAACTACGGGAAAATTGTCACTAGTATTTATATAATCCTAAAATGTGAACAAAAATCGTAGCTTAGAAATGGTCATGGGTTATTTTATGGTATAACAAAGAACCGCTATTAGTTACTTTAAATAACGAGTGATCTGTATGTTTTATGTTCCCATACCTTGAAACAGGCAGGCCCTTCTTAATTATCATCTAAATACAATGCAAGCAATTTTTTTATCTCTTCAATTTATCTTGTTCGAATATTTCCATTCTCCGGCTTTTAGTTGGATTTATCCATTTTAGAAGAGGTTAGCGAGTTACAAAATAATTTATTAAAAAAGGTCTCGTCTAAAAAAAGGTATAAAAGAAATATCATTTTTGACCTTGAAGTTGAATGGTTCAGTATGAAATAGAGGCATCGCAATTTTATTAAAGATTGAAGGAGAGATATCTGATGAAAAGGTGAAAAGGGATATTTTCAGCTTCTTTTACAAATCTTCAAGTAAATACATTTGTTAATTATTTGAACAAAAACAGGATCTTGTTAGAGGAAAAGGATTTAAAAGTTTAACAATAAGCTTTCGGAACTTTTAATAAATAGGTTTACTAGATTTAAGTACATAATAAACATCAGGTAAAATTAGAGTGCTCAAATCAATGATGTTTTTAATTAAGAAAACTTAAAATAATCTAATTTTTAACCGACTTTTAAAAAAAGGAGGTTCTACGTTCGACCACTCTATATATTTTTTATTGTATGTACATCGATTACTCCAGAACAGCTAAATCAATTTGAATTTTTTTTGCATTATGTTTAGATAGTTGCTGTGGTAATCCCACATTATTTTGGCCAAAATTGGTTCCGTGAAGAGCAAGATGGCGCTGATAATATGGCGAACAAAAAATTAATTTTGTCCGAATTTTTCCAAAATTCATATGGGGGAGTTTTTAAAAAATTCAAAATGGTGGATTAAAAATTTAACCTCTCTCAGTTTTGTCCAAATTTTTAAGGTGCGAAGTATGAAATTGATTTTATCGAAAATTGGTTTTTGAGGTAAATTATTAATTTAAAATTATTTTAAAAAAAATGAATATGGTGTATTCCATATAGCGGACTAAAATTTTTACATTTCTCGATTTTGTTACTGGGGGGTGGAGGGTGGTTTGAACCTGTAAATAACGAATTTAAAATTATTTTAAAAAAGCATTATGGTAGATGCAACGTAGCGGTCTAAAAACTTTCTGGTTATGTCAAACTTGGTACTGGTAGATTTTCGAGGGTGTATATTAACATCAAGAGCTTATTTATTTTTTTTTTTTAATTTAATATGGCAGATCCAATATGATGTGTTGAAAATTTTGCGTTATGTGAATCACATTTTGTCAGGATTTAATTGGGCGCCAACTTCAAAACTTCTAATTTCACATAAAAACTTATATTTTTATTTTTCGCTTTTTAGTGCTTTTTAAAAGTTGGTTCAAATTTGTTATAAAAATTTTTGAAGTTATTATATTTATGGATTCCACTCAAATTAAACAGTTTATCATTCTGTTGCCAAAAATTTTCACAACAAGATATTTCTTAAAATTGCGAATTAATTATTCTCTTTTATCCGTATTAATATGTAAATAAGACAATCTATTTTGAATTTCATCTAGAGGAAAACATAAAACAAATCCAACAAGTGTGAAAACGTCATTTACGTTATGTCATACCTTTTAATACGGTCTAATTATTTTATACAAACAGTAAACACTTTATCTTCCGGCACACGCTTTAATCCAACTTGTCGAAGTGTAAATTTGGGACACATATCACAGAGGCTTACACCAAAATGGTTTCATTCAATGCCACATAAATTACGTGTGGACTTACAGAATATTAATCAATTGCTTTAGATGTTTAACGTATGGATGAACTGTACTATAATATGACCAAATTTAGGGTACAGGATGTCCCATTTTCGTGTGTTTTACAGAACATCTCCATTAACTGTAAACATAAAACGATCGGATTTTTGCGATATTCTACTATTTTTTTGTGAAATAAAAAATGCCGACAATAAAACGTTCATAGCATTAATTTTCGTTCTACTCAGAGGTTTGTATGAAACATATTACATAATAGTGTAAAGAAATTATTATAATTTAAATTTCGTCTTAATGGGTTTGATGAATAAACAAAAAGAAAATATTTTTTACAGATTTCAAAGATAAAAGGAACTTTCTAATCACACATAAACCGAAAAAATTCATGCAAGGTAATAAACACGTATCCAATTTGGTTTCTAAATTCGTTACAAGTCGGTTATCTCTGTTTTACAATATTGAATTCAGTTTTATTATTTTACCACTGATACTGGAAATATATATCATTTTACAATAATAGCTGACCACTACAAATTCTGGTATAGATTTTCAAACGCAAATTTGATATCACACAAAGTTGCAGCTGGGTAAAATCATTACGAGACATTATACACTTCAACTTGCTACACTGATATTTGTTGTAAAGGCTCTAGAGATTATCTCGAAGGAGCAGAGCAGAGCTGAAAGCTAGAGACGGCACCAGCAAGCAAAGTGCCAAACTAGCCCCTATGCCGTAGAGTAGGGAAGAGTATTTCTAAAGAGCGCCACTGAATTTTGCAGGGTAAATCCAGAAATTCCCCCCCCCCCTCACATTGTAGCTTTGATCTAGCGTTCAACTCAGCTCTTTAATTTGCTACACAAAATGTTAAAAATAAAAAAGAAAACGGATAAGAAGTTTATGGGCCAAATGAAACTCCAAAAGTGTTTTAATACCAATCACACTCTTTATTTTCTGACAAAAATAGCGGCCTTCATAGTGCGCAAAGGGTGGATCTGGACTTTCCTATGCCCAGAGGGTGAACCTGGGTATTCTTCTACCCCGAAGGTAGATTGCTGTTTGTAGCCCTAAGGGTGGAGTGGTTTATACCTCTAAGGGTGGATTGCTGTTTGTATCTCTAAGGGTGGACCCCGATCTTATGGGGTCAGACTGATTCCTTCGTTGACCCGTGCAAACTGCCCAAAATCCCTGTCTCCAGGTTTATCCCGTTAAAAAAAATCATAACTGCCAACCTGGTAAAAGATTCGGTACACCAAAAATCAGCAAAATGATCAGGATAATTGTCGACTTTCCATCCCAGAATCACAAAAACTTGGCAACTAAAAATTGACATGGAAGTCTGCACCTGCTTCGGCCGAATCAAACCAGGAAAAAAGTGCAAAATTAAGGCAAAACTGCCTCCATTTTTAACCATGGTCCTGCTTGCGCACTAATCGACTTCCGGTAGGTGCACTCAATTACCACGTGTGAAAGAAATGACAGCCCAAAAAGAAAGACACAGGGCAACAACAGTCGGCTGAAATGCATTAATTAGTTAAGTCAATTCGTTAATCATTACCATTTTCCACTCGAAATAAGAATAACCAATCTAATAAGTATCCCAGTAGTTATTTTTAAATTCAAGAAATGTAAATTAATACATCAATAGAAATTTCCTGATTTCTGCAACCCAATATACCTAAAATCCCAACAAATACAAATATAAATGGCCGGGCAAAAAACAAGATCTATCTGAGTACAAAAAAAAAGGTAACAATAAGTTTGATATTGATAAGAAAATACCTAAGCACAGTGTAGTAAAATACCAAAGTAAAGGACAAAATAATGGCAAATAAAATTAATCGAAACTGTACTTGATGAAATGCTTGTCTTCAAAGAATCCCTAGGAAATACTTAACAAAAATGATACTGTATTGCCCATAAAGAATTTGCAAAATAAGGTTAAATTAAATAAATTAGCCATAGTGAGTTTAAGCGCAAAATTGAACCGTAACAAACTGATGTTGCAAACATTTATTAAGTAAAAAAATTTATATAAAAAGTTAAGGTTTGTATTTATTAGTTAGCCTAAGCTATTATTTTGCGTGTTTTTAAAAATTGACCAATAAAAATAATATTTTACGACCACAGTGCTCGATCGTAAAGAATCGCTATTAAAGGCACCATGGTACTGCAATGTAGCTTCTAATTGAGAGCAAGTTCCGGTTCTGCCTTAAAAGTAAATTTGATTGTTACAGTTTGTAACATATTTAAGATAACTTTTAGTGAATATCATATAAGCAAAATTTATGTTACTTGAGGTTTTATCTCGATAAGAAGAATTCGAGGAAAATTAGACAACTGCTGGGTTTTATTAATGTAAATGTTATATTTGCGCACTGTCTCCAACATCTCCAAAAAATCCAATTTATTATCAAAATAAGTTTTAACAATCGGATCACGTCTAAAACACCTTAATGCGTGTTAAGACCTAGAGGGAATAGGTAAAATTTTGGTAATTATCGCCTTTCAAGGGTTAGCATCAGCCTTTTAGTTAATTACTTAATTAAGTGAAGAGCCACTACTTAGTTAATTAAACTTAGTTGAATTTATTTGATATGTTTACTATATAAAAATAAAACTACTCGAAATTGAATTGTTAAGGTAAAAGTTTTCTGAATCAATAATAAAAATAGAAAATACTGATTTAGATTTAAATAAATTATTCTGTTGGTTAGAAATTAATAAACAATAAAAGAAAACTTAGTGTATTTGAATTTGTGTATGCTAAGTTATGTATAGAGATCCATTATAATATCAACAATGTAATAGGGCTTGTTAGAAATAATAATTTTACATTAAAGGACTGGAAGAGAAATTGCTTATCTATTACTAATATAAAAATAGTAATACATCATTGCCTATAAAAATATACCTGTTAGTTTATAAAATACGAATTGAAAAATTACTCCCACTATATTTTGAATCAAAGTTATGATTAGATTATAATATTGGCAAATTTTATTAATAGTCTGACATAGTTTTCAACGTATAATAAAATCTATGATAAGTTTATCTAAATAAGACAGAAGTTTAAAATTAAATAAAATTAAACTAAGCCACTGAAAACAAGGATGTAGTAACACCCCAAGCCAGATCGGATGATGTCGATAGGCTGAAAGGGCCGGAGTCAATAGCCACAATTATCGATGAATAGTGCCACTGAAAATAAACTGGATTGTCCACGGATATCGCTAGGACCTATTAGAGTTGAAGGTGCAACCCCTAGGGATTACTGGGATATACTGTAAAGATAAAAGTTATTTTAATAAACCTTGTTATCTGTACTAATATTATAAAGAGAGAAAGTTAGTATGAAGAGAAAACAAAAAGCATAACGAGAGAAAATTTGTTTTTGTATGAGATATAATCTTGAAAAATATTTCATTAATTAGTGAATCTAAGCAAACGGATAAATGTCAGTCAATTACTTACAAAAATTGATGTGTACGAAGTCTGTAATTTTACTCTCTATAAATTTAGTGTATTTTTAACCCAGATCATGAAATTTTGGTATATTATTAAAGCATTATAAAAGCCCGAATAAATTTTAAATATTACATCTCAATCGATTTTAGAGTTTCCAAAACATGACTGTTTTAGATTTATCCAAAACATAAGATACTTTTCGTGTACTTTAAAAAATACAATTAGGTAGGTGTGAAAGATTTAGAGTCTAAATAAAACTTTTATAAAAAAAAAAATCGTTATTTATCCTTCAAGAATCATACTATGCCAATTTTGTACAAAATTGGAAGATGTTAAAAATATTAGTCCGTCATATTGGATTAGTCATATTCAGTTTTCAAAAAATAATTTTAAGTTCGTAATCTGCATCTTCAGAAATTTCTTTATATTACCTTTAAAAATGTAAAATTTTAAATCCGCCGTATTGATTTTTTTTTAAATAATTTTAGATTCGTGGTGTACGACCCCGAGAACTCCCTCATACCAATTTTGGAGAAAATCGGACAAAATTTTTTATACATGTACAATAACCAGCTAATTTTTTGTTCCAAACAAGAAATAAGACAATTTTAAAGTCCAATTTAAAAATCTGAGACATCTCAAAAATAAAAACTCAGCAAATTGGAAACATGCCACATAGCCACGCAGAGAACAACTGTAATAGCTAAAATTTGCGGAAAATAAGATCATAATTTTAATTACTTCACATTTTTGAAACTATAAACGGTTTTTTTAGGGACTGAAATTTTGACGCCGCGTATAACAAATTATTTGGGTGAAAACGTAAAATTATCACAGCTAAATTTTAATAAAGCTATACAGCAACCTTCCCTACTCTGTAATAGGTATTTTATAAGATTACCTGGGACCCGGGAAGGGTGATTTGATTATGGTAATTTTGAGATACATGGAAAAGGGGACCTACAATTTTAATTTTCCTAGTGCTTGGGGCATATATTTATGTTAGCTGGGTACGTACTTAAATCTGCAAAAATATTATTTCTATTTATAAGTTGTGAATTATTAATCAAGATAGATGATTTATTCAAAATATAATTAAACATTTATTGTCCCTTTTTTAAAAAGATAATAATAAACAGCATTTTTACACGTATTTAATGGAAATTAATAATTGTAGCTCGCAATTAGTAATACTTGTTTTAATATGCAATTTCCCAAATAATAGACGAAAGTACGTTGACAATAAATATTTTATTTCTGATTGACAGACTTATCGTATAGTATTCTGGTCAAATATTATGAGGTTCCTGACATCAAAAACGAACAACAACCATCAAACTAGTCGTTGTAGCTATTCTAATATAGTTTTAGAGCCTGGAGTATAGTGTAGTAGACATATCCGGAAATTCTACTATTAAATTATGACCTATTCTTTTATTTCCTTACAGTTCATTCTTATATCATATTATTTGTAATTCCGCTAAACTAAAATATCAGATATTATATAGATTATTCTCATAGTATTAAAGACAAGAAATATTCTGATGATAATGGCCTTTCGATAAAGTTATTGCTAAACCTAATCTCTCCTGTCCGTGCCAACTAATTATTTATAAAGACCTGGATAAACCTTCAAACTATAGCTTTGTATTTCCGCAGACACACTTTTTGAAATTGTGGGGAAGGTTTAAGTTTCCTGTTAAGCTAAAATAATATTGTGAAGAAATTCAATTTATTGATGATATTACCATTTTGTGGCAGCAATGTAATTTAGTATAGCTATATTAATTTTAATTTACATTTTCATTTCAGATTTTAACAGCGATGTGCATTTACTTATGTTTAATAATAATAAAATTATTTGCATTAGTTTTAGAAAGATTTCCAACTAGAAGAGCAGATATCTATGTGTATAATATGCATACGCAGCTTTGATTGTATAGTTGTGGGAATGATTTCTGCTGTTTTTTGAAAAACAATAATTAAGTCAGCTTTAAGCTATGTAAAAATTAGCGTAAGAAAAAATTTGCGTTACGCTTTCTGTTGACTGTTTTTATTACTAGCAAATCAAAATTATTTTCTTGAAATCCGAAACAATATTATTATTTTAAAACTAAATGGATACTTCTACATTTTTTAAATATGTTATAGGTTTAAACGTATATTCTAACTGACGTTTTTAAATATTATTAAAATATCAACTTAGAATAAAAACTAAATTACGAACAAATGATGTAAATTTCAAGTGACGCGACACTGTCTCCGACTTAGACGCCGACGTCGCGTCGCAACTTCTTTTACCAAAATACACCAGCGATGTTTGGTGGAAATCAAGGAGCGCGAAAGATATACAAAGAGCCAATTAATAGTGGTTTTGATAAGGCAACTGTCATTATTTTCGTCTAGACGTCCTGAATAGGCATTAGTTTGATTAGTATTTAGCCTTGAAAAGTATCTTGTACATAAAAGCTTATGTCTTTTGAATGCTAGACGTAACAATCGTATGTTGAATTAAGTCTACAATATTTATCCCTTATATTAATTGCAAAAGGTGGAAACTAACTAACTTCAGCTTGAGTTTTTAGACATTTGTTAACCAAAACTTGAAAAGCATATTGAAGATCTCTTGGCCTGATATAATACACTTACACTAACCAACAACTAATTGATTTCAAGATAGGCAGAAGAAAATGTGGATAGATTGGATACATTTTATGAAAATCAGACAAAAAGATGATAAGAACAGCGTTAGAATGGGATTCTCAAGGAAAAAGAAAAGTGGGTTTGCCGTTGATTTTTTATGATTAAGAGAAAAATTGATTATGATATTAAGTGTGAAAATAGCGAAACGTTGCATTCACGTAACTTAAAAAACTGAAAAAAATAGGAACATGAAAGTTCCTTTGATCTCGAAAGTGCATAGGCACATTGAAATTACAGAAATCGTGGTTGGGCTACGGAAATTCAAAGAAAGTGAGTCAACTCAAAAGTGACGCATTTATTTAGGAAATACATAGATATACAGGGCTGACATTTGCACACCGACATTTAAATTAGATAGTAGATGACTGCACAAATGTTCTATTTAACGCTAAAACGCATTACAAGATATTTAATTTTGATGGAATAAAGCGAGTAGCGAGGCCAATTAATACAAATTATAATCGCAAATATGTTACGCCCACAGTTAAATATGGTAAAAAAAGCATTTTTCTATGAGTTTAATTCTCATGGATTGGGACCAGATCTTTAAATACTAAGGGTATATTTTTTGTAATGCGACCTTATATAGGGAGAGAAATGCCATTGTATTGTTACGAACGACTAAAACTTATTAATATGCCCTCGTATATACAAATATTACAAAATGATGAATGATCTTTATTATAATGGTTCGAAATGAAATGTGTCTCGATGCGTCATACTTCTAGATGGATCTAACTTATATAATCTAGATTTATTTAGGAACTTCCAAAGGTATATAAATAAAAATAGAATAAGCGTAGTTAGTTGGAAGTTAGTCATATAGAGAGTCGTATAGTTGTATAGTTAAGAGTTGTTTAGTGGTGTATGTTAGTTGTGATGTAAACGTGTTGTTAATATAAGTATTGGATGTTATTTAGTGAAAGGTGTTGTGTTTTTATTCTGCGAATACAGCGAACGATTTTAAAGAGACGTAACCATAACAATATTTTATTTTTCAACAGGATATCGATTCAAAGCACTCTTAACGAATTGTTCAAAACTAGTTTCAGAAAAATAACATTCTGGTTTTATTGTAGCAGCCACAATCCCAAAATCTCAACCCCATTGAAAATCTATAGGGAGAAATTGACTGTCGTTTCCAAATTAACCATCGCTACTAAATGCAATCAATGGAGTTTGAAAAAATATCCCGAAAATATTGTTCAAAATTTGATTGCTTCAAGCCATCAAGTAATAAATAAAAATAGATATTCCCATACCTATCAACATAACACTATCTAACTGTAATTCTTCATGATTTGTTGTAATACATAAAATAAAATGTTCTTGAATACAATTTTACTTGCTTAACTTTTATTGTACTTGTTTTCGTCCATTTTCATATTTTAAATTATTCTCTCCCGAAATTTTGTTTGAAATTTACAACCACTTCAGTTAGATATCTTAGAACTTTTTTTTTAATTCGAGGAGTAAAAGCTCATTTTTGGTCTAGTTTTGTCCAATCATGTAGGAAGTCAATGATAATAATAGAACTGAAACAGAAACCATATCGTAAAGAAGACAAGTGAGGCAAGGACAATCAGTTTTTTTTTATAATTATGCGCTAGTAATTAAAATTTTTATTGATTTAAGAATTTAGAAATATGTTTTTTACCTTACTAAATCCCACACACCCATTAAAAATGCGTAGTCTTTCTCTGTTGCCAACAGAAAGGATTCTTGCTGTGACAGACAATAATACGGAGGAGATATCAAACAAAACACGAGCGTTAGGACGCGACGCTTCCTCCAATTTCTATATCAGACATCGCTACTTCTTCCCTCGAAACACTTCCAAACCGTTAGGCAGAAAGCAGAGAGTACTAAAGATACACATTTAACCCGTTATTCTCTACGTCAATGACACAATTAGTCTGAGATCAGCCCTGACATGCCCACGGGATCGATTAGTTTATGTAAGACATTGTTACAGTGGAAAATTTACTTTTCAAAACAAAATTTTATTTTTTAGTAGACTTTTCCTTAAAGCCCTTTTTTAGACACTAATTAAAATATTTAAGTCTTTCAACAGCTGAATTTGCATTTGCTATTTTGGGTGTTTAAAATTTTATCGTAAATTTTAATCAATCTGAAAATAAAATAAATATTTTTTTTAGAAAAACGAATTTATTGCCATCAAAGTATATTGTATAAAATAACCTTCTAAATGAAAATAGGGTAAAAGAAAATATACAAGAAATAGTGATATACGATAGATTCATATTTTAGATTACTAGTTTGATATTTTATTGTAGATACAAAGTCGTAATCGCACACTTTGTGTGACTCAATTTGTAACTCTATTTTAATTTTAGAGTCACTTGATAGTGAGAGTTTCTCAAATTGAGATTTATGTACATTAATAATACAATCTAAAATAAATGATCAATATATTCCTATTTTTCGTATATTTTCTTTGCATTATTTTTATATAGAAAGTTATTTTATACTGTATAGTGCATGAATTTCTTGAAACTAAAATTCTTTCCTTAAAAAAATTTCATGTTTATATTATTAACTGACTTCTAAAAGAAGGAGGTTCTCAATTCGTCGCAAATGTATTCTTTTTATGTATGTACACCGATTACTCCGGAACGGCGGCACCGATTTGAATGAAATTTTTTACGTTACGTTCAGGAAGTTGCTGAGGTGGTCCCATATTTTTTTAGATAAAATTGGTGCAGTAAAATCCAAGAAGGTGCTTACAATATGACGGCCAAAAAAATTAATTTTGTCCGATTTTCTCCAAAATTGGTATGGAGGAATTTTCGGAGTTGTACCCAACGAATCTGAAATTATTTTTAACAAATTCAAAATGGCCGATCCAATATGGCGGACGAAAAAAATCAGTTTTGTCCGATTCTCTTGAAAATTTGTATGAGGTCTACGTAACAAATCTTAAATTATTATTAAAAAATTCAGTATGGCGGACAAAAAAATTTAATTTTGTTCAGTTTTCTCCAAAACTGGTACGGGGGAGTTTTTGGGGTCGCACATATTGAATCTAAAATTATTTTTAAAAAATTCAATATGACGTATCCAATATGGTGGATAAAAAATTAATTTTGTCCGTTTTTTTTTCAAAATTAAATATTCTACATCTCTCGATTTTGTTTAAAGTCAGTATTGGGGGATTTTTATTAGTGGTAATTACGAAATTAAAATAATTTTTGAAAAACTCAATCTGGCGGAATCAATATGGTGTCCTAAAAATTTTACATTTTTCGACTTTCTCCAAAACTGATATAGAGGGTTTTTGAGGATATAAATTATGAATTTAATAATATTTTTCAGGATTCAATATGGCGAATGCAATATAGCTGACTAAAGATTTTATATTTTTTGATTTTGTTTAAATGTGAAACTGAATCGTTTTTGAGGATATAAATAGCGAATATAAAATTATTTTAAGAAAATCTAATATGTCAGATGCAATATTACCGTTTAGAAATTTTAAGTTTTTGGATTTTATCTAAAACTGGTACTAGGGGGCTTCGAAGGGTTTAGATATAGATTAGATTAAGACGTTATAATTTTTTTTTAATTCAATATGGCGGATCCAATATGGTACCTTATTCGCATTTTTTCAAATTTGGTATTGGGGGTTGGGGGGTGGTGTATTATGAATATGAAGTTAATTTTTTACAAGTATTAGGTTAATAAGATACAATGTGAGGGACTAAAAATTTTACATTTTCCGGTTTTATATAAAATTGATATTGCGGGGTTCCTGGGGCGTATAAAACTCATTATACAATATAAAATATATCGGGCGAAAAAATTTATGTTCCAAGTTCTTCAAATATAGATATTGAAAGGTTTTGGGGTTTATATTGCCAATCTAAAATTAATTTGAAATTTAAGTTAGTGGTTTCCTATGAAAGACTAAATATTCGTTTGACACAATTTCATTGGTATTTGGAGAACTCTAAGAATCAAAGAATTTTTAGTGGTTCATTTTAGGATGATTTACAATTCTGGATAAAATGGGTAAGTACTTTTTTGCCACCTTGGAGTCATTGAGAGGTACACTAATCTCGATTAGAACTTAGTTCAAATAATTTATGAATATCATTATGTTGCTAGGTATTAGTTTGGCGCCGACTTCAAAATTTTCAATTTCCTATAAAATTGATTTTTATTTTTCACTTTTTAGCGCACTTTTAGAAGTCGGTTCAATTTATTAATAAAAATTTTATTTTTCACTTTTTAGTTTGCGATAATAAGAGTTAATTGTTAATCGACATCCCACATGTGGCAGTGAAACTAAAGAAAATCATTTAAATAGTCTGGAAATGGCTTTAAATATTTTCCAAACATTTTTTCCAAAGAAACATATGTATAATTTTTTAAAAATTGTTCATGCACCTTTTTGAAAGGAGTGAAATATTTAGATCAAGTTTTCAATATGTTCCTATTATAAAAATATATCCAAGATAAATTTATTGCATTAATGTCAAAACCTAAACCAAAATGTTGATTAGTGATCTTTTTTAAATGTATATCTCTTTTTTAATATATATATATATATATATATATATATATATATATATATATATATATATATATACATATATATATATATATATATATATATATATATATATATATATATATATATATATATATATATATATTAATGACATTTATTACTATTGTAACCAAGAAGCTTACAATACATTAGAAACTATTTTACATTGCAATCAATTTAATAATACTTATTTATATTTAACACTTCTTTAAAGTTTGTGAAATATTGATTGATTAACTAATTGAAACATAAAGGTTTATTAAGTTGTTTGTTTTAAATATTCTATGCATAGATATAAGAGAAATTAATATTACCTAATTAAAAACAAATAGAGCGTTTTGGAGGAGCAGGACCTGTTTTTCTAAGTTCGGTCAGGTGACAGGAGAATCCAATGATATTTGGAGTATTGTTCTTAGCTCTGTCATTGGAAAGGGAGGTCCTGTTCCTCGAAAATGCTCTTTTTTTTAGGCGTGAACCAAATTTCTTCTACCGGACTCGCGGTCTATATTAAAGTAATATTAATTTATCATACGTGTATGGTTCTATGTGAACAGATCAATAGACTTAATCAGGTTTAGAAGGCTGTTTGTCCTCTGGGTTTCTACCCAGTCCTGTCATTACCATAACCTGAACCAACTTTTTAATAAATTATCAGATGACATAACAAAATCTCCTTTTCTCAATAATTTTAAAATAAAGTTAAAAGAATACTTGCTGGAAAAGTGTTTACACTATGTAGATTCTCTTTTAACCAAATATAATAATTAAACATGCTTGTTTTTGTGGCTTCAATTAGTTTTAGGTCTTAATAAGTTAGTGATTCCTATAAAATTACAAAAAAAAAGGATAATAAAGATTTTATTATTTTTATTATTAAGTTATAACAATATCATAAGCAAAACAAAAATTTCCAATTAGAAGACCTCAGTTCCACAACTACCAGATCGAGTTTAAGTTCTTCTTTGTGAATCCGACTGGAAATATTTTAAATTTGTATTTGGTAAACCAATTAATTTTTTACATATTTTAACTAAATAATGAAAAATGTAACAAAGCTTCAAATAAAATTAATTGCAGCCAACATTTGCTTTAAAATACAGTTTCAACTTTCAATAATATTTTATAACTTTTGTTGGTAGTGACAGTTAAATTTATGAAATTTTAATTGCTGTTTTGTTAATAGGAAGTTATTGGCTTTTAGTCGAAATTGATAAAATTAAAAAATTATTTTGGTTTGCATTTAAAAAGTTCGTAAACATGAAGAACTTTACTTTCAAATATCAAAAAATACTAATAATATGAGATTAAAATGTAGCTATTTTCAAATGAAGTTATACATACAGGGTGGCATATTTAACAGGAATAAATTCTGTAGTAAAAATCCCACCTTTGGTACAAAGAATTCAAAAAAATGGGCCCATTTTTATTAAAAAATATAACATAGAAGTCGAATTCTTCGTTTTCGTTCAATATTGGAAATACTACTAGCTGGTGTCCTTTCGTCCCAGGAAATAAAAAAAGTCAAAAAAGAATATCACTGGGAAATCATTCTGCGAAAGTCTGGATTTTTAACTGTCCCAAATTCACTTTTAATTTTTTATAAAAGAACTCCCTTAAACTTTGATTGTTTTTTTATTACAAAATCTTTATCTACCTCAGGCAAACCGGTAATATTCGATCAGTTTATGGAATGCAGCATTTTTTAAACTTATCTTTATATTCCATTTTCTTACTTGCTACAGTTAGTTTCTTAGAGATGAATCTATTGTTTTATGTCATTTATAAGCTGTATATATGTTGTGTTTCTGGAGTTGCCTGCTCCGTCCATTTGTTTTTTTTTAATATATGAAAGTATATTGATCTGCCCGTCATCGATAGGTGGTTAAGTCTTTTGAGATGATTTTAAGTTTTTGAGATCATTATTCTAAGGGCTTTCTTTATGAGTTGTTTTTCTTTTTCTTCCCTTAAATTGGCATTTAGACTAAGAGATTTTGAGATTAAGGTGTAGGCTATGACCTGTGTTTGCGAAGGGCATGACTATGAGTTGATAAAAAGATCTGAAAATATTTGTACCCCAGATCGTGTTACAATTTACGTTATACAGAATATACAGTTTGATAAATAATTAAATTTTATCATGTATAAATCATTCATTGATAGCTTGATAGTTAATAACCAATTTAAGGAACATATTGATGTGTCCCTAAAAATATTCTACACCAACCCTGTGCATAATGCCCTCAACATTAATAAAATGAATATTCCTGCTTGTAACCTGCGTGAGATAACACAAAGGAAAATATATTTATCTAAGTGTAGCATGCTTATTTGCGCGCCTTCTATATTTTAATTTATTACGTGCTTTCTCTGCTTCTATTTAGATTTAGAACTCTCGCTTAGAAAGGAGACAAAGCAATGTGAATATTTGCGAATGATATAATTTTCATGTGAATTAGTTATGTTTTTATAAGTTGGTTGATTGTGATATTAATGCTAAAGAGTTACTTACTTTGTTTCTGTAGTTATTTTGACAAGAAACTTCCAGTTAAAATACAAATATAATTAAAATAAGCGGTTTTAATTATACTGTGAATGTAATCCGAAACATATACAACTGAAAACAATTACCGCATGTTTTTAAATATGTAATAAAAATAAATATGGCAGAATACGTTTAAAAATAGACATTTTATTTAAAATAAGATATATAATTATCATCCGACATAAAATACCATTGTTTTTTCACTCAAAAGATGCCAAAAATTTACAAAACAAACAACTATAATATTAACATTTACCTTCTCGGTTTCTTACCAATGATTTAAAGCACCTTTACATATTAAAATTGAATTCTAAACATTCTCTTCCGAAAAACCATTGCATTCGTCACCAAGGGCTTCAGGCTAATCGCTCCACTGTATTTATTCGACATATCAGGTTAAGAAGGTCAGATGTTCCTGCTTGCCAGTCTGTTACCCCAATTTTCTTGCAAAGATGTGCGGTCATTCATGTAATATCATGCATTCAAATGAAATCCTCATGATCTTGAAGAATCTCTCAAATATTCCTCGGAACAAATCATGACATCTCCTTCGCTAATTATCGCATTTTTAATTACATAAATCAAGTTATAAGTCTCTTACACACTCTTATACCTCAATCGTCAATCAATAAAGCAAATTTAAACTCATTGTTGAGGAGAAATGTACTCCACTACTGGGCTATCCAGTCGAGGTGGTTATTAGTACGGTCACTGAAGGTAAAAAGAGGTTATTACCTTAGAATTCTTTGAACCTACATCGATTTTCATGAAAATTTAGGATCAAGCTTATTTTACCCTTAACTTCAAAAGTGACATATGCTCAACTTTCGCCTTTTGCAATTTAGAGGTGAAGTCCACCCCTTCTGCAAGAAATTGAAAAAAAAATCTAAATTTAAGCACTCTATCGGTAAAAATCTTATTTAGTTAAGTAGAATAAATATTCTTTAACATATTGGAGCATGATTTATGATTTCTATCAATTTTTCAACTCTTAGAAACTATCCCTTAAGTCGAAAATCATGGAAAAATTGTTAAAATATTAAATAAAATCGCACATTAACAGTGCACAAAACATTTTTTTACTGCCTATGACGTAATTTATCGAGATGCGGTGCATTTTCAATCCTTAAAAACCACCCCTTGTACTAAAATCCATGAAAAAAATATTTCTGGCAGCTTTAATCGTGCATTTATAAATTACAATCGTTTTTACTGAATTTAAAAAAATTATTTATTTATTGTGAAATTTCAATCCTTAGGAACTACCCCTATTTATTCATTTCAACTTCTCAACCCCTCAATGGTATACTGGCATATTACAATGTATTATAGAAGAGATATGTGTGTATATGTGTGTATACAAATATACAGACACACATATATTAATCTATTCTACCATGTATGTCCCATTACGCTTCGGACCAGGTGTTCAAAGTGCTCCGTTTTTTTTCTCTTCTTCAATCTTAGAGATACACTGATATTAAGTGTGTATATGAGTGAATATATATATATATATATATATATATATATATATATATATATATATATATATATATATATATATATATTGTTGTGAATACACGCTTATTTTACAACAAAATATTAAATTTCAGATTTAATATTGCCCCAAAACTCCCTAAACAAAATAATTTAAATAATACGGCATACAGTGCTAAAACTACAATTCTGGCGACACGGGGAAACCCAGAGAATAAACGGCACGGCGGCGGTTTGATTCGGTGTTTTCCCAAATTCAGAATGCGACGTCACCCCTGCTATAAAAGCGGAAAGACAGCGGCGTAATTAAGGACATTACGAGTTGCTCTCTTAGAGTCAAACTTGTCCTTTTTTCCGATCGAGCTTAGCTCTCGGGGACCACGTTGACTGTTCTATTTTTTAGGCAACTCGTGGTTCTTAAAGTGGGTTGTCTTTGACAACATAAAATTCTACAGACAATACCGATCGTGCACGTATCTTAATTCCTGATATTGACACTGTCGATAAAAAGACGAGGTCAGTGGCGCGTACGAGTTATTGAACCGACGCGTCCTGACTTTTAAACATTATTACCAGAACGTGACAAAGTGGAGAAAACCTGATATTGACTTTGCGACTAATAGTCAACTTCGTGTTGACTATAAAGTTATGAATACCTATCTTGACAAATCCCGAACGTGACAGTGGAGAGAAAATAATCCCGAACTTGACTTGCGATGAAGTTTTAAATTTTTCTGAGGGTAAAGCCTTCAGTGACTGTACTATATATGAATTTTCAAAGCTGGCTGTTGCATATATCAGTCATGCGCTGTGTAATCTTGACAATTCTTGGGTTTTCCGATTATGTCTTAATTCTCAATGATTGGGAAACATTTAAAATTCGATCATTTGTAAGAAGCCACAACGGCAGCATTACTGTGATTTGTGCCTGAACATTTCTTAACCACATAGGCGTTTATTTTCATTGTTCATATTGGCAGAAATAACAGCTTTAGCTTGTAAAATGTTGTAATAAAATCCAGGCTATAATTATACTAGGCAATCCTAAAAGATAGAGGCTGAAAAAAGTCGACATCATTCCTTTTTTTTTCTTTCTCGGGTGTGCTAAAAGAGAACATTCTATATATGGATGTTTAAAAATATTTTATAATTGTTTTCAGAAGTTTGTCAGTGGCAAATTTTAGCTGTTAGAGCAACTACATAACAGCTCTATTGCCTATTTGCAGCTAACCTACTAGTTAACATATGTACTGATGGACTTGAACTCGATCAAATTTTTATGGAAAGTTGTTGGAAACAAGACCCTATTCGAGAAATTGGTCGGTGTTATCAATTTTTCTAAATATCAAAATAGGAAAAAAGAGGATTCTAAAGTATCCAAAAAGTATGTTTAATGTGTATTGAAAAAAACCTTAGGAAGGTATTAGGAAGCGATTTCTGAAGACTTATATTTGAAACGCTTGTTCCTTCTGAACATGACTCATAAATATTAAGGAAAAACAATACAACAATTAATAGGAGAGAAAATGCAAGACGTGAAAAGGTCATCAGAACTAGTATCTTTAAAAATATCATTCGGTTTTCATTAAATTGGTAATACTCGTATAATTATAAATTTTGGTGTCAAGTTATTATTTATAATTTCCTTTATTCAAATTAGCATTATATGTAAGAAGAAACTGTTGAGCAACTTATAATAAAGAAAACAATGCAAAATTTTTACGGCGGACAAAGAATTTAAACTCGCTTTTATTCGTGCTTAACCGGGAAAAGTTTATGGCTAATTAAATATTCGAGTCACACCTCTCCTGCAACTACAGTTCTTTGTATTGGTCCAAGTTTTTCTCGTTAAGACGTAATTAAAATAAATCTACAGCTGGAAAATACGACTGAATCCTGCAAGGAAAATACGAACAACCTTCGTTAAAGTCATTAAACAAAACTTTTCCGGAGGGGGTTTTCGTTTTCCCTTTTTACGTTTTCAGGGAACGGGTTTTTGCATAATTGTGACATTGGTATGAAAGGTTTTAATATTTTAATGGTTCTTCTGAAAATTAACGGTGACAAATATTATTTACAATTTATTTCTTGTTCTTGTAAACTATTCAGATAAATAACAAATTGATATTATTAAATTTGGCTTACCCTCACTTAATTTCTTCACAAGAGATATATTTTACACACTTCCACATATCTAAATGAGTGAAAATTTTACTTGCGAATGAAGTTATGATGACAACATATTAGGTTGGAAAGAAATAATTTCGGTTTTGTAATGTGAAATCAAATTAATTTTTTATACAAACAATCAATTTTATCTTTTCCATTTTGTACAATGACATTCTGCCATCTTTCTTACAGCGTGATGATTCCGCGCTCATGGAAATTTGGGTCTGTATCAATAAAAAACTGAACCAAGTGCGATTTGGGCTTTTTAAGATTTATTTTAGAGTCAGAATCTGGTCTATGGAATTACTCAAAGACTAATAGTTGTTTGTTTGACTTATAAGAAAAAGACCTTTGATAAAAGATAGTGATGGAGTCGAACGTAATTAATGAAAATCGTCAACGTATGACACTAAACTCGCCAATTGGGCCTCTTTGACTTGCGCCCACACCGAGTTAAGTGTTTAGAAACCTTACAAATTCAAGAAGTAGATTACTTTAAATTAACTGGGAATAAATCCTGCAATATTGTTACTATAAATGAAAAAAACCGCACGGGAAACTACTTCAGCACTGAAAATCAAGAATAAAACGATGCATTAAAAATATAAATATTATTTTATAATGTTTTCCAGAATGTTATTTACCTTTAGTAAAAAATCAAATTAGTATTTGATATTTATTTCTCATCTTGTTGTTATCTCATTTTTCTTTATATAACTTAAGTCATGTTTTCATTTTCTTTTCATTCGCTTCCTAAAAAGAAAATCATATAGTGTCTACAAAATAACCAAACAAAGAAAATAAACGCCACCCCGGCAAAAGATTTATAATCATACCCAAGTACAATGTACACCCAACAATACCAAAACGAGTATTCGTGTTATTACCTGTAAGAGATAGTATAAAGGGAAATATATTTTCCCCAAATGGTAAACGCTTATTTATGTTTTATTAATGTTTTATTATATTACGCGTTTTCCCTGTTTCAGTTAAGATTTTGCGAGAAGTACGTTTTAACAGGAAATTATAGTATTTGAATAATTACATGTAAGTATTATGTACGTATAATATTCAATCTAATTTATATTAATGTATTTCATTAAATTTTAAGGATAAAAAATTAAAATAAAAGAGATAATAATAGTATCGGATATTAAATATATAATTAGAATTATTTTGACATTGTTGATTTTTTCCAGTTTTGCTTGAGTAGGAAGAAGTAAGATTTTTATTAGTTTTATAATTAACAATTTGTATACTAATATTCTAATTTCTGTTCAATGAAATTATGTTCATTAAATAAAATCATAAATATAGTATTACGGAGTGCTATTGAACGTACAATGCTTCCAAGACACCAAGGAGGAAGAGGATTGGTGGATATTGGTAAGCAGTTCGACCAACAAATAATAAACTTACGTTCATATTTCCACAGGTTAGCGGACTCTTTCCCACTACATCGAGCAATATGCGAGGCAGACGATTCAACGCCGCTACAGTTGAGGGAACAAGATATTACTTCTCACCACCAAACAGACCAAGAGAAGTTACAAACCTGGCAATGGAAGCCACTTCATGGACGGCATCCAAATCATAGTATTACTTAAAAAATCTGACCATTTTAGAAAGTTTTTTAATTTCAAGTCGTAGTTTTTTCAAAACTTGCATACATCAACTGGCCATTGTTATGTGTTATTTATTATCATCACCATCATAAGTCTGTATATACCCACAGCTGAATAAAAGAATATCCCTCCAGCTACCTCTTTGTTTTTTGCATTTAATGGGGAGGTGGTGTTACGTGGGCAATCGGTACTTTTTTAGTTTCTTATATATTTTGCCATTTCTAATTTACCCATGTATCCAGCACAGCTTTATACACCGTTGTTTATTTTCTAATATAAAAATTCCTTTTTATGTCTTTAATTTTAATACCCTACATTTTTCTGCCACATTCACGTTGTGTTCTTGTTCGTTTGCAAGTTGTTTTTCTTGCCAGAATTTATTACCGAAGAAAACATGTCCCAAGCTTAAAATTCCTCTCTAAACTATATTTATTCTTATTTACATGTATAAAGTGACTAAAATCTTCCCATAATCTTAATTTAAAGTATATTTGACTGTAAATCTCTTCACAATTGTCAATTTATAACTGACAATCAATGGTAAAAAATGGTGCTTATAACTTCGTTGTTTATATGTATTTTTTTTAAAACAGAAAAAAGGAAAGAATATATACAGTTTGTTTCCTGAAAATACAAATCTGGTTCTCTCTCCATACGAGTTTCGACCACCTTATGGTCTCGTTAATGGAGCTGTATGAAACCGAGAACAACACTCGCAGGAAACAGGTCGCTGTCTAAACTATTTAAAATATATTTTTTTGAAACACGTTCGGTAGAACATATTCTTTTAAGAATAGCTCCTCATGAATGATATTTTTTTACTAAATAACCTTTTATTTAAGATTATGTCACTCCTAAAAAGTATAAAATAGTTGAGATAAATTATCTTTTTCAAAAATATTACACAATTTCACTTTAACCTTGGGTATACTTGCATTACAACGACGAATTATTCATCATCCAGTATAGTAGCTGGAAATCTTATTAGAGAAACATTAAAAGCGATAGATATGCCAATGTATTTAGAGGGTTTTCACGTTTAGAAACTGGATTCTTCATCATGTGTGGGGTTTTGACGATTTCAAATGGTATAATGTTATTCTTTATTTTTACTGCTACAACATTTTAGCACATGGTTTATCCGCTTTATGATATTAATGGTGCAAAATATTTTCCAGTGAATTTGAAAGAATTTTCTTCTTGAATTTGCAAACCTTATAAGGACCTAATTTAACTCAGTGTGAGTCTTTTGAAACAAGTCAAATAAGCGCAAATATAGGGATTGTAGTAACATACATTGATTACCTTAGACCCTGGAGATCACCTCCCATCAAAGGTTAAATGAGCCCAATCACTGTTAGCCTTTGAAAAATTGCGTTGACTATCTTTCGACCCTGTCACTAGATCAGTTCAATTTCCATAATATTTTTATCATAATTATATTATGCAAACTGAATAAGGGATTACAATTTTATTTTAAACTAAAGTATATATTTCAACTAAAGAAATAAGTAATTTGAAAATTATCTTTACAGTCACAACATGTAACCATTTTTCTCCGACAGACCGTTAATGTCATTGAAGTTTCTAAAAATATAATTAAATAAAATTCTATGACATTCTCGCTTCAGAACACTTCACCACATTTTGGCAACGAATACGTCCAAACCCAATCAAACGTGTGGCAATGCGTAAAATACAGAATGTTACAATATTTCATTATAAGCAGATTAACAGCCAGGTATACATAACAGCAGGAATAACCTGCTGAACCAAATATTAAGAAACATTTTCTCTACAATTTATTAATTTTTAAATTAATTTAATTTTCTTAAAATAAATACATCGTCGAACCATAATAAAAATAGTATTCCCCAAAAACATGGGAAATGTGTGGGCGAAATAAGCCCTACAGTTTTGTGACAAAATTAGATACATATAAAAATTTATTATTAAGGGCAAAAAAGAATGTGCTACCCACGGCAAAAAAATGTCAGTTTTGATTAAAATTGTAATATTATAATATGATTAAAGCTTATAGATTTAATCAATAATATTATTAAAAGTTTATATCTATGACTAAAACCAACGCCGGAAGAACAGCAAAGTAGACAAACAAATAAATTCATACAAACGACTAAACAGTTTAGTATTCAGCTATCGTTTTATGTTTTATGGAAATATGAGAATCCCGGCACAATCCAGTTTAATTTTCATAGTAGCTTTACAATTAACTTTTATTTCCAAATGTCTCGAGGGCAAATTAATAATACAAATTTCGAAGTAACATGTTCGAAATGAGTTTGTTGTATAAAAGTTTAATACCTTCGGGATAAAATGAAATCATGCAGGTACATTCAGATCATTGCTCGGTTTAATTGGAATTACCTTAAATGGTATTAAAAATCTTTTAAGTCGCTAATGTGATAAAATTAACCACGTTTTCATTTTTTATAAATATAATCTATAAAAAAATGTTAGCACAAATATGAAATCAATACAAATTATTTTTTAAAAAGACTAAATTAACTTGCAGCAAAAAAAAATAAACTAAAAGCTCTTTTGTTTTTCGTTAATGTAATAATTAAAAATGTTAATTCTTTTGCATTTTTTTGAAGTCGGCACTTTAGATGATGATGTTATTCCATAAACTTCCTAACAGCAGCCTCAAGTAGGACTATCTTTTGCATAACCTTATACATATGTTCTCTAAGGCCCAGGTACTACTTAGGTATACGCCGGCTGTTAATAGAATTATAGCTATCTTCCGGACGGTATTTATTCCCCGGAGTTTGCGTATTTGTACCTTCAAGTCTCTGTATTTGGTGATCTTGTCAGTAGCATAATGTTGTTTTCAGTAAAATAAATCAATATCACTTATTTCAACAAATTTTAATTTACCTTCAAAGAAAAATGTTCGGTAATCTTTTCAACGAATGTATAAATAGATGTTTTGATGATATAAGCATATAATACTTTGAATTTGAGAGCTGGTAGTTGATGGAAATGTAATTATTAAGTCCTAGAACTTCTTTTAAACAATGACGATCAAATAAAGCATGTACAAAATGCAACATTACTAGATTTATCTACATTATATGGGTTAATCGTTTTATAAATGAATAATATTTAAATCACTAAATCTCAACCATACAGTATAAACTATCATCATTCTACATTTATATGTCCATTATATATCCATTTTAAATCTTACCAACAGTGAAAACAACATATTTAAACAGTACCATACTGTAAAAAGAATCTCCGATTGAATTGTCTAACAAACAATAGATAAAAAGTTCTTTTATTCGTAATAACTGGCATATTTATTATTCTGGGTATCAGATGGCTTGTCATCGGTTTAAATGCCATATCTATTTTTGATTCAGTAGATATTTATGAAAAATTTAAAATTGTGGTAAGATGATAATATTGAATACATAATCGTTCCATTAAAATTTTTGTAATAGAAACGTTGAAATGTACTCAATTCATTCAGAAAACAACGGTTACGAATACCTCACGAGACACAACCGAAAAATGACAATTGAATTTTTGGAAAAATCAAATAAAAAATCCACATTTCAAAAAAATATTTTCCAGAGAATAACGCTTAAAAGATGTAAGTATGTCTGAAACATATGAAAGAGAATTTGTTATCAAATATCAATTTTCAAAGAGAAAAAGATCCGTCTTGTTATTTCTGTTACAGAATCTCATTTCCGATGTATTTAGCTACATTTTTTGTAAACAAGTAATAAGAGCAAATATATTTTTAGAAATTTTATGCTTATACTGTGTTCAATATCCTCATTGCTAAACGAAATTTTATTTCCGAACATTAGGGCATTCTGAATTCCGATCGGTAATTAAAATAATTTTGATGGGTTCAGAAATTAATCTTAAATAAAATTATCGTTAAATTAACGAAACGGAAGATTTGATCTCTATACTGGGGTTTAAGGATTAATTTTTGGAATTTTAGAACCGAAAACTTATAATCTATGTAGGTATTAATTTAAAGCGGTTTCAAAAAATGAGGTTATCATTTCGATGTGAATATTTTATTTATTATTTTGATATTTCTTCAAGTATAACTTTTGACAGGAGTACATTTTAATAAAATTTCCAAAACTGTTTTTTTCAATGGAACTTTTGATATGAATAAGATATTTTTATGAAATTTTCTGCATTCTACCGGGTCCTAGAGGTGGTTCAATAAAAATACTTCCGAGATAGGAGTATTGCACAGTTTCAAGTAGAAGAACTTCGGTTTGCAGCATAAAACGAAAGAAAAACAATTTCTCAAGAATATAAACTCTACTTAAAAGTATGTTAAGAAGAATGTAAGAAGCAATGAGAGTTCGAGATGTGAATACTTGTTACAAACTATACACTTATTTTAATCAGTACATTCCTATTTCCAACAAGTATGCTGAAAATAAATCTCATTAATTTTTATAACATTGAGCATTATTATTTTAACGATTGTATTCTCATAAAAAAATTAATATTATTCAGTTAAAATTTTTAAATAACCTGTTCATTAAAAAGAAATAATAAAAATGTCTTCGATAATTTTGTTAATCAGTGTATGGTTTAGGCATCGACTTCAATTTCCTCTATTAAAAATATATTTTCATTGCAGGGTTGACAGTTTTTAATTTGGCTAAACCAAAGAAAGTACGCTTCCATTTTTCAATGAGTTTTTATGGATATCGGTCCCGACATGCAATTAAACCGACCGATGATCTGTACAGGATTAATGTCTATCCCGCAGGTATTAAACTCGTATCCAATAAACTCATTTGGAATAGGTTACTTTGATAGCTTGTGTTAATAATTTGCTCCTGCGGCAAAAAATAGAAGTTGGTTTTATAGCTACAATAAAAATTGAATTCGTTTTGGCTTGAATTTCAATTTTCAACGTAAAAGAAATATGAAATAGAACGAAACAAAAATGTTTACTTAATTTTAGAATTTTGTTTTATCGCTATTGAGTTGTTTTTCATTTGATTCACTTACAGTTATTACATACTTATCTAAAATCTAAAAGAACAAATCATTAGCAGTTTTTTCGAATTAGCAAAACAAAAGTTTATTATCTAGAAAGGGATTTTGAGAAGAAGAATATAAAAGAAATTCTCAAATGTTGAGTTGAAATAATATGCTTCAAACTAGAATTTAAACTAACCTGAACCTTTGTTTCGAGGGCTTTTTAATGTAAAAGTAATTTTTATGATAATAAAAAATAGAAAGAATAATTTAAAGTAAATTTTTTTATTGCTTTTTTTAAACTAAAATTAGTAAAAAGGTATTTATTATTGAAATTGAATAGCTTTAAAAATATTAACATCTGGAAACCATAGTTTATAAATTTTAAGAAAATATCACTTCTAAATAATATATTTCTTTTTATGTTAAAGAATATTTAGTTCGCTTAAGTTCATTCTTTAATTAACAGTTTATCTTTATCTTAATAAAAGTTTACAATAATAAAAAAATAAACATTGCCATAATGTTGAAATATATTTAGATTTATTATAAAGTCTACCTTTGCCTCTACTGTATAATATGCAATATGCTGTTTAATAGAAGTCTGTTAGGAAATCTAATGTAGCTAAGCTTATTAACGTAAGCAGAGATGCATGTTGCGAACACTTCCCCAAAGAGTCTCCTAAATTCCAATGATTAAATTTTGCTTCAAATCAATCCAATAACTCCAGACTTGCATTAATTTAGTTTATTTCCATATGGAACAATAAATTTATACGTAGAAACAGGTTGATTAGTCATACTTTTCACTCACTTGTCTCATTTATTATTAAAGGAATTTCACAACCGAAAGAACAAGATTTATCGAGTTTTAACAATTTTATGTTAAGTGAAATAACTTGTATTTTTTATCATTTAATAATTATTTTTTCTAGATCAACTGTTTGTCGGAGAATTACAAATATACAGGGTGTCCTATTCAACAAAATACAAGTACAATTTTTGAAATATTTCATCACCCAAATGATTTGATCAGCCTGAACAAAAAAAGCGCTTGGTCGTCTTTTTTCACCACCACCATTACTCATAGACTTTACGTTATATATGAGTAGAAGCAACAAAAGAATCGTGGATTATAATTATTGGAGACACCATGTAAAAATATTCACCATGATCTCTACCTCTATGGTGGAGTGGAAAAGAGTCTACAAAAAATGTATGTAGTATATATTTAAGGCTAAAAAATATCAAGAAAAGTTGAAATAAAAAAATTGGACGTTATTATTAAATATTTATTTTTACTTACTATGAAACGAATGAAGATATTTCCAAAGTGTTAGTGGTCAAAACGCCCTCTATGCTGGCACCATTACTTCTGTCGTAATTTCAACAAGAGCCGAGAAAATCGAAAAAAAATTGGCACCCGTTCGCCCCCCTCTCTTTTACCCCGCCCTACCGGGACTTAAACAATATAAAATTTTGTGTATTTGGGGGAAGGGGTTTGTCAGAAAATCTCCCTCGCCGAGAAGTATTTCAAAACAATCGAACTTTTTAACGACTTCTAAAATTCTCAATTCGTCGAGTATGTATGTTTTTTTTTATATATATGTACACCGATTACTCCAGAACGGTGGCACTGAATTGAATGACATTTTTTTTACGTTATGTTCAGGAAGTTGCTGCGATGATCCCATATTTTTTTGGATGAAATTGGTGCAGTAATATTCAAGACGGCGCTGACAATATAACGGCCAAAAAAATTATTTTTGTCTAATTTTCTCCAAAATTGGTATGAGGAAATTTTTGGTCTCGCACATAATAGATCAAAAATATTTTTAAAAAATTCAATATGGCGGATCCAATATGGCAGACAAAAAAATTCAATGTTTTCCGATTTTTTATTTAAAATATTTTTTGAAAAACTCAATCTGGCAGATTCAATATGGTGTCCTAAAAATTTTACATTTTTCGATTTTGTCCCAAACTGATATAGGAGGTTCTTGGGGATGTAGATTATGAATTTAAAAGTATTTTTTCAGGATTCAATGTGGCAAATCCAAGATAATGGACTAAAAATTTTACATTTTTCGATTTTGTTCAAAGGCGGGCCTAAATCGTTTTTGAGGATGTAAATAACGAATATAAGTCTAGAAATTTTAAATTTCCGAATTTTGTCCAAAATTGGTACTAGGGGGCTTTGAAAGGCTTAGATTTAAATTAGATTAAGATTTAATTTTTTTTAAAATTCAATATGGCGGAAGCAATATGGTGGGTTGAAAATTTTACCTTATTCGCATTTTTTCAGATTTGGTATTAGAAGGTTTTCGGGGTCGTGTATTACGAATATGAAGTTAATTTTTTACAACTATTAGGTTAATAAGATACAATATGAGGGATTTCGGATTTTGTCTAAAATTGATATTGTGGGGTTCTTGAGGCGTATACAAAATCAATATGCAGTATAAAATATATCGAGCTAAGAAATTTACATCTCAGGTTCTTTAAATATTTAAAATTGATATTGTGGTGTTCTTGAGGCATGTACAAACTCAATATGCAGTATAAAATATATTGAACTGAGAAATTTACATCTCAGGTTCTTGGAAGGTTTTGGGGCCTATATTAATTTGAAATTTAAGATAGTGCATTTACTAAACCAGACTAAATATTCGTTTGATATAATTTTACTGGTATTAGCAAAACACTAAGAACCAAAAAATTTTTAGTGTTCATTTTAGGGTGATTTAGAACTTTGGATAAAATGCGTACTTTTTTGCCACCTTGGAGTCATTGCGAGGTACACTAATCTCGATTAGTACTTAGTTCTAATACATTATGGATATCATAATGAATTCAAAACTAAAAATCGAAAAATAAAATTTTTATAAAAAAATTTAAACCGACTTCGAAAAGTGGAAAATAACTAGAAATTTTTATACGAAATTGAACTTTTTGAAGTCGGCACCAAATTGTTTGTAAATGAAATAAATAACTACTAATATATACAAATTATGGTAAGAAATCTGTTACAAATAAAGTATTTTTAATTTGTTTATGCAAATCACATTTTGTTATTTAGTAGTTTGGCGCCGACTTCAAAGAGTTCAATTTCATATAAAAATTTAAAGTTATTTTTCACTTTTTAGTGCACTTTTAGAAGTTAGTTCAATTTGTTTATAAAAATTTTATTATGTTAAAATTTAAGGCCAAGTAAGACTAGAATATCACGTATTATTTTCAAAAACTAAAATTATCGCTTGTCTCAACTTAACACATAATTTATATCTTTAATTTGAGCATAGCAAATGTAATATGATGTTGTTCAAAATTACTATTTAAATATTTCAGTGTCGTCATGGCTGAAAGCTTAAAATCATTTTTTATTGTAATTGCGAAAACTATGCAGTGATCGAATATTTTTTCTGTGTTTCTTAAAGAATTATTTTTTAACTTTTTCTTGAGGAAACTCTAGCTTACCGTAAATGGAGGAAAAGAAGAAAAGAATATTAAAATAAATTTGAGTTTATTTTCTGAAATATAGGACCCTTCTCCAAACAAAACTGTAAAGTTTAAATTGATTGGGTAAAAAATAAGTAATTAGAGTTCTAAGAATTTCCTTTCTGAATTCGCCCGACTTTGTTATCGCCGCTTTTGTTTAACCGACAATAAAATTAAATCTATTGATTGAAAAAGTTTCCCGTCAATTCGGGCCGAATAAATTTCAAACGAGCGCAAGAGATTTCAATCTTTATTGTTTAAATTTGTTTTTCTCGAAAATCAGCAATTTGTTCTAAATTGCTGATTCTTTAATAAGATAGTATGGTAATTTGATCTCAGCTATTTTTACGAATATAATTGGAGATGTTGATAAATTATGTGGTTCCGATACTGTAGAAAAAAAAATTACGATGCTGGACATCAAATAAAAACAAAAATCTATTCTTTTTACAGATAAATGGAAGAAAGATGTCTGCTTAATAATATATGCTTGATTTATGTCAGGGTGGTGCATACTAGAAATACGTCAGCCATTATATATGAGGTCCCCTTAGCAAGGATAAATGCAAACATGGAGCAATTTTTTGACCCTAAGTTCCAACACAGATAATATACTAGAACTTTTGAAAGCAAGAAGGGAAATCATATGCAGATTTCACAAAAATTGGAATTATCTAAACATCAGAACACGAAATTTGAGATGAACCTAACAATAGATGAAATAAGGAAAATAATATTACAAGTTAAAGAAGACAAACCATGTCAGCCAGATAATATTCAAAGTCAGTTTTTAAATTTGATGTTGGAAAAAATATTAGGTTAACAGAAATTTTCAGTAAAATATATGACATTGAAAAAATTTCGAAGATGTAGCGTAAATACACATTTATACTAATGTTTAAGAAGCCAAGCGTCAGACATTAAAGTGACGTTCGGGCCATCAGTCATATTCTTAAACTGTTTCCAGAAATAATTTATCCAACAATACATACATTGGAAGCATTCTTTTGTGTCCAGCTTCTGTTTTAAAGATGCATATGCTATATTTATAACTATTTTATCTATTAGCAAAAATTGACTAAGGTATTGAAGTAAACTGGACTCTGGAGTCCAAATTTAGGTATCATTACTAATCTGAACTAAAAAAAATATCTTCCTTCTGTAAAGTTTATGTGAGTATATCATCAGTATTTCTGTAAAATATGCATAATACTTTTAAATCTTGCATAAAATTATGTAAGTCTTCAAAAAAAATTTTTTTTTAATTATCAAAACATTGTAAAGCTTTGAATAAACTATTTTTTTCTTCTAATGGAAGAGACAGTATAATCTAAACTAATTTATAAATGTGATTCTTATTAGGAGGGTTAAAATTCATACATATTAACATTTTTTTTTTTTTGAACATTTATATTCCACCACTAGTATTACATGAATTTTTATATATAACAGACCTCTTAATCCAATTTCCATTTCCACAAAAAATATAATTTTTATCTTAGTTTATAAAATTTAATCTTAAAAATCCTGTTACGATTTTTTCTACTGATTTTCATTCACTGAGTCTGAACAATAACACTAGTTATCACTAATTACTTTCAAGTTTTTAATAACTAGTTGTTTACACACTTACTGTCCAAATAAAACTAACTTGATTCCTATTTTTAGAACACACTCTATTAAAAGCCTAGAATTCCACTAGAAATACTACTAACAATGATGACTAATTGATATTATATTTCTATAAGGATACGTCCGAACTCAGTCAGTTCTTAGTTACAATATTTCTATAAGGTCTCGGACGAAATCACCTAGTTCTTTGTTACAATACATAGTATTCCTTTAGTAGCAAAATTTGTCTATATCAACATTACTAAACAGATATAGTTGTAAATACTTGATTGAGTATTCTGTTACTTTCTGTATTCTGTACATTGTAAATAATTAATGACACAAAATTTACTTTGTTATACTTATCACTTTTATGATAAACTTGGCGTAACCCAGGTTTCGTAACACTGTTACATTTTTAAACACAATTTCTTAAAAACTACGGATTACAATATTTAATAGGATTTTTAGTTCGCACATTTTTTCTTATTATTCTCTAGGTACTAAAGAGAGAACATGAAACAACGGAAAATTTCGTAGGTCTGGTTGACTATTAAGAAGATTAATGGGACTAGTCTTAATGCACTTATAAATTTCCATGGCCTCTAAGATATTTAGTATTTTACTTTTGGGTACAGTATGCAAAATTTGCACATTGTTTACATTCCGGAAACTGTGGCCTGTTCTTATGAAATAGTTAGCAAAATTTGAAACGTTTTTTCAATAAAAATGCAGTTTTGTGTTTTTTAAATTTTGTTTGTTCTGACGTAACAACTATTGCAATTTGAACAATTTAGTTTATAAACTCCGGACTTTTGTAGAGAGGAAACGCCAAAGACAAAATTTGTAGTATATTGTAAACAGCCCCCAAAGAAGATCCGGAAGAAATATTTATACCGCAGGTTTATATAAGAAAACTGAAAAAAGAACAGACAACTTTTAAGAGAAGTGAGGTTTAGCAGCATGTGGTAAGATATATTTACAAGAACTACATTGTGAGCTTTGTCGTACAACGCAAAATTACTCTTAACTAAGGTAATAGAATAGACACAAATTAAAAATGTTGTAAACACTATGATATAGAAATGAAATCGTTACAAAATAATAATACATCCATTATTAACATACATACATTAACAGAATAATTATTTCTATTTTTAAATCCAGTAAAATTTAAAAAAAAAAATTTCAGAAAAGAAACACACAGCTGACATTATTAAATTAAAAAAATATATATTTTTTACAAATTTTCTATTCATATTTTCATAATAGTAAACTTTTAGTGGCATATCTACAAAATGATACATATTTGTTGGGTGGATATAGATTCCAGTGATTAATTATAACAAATTATTTAGAAATAAAAACACTCATCTGAAGCTATATTCTCGGTATACAATATCAAAAACAGGTGAATCAGTAACACTATGTACTTAGTGATAAATGAATGATAACATAATTTATCTTATCATAGAGTCATGAACTTATTGTTTAACAGGCTTTACACTTGACAAGATACTTTACAATACGGATAGAATGTTATAAACGATATAGCTTTTAAATGAGACCACGAAAATATTCTAAGCGAAACTTTTTATAATTTAAAATATTATTTTTTTTGCGGAATAAAGCTATAGGTTTCAAAATAGGTGTGATCTCGCAACAATTCGACATACTTTAGTTTTTCCGTCGTGTCTAATTATCAAGGTGGGGTTTCTGTGGTGTTTTGTGTTGCATTTTTAATCGGCCATATTGAACAAATTAGTGTATTTTTAATTAAACATGGCCGGAAAAGGTGATGGAGAAGGCGAGGGAAATATCCTGAAATTGGAAAACCAAATTGCTGTCATTAAATATGTAATGCTTTTTACGAACGTTTTAGAATGGGTAAGTAATGATCTTTTAAATAATTTATTTAAAAGGTTTGAACGAGTTTTCCGACTGGCGGGACCCAATTATAAATGATTTATAAAATTTGATCGTTACTAAATAAATTTTTAAATATTTTATTTCACTTGTTATTAGTTTTTCTTATCGACCGGGCTTATTCATTTTGTTTGTATTTTATTGAAAAACTATTATTACACCTTTAATGAATAATTAATTGGGGGTATTTCTAAAAAAGTTTCAATTAATTTTGTGTAGACATTTTTTTCAATACCAAATAAAATACAAATACCAGTATATTCTGAAGTTATTGTAATTTTTTGTTATCTCACTTTAATGTTTACAATAATGTCTAGAATGTCACAATAGTGCTAATTGTTAAATATTTTTAACCCTCTTTCACGTATCAAATAAGCTTACATTATTTATGTTTCCTTGAAAGCAATAACAGAGCCATTAATAATATTTTCTCCTTGGCAACTTCGTATACCACGAAGGTTATTTTGTTTTTCAAACAAGAATGGCGGAACGCTCGATTTACCCTAAAGTCTTCCAAAATATTACACGCTTGTTAACTGGACGATAAAATAACCGGCCGGTAGAAAAGTCGCCTAACTTTATATGAAAAGAATATACAGAAGTCAATTGACACTTTATCGAATATTGCCTACTGATTGTAAGAAATATAAGATCAATAAAAAAAATCTTTTTTGATACACAAAATCACTAAGTAGCAATAAACAGACAAAAATCAAGTTTCAGGAATGGAATTAGGCAATAATAACTTAAAGAAAGAAAAACAGATATGAAACTTTGTTAAAGATTCGCCAAAATCTCGTTTGGCATTTTCAAGTATGGCTCGTCTCGTTACTTTACAAATAGGATTGACAGTTTATATGAACACTGGTACACCGAGGCTTCGTTACCAAAATACAGGGTGTAACTTAAAACAAGTTTACGCGATGTAGAAAAATATTTTTTGTGCGTGATACATTTATGAAGAAGAATGTTTCGGATATAAACATTAGAAAAAAAAAATTATTCCTAATTTGCTTTAAAAGCCACTGGCAAAACGTTTGCCAAATTATTTGTAAATGAAATAAATAACTACTAATATATATAAATTATGGTAAGAAAGCAATTACAAATAAAGTATTTTTAATTTGTTTATGCAAATCACATTTTGTCAGGTATTAGTTTGGCGCCAACTTCAAAAAGTGCAATTTCACATAAAAATTTATAGTTATTTTTCACTTTTTAGCGCACTTTTAGAAGTCGGTTCAATTTTTTCATAAAAATTGTATTTATTTACTCTTTTATGAACTTTTCTTATTTATGCTATCTAATTATCAATTTAAATATTCATGCTAGAAGCATTTCGCACTGTTTCTGATATTTCTCCGTATAAAGTTATCTCAACATCTTCCATAAGGGGTATTATATTTTCGCTCTCTACACTAAATTTCATTAATAAAAATAAATTATCTCATAAAAGTAATAATAAGCATGCAAGCTAGTTTCCAAGAAAGCATCGTAAATAATATTACGCGATCTCCACGTAATTCAAACAAAAAGCGGAGGGTCTAATTTGCATTTCTAGACGCAATTTTCTTGCGCCAAATTAAAAATAGGTGCCCTTTAAATTAATTTAAAGGTAATTGGATACTTGGATTAAAGATTACCTAAAAGTTTTATGACGTCATTAGATTATAAAAGGTTACAATTTTTTTTCTAATTCTAAAAAATGTAAAATGACATCTATGCATCCTAAAAATTATCTACTAAATGTAAAACAAATTGATGTTGGTTTGAAAACAATGAGATGAAGCTTTAAAAGAAACAAGTTTAAAGCCAAGACGAGCACTCAATTATCATATTTTTTCTAAAATCACAAAATGGGTCAATTAAAATTTCGTTGAAAATTAAGATTTCAGTAAGAAATAATAAATATATTCCTGCAAATAAACACGGCAGTAAATATATTTATTTATTTCTTAGTGAACTCTTAATTTTTAAGTTTTGCATTACCCCGGTGGATGTATAGATGTCGTTAGACTGGTGATATTTTTCATTCTGCAGGTATAATATCCTACCGACATGTCTCGCAATTTATATTTTATATAGACCGTTACTTCCTGCGAATGTTTCTTTTGATTCGAGCTCCACCGACGTGACCATTGGAGTTTATTTGCAGGAAATAAACTGTTTGTATATATTTTTTCTTTAACTGCTTGAAAGAAGAATAAATACAAGTAACTAGAATTTCCAAATGTAACTAGAATTCAAATATGAAAAACACTTCTATCGAGGAGTTTGTTAAATGCAGCAATTATACAGAATGTTAGTTTTGGAGGAAGCAGAATAATGCCTTTGGAAAGTATTAGTTGGGACAGATAAACCGAACTCGAGAAACTGTCTGGACGAATGAACGGTGATTTTGACATTAGAAATGTCCTTTGAAATTATGTGTTGTCACAAATCAACAAATATTCCTATTAGGAAAAGAACACTCTCGACTACATGCAACTGGTATAATGACTAATAACCTTGAAAGTGCCTATTTTCAAGAATTAGATTAGCCAAAGTGTAGTCTAAACTTAAATTCAATAGAGCACGTATAAGATAAACTAAAACGCATCATAAAATGAAAAAATCCGAGTACAATAGAAGAGCTTTGATTGGCAGCACAATTAGAATGGAACGTAATTCTTCTCACAATCAAGCTCTACTTAGTAGCGTGCCGAGAAGGATAAAAGTAGTAATGAACCCTAGTTGTCCTAATATAAAGAGCATTTAGGATTTTTGAAAATGTTCGCATATTTATCACAAATTAGATTTTAAGTACCTAGTTTTGGAATTCTCCTCATTATTTCCTATTCACTCTAATAGAGGTTAATTATTTCTCTTAAATTAGCTTAAAGTAGAACTATTTTTAAGCTAATATAGGAAAATCAAGTTTTAAGATGCAAATTAGAATCTTGGCAATATGCTGACATTAGCTAAATATTCTTTTAACATACATATATTAATCCTTGGGACGAACAGTTATCTGTAAGATGACGCATGAATTGTTTTGTTTAACTAAAAATAACAACATAGATTTTCCATCAATACTCTTTCTTAATCTCTACCAAAAGACTGTTTATTTAAATAGTCTTCTAAATTAATTTAATTTCCCAGAAAAAAGAAAATACCGTATTTGAACAATATTAAGATAAATCTACGGAACGAAATAGTAAGAGTGAAAGAAACCTGCAATTTACAAATCTATGCCTACTTAGTGCTTTTAAACGATTAAAGTCTCTTTGCGTGGTGAAATGCCGCTGATCAGTGTTCTAAAATCTATATATATTTTCCTTATTTGGTTCTAATTTTTTTTACTTCAAAAAAGCTCATCCCTTATCTTATATTTTAAAAAATCTTCAGTGTTTTCCCTTTAATTTTAGTTCTTCTTATGGGATATTCAGTTAAACGAAAATTGCTTTAAGAGGCTAAGGGGCGAGAAAATTACATCTTTCGTTGTAAATTAGGATCTCGTCTTTACGCCTAACTTAAAAGAAGACCGTACAACGTTATTTACGATGCCTTTTGAGGAAAGTGGGCTTGCACGTTTAGTATTACTTATAAGATAATTTATTTTTATCTCTGGAATTTAATTTGGAGTAATAACAACACCTTTAAATGGGTAATATTGGTAGAATTTTATAAAATTAGACAAAAAAAATGTAATTTTAAACTTGCTTGTTGATTCTGGATTTAATTCTATAAAATGGTAGAGTAAATTATTGCGATCTGTTAAGCCGCTATTAAAATTTTTAATTTTTCTTATCTCTATTAAATTTTAATGGTTTGTGGAATACTAAAATACTCTGATGTGTTGATTCCAAAGAAACTTAACCACATATATATTTTATTCTCCTTATGACCATTAAGAAAGGGTACAGAGAGTATATTCTCTGCGAATTCCGCTCTGGTTCTCTCTCCATACTGGTTTCGACCACCTAATGGTCTCATCACAGGGGCTGTAATGAACCGAGAGCAAAATGCACAGAAAATAACTGTCTATTTACAATTCCCATATCATAAAGTATCGGCAGGATATTACCCGCAGAAATTTAATGCCGAACTATTATCTTAAACAATATAAACGAACATCTGGAGTGGTAGGAAAATATTAAAAATAAACAATTTCACGGTCTATGTATTTGGAAAAGTTATTTTATTCTCCTTATGACCATTAAGAAAGGGTACAGACAGTATATTCTCTGCGAATTCCACTCTGGTTCGACCACCTAATGGTCAATGAAGCTGTAAAGAGCCGAGAGTAAAATGCACTGAGAACAACTGTCTATCCAAAATCTTGGCGATTTTTTTATAAAAATAATAATTTTACAGGCGCATAGTAGACGACTATAAATAATATATTTGAGTAATTTATGTTATAATTCATTCAATTTTTATTTTAACCATCACTTCCGTCAATAGATAACTTACACGCCCTGCCAAATTTCTACACATGACTAACACCTTATATTTCCACATATTTTAGGAAACAAATAATTTATTGCTCTTACAAAGAAATAAAACTAGATATATGAAATGCGTCTTTATCTTTCTTTGTCTACGTATTTATTTCGTAGTTTTAATCATCAATATTGACTCAAAAAAATAACGAATCTAATACATACAACTTGTGTATCGTATTTATATAGGTCTACCAAAATATTATACAGATAACTGTTGTAAATACCTTTTTATCATGCTTTTTATTCATAAAATACTAATTGTAAAACTTAAAGAATATTAAAGTTTTCATTATGATTCAGTTAAAACATAAAATATCTTTTTAAAAAGAACGTAAATTGAAATCAAAATATACAGTGAGTTTTCCAATTGGGACGACTCCTTTTCATAATTGAGGTTATGTACATATTTGTTGTGATTGCATTGCTATTTTGTGTGTCAGTAGTTACCATTTATTCATAGAGTGATACACTATTTTAGTATTTTATACATTGTTGTGTGTCAAAATTCTCTAGCTGCCGCGGCAAATTTACGTGAGATGGCGTACCAGTTTGCATGCCGTTTAGAAGCGTCAAAATTATAGCACAGGATAGGAATTCTTGGTATATTTCTTCCATGATAATACGGATGAAAAAATTGTATCCTGTAAGACATAAATTTTACATAGTCTTTATTACTCTGATGTCTTTTCCGCCTAAATGAACAGATTTGGTATTTAGTTTAAATTGATTCCTTGTTGGATGTTTTTATGTATTCGACTTTCTTTTAACAAAAACAGAAAACGAAACCGTAATAAATCAATTTAGAAAAGATATGTAAGACATTCCGAAATATAGTTGTCTATTTACATATATCAATAAAAAGAACATGTTTTTTTATTCACGCAGCCAGAAACTATCTGTTATTCAAAGTGGTTGTATGCGGCATTTTAGAATAGAAGCTTATTCCGTTTTTCAGATGATGTAATATGCGACAGAGACGTATAGCGTCGCGATTTCATTCTCAAGGGTAAAATATACGAAAGATAAATCGAGTGTGCCCCGGTCGACATATGACAATCTTGTTCTTGTTCCGTGTTTCAAGAGGAAAATTTTGATACCGTTCTACACTATAGGAACGTACCTTTGTGTGTTTAAAATAATGGCTGTCACCATGTAACTCGATGTAACTTTTGTTTACTACGGAAAAAATATATTACTGAACATTTGTCTTGAAAAACAAACTTGAACAAATATAATAAGACGGCGGAGGCCTTTTATCTTTTTTTTGTTTTGTACTGTCAGAACTTTCTTTTCGTTAAACTTTGGAGATAAATAAAGGGTGTTTGCTGCTACAAAGACATACGACTTTTTAAAGAATATCTTTGAACTCAATATAGTAACCCACTTTCTTTATTTTTAACCATAATAATACACCCACCTAGCGTTAACTTTATAAGAAACAACAATATTTATTATACGGCATGGGCATTTTTAATAAAACCAAGTCAATATTATTTGTAGAATTGCTAAGCTCTACACTGAAGGTGAGTAGAAGCTTCGCCATCAAGAGAATTTTATTAACTGAATATAGATTCTAAATTTCATGTTTTTATCTTTTCCATCTGCTAAGATAATTAAATATAAAATGTCGATATATTGACATTAGACTCATTTCTTTAATCATTCAGTCACTCACCAATTCTTTAAAATTAAAGGTACTTTTCGCAGTTCTAAAGATTTTTAATTTAATATGAATATAGTATTTAATGTGCAAAGAAAGGAAAAATTTGTAAATATGATATTTACCTCCTCCATTAACAATTAATAGATTATGAGAATGCATTCGTCATAGTAAACCAACATTAAATGTCAAAGAGTTAACCAACTATCGACTAAACCACTACTCTATTGTTCTTATAAAAGTCATATATAATAATATTATAGCATCTATCAGACTCCATGAATGTATCCAATTCCTTTTGTGTTTGGTTAATAATATTGTTTCAGTGTTATTATAGACATACATATGGATATTTTTTTGGGTAGTTCAATTAAGACATTTAGGTATAATACACGACTATATACAAAAGGAAATTACATCCATAGCGGTAAAGAATAGGGACAAGACTCATGACTATTTGGTAATTAAAATTACTTAGATCTCCTCTGAAACTTAGTCTCCATTATCTTTATTATTAAAATTGGCATATTCATTTACAAACTCCGGTAAGTTTCTACTTCTTAAGTTAATTAAATAACTGTAAATTTTTGGGTTATTACACACAGGATAAAAATGTGACGGCTTTCTCTGTTTGATACATATCTTTCTCTGATTTCAAGCCAAACGACTTCGCATTCCCTCCAGGGAATATTGACTCATACCAGGTATACAAAGACACCAAAAGTATGAAGCTCTGTGGGGACCCTTTCCATGTTATCGGATCCTAGGTGACGTGGTCTGCTATATTTCCTGCAAACTTTCGGACGGTCCATGCAGTTGCAAGGAGAACTGCATTCTGAATCGGCTTATACAGATGTTCACTAAGGCCCAGTCCCTTAATGTTCTGCAGGAGGTTCTTTGGTATCACTCCAGCTATGCTCATTGTATTTTCTCCTTAGGTTGTTGTTGTCAATGTCAATTAGTGTAGTTCGCTTGAAAATTTTATCTGTTAGTATAATGTCTGGTCTATTATGAGCAACCGTCTGGTCCGTTAAAACCGTTCGGTCCCAATATAAATTGAACTGGTTGTTCTCAAGAATAGGCTCCGGATTGTACTTGTAATAAGACATTTTCCTACCTGTAATAGGTTTAACTTTTCTGCTAACTCTTGGTGGAGTATCTTTGCGGCTGAGTCGTGTCTTTCCTTATACTCGGTGGCGGCAAACGCTTGGCATCCTCCAGTTATGTGCCAAATTGTGTCCGATGTTCTACAGCCATATCTGCATTGGTCATTTTCTATTGAGGGATCTCTAATGATAAACTTTCGATAGTTCTTCGTCGGAATAACCTGGTCTTGGATAGCTAACAAGAAGCCCTCCATTTCCGGAAACATCTGTCCCGAAATCAACCAGTAGTTCGACTCTGAGTTGTCGACATTGTCCTGATTGATCTCATTTAAATGCCGTCCATGAAGTGACTTCTGTAGCCAGGTTTGTAACTTCTCTTGGTCTGTTTGGTGGTGAGAAATAATATCTTGTTCCCTCAACTGTAACGGCGTTGAATCGTTGCTCGATGTAGTGTGGAAGAGTCCGCTAACCTGTGGAAATATTAACGTAGGTTTATTATTTGTTGGTCGAGCTGCTTACCAATATTCACCAATCCTCTTCCTCCTTGGTGTCTTGGAAGCATTGTACGTTCAATAGCACTCCGTAGGTGATGTTTTTGTGCTTTTGTTAGGAGTGTCCTTATTTTTTTTTGCAGGTTTTGGATGTCCGTCCTGCTCCACTTTACAATTCCAAAAATATATCTTTATAGATATGGTATTATTATTGGTTCATCGCTAAAATAAGAGCGAATATAAGCGAGATATTTAAATTAAGTAATCAATTAACGATTACATAAATAGTTGAATATTCATTCTTCCATCTATTTAGGTCAATATCGTTGCAGAAACGTTACATTAAATTTTATTTTTTAATGTAAAATGTAATACTGATGAAAAAATAAAGAGGGTTATGTTATGTTGGATATTATAAAAAAAAAGAAGGTAGGTGCTTCGTAAAACTAAGTGTTTATAAAAATTCTTTTTGTTCTATCTAATTTTTCTATAGAGAGCTTCGCGATAGCACATACTTAATAAAAGAAAACAAAACAAATGAAAAAGCAAAAAGAGAAAGTGACAGGACATATGCATTTTTAATATGCCACAGTCAAATATTTTGGGTTGTTGTGTTGTTAGTATAAATGTTTTCATTAAATGTCTTATCTCAAAAGCGAGTAAAGATCTGAGAGAAACTGCAACAATATTCTAATAAAACTCTTACCAAATTATCTTAAAAATGTGCTTTTACTTAAATTACAAATAAATTAAATGCCAATATAAGGAAATAAAAACGGTTATTTCACTTTTAAACATAACCCAAAAACGAGGATAGTTTGGCTGCCTAAGGAATTTATTGTATTTAATTAAAAACATTTGCAAGGGACGTGGACAATTTAATTAAAATTAAATCCTAATTCTGTTTAAATTCGCTACAAAGTTACACATTTTGTTTACTGGCAGTTTATGCTTGGGGTTAATGAATTTTGCTGAAGCTTTAAAATATTAAATTAATATTACACGAAAGCGATCGAGTCGCGTAATTTTGTACTGTTATAACTTTCATGCCCTTTGTACAAAATATTTAAAATTAAATACAGTTAATTCGCAGATATAAAAATGTATTAATAATTTTTTCATGATTAATTCACACCCTAAAATTAATTGCCGCTCTGTGCTCTGGGATTGGAGCATGTGCGAAAGAAATGATTTACGTGGATCCTAAATCACTTTAGAATATATTCGTTAAGAGTCACGGTTCTAAATGAATCATTGCGTAAAGTTGTCATCGAACCTCGTACAGATGTCAACAGGTATCAGAAGAATTACTCATAATTTCTGATATGCCGGCTCTGTTACAAGCTTTTCATGGTTACCAAATGCCACAAATGGGTGTATGTTGCATTGTTATGTGGATAATATCTAATTACATGTGTCTTTTTAAGAAGGGGATTTATTTTTGAAATTTGTCACATCATCAACCAGAACTCAAAGCAATTCAGTCGCTTTCTGTGCAGCATTCCGTGTAAAATCAAATTCCATTACAGTTATCTTCTTGATTTATCCACAAAACTTAATATCATGTTTTGAGACTGGCACTTTTGAATTTTAGTCACGGAGATGCAATGTATAACAACTGCCGACAGGCATTTAAAAACTGAGAATATATCAAGTGTAAACATTTTATAATTATATAATAAATGGCTCCCAACATATATGCATAATGTTAACACTCTTTTTTGAAATAACTCCATCCATGCCTAAATCGTTTCAGTTAACCGCCCTTTTAGCTCTAATGCTTATACCATTGGACTGCTCTAATTTTGCAGTTAAATAGATCAGAGTAAATATCATCCACTTCTACTTTCCAATTTCTAAGTTTACTCAGTTACCTTTACAAAGTTGAAAAAAAAGCATAATTGACTTACCCAGTTGGCTTCCGTGTTCCCTCCAAAGAATATTCACTCATGCCATGTTATGCATTCCCCTGTGCTTCCTAGCAGTTCTAGAGGTCTTTGCAAAATTCTATGCTCTAGTCCCGTGTTGTCATGTAGAAAGTTCTTTAGTACAACCTTAATTTTTGATAAAGTTATGTATGCTATTCATTCCGGAATTCTGCCGAAGTTTTACCGTTTGATGACCTTTTTTTATACTTGTCCTTTATATTTTTTGATTTGGATTGGTGACATCAATAAGTGTTGCTGCTCTTGAAGTTTTATTTAATAATATCAGATCTAGCCTATTATGAGCAATAGTCTGGTCCATAAACACAGTTCGAATTCAGTAGAACTACATCCAACTAATTGTTTTATAATAGATTTTAGATAATGTTTATAATTCGGCAAATTTTCGCACAGCGACAGTTTTAGCCATTCAGCTAGCTTCTATTATAATATCTTGGTAATTGAGTTATGTCTTTTTTATATTCTCAAGCTTGAGTAGTCTCTATCTATGTACTTTAGGTAATATTTTCTTGAAATACCCTAGCCAGTAAAAAGCCCTTCGTCTCTGAAAACAATCTAATAGATTCATAAAAACGATACCTTCTCGATATTTTAGCGTTGTCAATGAAGGGAATTCTCTAATCAGGCTTTCAGTTTTCCTTTGCCTATTTTTTAGATACAGACGATTCATGTTTTTTGAATCCTAGAATCTGCAGAAGCTTCACATATTCCCAGTGTACAAAAAAAAAAAAGAATAAGTCAGCCTGTGGAAATATGAAAATAAATTGATTATTTGTTGATTCAACTACGCACCAATCCGTTTCCACCTTGGTATCATAGAAGCGTTATACTTTGAGTAGCACCACAAGGGAAATGTTTAAGAATTTTGTCAAGGGCATTACAAATTTTCTTTGCAGCTTTTCGATATCGGTATTACTTTATTTCACAATCCCAACAGAGTAAGTTCTAAAGCAGGCATAAATATTAGGTATTTTAACTAATTTTTCCTATTTAAACTAGTTCGTAACATTTTCGATGTATTCCTTATAAACTCGCTTGTCAATCTTTTCTGCCCGTTTTAATTCAAAGATACTTAATATTTGGTTTACCTCCATTTGACGCAATGCTGTGATCATTCTAAATTTCAAATGCTCCTAATCCTCTAGTTATATTGTATTTAAGATATACTGCATTTCAATGTTCTCAGAAAACTTCTCCCTAATTTTTAGCATCTGCTCCAATTGATATCGAATAAAAGAGTGTGTGTGATGTTTTTTATCTTGGCGAACTTAAAGGCGAAACTAGAGCGGTGTTAAAAAATAAAAATATTTTTATCCATATGCTTGTAAATTGTGCTCTATATTTAAATTAAAAATATATAAATGATAAATTACGCAGTAGATGTGGCAGTGCCTAATTTATTCCTAATAAATAAAACACGTCCCTAATAAAATGAATGAATGAGTTATGTGTGTGGCTTAACAAAACATTCCGCCTTTTTTATTGTCGTTGTAGCACAAAAAGAATTTCCATTTAACATACTGTTTTATTTAAATTGAATTAATTTAGGGCCGCGTTGAACGAATTAAAGCGCCGAAATGAAACAGTAAAAATTTCAATTAAAAGGCAGAAATATCTTGCCGTGTCTTGAGTAAACGTTTTCAGAGCATTTCATTACAATTACTGTTTGAATTAAAACCGTGGTAGCATTGCTAATTAACAGGTGGTGTATTTTTCAGTGGCTCAACATAATATATTTGTCTTTGAATGTTATTTTTTTGGGGAAAGGCGAAATAAATTTTAAAATTTTTGTTTACCGTAAATAATTCTAATTGTAATTAGTTACAGAATATGAAGTTCGATTCATAATATAAAAAGTAAAAAATAAATTATTAACTTATATTATAACTAATTTGATAAATGTAGGTTTGTTTAACATTTTTTGAAGACGTCGCTGTGGTAGTTGAAGGGGCTATTCTCAAATTAATTCTAGGTACTATATTAAAATTTTTATCCGATTATAGTTCCACATTATTAATAGACTGTTTACGTAGCTTTCAATCTGTGTCCTACATAGTTTGTAGATGTTATATAATAAATATTAATTTTTGTGCAGACTTCAATAAAGTGCTAAAGAAATAAGTAAATCTACAATCGCTAAATGGGTAGCTCTAATTATAATATCATATTAAACGAATGCACAAAAAGATTTAAAAGAAAGAGAAAATAAGGCAAAAAGATAAAATGGAAAAAGCGAAGGCTCAAAAAAAAATGTTTATTCAGCTTTTAATTTTTTTACAATAATCTTATTACAGAAACATATTTACGGAACCTAAATACCTTCTACAATGTATTGAAAACCGGATCAAAATATTTCACTCCTTATACACGAATGATGTGGGTTATAAAGTTCGGTAACCCATCGATGTGTAGAGAATGCCGCGTAATAAAAGAAGGGCGTAATTGTACTACTTGAAGGAAGATATTGACACCCCTGTGATGATGTATCGAGATCAAAGAAAAATTTGAATAAAATATATTTAGTTAGAATTCCAAAAAAACCGTTAATAGGTAGGCTTGATTAAAACTGGTAAAAAAATTTGGATCGGAAATACAGAGGGGTAAGTAAGCTTTCACTTCTGCTTATACATGGCGGCGCGTACGTTATAATTGAAGGAATGCTATTTATTTATAGCGTTAAAGACCAATTATTTATAGGGTTAAAGACCAATCATTACATTGACATGAGTTATCTATTGCGGGGCAAGGAAGGTATTTTTTTAAAATTATTAACAATTTTTTTGTTTCCAACAAATTACCTGGCCATTTTTTGGAAATTCACCCTTAATGTTCCTAATCAGGGGGTCAAAATACATATAACAAACTTTAGTTGAGCTATGTTTCTTCATGGGCTACAAAAATCCTTTGGGCTTCCAAACTACTAGTAAACTTTGATAAACTGACTTAATCAACGCTCTTAGTTCTTGCGAAGACTTCAAATACTTCTGAGGTATCTTTTGGCTTTTTTTTCCTTATCCAATATGTTCTTTTGCCAGCTTTCTGTCGTAGTTTCGACCTTTTGTCACAGAAATCCAAATATGTGAATCATCATATTTCACTTTTCGAGAAGTAGAAATATATTATCACCTATCAGTAGTAAAATTTTTAATTCTCTTTAAAATTTTTATAAAAAAAATTGAACCGACTTCTAAAAGTGCGCTAAAAAATGAAAAATAACTATAAATTTTTATATGAAATTCAAATTTTTGAAGTCGGCGCCAAACTAATACCTGACAAAATGTAACTCGCATAAACAGATTAAAAATACTTTATTTGTAATTGCTTTCTTATCATAATTTGTATATATTAGTAGTTATTTGTTTGTACCATTATATTCATAATTTACACTCCTGGACTCGAAAAATGTAAAATTTTTAAGACACCATATTGAATCGAGACAAAATCGAGAGATGTAGAATCTTTAATTCGCCATCTTAGATCCGCCATATTAAATTTTTTTTAATAATATCAGCTTCATAATGTGCGATACTAAAAACTCCCCCATATCAATTTTGAAAAAAAAAATCGGACCAAATTAACTTTTTATCCGCCATATTGGATACGCCATATTGAATTTTTGAAAAATAATTTTAGATTCGTTATGTGCGACCCCGAGTACTCCCCCATACCAATGTTGGAAAAAATTGGACAAAATTGATTTTATTGTCTGCCATATTGGATCCGCCATATTGAATTTTTAAAAATAATTTTAGATTCATCATGTGCGTCCCCGAAAACTCGCTCGTATCAATTTTGAAGAAAATCAGACAAAATTGATATTTTTGTCCGCCATATTGGATCTGTCATATTGAATTTTTTAAAAATATTTTCAGATTCGTTGTGTACGACATCGAAAATTCCCCCATTCCAATTTTGGAGAAAATCGGACAAAATTAATTTTTCTGGCTGCCATAATGTCAGCGCCATTTTGAATTTTACTTCATCAATTTCGTCAAAAAAAAAATATGGGACCACCGCAACAACTTCCTGAACAAAACGTAAAAAATTTTATTCAAATCGGTGTCGTCATTCCGGAGTAATCGGTGTACATACATAAAAAAATGCATATATAGTCGACGAATTGAGAATTTTCTTCTTTTAGAAGTCGGTTAAAAAGCATACATAGTCGACGAATTGAGAACCTCCTTCTTTTAGAAGTCGGTTAAAAATACTTATAATTCGTTGGTTTCAACTTATTTTCTGTTTGAATTATATATTATTTTATCAGCCATAAATCTTATGGCTGAACAATAAGTTCTCCATTTTATCTTTGGAGCATAAGCTACCCTCTTCTAAGATACAATCAAATAATTCATTAAAATAATCAAATTACTTTGTCAACAAAGAATATAAATTGATAAGTGAAAAAATGAGTTAGGCAAATTTTAAATTTTAAAGAGTAGTCGCTCTCCTCATTCCTTCCAAAAACTTATTTTACTTTTCTAAAGTATAATTTCATGCTTAAAGAAATACGTATTTCATTTTCTAAGCCTCTTCTGAGGAAAATTACTTTCGTCAATCTACAACAACAAAAAACACTTTTATTTATTATTCGGAACATATTAAAAAAGTTAACCTTCACTGTAAAAACTTTTTAACTCATCGCTGCTTTCATGTGTGAGCTTTATTTTCGGGACATGTTTTTGAGGGTTTGTGGAAAATTTTAATTTAATGCATCACTGCTCAGAAAAAAGAAAATGTTACGTTGTAGTTCAAGTAGTTGATTCAGTGTATAAATATAATATTAAAGAGTGGTTAAGAAATTATATTATCATATAAAATCATTACAAAAAAATTATCAAAAAAGAAAATTTTTTTGTAATGTTTATAGCAATATGTTTTTGCAACTATCGATATTAAATATGTCAGCGTTTTTCACACAAACCTGCATGGGCCTGTTGAATGGCACAGTTACTTAGCACATGTAATTATAAGTTTTAAAATGTTATTAAAGAAATAATTATTTATTACATGATCCGTATCATTGCCTTATCGATCATTTTTAAAACCGAAAAAAGAAAACCATTCCGTTTTGTACCATAAATTAAAATATCCAACTGACACCCAATTTTGCAAACTAGATCAAACTTATATCTGGAAACTGAATGTGAAAACTTCGATAACCATCCTTTATGATTTACTCGACATATAAACTACAACCCATTTTCCGGCTGAAAATATATAACTTTTCCGTCGGTTTGTTTGGTCAAAAACTTTTCTGCGCTCGATATTCTCCTTCATAATAAATATAACCTAAAAACTAACTTTTATGGTCTGATAAGATACGAAACTTTGCATCATTTTCATGTATTACTGAGTTTTTGTTTTTTTGATGAATGGAAATAGAATATATAAAATTATTAAAATGCAGACCTTTAACTGAATATATACATATTTAACTTATCAAGTTACCATTACGTTTAACTTAAATTTTTACCCACGCATTATCTATCACATAAAATATGCCTACACGAACAATGCAATTGTTGTTACATTATACGTCGTTTCAACAAATGGTATTTTTCTTTTACATTTCAGGAAATTTAGTATACAAGACTTATATAACATGATTATATGAGACATCGTATTACTCTCGTATGACAAGAGAGGCAACGAAAATATATTTTTGTAAAATGAGTATAATTTATTATATGTACATCTTAGCTGTTGATGTTGTTCTTTCAAAAATTTGTCATAAATGAGACAACAAAAAAATAATAAAACAAAAAATTCACAACATTATGAGGAATTTATGAGTAGGTATAAAAGATATAGGGTGTCTTAGATACAAGTTATAAAGTAATTTGCTGCGTAAAATCCAAATCCGAGGTGAGAATTGACCCATCACTTCAGGATTTTGAAATATTTGAGGTTATGTACTCGAGCAATAAATTTTTTAGCTACTTTTTAAGTAATATACAAGATGCATAAAATTTATTGGTCTTTTTTTCTAGTTGCACCAATTACGGCCACTTTAAGTTATGAAAATTTGTACCAAGGGGTTTTTGAGATCGATGATTACAAATATGAAGTCAGAAAATTGCAATTTTCATTTTCAAGACGGCGGATTAAAAATGAGGAACCAAAATTTGCAAAAAATGATATCGGTATCATTGCACGACAAAAATCATATGTAACCGCTCAATAGCTTATTTGGAAGGGTGGTAAGAATAGTATTAAATGATGCAGCTAGAAAAAAAGGCAAAAAAATTTGAAAGTCATGTACATAACCTCAAAAGTGGCTAAAATACCCACTTTTCGAGCGCATAACCTAAAGTGTTTCAAAATCCTGACATAATGAGCCAATTTTGACCTCGGATTTGAATTCTACTTAACAAATTACTTTGGAAATGACCCCCAGCTGCCCATCAAAAATCATGACCCAATTTTTTGTGAACGTATAATATTTTTAATAACGTTTAAGTCCCATTTAATTATTAGATGTTTAACTTTTGGTCCCTGGTCGGTTAGCTACCAGTAAAATAAAAAAAAAATAGTACAAAAAATGTGTATAAGCATTTTACTAAAAATTATCTTAACATATTTCTACAAAAATTTGTTAAGAGAAAAATGTATCATTAAATAATTTTGCTCTCTAAAAAATTTGTATGTACAATGTGATATACTGCTGCATTTCTGAGTCCTGAGTGTTAATCATAAACACTTATCAGGATAATTTGAAAAAGATAATTATAAATGAGCTCTAGATAGTGGTTTTAACTGAAGTCGTTTCATAACTTATTTTTAACCGACTTCTGAATGAAGGAGATTCTCAATTCGTCGACTATGTGTTTTTTTCTTTTTATGTTCAGAAAGTTGCTGCGGTAGTCTCATATTTTTTTGAATGAAATTGGTGCAGCAAAATCCAAGATGGCGCTGACAACATGGCGGCCTAAAAAATTCATTTTGTCCGATTTTACTTAAAATTGGTATGAGAGCATTTTCGAGGTTGTAAACAACGAATCTGAAATTATTTTTAAAAAATTCAATATCACGGATTCAATATGGCGGACAAAAAAATTTAATTTTGTCCAAATTTCTCCAAAATTGGTGTGGGGAGTTTTCGGGGTCGTACCTAACGAATCCAAAATATTTTTAAAAAATTCAATGTGACGGCTAAAAAAGTCAATTTTGTCCGATTTTTTACAAAATTGGTACAGGCGAGTTTTGAGGGTCGTACATAACGAATCTAAAATTATTTAAAAAAAATTCAATATGGCGGAGGAAATTTTTTTTTATAATCGATATGAGAATATTTTTGGGATCAGACATTACGAATCTGAAATTGTTTAAAAAAAATTAAATATGGCGGATACAAAATGGCGGATTAAAGATTCTACATCTCTCAATGTGAGATGGAATAGACAAATTTGGTACTAGCGAGCTTTGAAGGGTTTAGATTTAGATTAGATTAAGATGTTAAAATTATTTTTTTTGAAATTCAATATGGCAGATCCAATATGGTGGGTGGAAACTTTTACCTTATTCGCATTTTCTCAGATTAGGGAGTTTTTAGGGTCGTTTATTACGAATATGAAGTTAATTTTTTACAACTACTAGATTGATAAGATACAATATGAGGGAGTGAAAATCTTACATTTTCAGATTTTGTCTAAAATTGTTTCTAAATGAAATAAATAAATGCTAATAAATACAAATTATGGTAAGGAAGCAATTACAAATAAAGTATTTTTAATCTGTTTATGCGAATCACATTTTGTCAGGTATTAGTTTGGCGCCGACTTCAAAAATTTCAATTTCATATAAAAATTTATAGTTATTTTTCACTTTTTACCCCATTTTTAGAAGTCGGTCCAATTTTTTTTATAAAAATTTTATTATAGAACATATTACAACACGTATTTAGAGCGTTTTACAAAAAGTTCAAGTTTTCCAGAAAATATTTTAATAAATATAGTTTAAACACTTTGTATAAAATTCATTTAATCACAATTATCCTCGGCAGTAAAGCCGTTCTTGCATCATTAAAAAGAAAATTATCTAGTTCTCGGCACCTTAAAATAATTTATAAATCCTGAAACGTATCTCTTTCAGACGAGAAATTCCCAAGTTTAAGGGATTTACTATGTTAACTCGTTTCACCTCCAGAGCCTTAGGATATAAACATAGTACGTGCTAAAGTTGTATGCTCGAATAATAATTCTTGCGCCTAATATTGCCGCGTACTTTAACTTCACCCTTAATTAAAAGGGAATAGTTGAAGGGGCAAATAATGGTATCATGAAAGGATAAAGACTATTTGTTTTTAATAAAAACAAATAAAAGGAATGAAATATTTTAATCAATCCTATTCTGAGAGGTCAATTCAATAGAGATCTTAGTAATTATCGACAAATAATAGGGGTATTATATAGACTTTTGTAGTATTGACTAGATAGATTAACACTGTGTCATTCAAATACTACTCTCAGAAGTTTCACCTAGAATTTCTCGATATTTCTTCACACCGTAAGATTAGCCAAGAAAGATACAAGATTAGTGACATAATCTCTATCTACAGAATACTAAATAGGGCTATAATCTGTTTCTACGCATAAATGTCTGTGGATTCTTCAATTTTTCATTTGAAAAAATAAAGTTATCCACACCATTTCTTATACATTGCTATTATGAACAACATATCAATTTAAATCCTATGTTTTATGGAAATTACACCTTGTAGTAAAAACAGTTGATTTTCGATAAAATAGGCATATAGTTAGTAACGAGTAATACCTTCTTAAACTCTAATAATCGCTTGAATCCTTTCCTGTGTGGCACTAAGTATGGCTTAAATGTATCCTTAAACAATTTCATTCTATTCGTATAACGCTACAAACTGAAGTTTTTCGATAGCACCTATGCAGCATTTTAGCTAATGCCACATGCTTTCTATTAAATTTAAGTTTGTGTTATACGACGACTAATCCAATTTTTGAATTTGGACTGCATCAAGATTCTAATCACAATCTACTGGTGGCCAAATTCAAAGTACAATGAGAAAAACTCGAAATAAAGTGAAACACAACAAGGTACGATAGAAGAAAGATCGATAATACAGCTCTACTTAAGGTGAAAGTAAGCTGAAACGTTGAAGATAAAATAGAGAAAAGTCACAAAAAAGGTAAAATATGATAAATTTGGCTTATATAAGAGGATTAAAAAAATTACTGGGGAATATAAGAAGAAATCAGTGGGAGAAAAAGTGAAAGAATTACGTGGAAAAACTTTTTTCAGATTAAAAAGTAGAACAACAGATAGTGAACGCCATAACAGGCCCAGATATTCTTTTAGACGAAGTTGAGGTAGTCAGCTTATCCATTAATAATGGAAAGGCTCCTGGTCCGGATAGGGTACAGTCAGAGATCATAAAGGTTTTCGATAAGGATTTTAAGAAAGTATCAACTCTCATATTCAATGAGATATACAACAATGAAAAAATACCTAAAAAATGACTGAGATCAGAGTTTCTGATTCAACCTAAAAAGCAGGTAGCCAATAAGTGAAATATGACTACAAAACAATAGGTAATATAAGTCACTTACTGAAGATATTTTTGAAAATCATACATTGGAGTTGGTACAAAATCTTAGTCAATCAAGAGAAAAGATAGGAGGTGAAAATTCTTGGGTGAGTCAACTGGGACATATGTTGAAAATCATAGGTCTTGGGTTTAGACCGTGTAAAATTCGAATTATTATCTGACGTTTCGCATACGATTGCACCAGACATCTTCAGGCATCTTTACTCCACAAAATTAGGACACTGAATGTGAATTTTAGTGTTGCCAGCTGCATGCAGTCGAACATTAACATGCATGCAAAATATGATCTTACAGGATGCGTTCAATATAAAAGTCAACAATCATGTACACATCGAACAGTCTAGTTAGTCTGTCCCAACTAATATATCCTCAAAGAATTATGCCGCCCTTTTAACACTAAAGCTCTGTACGAGTTAAAAGCAGTCATAAACACCTTTTGCATCATTGATGAGGACTTCATATGAAATTTCCAGTCTTTTGATAACTTTTCAAAATATTCGGTACTATAAACGTCACACAATATATTATTACCGATATCCTTAGTTCGGATTACAATTTGTGCCTTTCATCTTCATTGTAGTGTTTATGTAGAAAAAAAAGCAAAAGGAAACTCCTAGCATGCACTTGTTTTACTACAAATCACTTTTCTCTATAGAATGGGCATGGTCTCCTAGAGTTTTTGCCTTCAAGACTACCTTTTTTCCACTGGTCTTTATCCCGGCATCCTTGAAGCACCAGTATTTTTTGGCAGCAGCTATTGCCATCAAGTGATCAAATATCCAATCCATTGCAATTTTTAGAATTTTACCAAATCTGTAATAGGGGATTTCATTAAAAACGGACATAATTCGGTATTATATCTTCTTCTCCAGACATCGTTTTTCCTATTATGTCCCAATATTGTTAAAATTTTTCTCCCAAAATATCAAGTTTATTTTTTTGTTGCTATTTTAGTCAAAATCCATAACTTAATTTCCCCTAATTGTTTGTTATGTTGGAAATTTTGTATAACAAAATCCAATTATTAAGGATTAAATGTCAACATTTTTAAAACAAATGAATATATCCGTCGACAGGATTTTACTACGTAATATAAAATTATTTTTAGACAATAATAATAACAAAAAGTATTTGATAATTTGGTATATGAACACCAACGAAATATATGTTCGTTATTTATTAACCGACTTCTAAAAAAAGAGGTTTTACATATTACCGCAATGTATGTTTTTTGCGTATATAAGTCTAGTACTCGGAACGGCAACATCAATCTTTTACATTATGTTGCTGTGATAGTCCCATACTATTTTGGCAGAAATTGATTAAGTAAAATCCAAGATGGCGCTGATAATATGACGGCCAAAAAATTAATTTTGTTCGATTTTTTTCCAAAATTGATATGGTAAATCAAGCGGATTCAATATAGCGAACTAACAATTTAACATGTCTTAATTTTGCCCAGGATTTGAGGGTGTTAACTACTAATTTAAAATTATTTTTAAAGAACTTATCTCGTTCTGAGAGTGTAAATAACGAATTAAAAATTGTTTTAAAAAAATTCAATATAGCAGATGCAATGCAATATGGGTGTAAATAGGTTCAAAGTTTAAAATTATTTTTGCTAATCCAATATGATGGGTTAAAAATTTTGCGTTATTTACATTTTTTCAAATTAATAATATGGCGTTTTCGGAATCGTAGATTATGTTAATTATTAAAATTTCATATGACAGATACAACATGGATGAAAATTTTAAATTTTTCAAATAGTAATCTGAACATTTTATGGTACAATTTCATTCAAAACTGGTATTTGGGAAATTTTTCGATTCGGAGAATTTTTTTTTGTTTAATTTAGTGTGATTTACAACTTGGGATATAATGAATATTTTTGCTACCTTAGAAACTCAACTCAATATAAAATTTAATGAAATCGAAATTTTTGATATCGGCGCCTAATTATTACCAAATGAAACGAATAACTTATAACACGAAATATGAAAAGAAAGCAATTACCAATAAAGTATTTCTCAATCTTTTTATGTGAGTCACATTTTGTCACAGATTAATTTGGGCAACTTCAAAAACTTCAATTTCGTTTAAAAATTTATATTATTTTTCCCTTTTTAACGCTTGAAGTCGTTTCAATTTTTTTATAAAAATATTATTTTAAACTTCTTTATATAGGATACGTCTGCAAATATCTTCAACAAATTATATATAACACAATATTTACGAAATTTAGATAAAATAAAATAACAGAACTGTTTTGGTAGTAAAGATCAACAAATAAAATAAGCCTTGTTTTAAATTTCTAAGCACGAAAATGTACAATAATTTTAAGAAGCAATTAAAGGTTATAAATATTTATTTCAAAGATTAGATTCTAAATATGTATGGTTTTAAATAAATCAACATTTCCATGAATAAGCCCTGTTAAATATTTTTTTCCGAGTTTGAAATGTAAACTTTCTCAGAAAATGATCTAACTAATAGTGAAAATAGGAAAAAAATTATTGATTTGATAGTTTTAGAGATTAGCCTTAACATACATTCAGAAGCAGTTAGAGAAATTTCTTTTATATATTTGTATATAATATATAAATTACTGGATTTTATAACGTAATCCATTTTTTTTACAATTGCTCATCTCTTAAATTAACACAATGATAATTAATACAGTATTTATATTCATTTATGTCTTTTAAAAAATGGGTTTACTTGATAAAGTCTTTTTCTAAGCAGAGTATATCTAGTTGGTATAAATACGTCGCAAGTCTTCTGACCATTTGGTCTGTGGTCGTACTGTAGTAGGTCTCCTGTCTTCAATAAGTCCATCCGTCATCGGTAATTCTTGCATCGTGGCTATTGTTATTTCATTCTAAAAAAATTATTTGTTCCACAGTATTCGCAGCAATCCTCAGGCCAGTCATTCTTTGTCTCTATGTTTGATACTTAATCACCTAGAGATAATCCCAGCATTGACCTCGCAATCGTAAACTGTACAACTATTTTTTGGATTGATTGCTATGCAATGAGGTATCCGCGTTGTAAATTGAAAAAGCATTACATACTTATTAACAACTTTTTCGCTGCAAGCAACAAGGTATTAAACATGTATTCTGGTTTTTAACAATGCATAGATGCTCACTCAGGACTGAACTTGCCATTTACACCTACATTCAAGTTCATCTGGTCTATTCGTTTAAACATGTAGTCTAGGAGTATGTTGAATAGCTTAGGTAGGTAGCTTTTCTCAATATTCCAGTATTTCTCATTCGAGTTTTCACACCAGTTTTAATTACGGTTTTTGGTATTATAAAAAAATTTATTTTATTTTTTTTTTGGTTTCGATATACTCGTAAATATTGAAATTCAATGTACTTCAACAAGTAATATCTGCACATTCTCTCTTTTCTTATACGGCTCCTTCCTAAGGGGGACGTATCACACAGGTGTGGAAAAATTATAATTATTTTATATCCATGTCCAACACCTTTACTCATGTGTTTATTTGTGTCTTTAATTAGGCTGATGTATCAATTATGGATTCTGCAAATCGTTAAAAATTGTAGCATTGTTTTGTTAGTTTACGCAATCAAATGCTTCTTAATTGTCTGTAAAGGCTCTGAATTAACGATTTCTTATACTCTATACATTTTTCGATTCGGTTTTTTAAATGCTGAAAATGATCATTTGTGTCATATCTTCTGTAACATTACGAACATGGTATTAATTCATTGTAACGCTGTTATCACAAGACATTGGTTAAAAAACACTCGATAGACAGTGTTTAAGTCTACTTGCCCTATTATAATTTTGTTTGTGTCAGTCTTCAACTCTCCCTATCTGTCTAAATCTACATATCTTTTTAATATTGATAGTTTCTATTGTATTGTTCATGTTATCGTTATTTAGATCGCTTTGGTAACCATTTTGAATGGAGAATATAGTATTAGTAATCGTTTAATTTTTTTTTTGGTTATTTTGTTGATATCTAGAAACTAAAATAATTTAAAAACGTATAGCTATAGTTCCTCGTTATCGTTGCCAAAATGAAATAACTCTATTATTTCCAAATACCCGAAATGCCAATATTATTAATAAAATATTTCAGTTAAAAGTCTCTATTTTAATAAAACATAAAGATAGAGTAACCACATTTAAAAACACGATTATGCTCCTAAGAACACTAAAGACAAAATTAAAAAACATCTTCAATTTTAGAAATACTGTCACATAATTTAACTATAATCATATTTTAATATAAATCTATCAAAGTTTGTTAATTAGAAAATCCTGTAATTCTTGGTGTCTTAAAATAATTTATTAATCCTAAAACGTATCTCTTTCAGATGAGAATCTCTCGAGTTTATGGGATTTACTATGTTAACTCTCTTTACCTACGGAGCCTTAGGATATAAACAGAATACGTGCTACAGTTAAATGTTGGAATAATATTTCCTGCTTCTAATATTAGGAGTACCGCTTACTTTATAACCTTAAAGAGATAGTAAGAGAGAGCTTTTGAAAAATGTTATTGAATAAGATGACTTTTATTACCAAGTAGCGAGGAAAAATCTCGGATAGAGAAAGTTATCTTCAAGAAATAAAAATTTGCTTTAAGACGTAACGCGTTAATAAATAAAAACTTCTCAACTTTGATTTGTAAGAGAAGAGAACTCGGAACAGCTCCATTGTCCTAAATGAAATTTTTTGGGTGACCTAAAATTATACATTCACAATTTTATCCGAAATTTGTTTTGGAATTGTTGATTATGAGGTACACTATTTTTTTTTAAAACACAATACAAGGGACAAAATTTTTTTCGAAAATTGTTATTGAGGGGTTTCAGGGTCATAGATTACGAACTTAAAGTTAATTCCCTAAAATTCAATATGTCATATTTTAAAAATTTTATTTTCATTATCAATAAATTGTTTTTGTTTTCTTCTAGAAATATTTAAGATATTTTAAGAAGGAGGTTTCCAACGAAGTTCTAGGTATACGCGGAGCTTGAAAATTTAAATCAGAATTTATTTGACAATTAAATTATCTAAGTTTGAAAACTGTAAAATAAAAGAAGTTTTTTCTTTTGAATTGCAGGATCACTAAAAATAAAAATCTTCTTTAATACTTTCGTCCATTTTGCAGTCGACAATACCTTTTTTCATTTTACGAATTAAAATAACATCTGACGTTCGCTAGTTAAAGTAGACATCAAGTTATTGTGTACTATAATAAAATAAAATGATTTTTATTACTTAAAAATGCTTTCTTGGCCATAACTTTGCAAATAACAGCTGTCAAGCCAATAGTTTGAAATTATTTCTCTATATTCAAAACTTTTCATAGCGTATTAACGGTGTTAAGCACAATGAAATAATTTTAAAAAATGTTAATGACTATTCCACTTTTAAAGCAAACAAGAGAAAACCGATTTTAATTTTTATTCATTTCTCTCCGTTTATAACAATTATCGTAAGCTACAAAGCTACCTTTGATATTAAACAATTCTTTTTACCACAGGAAACATCAAATGATACTCACCAGATATTTTCTTTAATATTTTAAACAGCCTGCATTTTCATTGTGCACAAAAGTAATGTTGAGTTACAGTGCCAGATAGGAAAATGGAAAATATGAATATCCTTTGAATTTTTACTACAAAAAGAAAAACAATACAAGGCCCTTTAAATTTTTTTTTATCAAAAACGTATATATATATATATATATATATATATATATATATATATATATATTGTAGCGTAGTGTTTCACAGATGAAAACATGTGATTGAGTATTAATCCGGGAGTACATCCATTCATTCGTTTGTTTTCTTGTAGAAACTGTCAGATGTTTCGCCAAAATACCATTTTTGTACTTGCTGAACAAATTTCGATAAAACTTTACAGACATGAAAAGAGGTTGTCAGGAATGATATAGGCTGCTTTTTTCTGTCTATTTATCTGTTTGTCTATCTGTCGGGAAATTTTTGGGCTGAACCAATTTCAATGAAACTTTACAGATATGAAGAGTAGGTTATCAAGAGTAATAAAGGCTGCTTTTATTTACAGCAATTGTATTTATTATTTATTTCTCAAGTTTCACGTTTAAAGTAATATTACATAGAAGTAACAAAGCAATCTAAATAGCTCTTGAAAAAGGTTTTATTCAATTAAAGATGAATTATAACTTCCATATTACATATTTTAAAATAGAATTTGATTTAGTAGATATAAAATACAAGTATCTTATATAATTTAGTGTTAGTTAGGCACTTCAATAAAGTTGTTGACAAAAATGTAGCCAATAAAAAAAAACAGTATCATACTGTATTTTTTTTAATAAATAATATATCTAATTACAGGGATATCGATGAATATTAAAATAAATATTTTTTATTTAATAGATCTATATATTTTTATATATTCATTTTTCTTTACAAGTCATCTCAACCGAGTTTTTTATTTATATCTGCATTTCAACAGCCACACGGTTACGATATTTTGAAAAATGTTGAGCAACTATAAAACCGTCCACTTGAGGTAGATAGTCTTATGGACCATATACAGTTCCCTTTTCTATATTAGAGATGTCCTCCGTACATCTTGTTTATTAACCAACCACTACTAAGCAAAACCTCTTCAATATAATTTTCAGTAAAGGCCGTATATAACTTTATGAACAACCCACAAGCCTTCCGGCATCAAATGCATATACGGTTTATTGTGACCATCGACAGGGATAAATTTCTGTTGTTTCAGTTTAGCCAGAGTATCCAACCGATTCTGGTGAGATTATATAGCAAACAATTTGGTCCTAAATAGAAACACAACTACAGTTAATGTATAGTACATCCTTTGTGATTCTCGGATCATTTCTCGTTAGGATAAATTTAATTTTGAAATATGTTCTATATAAATAATGAAAATTTAATAGCAGAAAAGCGCTAAATACAATATATTCTTCCAGCTTTGATCTGCGAGTTCTATCTGAAAACAACAAACTGTTTCTCCGTTGATGGCCAATTGGTCTTATACTGGGTGGGAAAATTCAGAAGGAGTAGGAGTCTACACATTGGCAGCAAAATAAATTTTAAAATATTAAATGTGTGTTGGTATAGAATAATGCATATTATCATATGTTAAAGTTGACAAGCAAAGAAACTTCTTGGGGACTACGACCAGAAGAGATTCAAGGAATGTATCAGCCTAAGCAGAAATCAACTCAGAGTTTTGACAAGAATCCTGATATCGGCCAAATAAACAGGAGAATCTCTACCAAAGCCCAACAACATAAAAATAGCATAAAGAATAAGCAAACCACATCAATTTTATTCCAATATCATCCGGAAACAGGATACACTATAAATTTGCAGGAAATCAAATAGATCGCACCCATAAAGCACTATAAAACGCGCATCGTCAGAAAAGCTCTCGAAATAGAAAGCACTAAAAACCTTAACAACAGAAATGATGCAAACACAACATGGAAACCTTAGTCAAAACCCAACAAAAGTAACACATCAGAAAAACAGGACAGCGAGCCGAGAGAAGGCTCAAACCCAGGGAAGAAAGGAAACTAACCAGACAGAACCAAAGGGTGACCTGCGCAAGCGCTAAATTATAGAAAGAAAGATAGAGGACCAGCACGCATATATATATATATATATATATATATATATATATATATATATATATATATATATATATATATATATATATATATATATATATACATATATATATATATATATATATATATATATATATATATATATATATATATATATGTATATATACATATATATATATATATATATATATATATATATATATATATATATATATATATATGTATATATATATATATATATATATATATATATATATATATATATTTGTATTAGAATCTTGTATTTTATGTAACGTAAATGAATAATAAGAAACAAAATTTTAATATCCCTGTTGGCAAGTTTCTAACCATAACATACACAAAATAATCTATTTTGGCCGAAAGAAACGAATTTATAAAACATTAAAGCCTTCAGCGATAATTAGAAATAACGGCAAGTGTCAATAAAGAAATTCAAACTCTAACTAAGATTAATTGCATCGTGTCGTATTTGAATATAGCTTTTCGTCGATTACGTTTAACCAGAGTGTTGTCTTTGTATAAAATGAAATATAAATTAGTACTAGAAAAATGACAAAGCATTAGATTTGTTTAGGCCTGACGCTTACCAGTAAATAATTAACGCATGACACAGAAAAAAGAAATGTCTGAAAATTAAACTTCATATTTGAAATTTTTAACTGACTTAAAAAAGGAGGTATTTTAATTCAACATGTAAATTTATTTTCTTTTTCTTAATTTATGTTAACGCACAACTTTTGATAGACACAACATATTTCGATTAAATTTTCAGAGTTTAGGTTTCTAAGAAGTTCTTGGGAGTAGACCGATAAGAATATTTCAATTAAATTTATTGCCAAGGGGTAAAAACAGTTAAAAACGAAATTTTTAACCAACATCACTTTCATATAATTTTTGGTGAGTGTAAGTTAGTTTAATGAAATTTTTATCATGTTCTAAAAAGTTACTCTAGAAGGATCGGTACTGTTATTTCGTATATAAGTTCAATCCAAGGAGGTTAATAACTGAAAATACTGACAAAAATTGTTAGAGAATTTTCTAATCGAATTCACTGGCACGTTACTTTTGAAATAAATAAGATATTGAGATGGTTAACTCAAGGTTAATTTTATTTTTGTAATTAGGAACTCCTATTTTTTATTGCAGAAATGGAAAGTAGGGAAAATTCTCCATCTAACGATATAAATATATTACATACTTTTCCACATCTAGAAGTCATTTGAAGGTCAAACACAGTTTTCTGAAAAAAAAAACGCAAAAAGGCCTAAAAATCAAACGATTAAATGAAAAAAAAGCCATAAATTTCTTTTTGTTGAAAGGACTTTGAAACTTATCTTGAACTTTTAAAGTCAACTTTGTTTTTCGGATAAAAGACCCTATTTTTAAACGATTTTATTTAGCTTCAATGCTGCCTCAAATCCGATTATCAGATCAAGCTGAAATTTGGTACACGTATATAAACCTGCAAACAATGTAATATTATGATAGAGACGGTGGAAGGCTACAAGACGGCCGTTCTGGCCGAATAGAACCAACTTTGGGTTCATTACATGCGCCTCGATGATTACTCTGTTTCTAGTTATACTCAGGGTCACAAGAACTACGCAATGCTGAATGGAGATCCTTCCATCCAAATCAAGGTGTGTATCGGGCCAAGGACTGAGTGAAACTAAGAGGGCTAAATATGATATTTCGCACTATCCCATCCAAGCCAATATTTGTAACTCACCACAGTCTTGAAAGCTAAAAAATTAAACAAAAGTGAAATAAAAAAAAAAGGAAAGTCGTGCACTAAAAGATATAAAATAACTTTCTAACTATTCCATACTGCATTATCATAGGTTATAAAAGTTATTTTACAATTATATTATACCAATCAATATAAAAATATATTAAAAAATATACAAAAAATAGTGATATACAATAGATTCATCTTTTAGATGGCTAGTTTGATAATTTATTTTGATAATAAAATCTTGGGCGCTCTAATTTAATGACGAATGACTCAAAAGTAATTAATATACATAATTCTCAATTTGAGATATTCTGACTCTAATGTTACTTACTACAATTGAAGCCATACAATTAGAATACATTATCAAATTAGTAATCTGAAATATGAATCTATTGTAAATTACTATTTTTCGTTTATTGTTTTACCACATTGTTATATTGGTTGACATAATATACTATCACTGACTTTTTCAACTTATAGTATGGTAATGCAGTGCAAAATAGTTTAAAAATAAAATAATTTTTCTTAAAAAACAATTTTTATTTATTTTATTTGGTATTTATTTGCACTGGGGTGGAACTACAGACACAGACTGTGTATTTGTAACACAGAAATGGATGATCCGATAAATGTTATAGGAGTTCTGGATTAATTAATTCAAAAAACTTATCCTTGCTGTTATATATAAAATCAAATGAGAAAATGTGGAAAAAAAATATACTCGTAACACACGATACAATAATACATTTGATATGCCATCTTCTAGCTTAATTGACCAGAAAAATCCATGATAAGTGTCGGACTAAAAGCTTACAATCATAACTTGTACCCCACAAATCCTTCAATGAAACTGACAACTTAACTTTATTTAAAAACACTGAGAGGTTCCTTCTTGTTCATGAATTATTTTATTAGATAGACAGTGTTTTTATGGTAATACTCTATTGGTATAAATTATTTTATTTGTATTTGATTTCCGATTCTTTTTACTTAACTACGTTGCATCTGTTTTACTACGTTAATATTATTTGTTCACGTACTAAATTATCAACTAAAAGCAAAACGACTTTGGTAGATATTTTAATTAGAAACTGTTCTCAAACTAAGCTTGATATAATACTCAAATCAATCATATTACACCACAATAGTTAGTTGTTTAACGTACCTTAGCGTACGTAAATCCTTTATTCCACGATAATGGTAGCTCAGCGCCAATTTCATGTTTGTAATGGGGTAATTGGAGAAAGGTCAGTTAACAGGTATTAAATAAACATATGAACATTGTAGGTGGTCATTGATTGTAAACAGATTGCATTGAGTCTATTTTAATTTAGAACATAAAATTTAGACGATACTGTATCAAGTTTCTGACTTAAGATATTTAAAGTTTTTAAACCATAAAACCATTTTGCAACTCTCAGATTATTGGTTGCCTCGTGTTTCGTGAACTAACGAAAAATTAATGCTTTTAATATCGAATTTACTCAGTTATTAAAAACTGGTCGTAATGTGTTTATAACAGTTGGCTTGTAACGGATGCTCTCGATTTTTCAATTACCTGTCATGATAATCTGTTCTGTGTTTAAATTAAAACGGCATCAAGCCAAACATGTGTGAAGCAACCCGTTCAATTCCCATAATAATTGTATTCGAACTGGACCATATTGCCATTTCGAGTGCAACCAATCAATATCGCATAGAAATTGTTTTCGTGCTCTGCCAGAGCATAAGGCAATTGATTTATTATTATCCTAATAATAATTGATATTGCAATTAAAGTAAAAAGATTTATATTCATGTATTATGGATATATTATACTTTACGTGAGCATAATATTTTTTTTAATTAATTTTTTCCTCAAAAAAGACGTCAAAAAATGAAAAATACTTTATAAATTTTTATATGTAATTAAAATTTTTGAAGTCGGTGCTTAAGAAAAATTGATTTATAGATAAACATAAAGAAAACTTGCTAACCCTTTTTTTTGTGTTTAATTGTGCAGTTTTCTCAGTAAATATTAACCTGGTTTTATTCCGATCTTCACTAATGAATAAGGTGTTGCACAGGGAAGGTTTGGATATATAATTTCGAAGTTAAACAGCAACAGGCTTAAACTTGTGAAAGAGTAGTAATCAACATGTGTAGTGTTACTCGCAATACTGCCTGGTACCAATTTTAGCCAAAATACACTTTTACTACCAATGAGCAACCAAAAATTTTTGGATTCTGGGAATCTTTCAAATACCAATTTTGAGTGCCCCCAATACCAACTTTGTAATAATTCCACAAATATAAATATTTTAACCCGCTTTATTGCATTCATGATTTTGAATTTTAATGAAATAATTTTAAGTTCACCCAATTAATTTTGGACGGAATCGGGAAAATATAAAATTTGTAGTTTGGCATATTGAACCTGTCATATTTAATGAATTTTTAGATTTATAATCTACTACCCCCAAACCTTCCTGACTGATTTTGGGAGAAATTAGATTTAATTTTTTTGACTGCTATAATATAAGCTTTATCTAGAATTTTACTGGACCAATTTCAACCAACATTACAAGAGATTATCTTAATAACTTTCTAAATACAATGCTAAAAATTTCATTCAAGTAGGTGAAGCCGTTCCGAAGTAATTATTGTGCACCTCCTTCTTCTTCCAACAAATAATTTTTTGGTTCTGAAAGCCCCTAATTACCAAAATTAATCAAAGTATCGATGTTCAATTTTAAGACCTTATCTTTAGGTTCGTAACATACAACCCCGACAACTTCCTCATACCAGTTTTGATAATTAAGAAATTGGAAAATTTTTAGCCTTTTGATTCGCAAACATCAATCTCGAAAACCCCCCATACGAAAAGCAAACAATATTCTTTTTTTCCAGCTATATTATAGACGCCATCTCGGCAGTCGAAAGATGGTAGAGCCACTGAACTTCCTGAATATTATCTAAAAAATATAGTTCAGACCGGTGAAAAATTCCATAATAACCCCCCTTAGAGTCATTATTTATTACCATTAAATGCTTCACAATTTTAGCAGGCTTTAAATCCGTCCGAAATATCTATTTTAATTGATTTTAACCGTTACTTGATAGAGATGCATGACTTTGCTTATATATTCAGCAAAACTTTAACTTTCCACTATATTTAAATTAAAGATATAAAACTACACAATAGCTTCTTCAGGAATTTAACTTTCAATTAATAAAATTTGTGAATCTATTTATTTACTAGTCTAAGAGCTGTATAAATTTGTGGATGAGTAACATGATATGTTTAAAGTTTCAAAATCTTTTACTTGAATATACTGGAAATTTTAGGAGAAATTAGTGTCTCATTAAATAGAATTATTATTATTAATGATAATATTTAATATTTAAATTGCTGAAATATAGGTATTTGTAGTAAAATTTTTGAAAATTGCCATCTTGAAATATTTCCCTTTTTAATACCGTATTTAAATCCGTTATCATTTTAAAGCAGAAAATATATTTTCGACTTTTAATTAACTGAAATCAAATTAAATTCAACTACTAATTCTAGACCCTTAATTGCATGTTACAATTATTAAAGTAAGGAACACATTATAAAACAAATTTTACCTTTCTAGGCTATTTACAAAAATTTAAAATATTCTTCTAAAAACTCCGATTTTCATTTTTATATATAAAAAAATAAGAAACAGATGAAATGATTGGAAAACACTGAAAAGTACAGGGACAGTATTTTTTTAAAAAAAAAAAAAGCTGTTAGTATTCCCTAAGTGAATATTTATAAACGTTTCTTTACCTTCCACCTAATCGAAATCAAAAGCACCTCATCGAACACAGCATTTTTATCAATCTAAGTTTCGGTCCAGCAAATAAATGGCTCGTTCTCCACCATTATGTTTCTTCCTTTCGACTGTAATGACTATGTTGTTTTAGGGTGTTACCCTTCTGTCGTCTACGTTATGTATTTCCTACTATATCTTAATTCCTTCCTTTTTCCTTAACCCATTCCGACGCATTCAGTTTTAAACAGTAGATGTAATCTGGGATTCCGGTGTATAACTCAAATTAATTCTGTTTATCAAAGTATATTAATATGTTGTTTTGTTCGTCGAAGGATTTGCTTTGTCTTCTCAAATTTAATAATGACATCCTAAAACGATAATATTTTGTTCCGCAATATAAAAATTATTGTAATATCATTATACATAGTAAATAATATTTATAGTAGCAGGGTAAATATTCATGACATACATGATATTTTCTTTTTTTCTGTTTTGAAATTATTATATGTTCAATATAGTTATTACAAGGCTAGCAATCCCCCAATTACCTTATAAGACTGGTCCTACAGTTCCTAGAAGACAGAACATTTATTGAATCCTCAGATGATGCTGTATCTACTATAAGGGCAACTAGAGCGATATAAGTCTGTGGACCCAGTTCGGCTTGTTCATCAAAAAAGATACCATAAATTTTAAGGAAAAAGTAAAAAAAAAATATACCTTTCATTTCCTAACAGAACAATTACATGATTTTTTAATCATTCGCACAATTTAACTGATGAAAAAAATGGTAACGTAAATTTAATTTCCGTAATCAAGATTTCAACATAAAACTGATTTTTTAAAATGACTTTTTCTTACAAGATAGCATTAGGTAAGAGAATCACTTACATATGTTATAAGTATTATTTATTTCTTCTACATAAATAGTCACGATACAATCCTGTAATTATATATAGTCAGCATATTTTATACGATGGACTTTTAATTACAGCCGAAACAGTAAAACTTGTCGAAAAATCTGAAACAACATCCGTTCCATGCCAACTGTTATAAATACATTAGCACGATTGACGAGCGGGTCGGCATGGGATATCGGAAACATCAATTAGTGTTCTATCTCTATCTTTACACTGTAATGGAAAGCCCAAATCAAAGCATATCGAAATTACACAGACCTTGTGCTATTTGAAACTAAATATTATGAAATCGATGTTTTAAAGGCTTAAATGGCTTTAAGGTTATTATATAGTCGCGATAAAATAAAAATATAATATCCCTTCATAAGAATGTCCTTAATACCTTCGTATTTTATAAGACTGAAAATAGGTGTTACCTGTAATATTCTGATAATCAAAATGAGTCAAACTTGAACTTCCTTATAGTCAACATTTAGTATTAATAACCTTTAATAAATTCATTTTTATTTACGCATTTACTAAATTTAAGTTATTCTGTAATAGTATCATAAAATATTGGCTAAATATTTGAATATAAGTATTTTCAAAGTTCTAAATCATTTCCAATTCCCCCTTCTTTCCCCTCGAGGAAGCATCACCTGAAAATGACAGCTGAAATGTTGGCGAATCCTCTTGAAGATTATTTTACTGACAAGCGGATTGAAAACCGGGAAAAAACCATATTCCACATCCGTTACAATATATATATATATATATATATATATATATATATATATATATATATATACATATATATATATATATATATATATATATATATATATCAGCAGAAAAGACGATCTAAGCATCGATTATATGGTTTACAGGAAACCCACACTCTCCAGATCCTTGCGACTAACCAAACCCATGAACCGGGAAGAACGGCTCTCAAAACAAAATACCTACAAAGAAAACAATATCAAGAAGGCCATAAAATAGAACACAAAGGCAATAGCAGAAAAAAAAGACGAAGATGACAAATACAAACCAAAAACCACACTGCAATACGTAAAAGGTGTAACAGATGTAATTGGACGAATTCTGAGGAAGCATGACATAAGCACAATTTACAAGCCACAAACAACAATACACAAATTAATGGACAAAATACTATTGGAAACCAGGGAATGTACAGCATCCCATGTAGAGACTATGAAAAAGAATACATCGACCAAACAAACCGAAGAATCTCTAACAGAGTCCAAGAACATAAAAAGAGCATAAAAAATAAGCAAACCACACCGGCTTTATTCCAACATCATCAAGAGACACGACACACTTTAAATTTCCAGGAAACCAAACAGATCGCATCCATAAAGTACTATAAAACGCGCATCAGCAGAGAAACTCTCGAAATAGAAAACACTAAAAATCAAAAAAAAAGTGATGCACAAAACATCTCAAATACATGGAAAAACCTAATAAAAACCCAACCAAAGACAACACACCAGATAAACAGGATAGCAAGCCGAGATCCCAGACCCACGAAGCAAGAAAACCAACCAGGTAGAACCAAAGTATAACCTGCGCAAGCGCCAAAACTATAAAAAGACAAACTGTTGTAAGATTATATCTCACCGGTAGATTCCGTCAAGATTTATATTCAAATACAAGTTCTAAAATAATAGAAAGCAAGTAAAAGATATCTGGGAAAGGCAACAACGGACCCACTGATAAATCCACCGTCGTTGATTGAGGATGAAATACCAAACTTTTAGTGGTCGATTGTGTGAGCCGAGTTTTTCGTGTCCTGGTTCGGTAAAACACACGATTACTCATTGTAATTCCTAGTAGGTATCCTACGTTAACAATTACACAGAGGACCACCAGCATGATTATTCCAAGCCGAGCAGCCGCCGAGGAAGCATTACTTGAAAATGACATCTGAGATGTTGGCGAAACGTCATGAAGATTTAGTTACGGACGAACGGATTGAAGACCAGAAAAACACCAGTGCACACACATTCCACCATCCGTAAACACCTACATTACTATATATATATTGTATCCTTCAGAAGATATCAATTATTTGGAAAGTTTGTTTCCAACACATGGAATAATTCCGAAAGTTAAAATAAAAAATGTCTTACGCATTTAACTAAACACCACCGCCGGTAACTTAAAAATAAATAAATCTATTAAATATTTTAAAAACTTTTATCCTTTGTCGTTTTCACCCTTTAAAATTGAACTCACGCACAAAATGGACTACAAAATTTAACAGGATTTTGTTTGACTGGAAAAACAAATCAGAAAAGAGTTAAGGTCACAATCGCGTTTTGAATGAAAAACAACTTAAAGTTTTTCATGCAAATTACAAAACTTTTCAGTTTAAGAGTCTTGATAAAACCGTTGCGTGAAAGAGTTTTCTTAGATTTATATCTATGCGTAAAATTATAATAAAGATAACAATATACACATAAACCAGGAATGGTAAATTTGGTTTATTCAGTTCTACAACTCTTCAGCTCCACAATATATACTTTAGGAACAACAGAAAATTTTATCAATTTTAATGTCTTTAAATTTGTGCACTTATTCAGCATTTCTTTTTATGGAGTTTACACAAGTTGTTAATATATTTTAATTAATTCCGCAGATGTTTATAAACTGTTTGAATGGTTAAGAGTCTCTTTGCATTACAAAGTTTTCTGTCGCTTTTGAGTGAGACGCATTTTAAAGAAAATATCGCCAACAAAGAAAGTGGTAAATATTTATGAAAGGCAAACTTTAACAACAGGAAAAAAAGTATAAAACAAAGTTTAAATGCTTTATATTTTTTCCAAACACGACTCAAAATTTTAAAGAAATAATTTTTACTTTGCTTTTTTGTTCCCTAGATATACAAATATTTTTTTAAAAATATATGATTTAAAGATGCACATAATACGTACTCTAACATCAAAAAATTAGAAAGCTATAACTTTTATCAAAATTAAAAATGGATTGTTACAAGATTTAAAAATATTTCTGGAGAGGTTATGTACGTATACTCAAGTAGCAGTTTAAATGAATAAAAAACAATATTGCGTTTTACACTCCTATAATTTGAAATATCCTAAGTGCACTAAGTTTTAGTAATACTAATAAAAATTAGCTTTTTTCGCAGACTGAATCACAAATTCAAATAGTACCATGAAGTAATTTTTAAATGATACAGAACTGTTAACTTAGAAAGAATAAAAGTGTTTGCAAATTTTTCAAAAATATTTTGATTACCTAGATGAAACCATCTCAGCTGTACATAAAAATAATAGAAGTCATCACATATTAAGCCAGTCCTAAAACTAAATATAAGAAGTTTCTTAGAAAGAGGCAGCTACTTATACTAACAAAGAAGGTACCAGAAGTGGCTGTCTCCGATTTTGATTAAACTATATGCTGTAGAAGACACGAAAATAAGAGACACATATTTTTTTTATTGAGGGAGATTCATTTCTCCCAAACATTTTTTTAAAAATATTTCAAATTAGAAGTTTTAAAGTCACAGGTAAATTTTAATGTATAGAATGACACAAAGACAACTATGGTAAAAAGAAATGCTACCAGAGATCAAAAGTTATGTAAAAAATTATGTAGAAATGAAACTGGTTAAAAATACCAATCCACCAAGAATTAATTACAGCGAGGAATTTAAAAGAGTGTATAATTTCGTTTTTAGTACTACACTAAATTTCTGAATGCAATTGAAAATTTTTGAAAATAAATTATCTTGTTGTTTAACGAAATCGCAACGATTTTGTCATTTAATATTACGTCTGGAAAAGTTATAAGAATGTAGAAATATCAGGTTAATTCGTATGGATTAATGAAACTTATACTGTACCTTCCATAGATGAAATCAGAGTAGAAAAGGTAATGAAGGCTAATTAAGGGTAATGGATCCTGCTTTTACCTCGATTTTTAAAAACAGAATTTTTTGCACGACTTCATTAGTTCCGCGTCAGCATAGCCGGTTTTTGATAAAAAATTGACCTTACCCAGTGACTTGAAGACAAGTTATTCTGGTTTTATAGAACACGGTATCAGATTATTCACTGAACAGAAAGCGGAAAAGAATTCAATGAATTATTATTCCAGTATCTTAAAAAATATATTTTACAAAATGCCTAATCCCTAAAGAATATTCCCCATTAATCAGGTGATTTTAGGTTAATCTAGTCTATGACTTATTACCATTTATATCATTCTGCCAATTATCAATAAACCAAATGCTGGCACAATGGTTAAAATAGCTTAACAGTGGAGAATAATTATTCGTCACCGCATTATTTCCAATTTATATTGACAGCCTAATTATTCCATTTAGAGCGTGGACATGTCAAGAATAAAATAAAATGGATTGATTTATCCTAAATACACCACGTGGATTTTTCCCTAATTCTCAAATTATTTCCGTCTATATCCTTATAGTAACTAAAGGTCAATGAATCGGAGTATAAAAATAAATTTAAAAAGGTCGTTCACCCATATTGAAAAAAAAAATACTTTTATACCAAATGGAAATGTAAATAACGTATTCAATAAAAAAAATCGAAAATTCTTTTAGATAAATCGAAGTAAAGGAAGTTAATCCCTTGAGTTGTGAAGTCAGTGGCAGGGCTTTGTTTAAAACTATAATAAATATGCCGAATAAGCGTAACGTGAACAAACTAGAAAAGGAAAGAAAATCTATCAGTTTAAGATCAAATATATTTCCCTAAAAGAGGAATAAAAGATTGGGAAAAAAAACTAAAGCGTTATTCAGATAAGATCTTTCGTTATTGTGAATAAAAAGCAGTAAACGATCCATTTAATTCTATTTTTCAAGATGTTCCCTAGAAGTTTGTTTTCGAAGTAACTTTAGAATTATATACACTACGCAAAATGAATTAGGGATCATTTTAAAAAATTCACCTATAGTATAACCATGGTACTATTTTTATTTTAGACTAAAATTTATTGTTCTTAATCTTATAATAAACTAAATAAACAATTAATTTGCAACACAAGACATTGTACTCATGTTATTTGAATTTCTAAAAATATACTTCAATAACATTTTATGGCCATATATTTTTTCTTCAGAATACTGAATCAGCCCTCTCTAACGTAAGTAGGTATTATCCTGTTGGAAAATAAATTCCTTGCCACCATTTTGAGCATAGACTAATAAATCGGATTATACAATGTTCAGAAGGTACTGACGACATATATCGATGGGTACAAAAATATATAAACTTCACAAATATATATGTTTTTTTTTTCGATTATTCGGGACAAGCAGGACCGCTTTCTAGTGTAATCGACATTCGGTTGGAAATTTTGTTTTTTTAGTTAAGCTCAAGCGCCGTTAAAATGCTACAGACTCTCGAAGTAGACAATCCAGCAGAGTGAAATGTTTGTGTACGTAACGCTGGTAATTTTTTAGTAGCGATATTGCAACATTTTATCAATATAATGACAGTTTAAAGTTAAATTCAATGTTTGAACATATATTTGAAAAAAAATAGTGGTAAATAAGCAAACATGGCGTTAGTAAATTTACTAGGACGGTGGGTGCAAAGAAATTACGAATTTCAGAGTACTAAGCGAACGAAGTACTGTAATAATCCAAGTTAAAGGAATAGAAACAGACGTTTAGATGCTTGTAAACAGATCGCAGAAACGTTATATAAAGTATAAAGTATATAACGGATATATACAGTATAATAAAAAAAAATTAAAACCTAATTTACTGACCAACGGATTTACACATTAAAAAATCTTAATTTTAAAAATATCTCGCTTATTACGATTTTGAAAATAGGGGCACAAATTTAGAAGGATCTTCATCCACTCTTAAATAATATTGCTACAAAGAAAACATAAAAAGAACCTGTTAAAGTTCTGAAATCGTTGATATTTCATTACCTCCTATATTTAGGAGCAATTTTCTTTTTGAAAATATTTTTTTTTATTCTTGAGAAACATTAGATCTGACCCACATTAAAATGTTTTTATCAAATAAGAAAGACTTAAAGCATTGTGTATAACAAAAAAATAAACTTATAACATTTTTAAAACTCTGTGATAGTCATTCTCCTCACGAAAACATTTTAACTTTTTATATTTATTTTACCAATTTTTACCCGAGCCATTACTACGGAACTAGCCTTGTACACTACGGGGCATTTTCCAAATGAAACCGGAAAAGCTGAATGTCAGAAATGTATTAGGGTTTATAGAGATGGGGAACGATAGCTAATATTCAGGGATATTGGGGATATATGGCGGCTTACGGCGTGCAGGGCACTTGAATTGGAAATAAGGCATTTAGAGACCCTAACTTAGGTTAGTAAACCAATTTTTGAAGTAAGAAGTAAGTTGCAAACGAAAGCATTTACGGATAGGCAGAACCTAGATTTCCAAGAATTTATTTAAATCTAATAAAAATTAATTTAATTAATTAAAAAGGTATGCTAAACTAGATTTATTTTAATTAGATAAAGACCTGCTTCCAAAGATTATCGTGATTTTAATATAGAAAAAATGCTAGAGTAATTTATGCGTTCGTATTCGAATCGATAAGTTTCTTTCTAGTTAAACGTTCTCATCATGTGAGTCGTGCCCCACCTTACTTGAAATATATATATATATATATATATATATATATATATATATATATATATATACATATATATATATATATATATATATATATATATATATATATATATATAGACTTTCAGACCCAGTGAAATAACATAAAAAGCAAGCAAAGTTACATACTAATTTTCATCATATTCATTTAAGGCTGTTTTGGCCCAATCTCTTATCTCTGGAATAAGCAGAGAGACAGACTAGTTATATGAATCAAAAGGTAAATGTTTTATTATGAAACGATAAAATATAAAACCCAGGGCGGCTTAGTAACGGTGTTTTACCTGGACTAATTTTGGGCGATAGTAGATTAGAAAATATGACTAAGATTATAATAAATCAGAAAAATTATATAATGTTTTCTCAACATGTATCAATCTTAGCTTCATAGTCTTGCCAGTCCTCACAAAAAAACTTTTTGTATTAGCTAATTAATAATCATCTGTGGTTAACATTGCAAATAAAATGGATGGAAAATTAATTCTACTTTTTAAAGAACCCTTGTAACTTAAATAGACTTGCCTATGTGTTAAAGTATTCCGCTGGCCACACTTTTTCTTAATATAAGCAAAAATAAAATTGATCCTCCCTTGAAATGGGCATCACGTAAACATTATTATTTACTTTCGATTAGTGCTATTCGAAAAATAAGCAACGGAATTCCGTTACCGTTCTTTCAACAGTCTGGCGTCGATCGTTCTTTTCAAATAAAATGTAGTTTCGATTGCAGTTGTTCTGTCGGGACCTTCCTTTTGTCGATTATTCGTAGGAATATATTTTTGTCATAAATAAGGGTAAAAATATAGGCGATTTTCTGCTTAGATTTAAACGGAACAATATGATATCTTTGATAGTAACAGATAAAAATTTGATGCTCGGGAAGTGGTTAATATCAATTTTTTTTAAATGTTTATTTATACGTAACTTTTAATTGGAGTGATTCCATAAAAATATCAAAAAAACTGACAAAAATTGTTGATTATCGAACTTTATTATGTAAAACTTTCGGTAAGAATGAGATGTTCTGATTCGGCTCTCATTATGTTTTAAAGAATATTCACAACAAGATGCCATTAAAGAATTTCCACGATAGATTTAGTGCAAAAAGCTGAAAAACAAAAACACAATTGTTGGTTAGCCAACTTTTTTCTCATTTTCACTTTCTTTTGAAAGTCTTTCATGAATAATATAACGTTATTATTAAACACTAATTAAAACTAACAAGAAAGAGATAACCTTTTTCATGAGCCTCAAACTTTATCATAAAAAACATTTATTTTTTCTTCAAGTTCTGGTCAAATTTTAAGAAATAAATTGTCAGCTCTTTTATAATTTAAAAATTACACAGTATCTACAGCATCTATAAAAGAAGGTTTCCTTGAAGACAACCATGCAGTTATTATAAAAAGTGTTCGATCCTAACAACCAAGCCATATTCAAAAGCAAAACTAAGTTGCAAGAGCAGTGGACACAATGGTTAGAGAAATATTTCCTTCCTCCATTAGCACAGGAATCAAGAGAGTATTTCGGGCAATCACTGTATCAGTTAATTGTTCTAATTTATTTAAAATAATAAATGTGATTTACTCTCCTTATTTTAGAACATTTTCCCTTTTAAAAGTGAGTCACAAAAATAAATTACATTTATTATACATACTCTAGGATGCTTTCCTGCCGATGCATCAGCTTCGCCGCATTACTAAATTCAATTTTGCTTAAACAGCGAAACGGCTATTTAACTGTTCAACCCCATGAATGTTTAATACCGATAGATGCTCTTCAATCACGCTCCGCCGTTTTGCAGCTTTATAGTACATATCGTATTTTATTCTGCTACATGCAGAAAATCGTATTTTGAAATTTTATGTGGACGAAAATATGACTTTTAAATTTGAAGGTCTTTGAAAATTATTAACAATGAACATATTTCAGTTGAAATGGCACAACAGTTGAAATGACACAATAAATTTAATGCACTTTAACAACCATAAAAAACTAAAAAAAAAAACAGGAAAACAAATGTCTTTTATAATATTTGCCTCTTTACTGTGTCACAATAACAAAAAAGAACAAAGAATAAAATATGTTAAGTTTAACATGGTTCGAACAGATTTACGTTTTTCTTTACTAAGTGCTTTGGCTCCACAAATCGAAAAATTTTTTCCAAGCTTATTGTAGTCTAGGACAAGAATATTAATAAAATTAATTTTAAACAAAAAAAGCTGTTTCAAAAGCACCACTATTTACAGTTAATATTTTAAGTTTCATGAATGTTTATATTATATGGGAATAAATTAAATAATATCACATAGACTTGACCAAACGGTTTTCTCACTTCTTCTAGACCCAACTCACTTTTAAATATACTCAGATGTCAACAGAATTAAGCTCGACAGAGACCCTTCAATATTGTCAGCCACTTAGTGAGATTAGAAGATTATAGACTTTGCATTTTCCATAAACTTCCAGACAGTTCTGCAATTTGCAGGATCTTATGCAGGTATTCGCTAAGGCTCAATTCCTTGACATTGATGATTGATTCCAGTACAGCTTAAACTCATTGTTCTTCAGTATAGGTTCTGGGCTGTACTCATAGCATAGCCCTTTTTCTATCTGCAGTAGTTTGGGTTTCTCTGCTAACTCTTGATGGCTAATCTTCGCGGTTAAATCGTTTCTCTCCTTAGCGCAATGGTTTGACCAGTCTGCATTTCAAATTCTCCCGGTTGTATCTTCTTCTAGTTGTGTTTAAATACGTCATTTATTAAGGTCAAACAACATTCATATATCTCGAAGAATTCCTCCACAATTTCTGATTTTTCATAAAAAAGAAATTTAAACGCGTTTTTATCGAAACAACATTTTTACACGTGGCGTTAAGGAATTTTGAGAAATCATTTGACCGATCCTTTCAAAGTTTTAACCGCATATATTCTAGTCCTATAGGGTTATGCTACGTCCCATAATAACACTAAGGCAGAAAATTCATATTTACTATTTTTTTTTGGCATAAAAATACGAAAAAAAACTATTTTGGGTACCTTTTGGTTTAAACATTCGCTATTTCCTTATTTTTGCAAGACCAGATGTATAAAAAAGAAACAAATTGTACAATATGCAGTAGCTAAACATCAGCATTGCACAGCTCACACTTTTAATGTAAAAGAAACTAAGGTGCTAGCATCAGTGTTTGGTTTATTTAAACGTAAAATTAGAAAATGAATCAAAATTTGTAAATATCTAAATAATATTAATAGATATACGGGTTACAGTCTACATCACACGTGGAAATTAATTGTAACGCTGGATCACGGTTCGCTGAGCACCAGTCGGGTATAGATACCGCGCAGTTGCTCCTCGATAGTCATTCAGTGTTCAAACCTCGTGCCATCGTAGGCGAAACGTCTGATAATAATTCCAATTTGACACGGTCTAAAACCAAGAACAATGATTTTCAACTTAATCATTCGATGATCACGTCAAATAACAGAAATTCTTAATAATTTAACCCTAAGACTATAATTGTTCTATAAAAGTGTAGGAAATTTTGTTATTCATACTCCGAAAATATTTAATGTCATTTTCGTAATGTGCTTGCCAAAGAGCAAAAATACTACTTCCTTCAAAATACTAAACTAAACTATCGAGTTGATTGCCGCGCGAAACAACAAGAGTACTCAAGATTCCAATTGCCCGATCCAAGACGAAAACTATTCGACAGAATGAGCACAAAATAGACCTCTTGTAACCTAAATTTCATCGTTACAGCAGTAATTACAGTAAGGCAGTAATAGAGTGCAGTCATCGAAAGTAAATGGGCTGAACTATCGCGACAACGGTTTAAGCGTATGGTCTGGCCACGACATCATTCAGTGTCAGCAGTTATCTAGAGAAAAGCAAAACTAAATTGCAGGAGAAATGGAAACGACCGGTCAATAGATAGGGATAATTGATTCGCTTAACTATAAATTTATTGCCTCTACTTTAGAAGCTTGATTACAAAGGGCTGAAAGAAATTAGGGTTATTTTTTTTTACAAAAATTTTTTGAATAATAAATTTGTAATTTTGTAAAAGAATTTTGACAACACTACTATATTGAAGAAAAATAAGTGTTATTTTTTCATTACAAGTGGGCAATATTTTAAAAAAGAGTGTATTAAAAAGAATTTTTTTCGGCAAATGCGTGGATTTTCACGGATGGTGGAATGTGCACTGGTGTTTTTTCGATTTTCAATCCGTTCGTTAGTAGAAAAATCTTCCCGACGTTTCTCCAACATTTCAGCTCGAATTTTCATTTCAAGTGATTACTTGAATGAATAAATATATATATATATATATATATATATATATATATATATATATATATATATATATATATATATATATATATATAGAGAGAGAGAGAGAGAGAGAGAGAGGGAGAATTATTTGTATATGTGAGAATTTTATTAAAAAATTATTTGTTTATTATAAGTTATTAACTCTCTGATATTCAAAACAAAGTAATGGCTAATACTATAAACATAATAATTACAAAGCATAATTTCATTAACAATTCGAATAAAATGTAAATCACGGGTTTGCACCATACAAAGTGTGTTTTGTCTTTGAAAGTTTATTTTTCTTTCCTATATTTGCAATTTTCCAACGTAATTTTTTAATATTCGACTTCCATCTTCATTCCCTTAGTAAAATAGGAATGGAAATATGCATAATTTACAAGAGCGTTGTAAATAACGAAATGTTAAATTCCATCTCTCATCTTTAATATAAAATTTTCCATAAAGTTTACGTTTGTAATATTTAATTTTCTTTATAACTGCACTTTTATTAGATATTAAATGAAATTCCTTATATTTTATTAGCGAAAATTATATAATAAAAAAATGTATTTTTACGATGGCAAGCAATCGTATTTCTGTTAGTGAACTTCCCCTTAAAATTCTGATATTGCTAGATCAACCCCAAATATATACTAGGTCAAAAATAAATTACAGAAAGTAGTAAAAAAACTAAAAGCGAAATTAAAAAATAACGAAAACAACCGTTTAAGAGGACATTCTGGAATTGTGAATTTTGATTTTACCAAATATAATGCAATCTTTTTTTTTTCAGATCATTGGAGTATCAGTTTTTGCCCTCTGTCTGTGGCTAAGATTTGAACAGGGGATCCAGGAATGGCTTTCACTTTTAAACGCTTCTCAGTTTTATATCGGTATCTACATTCTTATCATAAGTGCTCTGGTCATTATGGTCGTAGCATTTATTGGATGTCTTAGCGCTTTGCAAGAAAACTCAACTGTTTTGCTAGTGGTAGGTATAATAATATTTCTTGTATCTATAAAAGGCGAATACAACAGTATGTTGTATTTGAATGCGAACTTATAATTTAAATCTAAAAATAGATAAGTTGTAATTAATTCAATTATCTGGCATCAAACATCAGTAATACAAAAAAGTTTTAGATTCAAAGTAAAGATATCTTTAGTTCGAGAAATATAGGCTTCCATCCTGACCAACCGACCTTAATATTTCATTCCCGATGAGAGTTATTTTAATTTCACAGTTATGAAAGAAAGACGTAACCTTTTTTATAAAGAAACAGACAGTCGTCGCTACTTCGAATAGTTTCTTGTTTGTCTATTCAGCAAATATAAAAGTTTTATGTTTCCTTTTACCGTTTAATCAAGATACAAATTATAGCCCATTTTTGTTTTCTATATATTTTTATTCAAATTTTATGAGAGCTCATTTAATATATGAAAAAGCGGCGTTATTCTTTTTACCGGGTTCTAGCTTATTAGCTACCGTAGATATTATAACAGCGTTTTTAAATCATCGACCAAAGAATCAGCAGTCAAGCAATCCCTAAGGTAAGGATATACAATAATTACCCTAAATACTCCCGATTAGTGCCACTCACGGTCAAAATATCCCTAGCGGCGCAGTTAACTATCCTTTAAACTTTTCAACGGTTTGACTCTCCGGCGGTGAAAATATCTACTCGATTATCGGTCTTGTGCGCCACCCTCTAGATTAATGTGGTTTAGGGCCTACATGCATCGTTGCGTATTAGTTACTGGCTGTCGGCTGCTAATTCTTACCTGAAATGTGAAAAATAGAAACTAGGTAAGAAACAAATGGTTATAAAACATCATGTATTCTGTGTATTTCATACTTTATCATATGGCCTAAAACTAACTTAACAATCTAAGATACAAAATAAACCAAAGATACAGTATGGATGGCAAGAGTATGATATCTACGCTGTTCACGGTACCTCGTATTTACCGATCGATAGCGGTACGGTAGACGGTAATCTGGCGGTATCAATCACAATGCTGTTCATGAAGCCTTGTGCTAACAATTCGCAATGCTATTCACGGTGCCTCGTACTAAAATTCTCGGCGCTATCCACAACGCCTCATACTAAAAATTGGTTATGCTATTCATGGCACCTCGTACTATTTGACCGGGTGCAGTACGTTATATCTGTAAACTTGTATCGATCGGTGGCAGGCGAAGTCTCTGTAAGCGGTGGTTCTCCACCCGGCGATAATAACCTCGAGACAGTAACCCGGGCCATAACGGGCAGTGACAGTTGTTATGGACCCCTAATGACGACACCGTTGGGCCCCTAACAGTGAAACACGTTCCTGACCATGGAACTAACGTAAAAAAAAACTAAGGGAATGTAATGCATATATGTTAGGTGATGTAGGATGTAGAGAAAAGAACCAACACTGACCGTTCTTATAAGGGTTCTCGATAGCGTCGATGAAGAACGGTAGGACATTAGGAAAGGAACTAACACCATCCGTCCTTATCAGGGTTTTCGAAAATGTTGGTAACTAGAGGAAAGATGTAGAGAAAAGAATAGATGGCGAGACATCATAGACACACAAGCCTTGCCTCACCGACAATGCTATACCAGAAAGGCGTTTTTTAGCAGGTGACACACGCGATCCGTTTGGACTCATCATCCGGTTACAGAACGTGAAGATGTCGGAGAATTAATAGCGAGCTCGGCCTTAGATAGGTTTCCGAAGGGCTGTCGGTCGTTCGCTCGTTTTCGTGGATAAATCTCGCATACAGCACTGCGGTATATGGCTCTGTATTACCATATATCGACGCTTGCAAAAACATCGGAAAATGTTATTTCCCGGCTTGCCGTGATAAAACTAATTAGAGAACATTAATGTCGTATCTTCAAATATTGTTTTCCTAAAAGAATTATATTTTTCCGATGTATAACAAACAAGATACTCTCCGATAAACATACTCATGCCCAAAAATTAGCTAGTTCGCTACAATATTATTATCGATTTTAGTAAAATACAGACACCTATTTTGAATTTTGAAACATATAACAGATCCAATATGGAACACCCATTTGGATTTTCGTAAATCAGTTTGAAATTAATTAATGGATTAAAAATAAATATGTTTTTAATGGTCATTTTCTCCAAAATTGTATTAAATAGATTACAATTCAGGAATAAAATCATCAATCATTATTGCAAAGAGTAGTCGTACAGAACGTATTAAAAAACAATTAGTACATGGCACAAGCAGTGTTAGTGCCGCCCGTGTCATAGATCATCTGCAAATTGTGCATGTAACGTATGACTGTCGGAATGTCAATGATTTATTTGTCGATTATCGATAATATTTTCAGTATTTATAATAATTTTGTCAAACATATTAGGATCCGGGCATTCATTTTTTAGAACCTGTTTCACAAATTAAAATAGAATATCCATTATGCGTATTAAATTAAAAGTGTCCCATCACAACGAGTAAAATTTATGGGCGAAAACTTACGGCAAAATAACCACGTCCGTCTTTGTACTAGTAAGAAAGCAGTAAAACCTAATTTTTAAAAATTGAACTTTTTACTTTGTAGAAAAGTTTTATGAAATTAGTTCTCTGATTTCATTTTACATCTAATTACTCGTTCATCACTCATTTGATTACACATTAATTATATTCATTATTTTTTGGCCCACCTTTTTTTTTGTATTTTCCATGTCATTTGTTTTTTTTTTAACATTTACTGTATACCACCTTTATATTGAATTAAATTTATATTTCTTTTTTCTTGTAAAAGTTCGTCTTGATTTGTTCAGAGAGCTGAAACTTTATTGTGCTCCTCTTCAATTTTTCAATAATAAAAATCTGAAATAATTCAAAATATTACCACTTAGTAAATATTTTGAAGAAAAGTTGATACGATTAAGTTACGTTTAATATTTCACGAACTAAAAAAACTTGCTGTCCAACAAAAATCCATCTTTTGTGACAAAATTTGGCAAATGCTTTCTATTAACTTAAAGACAAACGTACAACGAAATTGCAAAGGAAAGCTAACAGCGACAATAACTGCTACGGAATAATATAATGCGTGACAGAATAATACTAAATCATAACTTATTATATTATGTAAAATATAAGTATATGTAAATGTTCGACCTAGAGATAGTTCTTTTTATTCTGGAAACTAGATTCGTAAGCTTTTCCCTTGTCATTCTTAGTTTCAACACTGTTAGGATCATAGATCACCCGGAAAATAAATTTTACATTATGCTGCATGACAGAACGTACAATTTATAAAATCGTTTTGTTGTGGAAAGGTATTTACGCAACTCAAAATTTAGCAGTGTTATTTATTATCTCGGATTATTTATGACAGACATTATTTACAAGTGAGTAAAATGACAGCGCCGCAGCATGGAAACAGTTCCAAAGTGGTTTTTAATGTTAAATATTTTTTTGCCTTATTCGTACGTAAACATAAACTTAATAAAATACAAAGGACTCTTAAATAAGAATTACATTGATCCCTTTGTTAGAGACCAGTAACCATAGAGCACTGTCCAATTTTAGTAATGTTAATTAATAATATAGCTATTCATTAAATTAATTTTCGATTAAATGAGGCAGGCAATTTTAATCAAATAAAATTAAAAAAAAAAATTAATCGACGTCTAAAAGTACGCTAAAAGTAAAAAATAACTATAAATTTTTACATGAAATTGAAATTTTTGAAATCGGCGCCAAGCTAATACCTGACAAAATGGGATTTGCATAAACAGATTAAAGATACTTTATTTGTAATTGCATTCTTACCATAATTTGTATATATTAGTAGTTATTTATTTCTTTTGGAAATAATTTGGCGCCGACTTCAAAAATTTGAATTTTATATAAAAATTTATAGTTATTTTTCACTTTTTAGCGTACTTTTAGAAGTCGTTCAATTTTTTTAATAAAAATTTTATTTTTCAATTTTTAGTCTTGAATTCATTATGATATCCATAAATCATTTGAACTAAGTACTAATCGAGATTAGTGTGCCTCGCAATGATTCCAAGCTGGCAAAAATACCCATTTTATCCAAAGTCGTAAATTACCCTAAAATGAACCACTAAAAATTTTTTGATTCTTACAGTTCTCCAAATACCAGTGAAATTGTGTCAAACAAATATTTAGTCTATCAAAGTAAATCCACTGTCTTAAATTTCAAATTAATTTTAGAGTGGTAATATAAGCCACGAAACCTTTCCATATCGATATTTAAAGAACTTGAGAAGTAAATTTCTTAGCCCGATATATTTTATACTGCATATTGAGCTTGTATACGCCCCAAGAACCTCGCAATATCAATTTTAGACAAAATCTAAAAATATAAAATTTTGAGTCCCTCATATTGTATCTTATCAACATAATAGTTGTAAAAAATTAACTTCATATTCGTAATACATGATCCTGGAAACCCTCTAATACCAAATCTGAAAAAATGAGAATAGGGTAAAATTTTCAACTCACCATATTGGATCGGCCATATTGAATTTCAAAAAAAATAATTTAAACGTCTTAATCTAATATACATTTAAACCCTTCAAAGCCTTCTCTACCAGTTTTGGATGAAATCCGGAAATTTAAAATTTCTAGGCCGTCATACTGCATCTGACATACTCGCTATTTACATTCTCAAAAACTATTCACTCTCACCTTTGAACAAAATCGAAAAATATAAAATTTTTTGTCCGCTATATTGGATTCGAAATATTGAATCCTGAAAAAATACTTTTAAATTCCTAATTTAACCCTTAAGAACCCTGTATATCAGTTTTGGAGAAAATAGAAAAATGTAAAATTTTTAGGACGTCATAGTGAATCCGTCAGATTGAGTTATTCAAAAAATATTTTGAATTTGTAATTAGCACTTAAAAAATTCCCCAATACTGATTTTAGACAAAATCGAGAGATGTAGAATATTTAATCCGCCATTTTGGATCCTTCATATTTAAAATTTTTATAATAATTTCAGATTCGTAATTTGCAATCCCAAAAACTCCCCCATATCAATTTTGAAAAAAATCGGATAAAATTAATTTTTTATCCGCCATATTGGATACGTCATACTGAATTTTTTTAAAATAATTTGAAATTCGTTAGTGCGACCCCGAAAACTTCCTCATACCAATTTTAGAGAAAATCGGACAAAATTGATTTTTTTGACCGCCATATTGAATTTTTTTTAAATAATTTTATATTCGTTATGTGCGAACCCGAAAATCCCCCGTACCAATTTTGGAGAAAATCGGACAAAATTCATTTTTTTGGCCACCATCTTGGATTGTACTGCACCAATTTCATCCAAAAAAATATGGGACCACCGCAGCAACTTCCTGAATATAACGTAAAAAATTTCATTCAGATCGGTGTCGCCGTTCCGGAGTAACCGGTGTACATACATAAAAAAAAATACATAGTCGACGAATTGGGAACCTCCTTCTTTTAGAAGTCGATTAAAATATTGTCACATATAACAATTCTAATTTTTTCTTAAATAAAAATTAGTATGGGAATCTTTTTCTTACATATGTAATTCAGGCACAAGTTTTGTTTCTTGTTACACAATTACCTGATTTAAATAAGAAATAAGTAAAAACGAAAAAATTATGTGTTAGCTTATCAAAAAGTCAACATAGAGCCTTCACTTTAAATTTAATAATTTAAATTATGAATTGTGGTTATTAATTTAATCTAAGAGAATAAAGTTTAACCTTCTTTAAAGGGCATTATTTTTAAATTTGTGTCTCCTACAAATTATTGATAGTGAAACTCAGTGAGGTTCCAGTCTAAATTTAGAAAATGTGGGGTTAGGAAGAAACCGCGTGTGTTCAAAATAAAAGTCATCAAAAATAACAAACAATAAGTGCTGATGTAACCCTTTTCCAGGAATCCATCCTCGAAATCGTAAATAGGGGGTCAAAATATATATAAAAAATCCTGGTGTAGCCGTGTATCTTCATTGACTACCAAAAACCCACTGTGCTCCTCAACTATACTATATTTTTGGATTCTCCAAAGTTACTTATGTCCAAACTAGTCATAATTACAGATATTTGTGAAATAAATTACGTCAATCTTTCTACATATCGAGAAATACATGTTCTTAGGAGAGAAGAAGTATGATAACAGGTTTGAGCAAATGCCCTTTAAATCAACCAACATAGTTTTTTTTTTAAATGGATCAGAAAATTATAAAAAAAAATTATAGTAATCTAAGTTATCAATATTAACAAAGTATATTCTATGTAAAAACAGTCTTCATAACATAATAATGTATAATTTAGTCATTTAAACAAATATTTTCCTGAACGACGAGAAACATATTTTCACTAAATATGGCTCCAGTTTGCATCTGACAATATCCTATAAATGTGCTTTAAAGATGGATGTGCCTTTATCCCATCGATCATTTTGATCTGTCTGCGTTTGATTGAAATATACCGAAAACGCCTAAGGCCCGACACTTTTTGTAATTTTTATTTATTTGTTGACATAAAAAATATTAGATTTGTGAAGAGGCACCCTCATATATATTCTTTAAATATAAAAAAATATATTGAAAAAAATATTGGCATTTGATAAGTTGCTATTAGTGACGTATAACACTGTTGCGAGTTATTTTAGCGAAGTGCATTAAAAAATTATAAATAAATTAATATATCCTGTATATTGAAATCGATTAAATAAGTTATTATAGATTTATTTATTTACCTAGCAACTTTATGAAATAGCTGAGAATCTATTTTTAATGCTGAGGAGTAATTTTGACTAAGCTTTATAGCAGACTCAAAATTGCGTATCTAATACTGCCATAACAATTTTCCGATTTTTTCATTTCTATACTACAAGTCAATCAGAATTGCTTGAAAATGAGCACTTACTGAATTTGCTTTAAAATAGAACAACTTAATATGACATTAAGATAGTCTATTTTCGCACTATCAAAGACTATCAAAATATTTAAGGAAAGTTTAGGTTCCATGAAATGCTTTTCTGTCATAAATCACAGTAGCGTAATTTATGATGACGGATCCAATATACTCGTCGAACTCATATATTCACATGGCAAGTCACTAAAAACGCTTCAAAACAGCTTAAAAATAAATGATTACTAGGAGACTTTGTAAATCCTTCATCACGAAGTTAGTCATAACATGTTCCAAGATTCGGATTCAATATCGTTAAACTTTTTCGCCGCCATACTGAATCCGCCCCATATTCAATTTTTTAAAAATAATTTTAGGTTCATTATGTGCTACCCCGAAAACTCTCCCGTACCAATTTTGGAGAAAATCGGACAAAATTATTTTTTTTGTCCGCCATATTATCAGCGCCATCTTAGATTTTACTGCACCAATTTCGTCCAAAAAAAATATGGGACCACCGCAGCAACTTCCTAGACATAAGGCAAAAAAATTCATTGAAATTGGTGCAGCCGTTCCGGAGTAATCGGTGTACATACATAGAAAAAATACATAGTCGACGAATTGAGAACCTCTTTCTTTTAGAACTCGGTTAAAAAGAGTGCTGCGAGTCTTTTCTAAGTCGTTTATAAAACTGTAGAAAAACTAAAACCAGTTTAACGAAAATGGATAGGACAATTCTCAGTATTTTTTTAAAGGGTCGCTAAACTAATGTATGGACGTCATTAAAATGGTCAAGAGCTCAATATGTCGTAAGATCAACTTTAACTTCACTTGATCTTCAGTCCGCAAACACAGAAGATGCCAAATGACTATTTACATGTTTTCTTTTTAAATTTTTAAAATTTACTGTTAGAGGGGGGGGGGGCACAACAAACAACTTCGTAGGCTCATGTTTCGCAAATGATTTTTAATGCGTTTTTAAAGACTGTTGTAATCACTACTTAGTCGATAGGGTAACCCAAAAAAAATTCTATCTACAATTACATACACACTTTTTAAGGTTCCCTACTCAACTAGGAATATATTTACAGTGGTCTTAATTAAGCATTGTTTGTCCCAGATATTCGCCTGATATGGCACCGTGCAAGTTCTTCTTGTTCTCGAAATATAAGTCGTTTGAGACCACTGAAGATAAAAAAAATTGGATGCATGAACTTTAAGAAATGCTACATAGAAAAATGTTGGCCCTTGTGTGCGCCTGGAATTGGTAATACTTTTAAGGGAATTAAATAAATTTAATTTTGCTCCATAAATAACGTTTTAAGTGTTTCTTTTTTGAAAAACTCAATTTATTCTCAAAAGGTATATTCCTGCAAAATATTTTATATATTCGTATAAATGTAGTAAAAAACTTACTGTATGAAAGTCTAACTCCAGCCAAGCCCAGACCTTGTAAATCCTAGTAAATATATGCGTTATTTATGGAAAATTGAATTTTTCCTATCGATTTCTTTTATGTACATGTTTGGGTTAAGGCTAAAAGATAAAGCTCACTTGTTGCTAAACAAAATTCCTACAGTATTTTATTTATATTTGTAAAACACTGAAAGGAAAACAAATACATAATGATCAAATAACATTCATATAAAAAGTAAGCCTGCTAACTCTTGTTTACATATTTTAGGATTTTACCTTAAAAATTTTGTTTCAAATGAATATTCGTATCTATATATAAGATACATAGTTCGGCAGTACGTTTTGTAGTAGCCAGTCCAAACAGAAAATCAAAGAAAATCATTTATTAAATGTATTGTTTGTATAGAAATTGTACATCACATGTTTGGTTCACATTTTTGCTGCAGATTAAAAATTCTACTACATATAAGGAATGAACGAATATTTTTTTATCGAATTCCAGTGTATCTTTTAAAAAATAAAAAAAATTATTATATTTTCGTGATACTTATTTAGTTATTTGTACATCATTTTATTGTAGCTAAAACTTATGATCAGACTTGGTAAATTAAAATTATTTATAAAAAATTAAGGTTTTTTTCTCATGATTTTGTCTCAACCCGGATGAACTATGGTTTATAAGCCTATTGAATTCATTCTAAAAACTAACACTCATTATCTTAGTCTGCTGGTGTGTCTTAGTGTTTCCTTTACTTGACTACATAGCTTATAATTAAGGTTCCCGTCGTAAACATTCTATTTGCGCAGGTGAAACTTGATGAATATTTGTCTCATAATTATACATATAATTACCCTTAGTTGGTTCCTACTTGCAGAGAGCAGTTTTTGGGGACACAATTTCCTATAAAAAGCTTCCTATGACTCAATCTGTGTCTAGTTATCCAGTTATTGTTATGCTCTTTTTTGATCCATTGTTTGACAGCTTCAAGGACCAAGCACCTTCGTATCTCAAGAGATGGTTCAGGACCAATATACTGACTCGATGCGTTTATTCTTGGTAACTTACCAACTTTTTTAATTAAAACTCTCTGTAACATGATTTTTTTTGCCAGAGTTATAGGTTCGTACTAACATTCCCGAATTTCTAAATGTTACCTGTCAGACTATATTTTCATTTCAAAACAAAACAGTAAGATCGATATTCAGGTTCAGATTTTAAAATATTGATATTAAATTTTACTTTAAACTTGAAAAGTGCATTAAGAAGTAGAATAGATCTTTTTATACCCTCAGAGTAAATGCAAATTGAAAAAAATATACCCCAAATATTCGTAGAAATTTTAAGACATGAAAATCATTTTAAACCCCGTTTAAATATTAATTTGTTTTTCAACTCCTGCAATTTATTAATAATTTTGGCGGCCTTATAGAAATTATTAATATAGGGAATATGTTTTTTTACTAAATTAACTTTAGAGAGAAAATTTGAAATGGCAATCTTTTTTTCAACAAGAATATTAATTTTTGTACTGGCTGATATTTCTTTTAAAAAATACGGCGAAAGACTATTGGATTGACTTAAAATTTTCTAAAACAATGAACGCAATACTGTATCAAAAATTGATGAGTTAGGCAAGAAAGTAACATATTCAATTTTAACATTATTTTCTGCAGTTGATCAGCAGAACTTATGATTTTTTAAAGGTGGCTACTCCAAGAGACCGACCCAGATTTTTGACATTTAGTTAAAGAACTAAAAAACTATACATAATAGTTTCTTTAACTACTAACCATTTATCTTTAATAGACTAAAAGGAATGCGCATGTCAAAAAACATAGTTTTCAGACTCTTTGGAATGACAAGATATAATTAAAAAAACTATTTAAATAATAACAAAATATAATCATAATTATGGTATCTGGCATAATTAATAATTATTATGACAGAATTTTTTTTTTATCTTGGGGCCTTTCCTAATGGTAAATCTAATTTAAGTCTATTGGCATTGACCATGAAATGTTTTTTGAACTAAAACAATAAAAAATTAAAAATATTAAATTAATACCAACTTATAATCGAGTAAGTGAATTTCAGTTCATATTTTAAACACTAAGCCAGAAATTTATTATAAGTAATTTCATTTGTTATTTTCGTGACACATCTTCTTAAACTATAAAAAAGCCTGTCTTGTAGCCACCTACTGAGCGGAAAACATCAAAATATAATCTAATTATCCCGACAAGGGACAAAAAGACAAATCATGGTTTTACCTAAAACACCTTATTTCGTCCCAAATTAGTCCCTTGCATTAGGAAGCTTTCACACCAGCTACATCACTCTTGGCCCACATTTATCGTGAAATGGGGACAAAACCCTTAGTGAACCTTCCTAGAATTCCCTCTGATAGCGTGCAATTAGGACGAAGTAAATGTTTTTATCTTGTCTTTATCGTAACGGACTATCTTTTAATTTTATTAATAGGGTTAGTTTGAATGCTTTTTGTTGAAACTGTCTATTTAATGGTAAAATTCATTTGAACATTTTTATTTAGTAAAAAGAATTAAATCTATATCAAATCGAATTTGACAGTTACATAACTGTATTTCCTAACCTTTCAAAATTAAAATTCTCTTTAATTGAAATGTTTTAAGATTATCTTCATTCACACATATTTAGGATTATGTAGCCAGTTTGGAACTCTATATTCTCTCTATAAAAAGTTTCGATGAATTTTTTTTCGTTAACCCCATCGAGTGGAGTGAATATGAACATGTTTTTAAAATTATAGCTAAATTTGTCATATAATGGAAAAAAACTAGCCTCAAAAGGTGCTTACAATTTATCCCGTTCGTTTAATTTTGGGTAGACTTTAACAATTTTTAAAAAATTCGACATAAAATTGGCATAATGTGCATTTTCTATTGACAGGGCCATTATTATTATCATTGTATAATTGTTCTATTTCCTTACAAAATTGATTTCGGGATCAAAATCATCTTCCGACAACTCCTAAGCTAAGCATATCTTGTAGAGTTGATACTTCGTCTTTTTCTATATTTTATGCACCCTGAAATGTGCTACATTAAAAGATGTTTCCATGAGTGTAGATCGAAAATTATCTTGAGCTGTCAACAGAATAGTAAGCTGATCTATTATTAAGGATCGACCAGATTTCTTGATATCCCGAACATGTCCATATTTCCTGAACTTTGCCTCAACTGGACTTACCATGCTCTGGTTTATAGGTTGCTGATCAAAGTGAATTGCATCGAATAACTCAACCAACTCTATTTGTGTGTGCGTTCTACTTCTAAAACCAATCGTGCATAATATTTAGATTCTTTAGCTTCTCGTCAATTTTATTATTTTCCCAAAAGTAGCAATAAAGCTAAGTAAACTTTCGAACACATCTGTTGATGTGATGATAAACATTTATTTAACTAACTTTTTGTGACATTGGAAATAAAAAACTTTGTAAGGAAATGTAATATTAAAGTTATTACAGTGAGTAGATCTGTTAATTAAAGAAATTTTTCATGACAATTTTCTTATGTAACAAACATCGATATGTACCTTGTCGTATATAAAAAAAATACTTTTTTTGAAATAAAAAATTAGGTTCACTATTGAAAAAAATATCGTTGAAAACTTTAAAAGTAAAATTCGACAGGTTCGAGCATTTTTCCTAAACAGTACATATTTATATAATCGACAACGTTCTCCGACGTATTCTGATCTCCAATCTTCATGTATCCTATTAACAGATCATCCTCAAATTATTTTTCCCTTATGTCTTTGTTTATGCCCCCCCTTCAACTCTTTCGTAATCTCTTTTTCCTGGATTACCAATCCATGTATACGTGTCTAAACCAGACATACTGGTTTTTGTATCGTCTATAATAGAGTGTGTGACCACCATCACTTCTCTAATTTTATTGTTGGTCATGCTTGGATTATACTCTCATCAGACTTGTTCCATCTTGTAGTGTGCCTAGGTATTTGTATGTACTCTGTTGTAAGTTTGATAACGTCCATATCTTCTATTATAAGATCTTGGTTTGGTCCTCTTACTACCGTGTGTTTTTCGCACTTTTTTCCAGTTTTCGGTCCATTAAATTCAGATCTTCATAGTCATACCGAGTAATTATATTAAAAAAGTTTGAATATTTTGCAACTTTAATTGGTACAGTTCATATTTGCGCAAAGAACAAATAAACCTTTCATAATACTTTTGTTAAGAATTTTTTTAATCTAAGACATATCTAAATGTTTCAGATTAAGTTAATATAATTATATACTGTTTTAGTTGATAGTCCAGAATAAAAAATTACTTTTAACTATGTATCGTCTGTAAATGCAGCATGAAATTTATTTACACGCTCTATAGTTCCTAGGAATAAAATTTCTTTGTGTCTTTTTCTTTCACGACATACACAAATATAAAATTTTATTAATAATTTATATCTTTCAAGTAAGGTGACATCAGCACTACAATTTTCTTTCAATTACAGTTCTGTAAATATATATATTTGAAATTATTGCTATATGGGGAAAATTATGTGTTTTAAAAACATCATGTCAAATAATATAAACACTCAAGCAGTTTGTATCAATATATTATAGAGGCATTGCTACTGTCAGTGTGTTTGAGTATAAACATCATAAATAATTACTATATAGTTGTGTTCATTATGGAGTTAAAAATTAACATTAAAACTGGGTTAACAAATTATCAACGGACAATGTTGAATTATTTAATTATTAACAATTTTTAAAGAAAAATTATCGGTAAAATTAAATCAATTCTTTATAAAAAGAATTTCATTGTCCTGTTTGTCTGTCTATCGCATTTCTAGATATTTATTTACCGCCTAGAAGTCCGAAATTCGTTAGGGGCATTCTTGGGAGTCAAGACTTTAGTATATTTGATGTCAATGAAAATTGGCATTGGAGAATTTCCAGGAAGCATATTTTAAATATATAGTATTATTTTGATAACTAAGAATGAGGGAACAAATTTGGCAAATTATATGTTAAATTTTGGTACTTGACAGTTTTTGAATTAAGAAAATATTTTGCGCACAGTTTCACAAATTTACTTTGTTATCTGTAGATCTTTCCGTTACTTTGACACATTTGCTTCTTTGGATTGCCAATATTCTAAATATTCATTTAAAATTAATATAAAAAATGATCAATATCCTGTCATAACTTTTTGATAAGGGTAAAAGTCTGATCCCCGTATAAGGTTAAAAAAGAAAACAATGATTTACCGAGTTTCGTCAAAGTTTACGGTGAATACGGCGAATTTTGTTTTTCTCATGAAATATTAAAATAACCGAATGCCAGATTCTCTCATACCTTTAAAAGAGCCATAAATACTTAGGTTGGTCAGATTTATAGGCGTAGATGTAAATTTTTTATATCCGGGGAAATTATTGGAAAGATGTAAAATCTTATTTGCTTGTCACAAGTAAAATACGTCTAGCTTGCTTCCAGTCATTCGAGAAAAAATTACAGTATTCTTTATAAACTGTTCTTAGCAACTGGCAACTAGTTAGTTTCACTTTTTTTGAGAACTTTACTTCTAAATTCTTAAATACTTATGCTAGGTTTATATAAAAACAAATACTTGATAAGTATTTTAAAACTTTCCTTAAACGTAAATTACTTTAAATTTATTTTATTTCAATAATTATTAACAAAAAAAAACTTAAAATTAACAATAAACTTAATATTTAGATTAAAAAGATTAATTAAAATGTAATATTTGGAAGTGCTACAAATCCAAGTAAATCTTTTAGATTTTCGCAAAATTCCTCTATCCATGTTTGTCAAATTTAATCACCTTTAATATCTGTAATTATGACAAAGGGATAAAGGGACTTCGGTTTGAAATTAATTAAGTTGAAAGAACATATTTTCAGCTTGTTGTGAATAAATCAGAACCGTTGAAATAATAGTGGAAGACATTTTTAGAAATAAATGTGAAATGTATGTTTATAGCATTCTTTTTAAACTAGTCCGACTTCAAAAAATTGCAGTAAAAAGTACAAAAATAATAAAAAATGTTGAATATTTTAAAATTAATTGAAAAATTGTAGATTTAGCATTTTTTTCAAGTTGGAGTTTGTATTGTTTATCTAGCTTTTGATCTATGTTTTATTTATTTTTGTCTAAGTTAAGAACGAAATTTGCCAGTATTTCCTATTACCCTTAAATTTGTCGCTGACTTCGAAATAGTGCTTTGTAGATAAAAAAATATAGAATTATTAAATAAATTGAAATAGAAAACACTTTATAATTTTTTTCTTATTTTTTAGTACAATGTTTTGAAATCGATGTATAGTTTCGAAAAGAAAATAACTAGCATTCTTTTTATTTTCATTTAATTTAGTAATAATATTACATACATGCAAGAAAAAGACTTAAAAGAAAAAAGAATGAGAAAAGATAAGGTAAAATAAAGGAACATATATTTCCGTTTTTCAGCTTTTCATCTCTTGGGAACAAATCTACAATAATTAAATATTTGAACTTTATCTTTTTGTGAATAGTCCCTAAAACATGTTGAAAATCGAATCAAATCATCTCACTCCTATTAAAAATTATATGCGAATGACTTCGATCAAAAAGTTCGCTAACAAGCAATTATTTTTAGTTTTCAACCTACTTGCTGAACTTATGTAGAACTCCTTAGAACACGACTTCATCTTATCTAAATCTTATCAAAAGTTATGCATGCACATTAAAAAAATAATATAAACCCAAGACATTTTTACAGAGTAGCCCACCACACGCTTGATAAACTGAAAGTGATAAACAATTTTTAAAATATTTTTATTAAGAAATATGTAGGTGTATTGGAACCACATTTCAAAATTATTGTGAAGTTTACAGAGGGGCTCAAAAAAAGTTTTACTTCAAAGTTGCGAAGTGCCAAAAAATCATAAATTAAATTATTTTTCTCTCCCTCACACCAAAGTTTTCAAAATTTAAATGGAATGCCCTATATATTCTTACATATTTTGATATCACAAGCTATTAGAGAAAGAGGTGTTACTCATCGAAAACCTTCTAGTTCTTTCTAGGCGTGTGCCAATTCTATAGGACCCGCAGTCTATACAAAGTATTTTTAATTATTCTTATGTCTACGAATTTAAGTAACAAGAACTGTCAGCTCAGTCAATGCTTACTTTTCAAAAATCAATTGCAAAAAATTTATGTCTAAAATTGAAAATGTTCAGTTATCAAAAAACTCAAAAAAAAATAGGTAAAGAGACCTGTAATACAATTTTAAAGACTACTGAAATAAAAATATCAATTTAATATTAAATACAGGGTGTTTTATTTAGAATAGGAAAGTTATTTGGCTCTAATGATAATAAAAATCAAATGTAAGTTTTTATCAACGATGTATAATTTTTTGAGGTAATTTCTATTTTACATTAAGTTGTAATGACTTTGACTAACAAACCAATCCAATTTAAAACAGCTAGCAAGGCAAGCCCGTCTCTTAAATTTGTATCTACTATTTCAAGAATAGTTAAATATCTCAAAACGGCTTGTCTTCGGTATATGAAATATAAAAATAGCTCATCTGTATTTATTCCGCGCTATCAAAATATGCAATAATATACAGGACATTCCATTTAAATTTTGACAACTTTCATATGAAACTTTTCTTTGAGCCACTGTGCATATTTCAAAATAATTTTAAAATGTAGTCCCAATACACCTACCCATTCCTTATTAAAAATATTTTTAAAATATTTTATCATTTTCTGTACATAAACCCGCAAAAATGCGGTGTGCTATCCTGTATATTAAATCAAAGCCCCCTTTTTTTGCAGTCAGTTAAAAAGCAAAAATAAATATTGATTTTTATCGTATCTCGAAACATTTTTTGTGAAAATACTATTATAATACTTTCTTGTTTTCTATTAATGAAAAAAAAAATATTTTAGAATAAAAAACTTCTAATTTTATCCAGAATAATATAAATGAATCACGCCTAATAAAACATCAATTTTTTGGAGTCAAGTAAAAATTATAAAAACCTGTGTTGCTACATTAAATTTTTACATTTAACTTATTTTATCCAAAAAGCATTTTAAATTCAAAAAAATTAAAACACGATTGATGCAAAAAAAAGGAATATCTTACCATCTTTTGTTTTAGTAAAAATAATTTGATAATGAAAATAATATAATAACTATTAAATGGTATAAGCCAAAGTATCTTTCAAAAACTAAAAATATGCTCCACTGATACCGACGGTAAACGCAACGAAATCTAAACCTCAACCGGAGATATAATTAGGTTGTTAACAAAACTTTTTTACATAATTAAAATGTGATGTTACATCATTAGACACTCCCATTTTCCATGCAATTTCCAGGTGTATAATTTGATAAGGTAACTCGATTTTCAAATTACGGAGGAAAACGAAGCTAATCATTCATTATCGTGTTTGTTGACTTCACTTTGGGCCTATTTTAATTTTTTAACCTAAGCCTGCTGAGGTGTTATGTCAAAAGCTTTAGTGATTTTTATATATCGCTTTCTTACTAAGAATATAAATATTATTCAAAATCAATAAATATATATTTATCAAATAGTAACGAAAACTTTCTAATAACACTAGTCAACAAATACAAAAAAAAATTGCAACTGTTGTTATAATGGATGGCCCTGGAAGTAAACGCATCCTGATAGCGAATTAAACAACGAAAATCTCCCACCACGTATAGATTTTGAGTTATAGAATGTATCAGTTATTTTTATTTAATACAAACATTTTTATATAATATTTATAAATAAGTCAAAACAATAAAAAAAACAGGATTACAGGATTTGTTTACAAAAATACACATGAAAATACATTTATAGAAAGTCTTTTGTAAATCAGTTTTTGGCAAATGTTGACTTTCGTTGATATTCTTTATCGCTTTCCCTCATAAGAAACCAACAATAATCCCCCATTATTACTAGATCACATCTGCCTTGCTAGCATTGTTCCTTTATTAATATGTCTTGGTGGAACCTTTCTCCTTGCTCGTCACTAAGAACACCCAAATTGTCTGGGAAAAAATTTAAATAGGAGTATAAAAAATGCATTTTAAACGACATGCGACAGCCCATTTTGCAGTAACTTCAAGTAGTTCTACTTTTTTGTTTCCTAAAAACTCCGAACCAATTGTTTTAAAATAAATCAACGCAGCTGATTCAACATCACATAATTTTTGGTCAAACTGTTGATCCCTTAGTATTTTTCTAATTTGTCGTCCAACAAATATTTCTTGCTTAAGCCTAGCATCACTTACTTTAGGAAAAATGTGTTTAAAGTATTTAAACGCATTTCCTTCTTTATCTACTCCTTTAACGAAATTTTGAATCAATCCCAGTTTAATGTATAATGGAAGTTACAGTACTTTTCCGAGATCAACAAGAAAATATTCTTTACGTTAGCTTGACCTGGACTTTGATCTCTCGGAAGCCATTGTTTTACTTGGTAATGGCTCTGTATTGCTCTACTGTCCCAAAGACAAAGAAAACATCAATACTTCGTAAATAGTCCTATGATTTTTAGGTCACCACATATTTGCCACTTAAAAGTATCATGGCTTCTTGCATTTACAATAAGTGACATACTTTCGTATGTTTCTTTCATGTCAACTGCATGTGCAAGAGGAATAAAGCGTCTTTGGTTCCCATTATGGAGCAGAATTCCTTTTAAACTTATTTTAGAAGTGTTTGTGTGTAAGGGCCATTCGTCCTGGTTATGTGCAAATCCATAACACGGATTGGATTAACACAAACACATATTTTATCTACACCATAATCGAATTTATTTAATATATGCGTTGAATTAATGCAGTATACTTATATTATCATAAAATAACTAAGAATCTTTTGGTATATGCACCTAAGCTAGATTAAATGAAGTAGACTATTTAACGTAACTTATAAGATTTAGCAAATGTCGGACTACACAGAACAATTTAATCCAGTTTGTAGTTTCTCATACAATAAATAACAAATAAATGTTTAAGTTATATTAGAGGTATAATTAATGTTAAAGTTATGTTAGAGCTATACTTAGAGCTGTATCTACATCTACAATGAAATTAGGTCCACAATCCTTTAGCGTAAATTATATAAATTAACAAAATTTCTCCAAAGTTTTATTTTCACGACAAAAAGTTTCACGAGCATTAAAAGAGTAACAAGTAGAATCAGAGAGGATTTTTTGTTTCTTAGAATTTGCCCCATTTCGTCAACTTTCATATATATCTTCTATAGCTATATGTTCCTTAAAATAGAAAATTCGCAAATCGTTTACATTTTTATTCCATGGCCCCTTTATAATGACATTTTTTAAATTTAAGATTAATCTATTTAAACTAGAAATTTATAAGTTTATTATGAGCATATATATTATTGGAATACAATCCTTAATACATTCACTAAATCAAAATATCTGAAAATCCTTAGAGATTTTTTTTTTCTATTTTTTTATATTTACCATTTTATTCTATTAAAAATTTTTGAACAAAATCTATTACTAAACTCATATTAGTAAAAATTATTTTATTTTATATTTATAATAAGAAACCAGAAACGGTGCTATTAAATAAGTATAATAATAAAGTTCCAAAAACAACCAAATATAGAAAATAATATAAAAAAGAAAATTCTTACATTTTTCTTTTTCTTTACCTTCTTGCAAAAAAAATTGCAAATAAAAATTATTTGATTGTTTAAATATTCATAACAAATCATAAAAAGGATCAGGAAAGAGTTTTCCGAATATAAATATTCTTTATCCAACAAGATGTGCGTTGTGCGTTTTTATGAGGAAATTACAGAGGTCTACAAGGTTCTGTTGTTGGGCAGCTGGGGTCATTTTCAAAGTAATTAGCTGCATAGAATCCGAATCCGAGGATTTCGGGATATTTATGGTTATGTACTCGAAAATTGGTTTTTTGGATACTTTCGAAGTTCTGTGCAGGATGCACAACATTTTTTGGTCTTTTTTTTCTTGTTACATCATTTAATACTACTCTTCCCAATCAAAATTTCAGCAAGAAATAAAGGAATCTCTCTGCCGTATTTAAATAGTTTGTTATATATGTAATTCTCCTTTCAGGCAGAGAATATGAAAAATATATGTACAAACAGTTTATTTCCTGCAAATATCGCTCTGGTCCTCTCTCCAAACGCGTTTCGATCACCTCATGATCTCGTCAGTGGAGCTGTATCGGACCGAGAGCAACATTAGCAGGAAATAACTGATATATGAACCATAAATTTCAAGGTATGTCGGCAGGATATTACACCTGCCGTCTATCAACTGGCGATATTTTTCAATCTGACATCGAAGTTGGTAGACGGCAGGTGTAATATCCTGCCGACATACCTTGAAATTTATGGTTCATATATCAGTTGTTTCCTGCTAATGTTATTCTCGGTCCGATACAGCTCCACTGACGAGATCATGAGGTGATCGAAAGGCGTATGGAGAGAGGACCAGAGCGATATTTGCAGGAAATAAACTGTTTGTACATATATTTTTCATATTCTCTGCCTCAAAGGAGAATTACATATATAACAAACTACTCTTCCCCTTCAAAATAAAACTATTGTGCGGTCACCTTACGGATATTTTAAGTTATGAAGTATATTCACATTAACTCTTTGACGGCGAGAGGCGTATGATATGCATCTACTTGCCACACATTTACATACGTACTATCTCATTTTATTAAATAAGATTATTTTATATTTAGATATTTTAACTTAAGTAATACTAGTTAAATGCCACAGTGTTTTTAGATTATATGAGTAAGTCATGAGTTATTTATTTCCATAAAAAAGTTGTTTTACAATTCATCATAGAGTACGCAACTATGCATAATGCATTTTTCCCTTTTTTAGAAAAATATTTTCTTATTGCATTAAAACTTATGGAATATGTATAAGCAAGGATGCTTTTAGTTTATATGTTGATAATAAGAGACCGCCTTATTAAATTATTCATAAGCTCTAAAAGCAGCCAGCACCACTTTTTGTTAGAACATGCCGATGTTACGTAGAAGTATTTTATTTAAGTAATAAATAACCGCCCTTAAATATTCAACAAAGTATATTTAAGTAATATATTTTATTTTGTTATGAACTTTCCTATACTGATGACAGAAAATCGATACTTTACGTAATAAGGTTATTCACTTTTTGTATTAAATTTCACGATAAGCTATTGCGACCGTTTCGCTTTAATGTTCTACTTATGTCTGATTAAAAGAACACCAATAAAAACATTATTCCATACGTTCATGGAAAAAATTACTAAATATTTTCCTGAAAATAATTTTAAAATAGCTCCGTAAAGTTATATATTTGCTGATGTTTTTCATCTAATAAGCAGGTATTGTGATAAAAATTAGTGATAGCGATTTGCGTTTCCATTTTGCTATATTTAAGACAAAAATATGATACAATTAAACACTGTTCTGATGCTGAAAAGATACAAATTATAGCTTTGAATAATTAAAGACATGAACAAAAAGACATCGTACGTCAGGAGAAGTCTACTAACAGTATGGATATAATCACCCGATCAAGGGTGCGAAAGGAAACAGCAGCTATTGAGGATCTCTTTTGATACTTACATAATTCTACACGTAATTGCACTGACATCCACACATCCTGAATAAGAGCTACTAGACCTGTAGCAAATTGATGTCAGTTCAAATACAATCAGATGAAAATTTAAAAAAAAAAAACATATTTGAGGACAAGACAGTTTGCCAAAACCTATTCCCAAATCACAAACTCATCGATTAGAATTTATTCTGTTCACGCATAAGATGAAAATTCAATTATAGAAACAACAAGCGTACAACAAATAACTTGTGACATTTTTCAAGTCGGCGATAAATTTAAAAGATAAAGAAAATCCCGACAAACTCCACTCTCACGAATTACAAATAATTGTACACAGATCGAAAGCTGTGTAAACAATACAATCATGATATAGAAATGAACCTATAATTAATTTAAAAATATACCCTTTAACTACTACATAGTAAAGAAAGTAAAAATAAACTTCTATCACCCTACCTCCAATAGTATTTCTACAAGCACTTACTATAATTTGACTCAGAAAAGTTCTTTTTGACGCCGACCTAGGGTTGGATTCTACGTAGCAAATGACCCCCCAGCTACCAATCAACAATCATGACTGAACTTTTTCTAGACCTATGTAATTTAAGTTTTCTTTTTACTGTCAAGCTAGTTCAAGTACATTGCACTATAGTGAATGCGTTAGAAATAAATAATTATTTGAATCATCTGTTCACATTTCCCTAATCTCCAGTTGTCGTTTTAATTATCTTAGTAAAAAAATTAGCTTAGAAAATCTGTGCTTATAACATAAAGTTTTTTCTTCTCTGGTATGATCCAAATATTTTTAATAATAATAAAATTTTGGAATGATAATCCATTTATCAGTAGATAAAACACTCCAATTAGAAAACCCAACTAGTAAATGGTATACAAACTTAGGCCTATTTTTAGTGAAATATTAGTATAATATTAAATTAGTTTAAAGAGTAAAATATGTACCAATTTCACTTTTAAAACTATATAAAATTTCAAATTAATATCATCGATTCTAGCGGGAGATTCGACTGACTAACACATGAATTATAAATTCAATAAATTTAACGTAGGTTAACTTTATAACAACTACAGATCTCACAGCTGTATAATTTTACTGGAACCAAATTTATTCCTGTTTAAGAAATGATAAAAGCTGATTTTAGCTATTAACTTATTAATAAAATTACTGTAGGTCAGATTATGCATATAGCTTTAGGTAATAAATTATATTTAGACCGGAATAACGACGAAAATTTACGAGAACGCAATTTGTAGGTAGTAATTAACATCAAGAGTCACAGTTTATCATTGCAGCCGAAACAGCGGGTTGTAATTAATCCCGTCTTTTATTAACCCAAGCTTCGCTTCAAGGCAAAAAAAACTAAAGAATAAAATTTGCTGCTTAAAATGTCGTAGTAAGACTGTACTGTCTTTTGTCTCTTAACCACTAAGAGATAAAATTTATTACTTGCTTATGCCGTTTTCAAGTTGTTCCTGTGTAGAAAAAAATTAAATAATTTTTATGTTTTATTTATTACGCCAATTTTGTTTCGCCATTCTCAAGCGTAATATCATTTGTGTCTGATCTTAACATGTTTAAGTGGAGCTTGGTTAGTTATGTTTATGTCAAAAAGTAACAATAAATTACATTTTATCTGCCTCATGAACATCTAGCAAATTTACACGTAAAAACTCCCAGCTCCCAGAAGGTTAGGGCATTAAAGGGTCTGAATGCATTTCACTCTGTTTTTCTTCTTACTAATATCGAACTAGAAAATTACATTCACTTATCAATTAACTTTTACTCTGTCCAGAAATTAAATTAATAAAAGATGGAAATACTGTAATAGGTATTACAAATTTTCCTAAGATGCAAGCGTATTAAAATGTTCTCCATTAAAATCGTTTAAGCACAAGACTAAGACTAATTTCAGTATAAAAACAAAGTTTTATAATCGTTAGGTTTTTCAAATAATTTAGCGACGAAATAGCTATGGCCATTAAAACTGTACTAAATTATTTATTAATAAAAAAAAGCGTAAGAAAGGTTGCCCAGGTAGCTTTTAAAGCATATAAATAATTTATTTCAACCATCCTATCAAAAAGATTAATGTTAAAAGCAAATTTAAAATTTGCATAATTTATGAAAAATATAAAACCTTAATACAAGTTACCGAATATCTAAAAGTCGATAAATATTTGATAAGCTTGTCTTTTTTTTACAATAAGTACCTTTGGCTAACTAATTTACAGCTAAATCGTTCTCCCTCTTACGTAACAATAAAAATATATTTATAGTTATTTTCAATTTATTTCCTTTTATTTACGTTATTGATTATATATTTCCTTTACAGTATATGGCAACACAGATATTCTGTTTTGTTGTTCTCCTTGCTGGATCCGCTGTTCTTCTCGATAACAGTGCTCGGGAATCCAGCTTCCAGCCAAGAGTGCGTGAAAGTATGCGACTACTTATAATGAATCAACAGAACGAGGATTCTAAAAATACCCTTGCTATGATTCAGGAAGGTGTAAGTAAAAAGTTTTTATTCACTATATTTTTTTAAAAACTGTCGGACGGACACAAAATATTGATTTTTTATTTTAATGTAAATTTGTTCATAAATATACAGGGTGATTCTCCGGAAATTTGTCGATAGATTGTGGGAAAACCATAATTAGGAAGAATCTGAACATTTGAAAGTGTACCAACGTGCAATGGGGAACAGCCGGCTAAAATATTTTCAAGATGGCAGCACTTCCCGTTGTACCGAAAGTAGATGTTAACTTGCTTATTTTAAATAGAATACCAAATATATTATTGCATTTTTGATTTCTACCTAAAATTCTAGACATATTTCATATATAATATTCTATACTTAAGTCTCACCGTTTTGGACATATTTAAATTGTTTTGTTAAAAATGACGCTTGCAGACGAATACTTAACTATAAATTTTTCCAACAAGAAAGTCTATATTATTTAATTTGAATTAGTTTTCTTCTAGACAAAGATCGACTTTAGTAGTTTTTTTATGCTATTTTGAAAATTATTAGTACAGAGTGGTCAAAAAGAAAAATAAAAATTATATTTAAAAAATCGTCAAAAGGAATTTTTTTTAAATAGAAAGCACCTATTTTTATAATTTATTCATATTGAGCATAAGGGTAACTTTGTATAAGGTTGTTTATTCCAGAAATTTGTAGTTTTCAAAATATTAGCTATTCAACATTTTTCTATTGTAAAAATGCTATACGGCTTTCAAGTTTTGTTATAAGTTAGCAATGAAGGCGAGGCGAGCCGAAAATAAAACAATGGAACCCTGCAGAATTGTCACTATTTCTTGCCATTTGATGATTCATTAATAATAATTATCCGGGGCGATTAAATTACACTCACAAAGATTATTTAAGCTTATTGATTATTTATGGAGAATGTGATAGATTTATTTCAAGAACATGCACTACATTTGCGATCCGATATCCTCTGAAATAGAAACCTACACCACCAACTGTTAAAAGGATTATAAAAAAATTCAAGAACTTTGGATCCATAAAAGCAAAAATAAATAGAAATAAACCAGTTGTTAGTAATGAAAATATTGAAAATACAATTTTAGGAAATTTTGCCGCACATCCGACCATATCTACAAGGCAAGTAGCATTAGGGTCTGGATTATCTCAAACATCAGTTTTAAGGATTTTATGGAAACACAATTTTCATCTCTATCTATATTCTATAGTAAAACATTTAAAAGGCACTGATTTTTAACGAAGAGTAGAGTTCTGTCAATTTATTTTACTTCGGACACAAGAAAATGCTGGTTTCTTCGATAATATTATTTGGTCGAACGAACTCAAATTCACAAAAAAAGGATTTATTTAATCGAGACAATTCCCACTATTGGAGCGACTCAAATGTACATCCATTTAGAGAATTAAATTTTTAAGAGTCTTGGCAGTTTTTGGTGTGTATTTGTGTGTAATGTGTGTAATGCCGGCGTCGTCGCCATAGAATTCTACCAAGATAATCGGAATGGTAAATTAGCGATTTTTGAAGACTTCTAGATACAAAATACGTTTATTAACTTATAGGTGAGCCTTATTTTGACATTATGAAAAATTTGGAATTGAACTATTTAGATAATTTGCCGCTGGCTGATCATAGAAATCAATTTTACCAGCATGATGGAGCGCCTCCACATAATAGTCATTTAGTTAACAATCATCTGCAAAACTTGTTTTATGATCATAGCCAAGAATGGGCCACATCTTTGGCCACCTCGCTCCTCCGACCTAACAGTATTTGATATTTTTATTTGGGAGACAAGCAAAAATAAAGTATACAACACCGCATTAACCACTATGGAAGATTGCATGCAGCGTGTCATAATAGCATTTGAAAAACTTAATCCTCAGTCAGTGAAAAGAGCCACCCATGAAGAGTTCCTGCTTAGGTGCGAAAAATGTTTGGAAGTTCAAGGGTGTCAATTTGTACATTCACTCAAATAATTTTTGTAACTTTATTTTATTAACAACTGGTTTATTTCTATTTCTTTTAGCTTTTATAGATCCAAAGTTTTTGAAGTTGGTAGTGTTGGTTTCTGTTTCTTCGGATATCGGATCGCGAATGTATCGCATGTTCTTGAAGTAACTCTATCACATTCTCCATAAATAATAAATAAGTTTAAATAATCTTCATACGTGTAATTTAATCGCCCCGGCATGATAATTATTAATGAATGATGGATTTTTTTATTAATAATTTTCCGCTGTCCTTATCGCACATTAGTCTGTAATAAAATGCATGACGTAATGCGATTTATGTACTTTTTCCAAATGGACGATTTACAAGTGGCAAATTATTAATATAAAATTATTTCTTCTTCACTCCGCGAGACCTTTGACCTAACTTTGCCAAATCAAGTTTAGAACATTTGCAATACACATAGCAAATAATTAATGAGGTCACATTCTAAACATTATTTAGCCAAGCCAGTTTATATTGTAGCCATGCAAATGAGCATTAGGCAATGTTTCCCAGCGAATTTAGTTAAAGCAAACAACTCCTTTGGTATATTAGGATTTCTCAGTTACCTCGTTTAAGAGCAGAGAATAAATATTGATTTGCATAAAATGTTGTGATAGGAAACATTTTGACACCGCGTAGATAAAATAAAGTATAATGACTTAATTTTTTACTGTATTATTAGCTTAGTCGATTGAAAAATATTTAGATATTATTCAGGCTTTCGGTTCTTTCTAATTAGTAGTCTTATTTGTTAGCTGAGTGTTTATTTAGGACTGAACAACTAAAAAATATGCATGGTTCACCTTTTCATGTATTAATTTATTATGCAGATTGCCTGCTGTGGAGCTGACGGACCAGAAGATTACCTAAATTTACAACAGCCTCTACCTACTGAATGCAGAGATACTGTAACTGGTAACCCATTTTTCCACGGATGTGTTGATGAACTCACTTGGTTCTTTGAAGCCAAGTGTGCATGGATAGCTGGGCTGGCAATGTTGGTCGCTTTTATTAACGTAAGTTTGGTTTAGTGTGAACAAATACTAAATGGAATCTAATTAAAAATATGTCCTGTAATCGTGTATTCGTGTATGAACTGAACATAAGTGACATGTAAATATGTACTATTCTAGAATAATTTACAAAAAAGCTCCAATAATGTAATATTTAATAAGGAACCGTATTAAATATTTTTAAAACGACTTAAGCTTTAGCGAAAACTTATAAACTTTAGGTGCTTGTATGGAAGTTTGAAAATACTTTAGGAAGATACTAATTTCCCGAAACAGCAATTAATTACTACTACCTACTGACTAAGCATACGTCTTATTTCTGTTTATGTCCCATTCACAGAGTTTGTAGGATAGCATAAATGTCTGCTGGAAAGACTGTTGTATGTTATGCGAGAGAATAAAGCTCTGTATGACTTCCATGTCCCTACCGACACTCTAGCTCCAGCTCTTTTATGCAGTCGAGATTCATTTGTAAACTGTTACACTATAAATTTTAATTTCAGCATATAATTAAGTCCAAGGGTAAAATTAAACAATAACAAGTTAAACAACGACATGTTCAAAAAATATTGTAATTATAGAATCCCTGTTACGTGCAAAAGTATTATAATACAAACATGAACTTACATTTATTTTTAAAAAATTATCACCAAGACTGGTGGTTTCTGATAATTCCTGATTTATTGGGTGCAGCGGTAGTGATGAGAATCATAAAATGATTGATTTCTGCCGGAGAAGGACTCAGCATTTTCACGTTTTAGCCTCAAAATCCGCATCACCAATCCAGCCAAACATACAGTAAAGTAGGAAGCTTCGCTTTATTATAATGCCCTTTTTCTTTCTAACCGGTATCCACAATTGCAAGTAGTAAAATTATTCGAGAGCAAAACCATTTTACAGCTGACAGATTTATATTTATAGCAAGGCTAATTGTTGAAATTTTTCATTTTAGGCATTCTAAAATTGCGGTAATTAAAATAGCAAATTATTTTACAGCATGCAAATTACTGCATTTTTCGCTATCTGAAAACGTTGGTGTTTGTATATGTTAGTATGGATTTTATAATGTTATATTTGAATCATTTACCAAGCAAACTTTTCTAATTTGGCAAAGCTTTAAACTTCAGAAATGCATCAGATTGACGTTTGTAGTCGCATAAGAATATATTGACTGTAAAAACCGCTTTAAAAAAATATGAAACATAGAAATGAGAATGACAACCCACTTTCAAAATTGTTACGAAATATGGTTCTTTCTAGGTTTAATGGCAAAAAATAAAAATATTGCTTTATTTAAAACAAAAATATACACATGATTTTTTTAATTATTTTTTTTATTATTATTAATTAATGTAACTTAACCGTATCTGCTAATATATCATGTTTTATGTCTTTCATTCTACTGCCTTTAAATCAAGTCATTATATTTATTACCTTCTCGTTTTTAAATGAACAATTTTCAGTTAGAAATAAAAGAATCAAGCTGAGTTTCTTAATTTGTTAAAATATTAATCTTCATAAATTTCTATTTATATTTGTAAAATTAAAATTATATCCCCTTCGGGGATTTTGGAAATGATTTGGAAATTCGAGGCAGTTAATTTAATTTCAAAAGAGTTAATAATGAGAAAGGTAATCGATGATTTATTTTTTTAGCCCAACCTTAAAAATTGAGGCTATTTATGAATTACAATTTAATTAAAATATTGTAAAAGTTTTTGTGGTTCTGACACTATATTTCCCTCATTCATTTATCTTTGTTCATATCACTCTGGATAAGTAGACAAATAGTTTTAGCCCCCTTCAGAAAGAAATTGTAGCTACGCCAATTTCAAATACTCAATAATTTTTAAACGATTTTATTGAATTTCTCTGTTGTCTATGGCCTGTGTGTAGCCTGTAAGCTGTCGACTGCCCACCAAATCTTCTAATCAAATTTTAACTCACTTCCGATTGTCCTATCATGCTGGAATTTGGTACACATATATAAACCCGATGATAATGCAATATTATGATCTTCAAACTGAAATATATATTGAAGGTCATTTCAAAATCAACTTCACTTCCGATGAAGATAAAATTTAGTAATCACATAAATTCTATAAAAATATAACAATGTGACCTTGAAACTGACCTTGAACGTATATTTTTAAGGTCAGTTTTAAGATCAATTCCATTTCTGTTTGTCCAATTAAGCTGACATTTGGCGCACATTTATAAATCCGATAACAATGCAATATTTTGGCCTTAAAACTGACCTTGTTGGAAATTCATTCCTTATAAAAAGTATTGTTTTTAATTAATCGATTTTATTTAGTTTCGCTACTGGCTGTGGCCTATGATTTGTGGGCTGTCGACTTTCCAATAATTCTTTTAATCGAATTTTAATTTGCCTCTAATTATTTGATCAAGCTAAAATCTGGTATACATATATAAACCAAATGACGATGCAATATTATGACTTGAAATTGAGCTTGAACACATATTTCAAGGTCATTTGAAGGTTAATAGCCCTTGTCTAACAAAAAAAAAATGACTCAAAAGGGCTTAAATCAAATGGTTTAATGACAGGAGACAAAAACTCCACAAAAAAAGGAGTTAACATTTATGATCAACTTTTTTTTCCTAATAAAAACCTTTATTTTTTTATTAAACGATATCATTTAGTTGCACCACTGCATATGGTCTGTCAACTGACCATCAAATTGAAAACTAAAAAGTAAAAATAAAATAAATATTAAAAAAAAACGATTTTATTTTCACGAAAGTACGCAAAATGGCCTAACTTTCCATATAAAAATATAGTAAAAAAACATGCAAAAAATTTTGATGTACGTACCATAGATTCATATTTTAGATTAGTAGTTGGATAATTTATTTTTGTTATTAAATCGTGGGTGCTCTAAATGGTTAAAAAGTGATTAATGTACATATTTCTGACTTGAAGAAACTCTCAAATTAAAATACAGTTTGCAATTCACAGTACAATTTGAGCCATAGAAAAAAAAATTGATCAAACTCACTATTTTTCGTATACTTTTTTAACATATTTTTACATTAAAAGTTATTTTCTTACAAAAAGAATTTATCTATTTTACTACGAATATAGACACATTTAGGTAACCACACTCGAGCGGCCACTGTTAATCCCCCTTTAATTGGTTAAGCATGGGTCATATGTATTATTTTTTTTAAATATTTCATTTCATTATATCCTAAACACTATTTGCGTATTATATTTAATACTCTAGAGAATAGCTGAGTGAATAAATGCCAAAATAGTGAAGCTATACATTTAATTAACTTGGAAACAATAAAATAAAATTTGGAAGTTATCAAGCCCTCTGGATAACGAAGTTTCTGTTCATGTTCAGTAAGAATATATGGGGTTCTGAAACGAACACTGAGTTGTTTCCAGTAAAGGATGTTATGTAATGCTTGCTCGACTTTGTGGGACACTATCACTTCTAGAAAAAATGGCTTACCTTTCTTTGTCATATCCTCCATGACATTAATTTCATATATGCATTATTTCGGCTTTAATGAAATCTGTTTTTCATTTTTGATCATCACAGATATATATTTTTTTTATCGTTTAAAAGCAGAATACAGTGATACCAAGATCTTTGAAAATTACTTCATAGTATAACAGAGATGTAGAAAATGTTTCTCAAGAGAATCATTGTTTGTATTTTCACAATGTTTTCTCGAAAGATTGCTTGATTTATGTTCCAGCATTATCAAAACAAAAATTAGACGTTTTAACTTATTTTAAGAAAAGCACTTTTTTATTTTGAGATCAATTCGTACTAAAAATTATCTTTGTCTTTTTTATAATGTTTAAATAAATTCCAAACTTTTTCGTTCATTATATTGCACGATAATGACTTTAAGAGAAAGTTAAAAAAGAATAAAGTTAGGTCTACAGTTTAACAGAATAACAAACTTTATTAAACTTTTTATGTGTATTTGTTAAATTTAAATTATTTCAATTTCGCAGACTTCCGAAATTAGTTAACATTTCGAGGTGACTAATTGAATTTGGGGGAAGTTATTAATAATTTGAACTCTGAATTTATAAAACTCCTACTTGGATAACATCTTTGTATAATTAATAAGTCATTCTGTACTTTTTAGAAACTTTTTAATTTAATTTTCAGGTTTATTAATATTTAAATCCAGAGAAATTATTTTTTTATCCATTATGAATCTTAATCAATTTGTATGGAAAAAAAACCGTAATTAAAATATGGTTTTGGTGATGTGGTGATCAAGTAATTTACTTCACGTTATCGAGATTCTAAGGCTTCCCGATATGTTATGTTTAGGACAACCATAGTTCTGGATTTAATGTTTGTACTGTATTTTTTTCACGACTTTTTTTATACAGGGTCATGCCAATTGATCGGCAATCCGAGAATGATAAATTATAGCTAAATCAGAAGTAAATAAGTTATACAGGTATTCTTAAAAGAAGTTTGTGACCCACAGTGACAACTATTTAACTAAGATTAATTGGAATTTGGATCATGAAACGTAGAAAAACAAGTTTTTCCTTTGCCAAATGTTTCGATTTCTTTAAAACGTTTTAAGCTATACAATACATAATACAAATATATAAATTTGTAGTAGTAAAAAATATATATTAGAAAAAAACTACTTGTCATAAAACAAGGAGGAAATCAAAAATTAGCAGTCTTACAATTTACTGGGAAAGCAGTTTTCCTGAATAAAAATTAAAATCAAATACAAAAACATAGATACAAATTTATCCACAACAATATTCATTAGACGATAACCCACATGAAATAAAACGACCACCTCATCGGTACGAAGAAACGGTGTTTGATATTGTTGATTTAATTAGATGTTGATACCATATTCTAGTTATTTTATTCTATTATCTCTATCTGATAATATGTGTTTTAAAAAAGGACGAATCTTTACACTTATTATTCAATAGTTGAAATTAAATTATATAGAGAAAAGAGAAAAAAAGAATTAAAACCATATCTATATTCAATGTACAATATGCAATAAGAACAACACAATAAAAAAAAGACAGAAACAGAAAAAAGAAATCCAAAAAGAACTTCTTGCAATATGAAATTGCATAAGTTTTAAGAATAAATATATCAAATTGTAAAGAAAAGGGAAAAGTGTGTGCAGAGAACAAAAACTTTCTGGTCTGCGGGTAGTCTTTTGTATTATCAAAATCAAAAGTGTATCCTTTTTCATGGCTACGAATTACTGAAGCTGTAGGGTTTATGACATTTTTCTTCTAAGAGTCCCTTTTGTATTCAGATAAACGTGTTTTAATATAAGGACCAGTTTGGGCTATGTAAGACTTGTTACATGATTTACATGGAATTCTATAGGCTACCCCCAAAAGTAGGTCTTTGGGAGTTTTTGTCTTTTGTGCAATAAAAAAGTATTTTTGTGTTGTGTTTTAATTTCTAAAAGCTCTCTTATGTTTTAAATTCTCTTACCAAACTCTCGGACAACATATGGAACCTTACAGTATTTTTAAATTGGTTATTATATTTATTAATTCATTTAATAATTAGGGAATCTTGCTAAGAAAGTTGCCTTATCAATCAACCAAGAAAGTACCATTCATATTAATTCCTCTAATATCCAAGCAGGAAATATTACTATTTGTCTAGGTTTCAAGAGTAAATTTTAACCTCTCGTGATAGAAATTAAAGATTCGAAGAATCTCACCCTCCTTGTTTTTTGGAAATGGCAGTTAAAATGTCATTTACATACAATTTAAAGAAGGGCACGGAGAATTCCAGGGGGCTAAGGCAATATTCCTGTAACTCGAGCATTGTCATATTAGCACACATAGGTGACATACAATTTAATTTTAAGAATAGAACAAATAATAGTGAAATATTTCGTAATTTCAAGATGTCAAGACCATGTTGAAGTGATTATTACAAAATATGACAAAGGTACCTCCACACTTTCACTATCAAGAATTAGCTCCATTAATAACAGTTTAAATATGCCTAACGACACTAACTCCTACACAATGTTAACCTAAGATCCAATTCACATGAGAATACAAAGTGCCGATGCCAAAGAGAGAGAGAGAGAGAGAGAGAGAGAGAGAGATCGTAGACGCCATACAGTGCGCTTTGAAAATGGTGAATGAGATTTCACCGAAACGTCAGCTGCCTTACAGTCCTGAGAGGGACTCAGCACATACACGGGATGCCTCAAAACCTATATATATATATATATATATATATATATATATATATATATATATATATATATATATATATATATATATACATAGGCAGAAATAAAAATTGTTTTCCTATGATTCACGATCTAAATCCCAACTAATCTTGGTTGAATAATTATTATACAGGTATTATTTAATAGTCGTACAAAACCTTATTATTACATGACTCTTATTTAAAACTTTAATAGCACCCGTAAAGGGGGGGTGGGTACTAGTGGTTGAACGAAACTAAAATTTATATCAATATTTTTCTATTAACGTAAAATTCACGTCACTTAATTTACGATCAAGAAACCATGTGAAGCGAACTAAACATTTTATGTAAATAGCAGTATTTTTTGCACATTTTTAGTAATGATTTTCGTCAATGATAACTACAACGTAAATAACTAGAACACGGTAAGTGACATGTCAGCGTTCTTCAAGAATATTAATAGCTATATTGCGTGATCATTAGTGTGCTTATCTGTAGCATGATGAAACATTACTTCTTAAGCTGCCTTTATAAATAGGGGAAAACTTTGTTATAATTAAACTTTGTTTTAATTGACGAGTAAAAGTTTCCACATATTTTGGAATTAAGTTAGCTAATAATAATTATTATAATCAAGGCTTAGTATACACATACAGGGCTTAAACAATACAAATACATCTTATAGATATTCAAAAGATATTTAAATTCGATAATTAGGACGTCTTATTAACATCGATAAAAATGTACTATTTTCAAAACAAAGTTACATAATATCTTGATACTCTTTTAGATGTTAAAACGATAGTTACTCTATAATATGTATTTTAGATTACACTAATATTTAACTTGTCTAAAAAGCCTCATAAAGCAAAAAAACGACCACCACTCGTTTTAACGTCTCATATTGATCGACAACGCGGAATTCAAATAATTACATTTTCAAAAATCCTCACAAAGCTTTTTAGCTAAATAAAAAATGTCAAATGTCAAAACAAAATTTGTGCTCAAGCTATTTAACACACCTCTAAAGGAACCAGAGGCCCGATTCTGTAAGCATATTTTTTGGCATTCCCTTTCCTTATCTCTTTTAGGACAGTGACATATTTATGTGTTACTACCGATTTTTTATATTATGTTCAGAAAGTTGCTGCGGTGATCCGATATTATTTTAGCAAAAATTGGTTCAATAAAATCCAAGATGGTGCAATAATACAGCCTAGAATTTAAATAATTTACTCCGATTTTCTTCGAAATAGTACTCGCCCATAACGAATCTAAAATTAGTTTTAAAAAATTCATTATAACAGATCCAATATGGCGAATTAAAAAATTTTCTTTCGATTTGGTCCAAAATTTATACAAAAAGATTTCGAAGGTGTAAGTTAAGAATTTAAATTCTTTTTAAAAAAAAATCAATAAAGCAGATCAAACATGGCGGATTAGAAATTTAACATTTTTCGATTTTATCTCGTATTTTCAATAGTGATTTTTAGAGTGTTAGATTACGAATTTAAAATTATTTTTAAAATGTTTATTATGGCAGATTTAGTAAGGCGAATCAAAATTTAAGATATCTTGATTTTGTTCAAAATTTGTTGCTGGGTGTTTTTGGGATTGTAAATAACGAATTTAAAATTTGTTTAAAACTCAATATGACAGATTATGTTCAAAATTGACACTAGAGAGTTTTCGAGGGTGTTGATAAGGATTAAATTAAAAGTTTAAAATTATTTTTTTGAAAGTCAATATGGCAGATCCTTGGAAGTTAGATTTTCTAGATGACCAGTTTTGTTTTTCTTATGAATTTGTTTTAAATGTATTTTAAAGATTTAAAACTTGCTTGACGTATTATTACCCTTGTCAGTTTAAAGCCTTTACTGTCAATCTAGACCGGTTTTAAAGGTAAACCATGTTAGTGAATTAGGGGGTAAATTTTTATATAAAATTGAAATTTTTGAACTAATCGCCAAATTATTACTAAATGAAAGTAATCACTACTAAGACGAGATATATACAAGCTAATGTAAGAAAGCCATTACAAATAAAGTATTTCTCCAACCTTTTATATGAATCACATTTTGTCAGGTATTAATTTGACACCGACTTCAAAAATTTCAATTTTACATAAAAATTTATATTGTTATTTTACGCTTTCTAGTGCCTTTTTTTAAAAAGTCGGTTGACTTTTATTATAAAATTTTATTTTAAATAGGTATAATAGGTGGATACCATTTTATCACTGATACACTTTTCTTCGTTTTGCATAGTAGAAATAATTTCCTAGGTTTTAAAATATTAATAGATATTAAACTAGGTCCCTTGTTACTGATCGAACAAATTATATATCCGTGATATACGGCTATAATCAGTAAAATTCAACTATATAATTTATTCCTAATAATGTTACGAACGATATCGCATTATGTATATTTTATAACATTTCACTAATATTTCTAAATATTCTTATAATATTTAAACAAATTGAACACAACATTTATAGTCCAGAAAATTTAAATTATCAAACTTAGAGTACTACTAATTAAGTGTTGGAACACTATTAATATAACGTCATTAAACCAGATAATCAATAATACCAGAATACCAGTAGATGTAGGCCATCAAATATTCTATTGCAAGTGCCTAGTTTGTTTCCTTAAGTAAAAAAAGTAGCACAAAGTTTAAACAATAATTTTAAAATTTCAAATGTCATGGATATGTAATAATATGTCAAAGTTGATAAAAATGTGGTTGTCGGACTTGCACTGTCTTTATTTTTTATTTATTTTTACGACGTTTCGATTAGGTTTTATCTCTAATCGTTATCAAGTATAAACTGAATGTTTTGTCTTACGATTACGAGCTTATATAGGGACTGTGTCTATTGAAACGCAAAGTTTCGCTTCACTGTACACACCTCAATGATTTGATGTTACAAAGTAGTGGTTGCCTAAGATTAGGTATCTCAACACTCGGTTTACTAAAGATCCCATTATGGTTTTTAATGAAAGCTGCTTCTATAAATTTTTTATTTTTCATATTGGGTTCCATATATATTGCTACAGCCTCAGACCACTTTATATGGTGTTGTTTATGCCAGGCGTGTTCTGCAATACCTGATCTCGGCGTTTCTCCTTTCTGTGTATGAGTTTTATGTTCCTTAATTCTAACTTCTAGTGGTCGTTTGGTTTCTCCAATATACATTTCACCACACTAACGTGGAACTTTGTAAACACATTCTATCTTATTAGTAGTTTTTGGTTTTGTTTTTATGAAATGCGCTTTAAGTGTATTTCCTGATTTAAAGGCTTTATTTTATACTATAACTACTGGCAATGCATCTCATTTTCTCCGAAATAAAACCAAAAACCATCGATAAGAAAGAATTTGTTTACAAAGTTTCATGTGAGTGTAGTGAAATGTATATGGGAGTAACCAAACGATCACTAGAAGTTAGAATTAAGGAACATAAAACTCATACACAAAAAGAGGAAACGTCGAGATCAGGTACTGCAGAACAAGTCTGGCATAAACAACACCATATAAAAATGGTCTGAAGCTGCGGCAATATATATGGAACCCAACATGAAAAAAAGAAAATTTATAGAAGCAGGTTACATTAAAACAATAATGGAGCATTCAGTAAACCGAATATTGAAATACCTAATCTTTGGCAACCACTACTTTGTAACATCAAATCATTGAGATGTGTACAGTAAAGCGAAACTTTGCGCTTCAATGGATATCGGCCCTATATAAGCCCGTAGTCTTAAGACAAAACATTCAGTTTATACTTGATAATGAATAGAGATTCAACCTAATCGAAACGTCGTAAAAATAAATAAAAATAAAGACATTGCAAGTCCGATAACCACATTTTAGTCAATCTTCAACATTGTCTACAACCTTCAAACGATGTCAAAGTTCTTGGTATTATTGATTGCCTGTTATGACCTTTCAACTAATACGATTCTAAACTTTACGTGTGCATTATGGAAAAACTGGTAGTTTTTAGTTTTTGTATCTTAGTATTGACTAATATATATGTTAAGCTTAGAAGAATTTTTAACTCAATTTTTATTATTTTTCATACTTTCTTTAAATATCTAAATCGATTATTTTAATTTGTTTCAGGTCATAAATGTCGTATTATCCATAGTACTTATGCAGGCTTTGAGGAAAGAAGAAGAGCAGGCAGAAACGTACCGAAAATGAATTGATAAGGAAGCTTAAAAATCGTTTTCCCCTACATTTTCAAGTTTATTAACATTTTCTTTTGCCGTTTATAGTTGAACAAAAAAACTCAATGTTTTGTATCATTTTGTTTATTAGATTTAAGATAACGGTTAAAAAGTAATAAGTATAAAGAAATAAATAAAAATAGTAGAAAAAATAGCATAAGTTTTGCAAAAATATTTAATTGTACATATTTGCTAATTTATACCCAAAATATATTTGCACCATGTTAATTTGTTAGATTACATACCATCTTGAAGTATGAATTTCCAAAGTTTCAAAATTAACTCCACATCCCATGACAAAAATTTTATTAATATAGATCCACATGTCATTTTTACTATTTAAAAAAGGCACTATCATGTATCATTACTAAACGGAGTAGATTTTCCAAACAAATTCAAGAATATTCTATCAATAATAGAAAGCAATAAAATATTTGGGGGGACTTAACATGTTATTATCTTGCAATGTAGATTTACATGGTCTTGGTTCGGTGGGACAGGGTCTCATTATGTTTTAATTACTTTATATTTTTTAATTCACAAAGTATTAAGGAGTTAATTTTTATATAACCTCAGAAATTTAGCGGAATGTATAAGAATTTATATAAAAATAAGCTTATATTACAGATTTCTGGTAAGTCATCCTTAAATTTTCTAGTTCATTGAAAAAAAACATTTCTAATAAATAATAAAGAAAAAAATTTTGATAAATATCAACTTTAAAACAATCACTAGTGTCGAATCTACACACGAGTTTATTGTAGACTTTGCCTATATAAGAACAACTAAGGTTTCTACTTAAAATTGCATTATATAAATTTACTCTTGCCATAATACAGTTGTCATTAAATAAAATAATATAACAATTTCAATAGAATGTAGAAACCTACATAATATTAAGATATATTATATATAATTTTAATAACAATAATATATGTAAGCCTTTTTTATTGTAATACATAGATGATAGCGATAAAAGTAATTAATAAATAGTATATGTATTGATTAAGTATTGTTTTTGTATTATTATACATCTTTTGTATATTTAAATATTGTTTATACTAAAAATAATCCATTATTGGAATCTATAATTAAAATGGCGTGGAAATAATTAAAGTATTGTTTATTACAAACATACTTCTTCTTACTTTAACGCCAAATAATTTTCATCCTTTGTACAAAAATTTTCTATTTAAATATTTGTCTTCTTTTTTTTTCTAATCACGTTTCGAAGTTATTCAAGTGACCATCAGCACTGCTTAATTTTTCCGAAGAACTTGATTGAAATTAGGATTTTATGGTTTTTTAAATGAGATTAAGAATTCCAAGATCTTTCCTGCATATGCAGGGTAATATTAGCCATGTAGAGAGTATATTATTTTGCTTTAGCATACATCAACCTCAAAAAGTACAAAGATTAAACTTTTTAATTTTCAAGTAGAGAATGATATTTTATTCGATGCTGCTAGGCGAGATAGTGATTTAAAAGATGTCCAAGTCCTCACCCTGACAGGTTTAAAAAACATAAAATCCTATTTCGACTAGGTGATCTCTTACTCTTTATATCTTCCTACATTAATAAATAAGATATCCTAAATACGGTAATTTGAATAATATGATTAGAACATTGAAGCTCTCCCTTTTTTATGGCTTTACGGGAAATAATGATGCATCAAAATATGCCTGGTCATGTCTGTTAATAAAAAAAAGTTCAGTTTTTTCAGTATGGACTCAACTAGGTTTTTCCAACATACTGTACAACATGCGAAATAGTAGATATCTGTTGGACTTCCACTGTCTTTATTTTTTTTTTGTTGAATATTACGACGTTTCGGCTAGTAATTATCTCTAGCTGTTTTTAAGTGAAACTAGTTTCACTTCGTTGTCTGTGACCTTCAAATACTGTACAACATAATGCATTACACAACAACCTAGTGTCCGTAACGATGATGCCAAATTCAGTTGCTAACAGTACAACAAAAGTTATAAACGCATCCCGAGCCCTCGCAATTCGCACTCCGAACTCCTTTATATTGTCAAATAAATCATTTCGAAAACAATCGAGGTATTTGGACCAATCGACTCGTTCGACAGTTTGCTCATTGTGCATAATTATTGGACTTAAGAGGATTAGAAAATAGAAATTGTCCTGATTTAATATTTCTTGATGATTATTTAATAAATGGTGTTACACTAAATCAAAAAAATATAGAAATGAAGAAATTTCGAAGAAATATTATTTGTTTTACTGCCCACAATCTGTCTTTCTGAATAGTAAATTAAGCAAATATTCCAAATAAAAGGGATCTTTTTCCTTATGATACAGAATTCCGGTCCTGAGTTAGGTATTTAACAGGGACACAGACTTCTCGCCACTGGGATCTGTCTAAACGACTTTTTATTAAACCCACCAGCAAGAAAACTAGGAAAAGATATGTATAGAAGGAAATAATAAGGGATATTTAAATTGCAGTTTAAAATTGATTTTATGAAGATTAAATATAAGCACATTGAATAGTTTTATATTACAGAACATTAAAAGTATAGTTAGTTTTACAATCATCAATGGAAATTTCAAAAAGTATATCCGAGTGGACGCGATATAAACATATTAACAAAGAGATTGCATTAATAATTTTTGATGTTTTAAAATAATCACTATCTGAACAGGTTGAACAGAAAATTTTATATGGGTGACTTGCATTGAATACTAGGGGGCATTAGTGTTTGTGACGTTTATAAACTTGTTAATTAAGTTTTAGTAATTCTGCCAGCTAGTCAGAAAGTTTAATTTTACGAAGCCTATGCATAATAATTTTGGAGGATATTTAACTTCCGTACGCAAAGGAAATTTGTTGCGTCATAGTTAAATTAAAAGTTTTGGTTAAATTTGTTTAACATGCTGACAAGAACTGTTAATTATTTTATTAAATAGAATATTTCAAAATAATTTGTTCTTTGATAAAACAGCTTAAATTATATTAGGGCTTTAATGTTTAAAATAGTTTCACAAAATTAATATGCACAAACCACGAAGCTAAACTCCCCAACTATCATTTGCAGTACGGGCTTGAGTTGACAACTTTATCGATGTCTTAAAACCCATTTCAGCAACAGTTGCAACAAGAATTTAATTTGAATATTGGCTCGGAGGAATTTCTGTTATTTTAGCATAGCAACTGGTAATCATCTAAGTTTGATTAGAATAAACAGTTACCAATATATGTAAATATAAATATTGGTAGATGTATACATATGTGTATAGTAAGTTAAGAAAAGATTTATATTGCCTCTTTGCCAAACTTGTATATGAGTAGTACATTCCGTACTTAACAAATAATTTTATTGTTAAGAAACTAGGTAAAGCTATAGCGCAAAAAATCCAATAAAACTCATTGTTAAAAACAATGATATTTCTGATTATAAGACGGCTCGGTGAAAAATCTCAATCTAAGCATTTTAATCTAAACTATATATCTACCGGATAAATTATGTAACTTATTTAAATACATTCATAATTCCGATGGAAAAATAATATAAAGAGCAGTTGTTATGTTAAATCTATACATCTACAAATATAAATAAAATTGAATTATCTGTCGGTCTGGACAGGCTTATCTTCGAAACTGTTGAACCGATTTCGATGAAATTTTACGAACATAAAGAGAAGGTTGTCAGAGATGATCTAAGCTGCTTTTTTAATTTTTTGTTGTTTATATCAATTGTATTTATAATAAAAAAATTAAAATAGTTTCTACCAATTAGATGGCAAAAATAATCAATATGATAAACATTGCCGGAATATGATTATGAACGATTGTGCATTGAATTTGACATTTAAACATTTTTTATAACAATTAAATTTGTTATTAACAATTAAATATAGTTTCTATCGATAAGGTGAAAAAGATCATTACTGGATATGATTAACATTGACGAGAAATGATCGTATATGGCTTAATAATTAAATATTGTTAATAACAATTCAATTTCTTATAAATAATTTACAACTGTTTCTACCGATTATGTTGAAGAAATTATTACTATGTACGATCAACATTGCCGGAACATAATTGCGAACGACTCCGCATTGGTTTTAACAATTAAATATTATTTATAACAATTTAATTTGTTATATACAATTTAAAATAATTTCTATCGATAAGATGGAAGAGATCGTCACTGGATATAATTAGATTGTAGAAGATTATTTTATTAGTTTTAACGATTAAATTTTGTTTACAACAATTTAGTTTGTTATGAACAATAAAAAACTGTTTCTATATATATATATATATATATATATATATATATATATATATATATATAATGTAAAACACAAACCGTCAATGCAAACTTCACTTCAACATATCTTTTTTCGTGTTGGAGGCTGCACAGTTTGAATAAATTGTTACAAAACTTACCTTCCCCGCTACAGTGATACAGCAGAGGTGCATGGTTCGTCTCTCACTAGACTCATCACAGTACCGACATACACGTGTTTGTACAAAGGACAGATTGGAAGGAACCATGCCGCGTGCAGTGCTGCATATCGTTAATATGGAACACTACAATGCAAGTTTGATTTGTGAATCCATCGAAATTGAAAAGAACGGCACTCTGAATAAGAGAGGCGATGCACTTAATTTGGAAAACTCTCTTTAAGTGGGACCAATGTACTGACACGCATGCCACACTAAAACCAACGGCGGCGCTCGAGAGGGAGGCGGAACCAACGCCAACCAACCGTCACTATCTACGACCGCGTATAAAGCACGCTGAACGGTGAATTTCTTTCAGTTAATCTACAACCACCAAGCACAGAAGATGCTAAGTGAGATTTTGGCGAAACGTCTGCAAACTTCTACAGAAAATCAAAAAATCGAACTGATGTATTTCCGGATTAATACTGAATCATATGTTCCCATCCATGAAACATATACATTTGCATATATACATATAATAAATCGTCACCTTTTTTACCTCGTATCTATAGACGCTTAATTTGGTTACATCATAAAATTATTTACTCCACTTTTTGTAAAATTACATCTCGTTTTTGTAAGTACAAATAGAAAAAACTTAGTATCTTAATCATATTATTCTGATTTATTCCCAGTATAATTTGAAATTTGTGCAGTTGAACACTAAAGTTCTCGCACCTCTTCGTCGTAATCATGTCAACATACCCCTCCTGTCACCAACACAAGTAATGGCGACTTTAAATTAGTAACATTTCCCTGATTAATTTCATAAATTCATCGCACACTCTAAAGTTTATGCATATAAAAGAAAAAAAAACTGGTATTTTAACAAACCAATTGCATTTTATTTCTTTTTTTTTTTTCACTTTGATAATAATTTTTTTCCTTACTCAAAACAATTATTATGATACCCGATACAACACTGAGTAGAGCGAAGTATATCTTATTTATACGTAGTAAACCCTTTTCAGCATTACACGCTTAATTGACTGTCGACAAGGAGAAATTTCTGTCATTTAAGCGAAGCAAGACATTATTTACTCGACAGCATTGATAAGAGTATATAGAGCAATCAATTTAGTCCTTTATTTGGTAAACCATGGATATAGTAAGATACTCCCACTGTGATATTCGAGGCAGTTTCCTTTCGAAAATTGGGGTAATATTTGCGCTTTGATATATTCGCTAAATGGATCTATGATTACTAATGTTTAAGCGTACTCCCCGTTGATTAAATTCTTTAATAATGTTCAAACTACAACCCAACAATATCTATAGGGTTAATTGGTTTGAAACTAAGCAAAAAGTTAAAATCTTAATAGAAAAAAGAAAAGTTGTTTCGAAATTTATATTTTATTTGCGTAGTTATTTTCGGCGAATGTTGCACTTGGTTCTATAAGCTTCACTGGCGAGATCATTAGATGATCGAAATGCCTATGGATGGAGAACCGGAGTTGAATTTGCAGAAAATAAACTGTTTGTATATATTCTTTCTTTTAACTGCTTGAAAAGAAAATAAGTAAAGGCAACTGTTTAAACACGGCAGTAAACAGGTTTATTTAATTTTATACTGAGACATTAATTTTTACGTTCAGAACTTCATAAAAACGCTTGTTATAATCATCAGATAATGGTACTTATTAGAATGCAATATATCTAATATCATTATTTCCTTACAGTTAATATGATAATTATCTTGAATGCTTAATAATAAGTATACTTTTCTGCCATCACTCATTGCTTGTCGACCGCTTCTTGGGGTATCTCGAACAAGACCAAGCCAATGAAATTTCTGCTCATTCACTGTCGTTTGTGCAATTGGTGGAAAAAGAGAAATAACTCATACACTTCTTCCTGCGTTCCTACCCTATCGCCTTATCCTATCAATATAAGTATTTCTATCCTCTGTGTCTCAGTAAGTTTCATTTTCTGTTATAATTACTTCAAACTAGCAATCTGACAAAGGTGACAAGAAATAGATCACTGAATCAGTTATATTGCTAAATAATTACTATAAACCCATTATGTTTTTAAATAATGAATTTATTCGAGACTTAACGTCGTCATTGTGTTTTCAAGTGCAATGGTTTGAATATGAAAAATTTTATACTAATTTTTTAAAATTCCACTAATTAAATAAAAAAAGCCTGTTTAATGCTTACAGCACCTAAAAGTCGGCCTAAATTATAGATATATTTTTAAATGGCAAAACGTCACAGTTCACAAAACCCTCGTATCAATGGTTATTGTCGGCTATCTTTTTGGTCCAAAATAAATAAAATAATCTTAGTTTTATTCTAGAATCCACAGTCTAATCAGGCTACATTGATATTATATTGTTTATAAGTGAATTTTTGTCCCCTATTTCAATCCTTAATGGCTCAAATAAGAAAAAAGTGTCAGTTCTAATAGCCCTTTTTCGAAAAGTTTTAGCATTTTAAGGCGGTTTTTATTCCATTGAAATTTCCACTCCATTTACTCGAAAAAGGAAAAAAAAAACACTATTAAAACTTTTTGTAAACAGTGCCAACATTTATATGGAAATTTAGTCTCTGAAATCTGGTATGCATGGTCGATTTTTCCTGATAATTTGTCGATCATTTCCATCAATTTTCAGGAAAGAGCCTTATTTGACCCTAATAAAAACTTTTTGGAAAATTGCTGAAAAATATTCTAAGTTAAAAAATGTAAATTAGTCCTTTTTTTTTACAGTTTACTGGATGTTCAGTAATGCTGGATATTAATTTTCGATCATACCCTATAGATTTAAACAACAATAGATTTGTTTGAAGGATGTTTATGGTCAGTGGGGGAGAGGCTTTTTTAATGTTTGACAGACATAAACATGTTTACTTATCTTCCTTCCAGTTTAATTGTTTGTCGTGGCTCTTTTAAGTGTTAGAAATTACTATAAATGGGAAGTTTGCAATTAATATTAAGAAAAGGAGGGTTTAAAAACTTATTTTTAGTGGTAAATATTGTCAGATATTGTTGATATACTGAAAATAACAGAAAAAATTAATAAAATAAATTGTTGTATATAAGTATTATAAATAAAGTTAATAATAAAGAAAAGTCTGGTTATAGAACTCCCTCCATGGACGACACTCAAATGAGGTTAACTAGAAAAATATCGGGAAATTTGCCTAGAATCACTGGTTCGGGTCAGGGCAAAAGTTTTCGGAAACCGGAGGCTTATCTCAATAAGAAACTATCTGAAATACATAATCAAAGATCCCTCGATCCAGAACAACCAATACACGTCAAACACTTGCCGCATGGGAGTACAAAGAGAGATACGATTAAGCAGGGAAGGTTATCCATTAAGAGTTGGCAGAGAAATTCAACCTGTTGCAGATACAGAAAGGGCCATACTATGAATGCAGCCCAGAACCTATACTGGAAAATAACTCGTTTAAGCTGTACTGGAATCGAATTGTGTTTGCGGATCATACAGTCGCACATAACAGGCCAGGTCTCATTTTAGTGGACAAAATATCCAAGTGAGCAACACTAACAGAAGTCGCCATCCCTAACAACAACAATGTGAAGGACAAGCAAAATGAGAAAATTGTAAAATACAGAGATCTGGAGGTACAAATACTCAGTGAGTGGGTCGAACGAACCACATAATTCTATCAACAATCAGCGTAATTTCGAAGAGTCTTCTGTTTAATATTAAGGAACTCGGCCTTAACGAAGGCTATGTAAAGGGCAGTGCTATTTAAAGTAGCTCCAACTGTCGAAAAATTTCTAGAAAATGCAGAGGACCGTAACACCACCTAGGACCCGACAACAAGGAAATGACCCCCACAGAGTTCCATTCTTTTGATATCCAAGTAAATCTGGGATAAGTAAATTTTCTCCTGATGGGAGCACAAGAGCCGTTAGGCTAAGTCTATAAAGATGAAAAATATATACCCTTGTCAAAAAATTGTGTCATTTTAATAATAAAGACTATGGAAGTACTACAATTGATTCTTATTCAAAGAAATTATTATTTCCAAATAAATATTACTGTTAATGTTTTCATACTATTATTACAAATAATTTAAATATAGATTTAAATAAGTGAACTTAGTTATATCATTTTCCGCACTATATCGCATACTAAAAAAAGAATAATACTCATAAGATTCATAAGAAAACCCAAATTAAACATATGACATCACAGCACTGAACAATAAGAAAGCATATAATAAAAGAAAATGAACGAATTAGGATGTAGTACAAAAAAACACCATAGACGACAGAGAGCTTAGAGTGTAACATAAGGCAACTATTACAGACGAAGTAAGAAATATAATGGGGAATAACGTTCGTTTTATTTCGTGTCCTCGGAGTAAGATTGATAAAAGTGTTTCTTTCAATGAGGTGCTTTCGATTTTTATTAGGTTGTATGTTCCCGGCGCCTATAAACACAAAGTAGTCTTTCGGATTGTCATATAAAATAATATTCTTCTAGTCGTTGACATATTAAATGTTTCTGCAATTATCTGTATATTATTTTAATTTACTTTCGCTGATCTAAATCGTATTTTTTTTCAAAAATTCGTTTTTCGAAATTAACGAAAAACGTGATGTCAAAAAATGTGAAAATTTTCATTGTAAAACTTTAATTACAATTACAGATATATCTAGTTTATTCTTGATTATTAATTATATATTAAAATTGTTTTAACAGTAATCCTTTGATTTGAAGAAGTAGGTATAATGTATTTAAACTTATATTGTGAAATAGTCAAAATTATTAAACTTATGAAATTTCCTCCATATCAACGCTATATATATTTAAGTTATATTATAAGCAAGGCAGATATGCTTTCTTAATAAATATGTTACTTTGCAAAAGACTGAGTAAAAAATGTGTCGTAGCTTTGCATGTATCCAATATTTAAATAACGTTTTCATTTTAGCATTTTACTAAAAGTTTTATAATAAAAGGAAACTCATTAATGAATCTGAAAATGGCAAAACTTCTCGAAGGCGCAATACAAAAAACAAATTTCCTTATTTGTTCCATTATGAACCCAAGCAGTCAGCAGAAAGTTCTTCCGCAAGCGAAATAACAATATCTGTATGTTCCGGCTAAGCACATTAAATTTGATTGAAATTCTAGGATTGCGAAACTTAACTCAGATAATATCTGGGTGGGCATCGCTTCATATCTAATAAGAAGGAATATATAGAGGAAATGGGGAAAGTTGAGATACGACCAAAAGCAGAAATGTTTGTGATTAACTATCACTAACATTTTAATTTAATTTTTGTGGAGACAAATTATGAAAAAAAAATATATTTGATAAAAAAGACATAGCAAGAATTTATGTAAAAAAGACTAATTAATCTAAAAATATTGCACTAACCAAATTTTTTGAAAAATTGAACCGTCTATTAAAAAACCGCTAAAGGCCAAAATTAAAAATAAAAATTTTGAAATGGAATTTACATCTTTGAGATCGATACCAAATTAAAACACAAAAGAAAGTGATTTACAAAAAAAAATTGCAAATGATTTTATAATTAACTCTCCTTTAGATTGATTTCTTATTGTAGCTAATTTATATCTCATGTAAGTAATTGTTTATTTCATTTAGTAAAAATTTTAACTCCATATAAAAATTTATAGTGATATTTTTAGTTTTTTAAACTTTCATAGAAGGCTGTTCATTTTTACTTCTGATGGATTTTTATTGTTGAACTCGTCGCGTTATAAATATATTGTTTAAACTAGGTACTAGAAGATTTTGACATGAACTATGAAGTAGTAACTGTCTATTAGCTAGCAAACGGAGAGAGATTACGCGGATTAGAGAACGATTCAATGATATGGTTTACTATCGGATCCAAGATGAAAGACGAGGTCAGAGCAGGGTTATCAGGACCAAGTTTTGAGCTTGCCTATATAAATTTAGGGGCTACAATAAATCCTCATACTGTAGAAACTCCGGATCTGGGTACAAAACAGATTAAATTAAGGTGGCATAAGACGCCTGGTCTCAGATAAGCGAAAAAATTTATATATCCTTCGCCAAAGAACCCAAAAATTCTTCTCGATCTCTCTAAAAGGAATATTCGAGTAATAACAAATGTCTTCACAAGGCACTGAGATACAACTGAGAGTAAGATTTGCGTTTTTTGCGGTTGAGCAGCCAAAACAGCAGAATACCTGCTATATGAATGCATGACACAGTTCTGTAAAAGACTTAAATTCTTACAAAGTGTCACCTCAAAGCAGGAGAAGTAAAGCACCTACCTCCTAAAAAACTATTAAATTTTATGAAAAGTTTAAATAGCTTTAATTAGATCAGGCTAATGTGCCAAAAACTTTAGAGGTCAAAATGCTGTAGGGAGGCACAAAAGTATTAACGACCCACTCGCATTCTACAATCAACAATCACTAAGCGAGATGGGTGGTATATCTCGCAATTTTTCCAAAGTCGCAAAAAGTGCCTATTTTAGCCAAAGTTATTGTAAACCACATTGAGTAATAATAAAAAATTGTTCGATTTGGAGAATGCTCCAAATGGCAATTTTTAATGAAACTGGACCATATAAAAAGAGTAAAGCCCCTATATTCAATTTTAAAAAATTAATTTTAGTTTCGCAATTTACGTGTCCGAAAACTCCGCATTACCGACTGTGAAAATATTTGAGGAACGTTAATATTTCACGAACGACCTGTTTTATCCATCTTATCAAATTTGTGGAAATTAATTTTAGATCCGTAAACTACATCCCGAAAATCCCCCTAAATGCAATTTTGGTAGAATTCAGAAAATGTAAATATTTTATTCCACCATATTGGATTTAAGATATCGAATTGAAAATAAAGTCGGTATTATTTTTAACTGTTAATTTAACCTCGATTTTGTTTCCCCAATTTTAATCACTTATATAAACATAATTCTTATTTAAACAAAATATGAAAATCCAATGGATAAAGTGCTTCAATCTATAAAAGTTTAAAAATTTCAAAATATACCCATTACAGCCATACCTAAATTTTAATAGATACTTAAGAAGAATTTAAAACTTTCGTAAAGAGCTAAAACTATATAGCGTTAATTGATAATGAATTTACCCAAGCTTATTATTGATCAGTATTCAGTGAAATAATCTCAGAATGGAAATTATTTTAACTACTACCAGTGAAATATTTTCGAGCTTAGAACCCACTTAAAATCTCTTCAAAAATAAAGATATTCAAGATTTTTTTGTCAACACATTAGTTAAATTTTAATTGAATATCATCCGCGTCACAATATTCATGCATGGTATATTTCTTATATTCTATAGAAAGTAAGCAAAAACTTTTTCGGTTTTTATCACTCTATTGCTTCATTTTATCAAGGACCTATTTTACGGCCAAGCTAAAACTAAGTAATAAAAATCTTAATTTTGAATGACTTATATCCAATGGATTTTTATTCAATTCGAATAGTAATAATAAATATCAGTGAAGATATCAGTATTGATTAATTCCATAATAAATTCCAATATTTACCAACTTTCATAAATCTGAAAAGGTCAGCACAATTTCCACGCATATTTCAGTTGATGGACTTTTAATTACGGCATCAAATGGAATAGCACGACATGCTGTCAAAAATATATAAAATAACGTTCGATGTATGTCAACGGTTGTGGATTTATCAGAAAAGGTTTTTGAAAAAAAAATAGACAGATATACGCTAAATGGAAAGCATCACATATACGTAATTGTTTTATATCGATCCTTTGCCTAAAGCATAAAGAGACTTTTAGGATTATTGGCAGAATTTAATAATGACACGTTACTAATAGTTAATCAAATACAAATCTACATATTCGAATATTTCAAAAGAATAAATAAACTAAAATAGAAAGTAATTTAAAACTATAAAAATTATAGAGTTGGTCAAATAGCCACTTCCATCAATACAATTTTATATCATATGTATGTTTCTCCAAAAGAAAGACAAATTTACGCATGTTTAATGCAACTAATAGAAGAAATAGTACTAATCAGATTAACAATGAAAATAATGATTCTCAGGTATTGTAATTGTGAATCTTGAAGAAACAAGAATAAAAAAAATCAAATATTATATTGTAGCTAAAATTTTTTATAATGTTTTGAGCAATCACAAAACTATAAAAGTTTTAAAAATTTTTCAATTAGATATTATATTTCTTAGAATATGTTATAATTAGCATCAAGTCTGCAGGTGAAATATCCTGCCGACAAATTAGAAAAGAGTTATTTCAAATATATAATTATTTATTACTGTCCACTAACGAGTTTAGGAGGTCGTCAAAACGCGTACGGAGAAGTAAAAACTATCCACCTTTTCTTTATCGATTTTAAGGAGAAAATAAATTTTCACAGGAGTATTTGTTGTATTTAAAGTTATAATTATTTCAGAAATTAAATAAAGAAAGTTTAAATTAACCCTTTCAGATTGTCACTATAGCAAACTTTATACATAGAAACTTTAAGAAAACTGTTTGCGTTAATTTCTTTTAGTTAGAAACAAGTTTAAAATATATTTAAATTAATTCCACAGATGTTTACAAAACTGTTATATTATTTACTCTTTAGTGTAATAATAAGTTTTCTTGCTTATTTGCATCAGGAATGGCTCCAGGAAAATTCTGATGGAAAACCTGATCAAAATAAATAACTATATTAGTGTGGTCTTCTCTCAAGAAACTTTACCTTTTGTACTATTTCACCACATTTTTATTATATCTCTTTTTAGTCCGTCTGATTGTTTGTGCCATACAAATTTTGCATTCGACTTTAAAGTAACTTCCTGATGAGTTACTGACTTAAAATTATAAACGTAGCTCAGAACTGGAAAGCAAGGCAATATTATGACCTTTGAACTGACTTTGAACGTATATATCAAGGTCATTACAAGTTCAATTTCAGTTTCGATTATCCAGTTAAGCTGATATTTCGTACCCATATTGTATATAAACTCGATAATAATGCAATTTTATGAGCTTGAACTTATATTTCAAGATCTTTTCAAAGTTAACTTCACTTCTGATAACAGGATCACAAATTGGAAAACAAAATTGACCAGAATAGACTCACGTATTTTTGGCTGCTGAATCAGAATCCAGTGAGCATTTACTTCCAGGACGTCAAAATTTTCCTTCAATCACAAAAAAAGATTTAAAATCGGTTTTCTCACATGTAAACATCTGATATCGTTTAAATCAACAAAATTCTCATTGTCCAACCAAACGTACGATTAATGGTTTTAAACCACAGTCATTGTCTACGGCCTTTGATACGAAAACAACGACATCTTTATTTTTCCAACCTATATTTATGTCATCTTCAGTAGTAATGCAGTTCAAGTTTTTCCACTTAAGATTGTTTCTCGACTCCTTTAAAAATGCCCCTCCAATGGTTATGTCATGAATGCTGTAAACGTTAAGAAGCTCTTGAAACTCTTCGTACACTTCATTCGTAGTGTTTATCTATCCCTTGAATAAAAAATAACACTTAGGCAGTATCTTAAACATCTGTTGACTAATTCAGGACTAAAGGGAAATTTTATAAGTGTCGATTTTTGTCAGATAATTGAATCAATATATTTTCTACTATATCATCTACTCCTCAAGACACAGTATTGGTTGACAAACTAATCTGTTTTTAATAAATTAGCTCTTTCTGGACACCTTTCATCTATTGCTGCAATCATGCTGCAATAGCCTAGAGTAAATGTTTACGAATGAATAAACTACCAGGAAAATAGCACCAGTTGCTTCTTCTTGTTCAACATTTTCTTTCTTAAACAATTGCTGAGATTTTAACCAACATTTCAAAGATTCATATTTCCTACCCGTAAGTTTCTTGCAAATTTGGAGTAATTATGAGAATGTTTAGCCTCATAATGATATTCTATGTTGTATTCTTTGAGGAGCGAAATTGTTTCATTGCAAACTATACAAATATTGTCTTTTTACTTAATTCAATCAGGACGTATTGATATCCCTATTGCTCTTAATAGGGGCGAAAATTCAAATCAAAATAATACCAATTAATACTATTAAGAGCAGGGATTCTCAGTAAATAAAATTCAGTGAATTTATCTGTAAGATACTTTTAATTAAATTAAACACTCACAATTAAACGACACTGTATTATCAACAAAAAACTGAACTCATAAAACACTCTAGTCGCACTATAGTTCTTTTTATAGATCACACATGTCGGTTCTAATTCAAACTTTGGAACTATCTAACTCTCCGTTGTCTCCCGTACTTATATCGGGCGTCCTCCGTGCGTAAAGCGTATCTGAAAACTTTTGAAAGTATGTGCATATTCCAAAAAGGCAATTATCCAACAGAACATTTCCAGGTCATGCTTTAGCTCTGCTACTTGCTAGAAGATGGGGTTATATACTTCGACGTTTCTTCATAATTTCTCCGCTCCCCGCAGGATGTCACTGTACTACTATAGTTTTGCCATGTACTGTACTTAACTTTCCTACACTCCGTAAGATGTTATTACTATACATTCAGCATGGTAAGTACTCGTCACATTACCTAACGCACAGCAAGCTATTTCTGCCGCAATGAAATGTCTTTGATACTTGTCCATAAGTCCCAACCGAAATTGCGAATGGAGCGGAGTTCATCTCAGCATTCTGCGCTATAGGTTGCCATTTAGCCCCAATACGAAAATTCTATTGCAATTCAAAACGACAGCATGTTATTGTGATGAACTAACTGGTGTTGGTCCTTGAGACTTAGTGAAGGAGTCGGTGTCGCCTTTAGGCTAAACAGTTTGGATACTCCTGATTAACAGTAACTGTGTACGGAACAATTAAATGAAATATTATTGCTCCAAGTACAGCAATTTATTTTTAGTACTTTTGTACATTCTTGACAGTGTCGCCATTTTTTTCAAGGATAGACCTATTCTATATATTTAAATATTAAAATATACACCTGTTCTCCTGGACTATAAACATAAATAGAATTGACGATCATTCGATTTAGTTAATACTGAATTAAAATAACTGTTTTCTATTTTCAAATTGTTTCAATTCACTCAGGAACAATTCAATTGAAATATATTGACGTGTTCCAAATTTAAATTAAAACAATCATTCATGCAACAAGGAAAGCTCATTAGGTAATAATTTGTGTATTGAGCAAGAGTCGAAAATTGGTAAATAAATTGTGCTCAGTGCTTGAACAAATTTAAACCTATATTATTTGCCAATCATATACAGAAATTCATGGCTAAATAAATTGAATAGTTATTGCTTTTATCATAAAAAAAAAACAGGTAAATTTAATTATTTGACTATTGTATTACCCTGAATCTCAGAGATTTCCTGAATTTAATTATTAGTTTGGGTATTAGATGCTTTAAGTGAGCAAAAGGTAGGCTCCGGACTTTTTTGTAAATGGTTGACCATCTTGGATATAAAAAAAACCGTTTAGAAATAATAATGCAAAGTGAGACAAATCCTTTACAAGGAGTTTCACTTTTGATCTATTCATTCATTTTCAAATATTTTGATAGATAAAGTAAAAAGCTAATAGAGTGATTCTAATCTTTCCTTGTTACCAAATACATTTCGTTTAGGTGATCGCATTTTAGAGCAATTAGCTTTTTTCAGTAGTATTCTCCGGTCTCCCTTTGCTTGGATATCGGCGAATGAGACTTTCATTGAAGTTGGTTTGTTGTCGCTAAACATTATGCTTCAGTTACTGCCCTGATAGCCTTGAAACTAAGTTTTTAGAATTATCTTAAATTATTTTTTTATCAGTTCTGTTAGAGTTTAAAAATTAAAGTAATTTACAAACATTTGAAAACTGAATGATCTGATTTTGTCGAAAACAACTAAAACAATTCACATCCAAGAGAGCTTTTAGCCATATCTTGATATGGTTCGACCTTAACTTTAAAGTCTTCAAATTTTCTCTTTCAAAATACTCTTAATATTGAACTTATTAAGCGCCTAAACATTTAACAAAAATCTAAATATTTTAGTGCTTTTTTATGATTTCGTTTAGTCTTAAAATCGCATTTTTAAGTACTTAAGTTGCTTTTTAATGCAAAGAAAAATATAATTAATTTTTTTCTCATTTTTCCAATAAATTTTAAATTAGCTTCCTTGGATTAAATAAACAAATATATTTTTTATTGAGTAATTTAATTTTTTCCTTCAACTTAATGGAAATAATACAGCAGAAATATTAATCGAAAAAATTTGTATTCCCAGAAGAACTGAAATATAAGATTAAACGAAATAATAAATTCAAATAAAAAAAAAAAAGAAAAAAAAATAATTCCTATGAAAAATACTTTTAAATGAACAACTCGAAACGCGACATGCCAGAAGGAAGCGATCCAGCTAGAAGGAAGCTGCTTTGTTAGAAGGTGTTCTAATTATGAACCCTATTTCATTTTGCATTAGTTTAAGGAATCTTGTAAATAACTAAACCTTTTCTTGCCTTCTCTGCGCCATCGCTTATCTGCACTTATCGGTATATGTCTAAATATATGAAAGAGATTACTTTCCCTTCCAGAAGATTCGACATATTCCAAAACAGCAATTTCAGCAGCAACAATAAAATATATGGTGGCATTTTGTCGTATGTATTGGAAAATATATTGTCATTTACTCCACACCTATAATTTTTGATCGGCTTCATATATTTTTTTATGTAAAGCAACATTTCGATCTAGAAAAGCCATCACATTGCGATTATAGTGCCATCAAACGGTCTTAAATTTGAAATATACGCCAACAGTTCTTATGTAAAATATATACAAAAAATACATTATCATTGAGCATTGCAATAGTCTATTCACTTACTACATCAAAAATTTTAAAAATATATTAATGTTTTTGAAATAAAAATTACATTATACCAACTAAATTAACTTTGTTTTATTTAGTTTTGTGTATATTTTCTCTTGTATTCGTAGCAATTTATTTTTCCCCTTTGGATACTTCCGTTTATCGGCTTGTTACGATGTTAGCAAACAGTATTAACAAACTTTATATATCTCTGTTATCAGATTACCGGTTACAATATTTCCGGTGGGAAATCAATGCTATACATTAAAGCCTTTTAATGGAAGGATTTCTTTGAAAATTTAATTTTTTTACCTGCAAAAGGTTAATTTAAAAATGTTTTTAAAAAGCTTTATTTATTTGTCAGGTACTGTTTTGTATTATTTAGCTTAATATCAAAGGAATTGTTCATGTGTTTAGTTAAATGTGCTAATACGGAATAATAAAAAAAAAACAATTCTCTGAATTAATGTACATTTTTTTTCCGTAGAACAGCTTTTCCGCAATTTTTATGTTCATTCATATTTTATTATTTATTTTAATGGTACATACTAATAAAATTAATGAGATTTTATGTGAATCAGTAAATGTAATGAAAAAATGATTTTTCTTAAGTAAATCGACTTTAAAAAATTGTACTAAAAAGTAAAACAAATATAAAATCCATTTATTTTACAATGAATTTAATAATTTCAATATGATTTATTTACTCAGCAGTTATTTCAATTCGGCGACGTAATTATAAAAAGAATTAATTTTAAATTTATTTTAGATGAATATATATCATATATATATATATATATATATATATATATATATATATATATATATATATATATGAATTAAAATGCGAATAGTAAATGTAAACTTCGCTCCATCATATTTTTTCCGTATTAGAGGTTGAATAAATTGCTACAAGACACAATTTATCTTGTTCCACCACCATCGTGATGATGGCCTACCTGTACCACCATACTGAGAAGAATGTCAAAACTTACCCTCCCTGCTACAGTGATACGGCAGAGGTACATGTTTCGCTTCTTACTAGACTCATCAGGGTACCAACATGCACCTGTTTGTGCACAATACAGATGGGAATGAAGTATGCAACACTAAGTAAATTAAAATTAAAATTCATGTAATTATATATCTTAAATATGAAAAAGTCTAAGAAATTCTTAGTGCTGAAGAAAAAGTACATAGATGTGTTCTAATAGAAGAACTTAAAATTATATCGAGGATCACTGTCAAATCTTGATATATTAATAATATAATAGTGAAATTCAAAATTTATTATATAAAATTCAAAGACCGAAATATATCGTATATTAATATAGTAACAAATTATATTTGACATGTCTATAGACTGAAATTTTATAAGGAGACTATTCTTCCAGTTAATAGATGAAACAAGTAATATTAATTTAATTTTTAATCAAAGATTTGTTACAGTTTTTCATCGGATAAAAACCAGAGAGTTTGCCAGTAAAAAAATATACCTTACTTGAATGTTTATATTGCGCATATTGAGATAATACATGCAGTTTCCAGTTATTTGCTTATACACTAAAAATACTTCATATTAATATTTGGGAAATATAAGCTTGAATTATCAGACCTAGGTATATAATCACAGTTAGCGCATTTAGCATAGATTTCTAAATGTGTATGTATATTTTTTAAAGTTTTCATTTCAACTGGATTTTTTTAATGTCTGAAACTATTTTCCCCGCAAAAAAATATCTAATCTTATATAGTTTTAGTACAATTCTTACAAATTTATTAAAAACCTCAAATTTGAAACAAAGTGTCTAGGTAGCTTTTATTAATGAATTACTTTAACTAATTTACCAATTACCTTTAAATCAATATTTGAACTAAAAATAAAAACAATATTCTATTAAAAGTCCAATTTGAAAAATAAAATTGTAAAATCCAAATCCATTTTCCCCGGAAGGCTTTCGACGCTAATAAGATAACAAATCATAGCCGACAGTTCACCAAAAGGGTCTGGTTTTTGCTCAAAGAATCCTTATTGATTTTGGATCAAAGCAAATATAAGAAAGCCGTTTCTCATGTGGGCAGTCTATTTGATTTTTATTTAATTACGTTAACCAAAAATAAATTAACGTATGCGAAGTATTATTCAAAAGTTATTAGGTAATATTAAAAATATACTTCCCTAATACCAGTGGATGGAGTAATATTGCTTTCTTTGAATAAGATATATAAGGAATTGCGATATGAGACATAAACTTATGTACATCCTTTGCTTTATCTTCACCGGCTGAAAAATTTGAATGTATCGCTTTCGAGAAGACCTAATCTAAGAAGATGTAGGTAAAGTTTTTGATTATTACATAACTATTGCTTTTATTGGCTATACTTTTGTAACAGTTTCATATATAAAAACAAACAAAATAACATTTCCTATAATTTAGGGAAAAAATTAAGGTGTCGGTCATGTCAAACCACGCATTTTCTTAATTTTAAATTTCAGTAACTCTCATGATTTTCGACTTGTTTCACCAACTTTTTCTTGAAAGATCATAGAAAAATAGAACGTCAAAAAGATTATGACTTTTTTGTCTTTAAATATCAAAACACTTCATTAAGAAAAAAAAATAAATGTTTAGAGGGTGCGTCATAATCTTATATATTATGTGATAGATAATAAATTATTATTTATGTTTTAATCAAATTATCATCGTAATTATTTATTTCATACAACCCATGAATTATCAAAATATTTATTTTTTGTGAAATATTTCAGTTGAAGTTTTTATATAATTTAAATAAATTAATCACAGGGTCATATTTTAGATCAGATATGTAAAAGAAGATTTACACAATAGTGCAACACTTATTTTAGATAATAACTAAATTTCAAGTCCAAACTTTTTTATAATTTACTAATCAAAATTGGGAAAAAAAATAAAGTAATTAACGATCGCCTCTTTTTTTTAAATAATCTAGTTTTGCTCCATTTTGAGCCCGTAAAAAACATATAGCAAAAATCCGCAGAATGACAAAACGTGATTGAAGAGCATCTATCGGCATAAAACATTCATGGGGTTGAGCATTTGAGCAGCCATCACGCTGTTTAGGCAAAATTAGATTTAGTAACACGACAAAGCTTATGCATCGGCAGGAAACCAAAATAGTGCGCTAAAATATATTTGTTGGTTTTATTTTATGTATGCATTATATTTCACTGGAAGTCTTTCTATAATGTATTTGCAATATTTTTTAATTTGTAGTGATCAGTGATTAGCTTTAGATAAAACCCATTTTATTTAAAAATAATTAGAAAAGTTAGCTTTTTCAATAATACATATTAGACTGTATTTATTGCAGTTGTTTTATTTAAATGTTGTGTGCCCTATTGCATCATTACTGAAAACGATTAGCAAAACCGCAATAATCAAAGTCAGCACCAGCAATTTCCAAAATAAAGCGAAACCTAAATTCTTAAACGGGAGGAAATCGAGGAGAACCCTGATAGATGCGTTCGGTAACAACTGATTAATTTCATTGTATCTTCGACGTTGCCGCGTTTTAAAGTCAAAACGGCTACAATCGAAATTAATTTAGACGTTTATAACTATGTTTAAAGTTAACGACTTATAACGTTTAAGCTATTTAAGAAGAAATATGTGATCTAAGAATAGTACACAAATTGACATATTTTAGAATACTCAGGGAAGTATTCATAAAAACCGACAATAATAAATGATCACAACGCGTTGAGCTATTTCCTCATTACCAGAAAGAATCTGAACAAGGATTTTGCTTTGTGTAGTACCACCATACGAATTTCGCGTGGTAGATAAATTAAAGAAATTAGAACGCTTGTGGTTTTATCGCTCCATTACTATTTTTCGTTCTCAAATCTAGTTTTATATTACTGATAAATAACTCTGTAGATAATATTTTAGCATTTTTAAATTACCTAATTCCAACAAATTTTATTTTTTCTAGTGGTTGTCAAAAAAATCGATAAAGTTTTTTGGCATTTCCACTTAAACTGGCAGAAAATAAAATGGATCACGTTTTAAAGCTGCATCACGTAAACATTGCTATTTACTTTTCGATTAGCAGCACCATTCGTAAAATCAAGAGCGAAATTTATTTTTCGTCTTTTGTATCAACAGTCTGGCGTTTCTCATTCGATCTGAATAAAATTAAGTTAAAATTCTACTTTGTCGTAGCTTTTTTTACTCTTCTTCATTATTCAGGGAAATAATTTCGCCTTAAATAAGAGTTAAATAATATTAAAGTAACAATTGAAAAGTAAAATTAGAGGGAAATATTCAAGGAATGTGTCTCTTTAAAGTAACTGAGAACTATTGTTCTTTCACATCCCATAAATTATTTTTTATTATCTTGTCATAGTGCGAATATTTCTATTCATAATAAAAATTAATTAGTATTTTAGATATAATAAAAGTTACAACCTCTTGTAACATTTTAAATCAAGGAACCATTTTTAAGGTAATGTAACATCGGAATTATGCTTCATTTGGATTGACAATTAAAACTTTACTTAATAAGGTTTAGAATTGGTTGACAACCAACTCACGATCCTGAAAACAGTTTTCTCTGTATTGAAGTGCAATACACGGCGTAAGCCGACCCATTGCCAATATCCCTGGATATCAGCTATCTTTTCCCATCTCCATAAACTCCAATACATTTCTGACATTCGGCTCATCCGGTCTCATTTGGGAAATGCCCGTAGTCGACAAGGCCAGTGCCTTAGTAACGGCTTAGGTAGAACTGGACGAATAAACACAAAAAGTTGAGACATTTTCGTGAGTGGAATAAGTATTCCTAACTTAAATATATTTTTATTATCTAAAGTTAATTGAGTGACATTATTTCCACTATATCCTTTTCAATCTAAAAAAATATTAGCCCTAACTAATGGACAGACAGATTTATAATACTATCTTGTGACATTGTAATTTTTTGCTATTACAGTATTTTATTTAAATAATTCATTTTGTAGCACAGGTATGCATTGAAAATTTTAATAAAGCTTACAAACAATTTTGTAAATTTTACGAGTTTTAATTTTCGAAATATTAGAAAATTTGTATTGAAATATATACCAAGTAAACAAAAAAAATGTTTTTATAGATAATTTTAGGTGAATCGGGATGTAGGTTAAATTTGCAAAAGAAAGGGCCCGAATATCAAACAGAAAACACTTCATAGAATCCAACACATTTCCGATATTCAGCTCATCATATCTCATTTAATAAATAACTCATACGATGTTATGATATTATTTTAAATGAAACTAAACTAACAAATATGGAAATTCGGGACGTTTTTGTAAAAGACGTATTCTTAACGCAAATTCGTTTTTATTGTATAAAAGTTAAAAAAGTAGATTTTTTCAACTATATATCTTCCACCCTAACAAAGTCTTTACGTGTAATTCCTAATAAAACTTTGGTCGTAACTAATGGACAGGAAGATTTATAATATTGTCACCAGACTCAATGGGATTTGTTGGTTTTACAGTTTTTTATTTAAAAGGTCCTTTTCGGAACTTTTTGATTAGTATTAGCAAAGTTTAAATAAAATATAGAGAAAATCGTTTTAGTTGTGCAATTTTTATGTTTATCACTTTAAAGAACTTATACATAGATAGGCCAAGTAAACACAAATACATTCAAATAGATACCTTTTGATTTTGAGTTTAAAACCTGGATATTAATCGTCGCCTAATATGTCAATAAATAATCTGCAAAACATGTCACATAACAACTTAATATTTTTGACTTTGTTTTTGGATACTACGAATATATATATATATATATATATATATATATATATATATATATATATATATATATATATATATATATATATATATTTATTTATTTCAACACAGTCTAGTCATTCCGTACAGCATTTATTCTGTCAGTTTATCTAAGTTTACGTAATCCCCAAACCATTAACAAATCTAGCAAATTGTCAATTACAAGTAAACCCAACGCTAACAAAGATTTACAGTCTAAATCCCCCTAACATATTGTAGTTAAGTAATTATTTATTTTATTGCGACATTATTTTTATTTTGTTTTAAGAAACTGCAATATAATTCTTATTTTTCGATAATCATTAATGAGATACCAAAAGTCCAAGCTCTTATAAACAATATACCTTACCTTTACTTTCCGCCCACTTTAACGCCATATTTGATTTTCACGCTTGGAAAAATACTTTAGGTTTGATTAAAGAGAGTAAAATAGTATTAATTGGTATAATATAGTGAAGAATAAAACGTATAACATGCGAACAATAAAATACTTGAAAGGAGAGGACCAGAGTAGTATTTGCAGGAAATAAACTGTTTGTATATATATTTTTCATAATCTTTGCCTGAAAAGAGAATACATATATAACAACTATTTAAATACGGCATATAGATTTTTTTAATTCTTACTGAAATTTTGATTTTTTAAAAAGTCAGAAAGTATGTTAGGGGTTTCAAAATATTTGTCAATGTGAATATTTTTACTGACATAAATGACCTATTTCCGAGAATCAAGCTCCGTGCTATGTCCTCTGTTTTTGTGATTTTCAGTGATGCTTTCCTCTTTGCTTCAATATTAGTTTTACTACCCTTTTGCGTGCTATAAAATATGAAAGAAAACTTTTTGACAAACGTGTTCTTCCAATTGATGGCTCATCTTAATTTGAAAACTATAATTAGACTTATTTATCTATTTAATAAAAAAATGTAAGTTTAATTTCCCTTGGTTTTTGTGCACTTACGGTTAACCTCTGGAGCTAACAAATGTTGTGGGCAAACCATACACTCGGTCCATTGTCGCAATAATTCGGTCCATTTACTTTCGATGACTTCAACTTTATTACTGTCCCAACAGTAATTACGGTTCAAATGACCGAATTAAGATTGAAATGGATGTATTTTCTGCCTATTTGAGCAAGTATATTGTAAGAATAATTATAGTATAGTTAAAAATAAGATTATTCAATAGCAATGTGATGTCAAGTTGTATGTGAAAATGAAGAAAACAAATTAATTTTTGTTTTTAAGTGATAATTATTGCTAAGGTTTATTGCATTTTTACACAAACGGCCAGTATTTTTATCCTATTGCAATCAACATATAAGAGAATAAATTATTACCATATGATAATTATTAATTTTACACTAATATCAGAGCAAATTCATCTTCCTGGGTAATATATCTTACCCCTATATAGTACCATCGCAGTAGAATTACAATAACCAATAGATTCACTCGGCTTCTTCTTCAAAATTCCAAGCTCTAAAATGAAATCGAACATACGTCAGGCAACAGAGTTAAATGCTTTAACTTACGCAATGACACCACATCAGTCAGCATCACGGATTTCAGGGAAGGCAAGAAAATGGTACAATTTAATACAATAACAATAACTGCACAGCTTTGCAGGTTAAAGTAAAATGTAAGATAAAGCAAGAGTTAAAGACAGTCGATAGAAGAGTAAAGTTTTGCGATATAGACCGTGGGAAATGAATAGAAGAATAAGAAGGTCGATATAATGGTAAAATGACATAGAAAGAGTAATAATGCTACTATAGATATAGGAAGCACATGGAAAATTGAAGAAAGATGGGAGGGGCATATACTTAAACTAGACTCTCAGGAAAACCTTTTCCTTTGTTATAACTTAGAAGTCTAGGCAAGAAGTTCAAGATGTTAAAGAACCGCCATCGCATAATTTTTTATTAGCTTTAAATGATTGTTTTTAGAGTAATTCTATTTGATTTGATGTCAGTTGTTTTAAATTCAAATTCTGATTGCTTAAGTTTTAAGATGATTGATTTTGAAACCATTCGGCCCAGAAACAAAAAGAAACATAAAATTTTTTAGATAGTGGCAATTTAATATTTAAAATTTCAAAACTTAGACACAAAAACAATAATTCTACAAAAATCAAAATAACTTTCAGAACTTGTTTATATTACCAAAGTGGAAGAAAAATTATATTTATGATTTGAGAGGAATAAAAATAAATATGACAGTAAAAAAGGGAAAATTGCAAATCTAATATTCACAAACCAAACTTTAAAGTAATTGCTTTCTAAGAAGGGATATCTTAATATCTTAGAATACACCTATTTTACAAAAGCAGTTAATGGTGGCCAGATCTCATATAATTAAATAATTACCAATGCTACCAAACAGATATGGTTTAAAATAATATATTATTAGACCAAAAGTGGATAATGCAATTGGGTGTATAAAATACAATTATATAAGAGAAACTTAGCTTTCAACCAACTGAAAAAACCTTATACTATAAGGACAAACGTACTCTGTTCTAACACAGTTAGAGACAAAGCACTATCCCAGATTGTAAGAATACCAGGAAAGGGTGGAAGCCTTTCCTATGGTAGTGCACCGCCATCTGTAGACCGATTTCGAACTTGTTAGTTCTCGTCAGTACAAAATAGGCCAACGCACTTCAGCATCGGAAAAGTATGCTGGAAGATGGCGCCACTTGTATTAGATTTCATATTTTGTCTAATATAAGTTGCTTAAAGGATTTACTTTTCCGATGCTGAAGTGCGCTGGCCTATTCTGTACTGACGAGAACTAACAAGTTCGAAACCGGTCTAGAGATGGCGGTGCACTACCATAGGAAAGGCTTCCACCCTTTCCTGGTATTCTTGCAATCTGAGACATATTGCTTTGTCTCTAACTGTGTTAGAACAGAGTACGTTTGTCCTTATAGTATAAGTTTTTTCAATTGGTTGAGAGCTAAGTTTCTCTTATATAATTGTATATATTATTAGTTTCTGGCAAGACTTAGCAAGGTACACCTATAAGGTAATAGTAATTCTCATTAAAATCTATTTATTAGAACCCCAGCTAAAGTCATAGAAATTCTGGCGAATATAGGAATGAATTTTTGTAGAAAGCCTAACCGTTGTTATGGTTATGAAACCTAATAATTTACTCTCGCACAGCTATTTTACATATGACATACTTTCACCCATGTACAGGTATATTACGTAGTTTTCATTTAGAACTGTAATAATTTTCATTGAAGCCCTTATTTTTTTATTATTCTCTATTTGGCCTTTTCCTATTTTATTCACTAGTTATAAAAAACTATGTGTTGAATTTTAATTTTCTTTTTCAAGTTATCCAAATGATTACAAAAACCAACAACAAGAGTGCTTAAGGATCCAATTGTCGTTTTTAACACAAGAAATATTCGATAGAATGAGCAGAAAATGGACCCATTGTAATCTAAGTTCGGCCATTAAGACAGCAATTACTGCAGGGCAGTAATAAAGTAGAGGCATCGAAAGTAAATGGGCGGAAACATCGCCTACACAAAAAGCAGGGATAATCCTAACCGATATCTCTGCTCTAAACGTCTAAAAACTAAAAGAATTTCCGTTTCATATATTCACCTATTGTGATTATATTTTCGAAACAAATTTTATATTTCCTTTAAATTAGTCTAACGATTGTTATTTGTTTTGTTTTTATTTTCAATTGTTCATAATGCGAAAAGTGGGCAACAACGTATTTTTTTTTAAATCAAGAAACTTAAATCACTTTTTTAATATCAGCTGATAAAAACTGACAACAATGTTAGTTCATTAATTTAATTTATTGATAAAAGAAAAGTAGAGAATGTACTGAAACTGAATTCAAGGATAACAGAAAAGAATTAGGAAATTCTTTAATGAAAACGTTCAATATGACTTATTGACATTAGGTCTATACTGCGAATATCATGTTATTAAGATTGGTTAAGACGTACAGGGAAATTAAAAAGAAAACATTATTCCAAGACAAAATGCGTTAAAAACCCATGTCTTAAGTGAGTTTATTATTAACATAGTATCAACTCACAAAACTCTTAATGCAATCAGGCAGTATTTATTTAAAAGAAATTGTGCAACTTCAAATTAATTTTCGTAACTCTAAAACTCATAATTATAGCTGAGAGTGATATTAATTTCTGCTCGCTATTTCCTATACTTTATTGAGATCATAAATTACAGTAAAATTTACTTTTAATTATTTAATGCCCTATCGGACATTTATATTGTACTATTAATCGCAATAAAAGTAAATTATGGTAATGTTACAGTACATTATACTATTAAATATGTTCCTACAACTGTTAACACCAAATTGGTTATATTAACGTACGGTTGGTTTATTATTTAATATTGGTTTTAATTACTCATTGCTACTGATTAATATGCATTTATTTTTTATGAACGATAATTTTCGGTTGCAATTAAATTAGATTGATAACAAAACGCAATAGATTTCAGTTATACTGAGATGTGAAATCATTCAATTTCTTTCTTGTAGCATTTCCAAAATTAATTGCGGTTATTCACCATCACTTTAAAAAGAATGTTTTGAGTCTAGGAAACATAACTTAAAATGATACATTTGAGGGAAAAATACTATATTCTTCAACATAGTATAAATTTATTTCAACGTATTTTTTTATTTTAATTAATGCTTTTAAACCACCTATACATACTAAGTGTAGCTACCTCAAAACTTCATTAAAAAGTTGAGAAATATAATATATCCACAAACAATTTTGTTTTAAAACCACTTATTCATCAATTATTATATTAACTGAAAGAAATTAAATTAGTCATTTGACAATATTTTAGATGTTTAGTTTCTATTTTGTTATAAAAAAATAATTATCTGAAGCCTCAAATCAAAACAATTCAATTGCAACATATTTATGATAGTTATAATTTTAAAACGGTTATCTTACTTCTAACAAAAAACTGCTTTCCAATATTTTTCGTAATTTTGGGAGTTATACAACAGGAGTGATAAAAATAAACAAACAGATGAATATAAGTACTAGTTAATTGTTGATGTTTTTTTGTTTAAATTAGCTAGGGAAATCTAGAGTGAATTAACAATACTAACTATAACTTAACTTGCTAATTAAAATATATTTAAGCGCTTTTGCTTAAAATGTTGTTAGAATAAAAACACTTAACTCACAACTAAGTTTCTTACGTGATTACATCTGGAGTTGCTAAAAGGAGAAAATTTTAAATTTAGGAAGAAAATATGTAATTTTTCCTCTGAATTTTACACTTTGCACTTCTAAAAATTTTAATATTTAAAAACAGTAAACGATTTTAATACGAGTATCTCGAGAATTTTATGTTTTGATCCTCTCAAATATTTATTAAGTTCTTGAAGTATAAAAATGGAAAAAAGTAATAAGTGAAAAGGAGATCACATAAATTTTATTAAATTTAGAAGCTTTTAACACCAACACGAATATTACATTTAATACTGTAAAATTCATTTGAAATGCATATCGTCCCAGATACCAATACAATAGTAATAAAAAATTATTTCTACTGACGAAAATAATTATATTATATTAAATTTTATTACAACAGATAGCAAGCATAAAATTTCAATACGTTGCTACATTGCCTTTGACTGTTTTTCTAATACTTACAAAAGAATGTATTCCTATAAATCATATGAAAAGCATGATTATATGATTTTGTTAAATCACAGTATGAAATTTTTATAGTATTACAGTATGTTGTGCTTCTGGGTTTCGTGCCTATTGAGACTTTTAATCAGGGGCAGATATAGATGTAGATTGTATAACACAGCAGGCCAGAGACCCTTACACTTCAGCCTTCAGACTTATTATGTTACCTGCTATATCGGCTCTAAGTGAACAGATTAGTTGTCTTGATCAGGTTAATCAGTCTGCTCACTAGATTATCATCTGGGTACAAGCCTTCTGGCTGAATTGATCCCTGAAGGTGTCTCCAGTAGGACAACGCTTCGCACTCAAAGAAGATGTGTGAAGCCGTTTCGTCCTCTTCATCATATAGTCTACATAGTGGTTCTGCATTGAAGATACCCATTATGTGGAGATGTTTTCTCAAGCTGCAATGGCCAGTTATAAGTTCTGTCACCAGCCTGATTTCATGTCTGTTGGTAATTTTAATTCACTCAAATTTCTTCTAATAGTAAAGCGTATGAGTGTGATTTTTCCAGGGTTTACACTAGGGTCCTTAGTACACCACTCCTCCACTATAGTCAGAGACCCTTATATGAGCTCCGATAATATCTTGACATGTTTCCTCACAAGGAGAATAAATCAGGGAACCAAAATATACAACATACTGCAATACCAGCCATTTTAACCGAAACCAGATTTTCATAAGCTCTGAGCGAGATCCTTTGAACTATTGAAATACTATCGACTTTTTACTTTTCAGCTAGTCAAATCCTTGGCCTTTTCAATTTTAACAACTATTTTATAGTAACTGTTTTATTTTTTCCAAAGATTTTTATGAGTTATTTCCCGTTATTAAACTTATTTTTAAAATATTTCAGATTACATTTTGCCCTAAAGCCTTACAAAAAAGTTTGGTACCTCTTTCTAAATAAAAAATGAAATATCTCGATTTTAATCAGATGAATAAAGAATAATTATATTTTTTATTGTTAATAAAAAGTTTTAATGATACTTGCTCTATATTATTAAGATAACAAAATTGCTTTACCTCTGATAACGAAAAATAAGTTAGCTCTGTTAAAAAGCATTAGCAATAAGTTTTCAGTAATGAGAAGAGTTCACCGGCCTGTTCATGAGAAGCAACGATATCAGATTTTTATTGAAAGTGGAACGGGATTCTTTCTTATCACTTTGATTACAAATTTATATAGACCTATAAATCTTAACCATTTAAATGCACATCCAATATGGATGAACCCCTTGCATGTATCATGTATTTTCCGGTTTTATAGAAAACATCTCATAAATAAAGATAAAACATTTAAAATTTCTTCTTTTTCTTTTTAGAACGTGAATCAAATACTAATAACTAATACTTTTTTGAGCAGTTTTGTACATTACTACCAAAACTATGAATATATATATATATATATATATATATATATATATATATATATATATATATATATCAAGTAAAGGCGAACAGCCTTTACTTCATTCATATACAGAGCTGCATATAGTTGTGCGATTGCTGAATGTGATTTCAGCACTACAACGGCATAATGTGGATGTATCCACTGCTATTGCATCTCACACGGAGGAATCCGTGAAAGCCGTATAAACATATATATATATATATATATATATATATATATATATATATATATATATATATATATATATATATATATAATACCAACAATAAAACTAATACTAACCATAACTTAATGCCCTATTTTCATGAAATAGTCTATTTATTGAATATCAAATAGAAAAATTAACCTCCGAATTCACTAAATTGACAGCCGAATGTTTAAACTGACAAGAACGACAGTAAGTCGAGTAAGTTTTAAGTAGAAAAATCACAAGCTAAAAAAAAATAATTTTTGTTTATTACTGAGCCGCCAAAAAGGGAAAATTTTATTTATTTTCGGGATACAGTCATTTCTCTTACATATTTCAAGACTGTTTCACTAGGTTCTTACCCTTAATATCCCTTACACGCGTTTATTTCTTGACATATATAATGTAAAGTATGACACTATTATAAGTAAAACAAAACTGGCCGACTAGAAAAATTATTTTCACAGCAACTAGATCAGGGTTAGTCTTAAACCTCCTTAGTGAATCTGGCTGTAAAAAGTTATTCACCTGTCACATATCAAAAATTGGTATTGTAAAAAAAATCAAGTATGTACCAAATACTCCACTTTTTACTATATTCATCAAAGATGTATGAACCTTTTGTTTTTTTTTTTCTTTTGTTTTTGGCACTTGGATATTTCTAAAAACGTTAGTATAGGATATGGGCAAAACCTTGGTTAAGGAAACTGACAGAAACTCATTAAGAGGTTTTTGTGTTGATTTTCTAAGAATGAAATGCCAGTTTTAACCCTGATTGAAGTTAAAATTATAATTTAGTGTATTGTTGTAAGTTGAAATCCTATTAAATTTTTTTAAATAAACCATAGTGAAAACTATCACTCCTGAAAGTCAACACACCACCTTTTGATACTTGGTATACCCATAAAGGTGAATAGGTATGTGCCAGAAACAGTTTTTATAAAATCGGGATGTTGCGTTTTTGTCTAACGACATTTCCGTGCCTTAGCCGGGAAAAGACAGATAGCACAACAAAGGTAAAACCCTTCTCATTCAAGGGCAATGGAACACACACACACATCCCGAAAATTCCCTCGAATTAAGAACCCTGAGGAATAGAAAGATGATTAGTAAAAGTATTGTTTGTTCCTAAAATGTGATTATCATTCATTCTTAGGTTATATAGGAGAGTTTTAATTAAAATGGACGCTGTCCCTGGTATAGGTTTCTTGTATTTAAAAGACAACTTAATAGAATATGTTCCAGGTCTCTTATGTCTGTGTTGCATTCATAATGAGAGACATCTACTAATCCTAGCCTGAAGAGATGTCAGGGAGTCAAACAGTGTCCTATCCTCATTCTTACCATAGTGGTGTTATTCCTTCTATTAATGTCCAGTTCTTGTACCATAGTCTTTTCAAAAGAGCCCCTTGAATGGAAAGGTATAGTGAGCCCTTATTGTGTCACATTTAAAGGGTAAAAAGACATAATATTAATAACTACAATTTCTCTACAATAAAAAGAAAAGTATCATTTAATATACAAGCGTACAATAGACACGATATAAGACAAAATTTGTGCATTTGCTTGGTATGTCTCACATAAACCCCCAGTTAATTCTAAACACTACATAAAGTATGTCTTATGACACTCCATTTATTATAAGGACTGGGAAACTTCCTAAAGTTATAACCTGGTAAAAAGAATCATAATTCCTTTTTGTATGATACACAAAGCTTTCATAAAACCTGCTTTAGAATATAAAACATACAAAATTGTAAGTTTTACGTCTTATAGCTGAAAATAAACCGGGACAAAACAAGAGCAATAATGTGAAAAAATACGATAGAAAACTTTAGTAAAATACTGAGAAGAGATGTCTTATATTTCAGTCTTCATACTTCAACGTGATATATGATGCAAGAAAAATTATATGTAACAGAAATTACTGACAATGGTAAATTCTTAAGTGTTAACATACCAAAATCTTATTCATACCTGTTTTCACTTACCAACAAAATACAACTACCTATTTAAGTGGTTAAAGTATTCATTTTTTTTTGGACCATGTAAGTCAAATTTCATTTCTTAGTCTCAGAAAAGAATTTATTAACTAAATTACTGAGTGAGCCAAAACATAATGGAAGGATATAGTTACAAAGCTTCATTAGTTAAGAAAAAATGAATAATATAGAGATTCTTTCTTAACGGTCTTCCAAAAGAAGGAGGTTTCAAATTCAACGTCAGTTACTCCGAAACAGCAGCAGTGATATGAATGACTTTTTTTACATTATATTCAGAAAGTTGCTGCAATGGTTCAATATTGTTATGAACAAAATTGGTGCAGTAAAATTCAATATGACAGACATAAAAAATAATTTTGAACAATTTTTTCCAAAATTGGTATGGGAGAGTTAACTGTGTCGTACATAATGAATCTAGAATAATTTTAAAAAAATTTAATATGAAGGATCCAATAGAATGAATTAAAAATCTCTTGATATTGTTAAGAATTGGCACAAGGACATTCTTGAGAGTATAGATTACGAATTTAAAATTATTAATTTACATCACTCGATTTTGTTCAAAATTAGTACTGGGGTGTTTTTAAGAGTGTAAATAACGAATTTAAAATCGTTTTAAAAAAATAGAATATGGCAGATCCAATTCAATAGGGTGAGTTGAAAATTTGACGCTATTTACATTTTTCTAGAATTGGTATTAAGTGGTTCTTGGAATCGTAGGTTACGAATCTGAAGTTAACTTTTTTCAATTTAATATGGCTAAAAATTTTACATCTTTTCTGTTTCGTAGAAATGGATGTTGGGAGGTTCTTGGGGTATATATTACGGTTCTAAAATTAATTTTTTCAAACTCAGTATGCAGGATATTGTTTGGGGAGTTTTGGGGGACATTAGTTACTAATTTAAAATTAATTTCTTAAAATCCAATGTAGCGGATTTACTATAGCAGACTAAATATTTGTTTACACAATTTAATATAAAACTGGTATTTCGATAATTTTCAAAATCAAAGAATTGTTTGTCGTTCACTTAAGTGTAGTCTACAACTTTGGATAAAATAGGTATTTTTTTACGATCTTAGAGACTCAACTCTCACATACAAAGCATTTCACATTTTGTTTGGTATTAGTTTGGCGACGACTTCAAAATCTGCAATTTCATATAAAAATTTATATTGTTATTTTTCGCTTTTTTTGGAAGTTGGTTCAATTTCTTTTATAAAATTTCATTTAATTTAAGTAAAGGATGGCAGTCTTAAAGTTGTAGTTCGTATGCATATATGCTTGACAACTAACGTTTTTTTTCTAGCACTTGACTGGTACACAAACATGCGTCTAGATTATTTAATATATTTTCAATTATGTACCAACATGTTCAAAATTAGGATAGTGAAACACTTAATAAATCAATTTAATGCCTATTCATCCACCTATATTAGACTAAACCGGGTTAGATAGTAGAGAATGCTTTGAATCTGTCTATCACTACTCAAAACTAATCAAAAACATGTTAAATAATTTTTTTTTTAATCACCAAAGTTAATATTCTGTAATAGATATTTTTACAAAATCTAAATACATACATTTTTTTTTTACTAGATATAAGGAACCAACTTTCCAATACATATATATATATATATATATATATATATATATGTAGATCCAAAACGATTAAAAGATTTTCATAAGATATCACATTTGTGCGTTAATTAGGCAACCTAAAAGTGTCATAAACAAACTACTCTTCTATTATTATAAAATAATTTACTAATAAAAACTTTGAAAGGTTCGAAAGCAAACTTGCATGACCTTATTCCACCAGAAGGTCACTAAACCGTAATCTATACCGCAAGTCTTGTTTGTTTCTCTCTGAAAAGTTTTAAACCGCCTTATTTTTCCTTGTTATTTAATGTAAAAATGCTTAGAGCAATATAATTTATTGTATCAATGGAAGAAGATTTCTTAAATAAAAATTTTTCAATTCTCTTTAGAATAATAAAAAGAACAAAATTATAATCAATATTTTAATAGCAAATACAGAAAAAAAATCAAGGCAATATTTTTGAGTTTATTATTCAATTACAAACAATAAAACTAATTGCGCCTATTCATAAAGGATCAATATTGGAAAATAAATATCCTAATTTATGACAAGATAATCTTGAAGGCTATTATCCTTTGTTTCCGAAGGTAGTCCTAAAATATTATTAGTATTTTTATAATAAATATAGAAAATAATTTTAGAGAAATAGTTACACTGGTCTTTGATTGATAAAGAAACAATTTGAATTTTTAATACACTCCACTTGAAACAATAAAAAGTAACACTAGGAAAATTTTCCTAAGTCACAGCGTGGTAAAAAGAATGATAATACCTTTCTGGATTATAAATGAGCTCTCATAAAACCGACTCTAGATTATAGAGCAAACAAAATTGCTTTGCAAAAGTTTTGAGCGCCTCAGAGAGAAACAAAGAAAAAGAGCATTCGCGGTAGTCACGATGATTGTCTGGTCTTTCATGCACAAAGTGGTGTGATATTTTATTCGGATGAAGTGTTGGAAAAAAGTTAGGTATTATATAATCATGTTATTAATTGTTTATCTGTACGTGTGCAATAAGAAAATTAAACTCAACCAAAGTAATATAAGGAAGTATGGAATCTAGAATATTTTGTTCTTTGTAAAATAGAAAAAACTACTTGATATTGCCCGTTTTTCTGAATATGAAAATCATAGCATTAAGGTAATGAACATGTAATGATAGCTATTACTATTCTATCTTCGACCTCATACTAACATATAATGGTATAAATGAGGGTAGCACAATCCGTCGTAATTATAACGTATATATTTTGTCGGCATTATGTTTTTCAAATTAAACCAAGCAAAAAAAGTATTCAATCTCTTGCATAATATTTCCATATTAATTGCCCTAAAGGGATGAATATTCATAACATTTAATATATATATATATATATATATATATATATATATATATATATATATATATATATATATATATATTAATTTGTATATATATATTGTATATATATATATATATATATATATATATATATATATATATACAATATTCCAAACTAGGGTTATTGGGGATGCAGTCTGTTTAAATTTGTAGGTGTTGGTAATGATAAAAACCCTTTTTGATTCTGTCAAGAATTCATTTATCTCTTCTTCAGAACATCTCTACAAATATTAATTAGATAATTAGAGTATTAACCTAACTTAATTATTAAATAACTCACCAATGTGGTTTAAATATGTATACGGGAAAAACCCAACAATAACACTTTTTAATTATATTTAGAGGCATATGTTTATAAAATTATAAAAATTCGTTGAAATTCTAGAAAATTCGGAAACAGCCAAACATCCTACTTGACCATTCCACAATAAGTAATTGTTTTCTAGCTATTTTAATATCTGTATTTTTAAAAATATTCATCAATTTGTCAGTAAGATTTTCTATATGCGGTAGTGTGTGAAAAAACTGAATTTGTTCTGTTACATTTGAAAAAGTGTAATCTGGGCCTAAAGATTGAGTATGTAACATAGACGGCTGAGAAGGTATTTCACATATGTTTTCAGGAATATTGAATTTAGTGTTATAAAGAGACATTTTTTAATAATGTTATCAGGGTAAGAATTCTCCAATAGTATGTCGTTAAGTTGACGCAATAACTCTGCTCCAAAATTCGGATGTGTCAGGTTAGTTCAGGTTAGTTCAGGTTCAGCTCTATTTTTCATACCTAAAATGATATTGATTTTCAGTCTCATAGAATGGTACGAATGGCAACTTATGAATCTATTAGAACAGTATGGTGAGTGTTTTCATTCGTACGTATCCAAAAATGTATTACTACTGTTAGTTTCTGCCTCAACTGTTAATTGAATATGAGGATTAGAGGAGTTAATAGTTCAAGAGCTATCTCAATTCTACCAGAAATAGCAATCAATAAGTTAGGCAATATGTAGACGAATGTAAATTAATATAAACAGATTTTTTTGTTAGCAATAAAAAAGATGATTCTTTGACCGATACTTGAACAGTTCCCATATGGAAGTCAATATTTACCTAATAATTTATTTTTAATTTTTAAATTTTAGCTGTCAATATTTTCTTCTGAACACGGTCAGATGCCATATTTAAATCAAAAAGCACAGCTATATACTGAAAATTTTTTGAAATCTAGTTCATTACATTGATATAGGCATCTCGAGTGTATCTCTCTGACATGTACCCGTCTTAAGCAGTACGGAATATATTATACTTCGATATAAAGATAATTATTTAAGAATGCAAAATTTCTCAAACAATTTGGAGTATATCGACCTAGGGTTCCCCACAGATATTCTGTAATATTTAATGGTCTCTTGGCAATACAATCTTTTAATTATTTAATTTCTTCAATATATCCTTAAGTGAAAAGTTATTCAGTAAAGAACGGGGCTGTAACGATTCGTTTCGTTTTAAGTAAAGTTTTATCGAGTAACGTTTACAAGAATCAGATAGCGTAAGAATATATAAGTATATTTTATTACTAAAGTTGCTCCAATACAGTAAATGCGAAAAATCGAAATATGATTCGAAGAATTAAAAATATGCATTTAAATTGATATTTTTCCCTTTGCTCCACTTCCTTAATATTAAAACTAAAAATTTGGAAAATATAAAACTTCTTAGGGAGCTATAAATGTTATAAAAAACGACTAAAATTTACATAAAATAATATACTGATAAAACCACATTTCCTAGCCCTTAACGCCTTAAAAAAACCTCGTATCGGATTTTTCCATAAAAGGGCCAGTCAACTGCTGGCTTTCTTCTACCGTAAATATTCTTTTTCATGTAGTATAAAACTTTCTTGTTTTCCGCCGTTATTTAAGATAAAAATTCCTAAAGCAATTTAGTTGACTTTGTAATCTAGAGTGGGTTTTATGGCAGCTCATTTATAATACAGGCAGATAAAGTTGAAACGTTTCATTTCTTCATATTTTTTACGTTAAATGATGAAAATGAAAATGGATTTTCAAGGTTTAGATTAATTCGAGTTAAAGAATCTTTGTATTCGAAACCCATTATATAAATTTAAACTTTTATAAATACGTCTGTTTTTATCTAATTGTCAGGCAATCTTACAATTAACTAGTTCGATCCTAATGATATTACCATCATACTTTTGCAGTTAGATAATAATTAATCTTCAGATACCCCCAGAAATTGTATTTGACACTATTTTTAGCGAAACGGGAACAATCTGCTAATACAAAAATTGTCCGTCGTCTATGCTTTTTCAACGACCTATTTTCATTTTAATTTTGTATTTCTGAGTTGCTCTTTAAAAACAGAATTTTTGAAGAACGTCTGTCAGATCTTTTATTGCACAAACAGGGGGGGGGGGAAGCAGCAACTTACTTTTCAATTGTCCTACCATAAACATTAGGGACTCGGTATATACATTTAAATGATTCTATGATAAATCTAAAGAATAAACCTAAAAATAAAAAGGCAAATTATAAGCATTCTTTTTCTTTTCGACTGATTTGTGACCGAACTAACGAGTGATCAGTGAGCTATTAAAGACTAGTTTATAGAGCAAAGGCTTATGCTCGAAAGTATTGTAGGCGTTTACTTCATTTAAAATATTAGAGGCCAAATACTGAAACATCACTTTAATCGTTGAAAAAAACTACCGAAAAATTTACTTTTATATTTTCACACAACAAATCTGACAAATTTTGAAACATTAATAAATCTCCAACAAGCACATAGCAATTTAGTTTAAATTATTGCATTTTAGTCGTTTATAAATAGGATTAATAAATAATCCGGTATAATAAATAGTAGTTGGCAAAATTGGAATTTATGAAAAGAACTTCCACAACAGAGGATTTATTAAATTATGCGGTGGACACGCATAACACGTTAAATAAATAATAACCAAATCTGAAAGATGAAAATTTAAAGATTATACAGGGTATTATGAAAATCCTGTTATATACTTTCTAACGTAATTTTTAGTGATATACTGTGCAGGAAAATAAACCAATTTGAATACTTTCAGTTTCAGAAAGTCGATTGTTCCTTTTGCTAACTTAACAACAGAGTTTAATAAAATGAGTTACGATTAGTTTATGTTAAATGCCATATAGGTTATTAAAATTTCGGAATCCTTAAATATTAAAGTAAGAAAATTTTAACTGTTTAGTTATTCTTAAATGTCTTCCTTTTCTTTAGTATATCCAATTAGTAATATTATATATATTCATTAAAAAATACCTCCTCCCACCTGCCACTGACACCGCCTCGCTACCACTAACACCCCTTGACAAAATAGTAATTCATTTTACTTTGTTATTTACGATATCGTAACATTTTTGCCAATACTTTTTCCCTGCATATGTTATTCGTCTTTTAAAGTTAGATAATAAGCATTTAGTCTAAGCCATAGATAAATATAGTGACGCAAATTCCGAGATAGAAAAGACCTATACAGGGGTGTTGGGCATAAAGTAATAATAAATCCTATATAAAATGTAACAGCAAAAAAGAGGCTGGGGCCAAGAGGGCGTGGGGCCAAACTTGGTCAAACAGGTTTTTTGATTCTACAAGCCAAGAAACATATTTTGGGAAAAAAAAAGTTTTAAACAAAAGTTGTAGAGATTTTCAAAACTTACAATTTGAGCTTGTGCGATCTTTTTCGTCAATTTCTTAAACTTCTTAAACTCTCAAAATCGGCTATTTTTGCATATCAATTATTTATTGCAAAACTAGCTTTTTTGACACTTTTTTGCTTGTAAAGAGAAGTTGTCATTCTGAAAAAAATATTTTGTTGAGATATTGCTATTCATTTATCCTAAGACGCAAAATGTTGATTGCTATAACCTTTTTTGGGTTAACATTACGTCAAAAACAGCTCTAAATTTTACCTTTGGCTTGGACTAATTAGAATTATTACGATTTTCCTTCTAACGTTTTCTTGTTTGCGTAGGATAAGTGGTTATTATTTACATGAATACAAAAGACAATTGGTTAAAGCAAAAAATTAAAAAAAAAGAATATTTTATAAATCTTAATACTTTCTCGTTACATTATTCCATTTTTCTTTTACTTCCAATACAAAATATACAAAGATCTGATTTATGTAAAAATTTTTTTAGAGGTAAATATAAAAAATATTTTTTTTGTTGTTTGTGAATCCATGTGACCCAAATTTTGTTTAATATACAGTCAATCACAAAAGTTCACATACACCATATTAATTTTTAAAAAGGTGTAAGAAATGGGACCTAATTAAAAAAATATAATTTTATGAAATAACGTTGGTACAATCGTATTTTTAAAATAATTATTATTTTAAATTAATTAAATTTCACATTAAAAAAAATGCAGCATTTTTGACTCACAAAAGTGTAGATGCACTCTCATTGCAAAAAAAAAATAGTAAATTTTTCGTAACAATTAATATTTAGTAGGCACTTCATTTGTATCTAAGACAACCTGCAGTCGTCTTGTCATTGATAGAACCTAATTTTAAGTGGCCTTTAGAGATATTTCTGCCCATACAATTTGCGACAGATTTTTTAGGGACTCTTTATTGTATCTTTTATTTTTCATTCCAGTTCGCAATATCTATTTTTGTATAATCCGTGTTTCGGGTAATCTTGTTGGAAAATTCAGCTCTGACCAAACCCTAATTGAATAACTGACTCAAGTAAATTGTTTTGCAATATTTGAAAAGCAAGTCGACGCTTCACTATATTTTCAGTAAATACTAATTTTCCTACTCTAGCCGCCACCATTGAATCCCAAACCATTACAATTTCACAACCATGTTTAACAGTTGAGACTAAATTTTCAATTTTCATTTCCTCATTAACTTTAGGACAAGTTTTGCATATTCCGTAACAGCCAAAAATGTATATTTACTCTCATTTATAAAGGGAACAGAATTTCACTGATAAACATAAAATTATGAACAAATTTTTTTTGGCTATATACAAACTTCTGCGAGGTATAAACTTTAATTTTATGCAGTTTTTTGAGAGTCAATAAAACAAATAATTCTTTACTGATATTTATTTATGTTTTAATCAGTATTTGCACTTTCTGATATGAAAAACGAATTAACAATTAACGTATATGTAATAAGAACAAATTTACTGGGTTTATCTAGATTCTGGGACTGAGGCATAGAAGAAGAAATTATAATTAGCACTTTTTGTCAGAAAGTAATGCTTTCAGAATTAATAAAAAAAGTGAAAACAAAAAAAAAGTTGTTTTTAAGTGGATTAAATTTCTAATCGTACACTCTAACAAATTCATTAAATCAAACTTTATAAATCAGAGTATGAAAACAAAATGTGACCAAAATAATTGAAAATTCCACCCCATTTACATCAGTATGGCGTGTCCATAATAAATGTTTATTAATTCCGAATGCTTTTCAATGTTTAAATACATATTAAAGAATAATCAATGAACTGTCAATTAAATAATTCTGTCATATAGAATATGGAATTCATTCAGTGTGAATTATTAGAACATGTCATATTCAGTGCGAGTCTCGTCAAAGTCATTGATCAACTGCGAAATAAATTCTGCAAGCCGATTCATAACACAGGCAAATAATTTATTAAATTATTTGTTGTGGAAAGCTATTTTCCTATTCATATATTGACAAATATTGTTTACAATTTTTATAATTCACTTTGTTTATTCTCAACTGATTTACATATTAATGTTTTGTTGGAAATAATTTAATATCTGCCTCTCTCTTTTCATCAAGATAATTTTCTATTTCCTTAAACAATTTTATTTTGTTTCACTGCTGCCTGTGAGCTGTCGACTTTCAATCAAATCTTGTAACCGAATTTTAACTCACTTCAGACGATTCCATCAAAATGAAATTTGGTACACATCAAGTCCGATAACAATGCGATGCTATGACCTTCAAACTGACTTTGAACGAATATTTTAAAGTCATTTCAATCAGTCAATATCGTTTTTTAAAATAGGAATCTCTTTTTAAATTGGTATGGGGAGTTTTCGGGGTCGCACATAACGAATCTGAAATTATTTTTTAAAAATTCAATATGGCGTAACCAATATGGCGGATGAAAAAATAATTTTGTTCGATTTCTTTCAAAATTGATATGAGATAGTTTTTGGGATCGCACATTATGAATTTGAAGTTATTCAAAAAAATTAAATATGACGTATCCAAGATGGCGGATTAAAGATTCTACATAGTTCGATTTTGTCTAAAATTAGTATTGGGGGATTTTTGTTGGTGTTAATTATGAATTTAAAATAATTTTTGGAAAACTCAATTTGGCGAATTCAATATGGCGTCCTAACAATCTTACATTTTTCTATTTTTCGAAAATTGATACAGGGGGTTCTTAAGGGTATAAATTATGAATTTAAAAGTATGTTTTTTGGATTCAATATGGCGAATTCAGTGCAGCAAACTAAAAATTTTATATTTTTCGATTTTGTTCAAAGATGGGACTGAATCGTTTTTGAGGATGTAAATAGCGAATATAAAATTATTTTAAGAAAATCTAATATGTCAGATACAATATGACGGTCTAGAAATTTGAAATTTCCAGATTTCATCCAAAATTGGTAAAAAGGAGCTTTGAAGGGTTTAGATTTAGATTAGATTACGACGTTAATATTATTTTTTTGAAATCCAATATGGTGCATTGAAAATTTTACCTTATTTGCATTTTTTTAGATTTGGTATTAGTTAAAACTAACAAACCATTTAAAAAAAATAATATTACTTTGTTTGCAATGCAATTCGTCCTGAAGACTTCAACTAATCTAGCATATACTTCATAGTTTATTCAATGTCAATCTATTTTTTGTTTGTATTCACAAAACAATTGTCAAATTTGATATGATTCACAGACACAACTATAATTTTAATTTCACACAGTTTTTATGCATCCACCCAAACTTTGTTTTTACAATTATTTTTAATCCGCATAAATTAAGTAGTTTCCTAGAAAAAACTAAATGTAACTTCCTTCCTACGTATTTACTTCTAAATGGAATTTAATTTAAAAATAAACTGAAATCTATTAGTGTCTAGATAATTTCAGTCATTATAGAAACTCGGAAGCATGTTTGTGTTTAATTAATCAATTCCCTAGATACAGTTTAATTGAAAATTGCTATCTTAAACACAATCCGTACTTAAGCGGTTAAGTGTTTCGATATTTGTCTATAAATAAGTTTAAATGGGATTAGAGAATATGTGGAAAATCAAGAACGGTGTAATGTTCCTTCTTGCTCTGCCAGATGATTTTCCACTTATTCTTTCCCACCACAGTAGTCTAATCGTCTAATCAATTCCGGTTAGAAATTATCTTGGAAAATATGCAAAGAATTTATTTATTTCTATAAATCATAGACAAGACTAAGACATAATTTTAAAATAGGACTAGTTAAATTAAGTAACATTAATTAACACAAAATAAGGATGAGGCATCCATTAACTGTAGTAACAGACGTATCAATAGTATGTTGATCTAAGACTAGTATTTATTTCTAATACTTTATAGTTACTTCTATTCTAATACTATACATAGGGATTTTTTCTGCATTATTATATATTTTTTTAGTAATAGCAAAATGTGGAATTGATTTTTTTTAAATAAATTTCTTTTCAATAAAGATGACTCATTAACGCAAGTCAATTTAAGAATATTGATTATATTAAACAATTTTTTCAACAATTAATTTATCTTCAAATGTTATTGAATTCTTGAGATAAATGATAAAATACAAGCTTTAACCAGTACACTTTTGCTCTCAACAGCTGATAATTAAGTAAAAATCGGTAATTAGCTGATGAAATAACAAAGCTGGTTCTTTAAAAACAAAACTCGATCTTTTTCTTTAAAAAAAAATAGCATTAAACAATCAGCTCTTACGCCAAAAATTTATTTGAATATTACTGAACTAGTAGGGTAAGGGGAAGAAAGAAACATTTTGTACTCGAACAAAAACATCTACGAATAAAACTGTTTGGTGTGTACAACTATTTGCAACACGCCGCACTGACAACACAGCCAGTTTAAACGTTTGCATTGTCTAATTCCGTTGATAAAAACATGCAAACTCCTGGTTTTGTGAAGGTTTAAAACAACTGTAAAATAATCATTTATCGCCGACACAATTTACGAGCTTTTCGTGTTCGTAAATTATTTTACCTTTGACAGTTTAGGGAAATTTTGCGTTGTGGTATCTATGTGGTGCTAACTAAAATACATTAATAATTTTAGGCTGTGCTCTCCTGTCAGTTTATGTTTAAATATGCGTTGACTAGGAGCAAAACACTATAGATATTTATTGTCAATGTTGTGTATATTTCCACTAACGGTAAATTATTTAATCATAAACTGTTAACCATCAATTTATATTGTGAAAAAAGAAATGTTGAATCTAAGTAGGTTTTACAATTTTCTATAGAGGCACAAAATAAGTTTTTGTGACGGTGAAAGTGCTCCGTTTTTTTTCTCTTCTTCAATCTTAGATATAAAGTAATATTATATATATATATATATATATATATATATATATATATATATATATATATATATATATATATATATATATATATATATATAAGGCCCAGTCCCTTGATGTTCTGCAGAAGGTTCTTTGGTATCACTCCAGTTGTTGACAGTATTATGGGAATCGTTTGGACGCTGTTCATTGCCCATTGTCTTCGGATTTGTACCTCCAGATCTCTGTATTTGGCGATCTTCTCGTTGTATTTTGGCCTTAGGTTGTTGTTGTTAGGCACAGCGATGTCAATTAGTATAGTTCGCCTAGAAATTTTATCTATTAGTATAATTTCTGGTCTATTATGAGCTACTGTTTGACCCGTCAGAACCGTTCGGTCCCAATATAACTTGAACTGGTTGTTCTCAAGAATAGGTTCCGGATTGTACTTGTAATAAGGCACTTTTCTTACCTGTAATAGGTTTAACTTTTCTGCTAACTCTTGGTGGAGTATCTTAGCGGCTGAGTCGTGTCTTTCCTTATACTCGGTTGCATCAAACGCTTGGCATCCTCCAGTTATGTGCTGAATTGTCTCCGATGTTCGACAGCCATATCTGCATTGATCATTTTCTATTGAGTGATCTCTAATGATGAACTTTCGATAGTTCTTCGTCGGAATAACCTGGTCTTGGATAGCTAACAGGAAGCCCTCCGCTTCCGGAAACATCTGTCCCGAAATCAACCAGTAGTTGGACGCTGAGTTTTTGACATTGTCCTGATTGACCTCATTTGGATGCCGTCCATAAAGTGGCTTCCGTAGCCAGGTTTTGAACTTCTCTTGGTTTGGTGGTGAGAAGTAATATCTTGTTCCCTCAACTGTAGCGGCGTTGAATCGTCTGCCTCACATATTGCTCGATGTAGTGTGGAAGAGTCCGCCAACCTATGGAAATATGAACGTAAGTTTATTATTTGTTGGTCGAGCTGTTTACCAATATCCACCAATCCTCTTCCTCCTTGGTATCTTGGAAGCATTGTACGTTCAATAGCACTCAGAGGGTGATGTTTTTGTGCATTTGTTAGGAGTGTCCTTATTTTTCTTTGCAGGTTTTTGATGTCCGTCCTGCTCTATTTTACAATTCCAAAAGAGTAGCTCAGCGCAGAGCAAGCATACGTGTTGAGCGCCTTAAACAAATATCTACTATTTAAATTAGTTCGTAATACCCGCCTTACCCTCCTGACAAATTCGGCTGTCAATTCGGCCTTCATAGTGCGATGGTCAATTCTTTTAGCCTGTTTCATACCTAGATATTTGTAAGTGTGGTCTGCTTCCATTGCAGCTATAGTTTCACCGTTCTGCATTTCAAAAGCCCCCGGTTGTATCTTCCCTTTAACGATGTTCAAAATACGGCACTTGTCAAGTCCAAATTGCATTCCGATATCTCCGGAGAACTCCTCTACAATTTCAAGCATTTGTTCCAGCTGGTTTCTGGTAGCAGCCATCAGTTTAAGATCATCCATGTATAGAAGATGATTTACTCTGACTACCTCTTCGTTGTTATTTCTAACACTAAAGCCGTATCTGGTTGAGTTCAAACGCCGTGATAGTGGGTTCATTGCAAGGCAGAACCACAATGGGCTAAGTGAATCGCCCTGAAATATTCCCCTTCGTATCGGAATGGTGTTAGTTTCGATGGTGTCGCTGGATGGCACTTGCAATTGGATCCTAGTTCTCCAGGTTGACATGATGCGTTCTAAAAAGGAACCAAAATTATTATCGACTCTATACATTCTCAATATAGTTGTGAGCCACTCATGTGGCACCGAGTTGAAGGCCTTCTTATAATCCACGTAGGCAGCAAAGAGGTTTCTTCGGTTGGCACAGGCTTGGTTACATATGACAGAGTCAACAATCAATTGTTCCTTGCATCCCATTGCTGCTCTCGTGCAGTGAGTTGCAATGATGTTATTTTACTCACAATGTGCATAGATGCGTTGGGTCAAGCAGGAGGTGATCACCTTATCCAGTGTGGGTGGGCAGGTGATCGACTTATACTTAGCTGGGTCATGTGTGTTATGTTAGTCCTTTGGTAGGAGATATGTAATACCTTCGGTCATGAACAATGGCATTTTTGCTGGGTTAAGGAAAACATCAGTAAGATTAGCCAGCTGATGGTGCATACACCAGAACTTTTTGAGCCAGTAGTTTTGGATCCCGTCGAGACCTGGAGCTTTCCAGTTATATTTTCCTCGGTGATAAATGGGTCAAACTGCATCTGGCTGTAATCTTGGCGGATTTGGTGTTCTTCATTGATCCAGCCAGCTGCGATATTACAATCGGCTGGTGTGGAAAGTTGGTTTCCCCAGAACTCTTCTACCTGCTCTCTATTGGGATATCGATTATCTGCTATATTAGGTGGAGAGTTTCTGATCGTTGAAAGAGCGCATTGTCTCGTTTTCGGTTATTGCTGGTCTTATACCTCTTTAGCCGTCCTGCAATAACAGAGAGCTTCTGTTTCAGCGAATAAAGGCATTGCTGAGCAGTAACATTTGCTGGATCTTGTTGCGAATGATATCGGACACGATTCATGATTTCCTCAACTCGCCTTTGCAGTCGACTAGTTCTTGTGCCCCTGATGTACTCCGTCAGCTGTCCTATATCTATTCGAAGATTTTCAATTTTCTTATTTAGACGTCTTTCCCATGGTGGTGCGTTGGGTTCTGTTCTTGCTGATCGGCGCTCTGTTATTACTTTAATTTCTAGAGCTCTAGCTATAGCAGTCGCGGTACAGTAGATGGTCATATGTAAGGACTCCAGAGTGTAGGCATCTGAAACATAAACTGGTAAAATCCGATTTTTCATGATGTCTAACATGGCACCCAGTTTTTTGGATGAATTAATTTTTGGCAGTACCGGTCTTCTTAATGGATTGCTTCCATCATACTCCAACACCGCAGCACTCATTTCCGTTGATAGTTTTTGATAAAAGAGTTCAGTGTTGTCCTGTTGGGTTTCGTCATTCAGCTGTTCCTGTTGTTCTTGGAACTCAGGTTCCTGTTGTGGCTCAGGTTCAGCAATCGGATTGTTGTTATTGTCAGTGTCTCTGATCTCGCGTTCAATTTCCTCTTTGATGCTATTAAGCCGAGCTTCAGGAATTAGGCTGTTTCGGAGAATAACTCTACATTGGTCAGCTATTCTCTGCTGGGACACTTGCATGTGTGGGTACTCCCAGCAAAATTCGGCATGTAGTTGTTGTCTGTAGCCGATCATCTCTCATCCTAGTTGAGTCACCCTATAAAAAATGCGCATTTTTGTCTCGTTCATGGACACAGTCCATTTCATGCGCTGTCTTGGTCGTCCCGCTTGAGTAAGAGTTGGTTGGGGTTCCCGCACAGCATCTTCGGCGGGTAGAGCTCTTGGAGTTATCTGACCCTGATGTAGTTGTTGTTGTTGTTGCCTGTCCACAGCGATGTCAGCTCTCATGCCGTTGTCTGGTTGTTCTTGAGTCTCTGGGTCTGGCTGTGGCGCAGGTTCTGCGGTTTGTTCATTGTTATCATCGGTGCTTCTTATCTCTTGTTTTATTTCCGCTTTGATGATGTTAAGTCGCGCTAATGAGATTAGTTTATTTCTGGGAATAGCTCTGTATTGGTCTGCTATTCTCTGTTGTGACACTTGTAGGTGTGGAAATTCCCCACAAAATTCGGCATGAAGCTGTTGTCTATAGCCGATTGTTTCTCGTCCTAGTTCAGTCACCCTATAAAAAATGCGCATTACTGTTTCATTCATGGATGTTGTCTATTTCATGTGCTGTCTCGGAAGTCCCGCCTGAGTGAGCGCTGGCTGAGGTTCCCGCGCAGCACCTTCGGAGGGTGTTGTTTGGCTCTCATGTTGTTGTTGGGCTGTAGCTTCTTGTGCGACAGGAGTTCGCCTCCTCAGTACCCTGCCACTTGAAGTTTGCGATGTCGAAATGTTGCTCCCCCCAGAATCCGTGGAGCAGACCGCTTCTGCGGTGTGGGATTGTGAACCATGGGTCCTACCCACCTGGGGTACATTATGTTTTGCAGTCGACATTTCATTATTTAAAATTTTAAAGTTCTCCCCATTTATTATTATTATTACTATAAATTTCAATTTTAGTGGAAATGGGTAGATTTTATTTCGCACTTTTTCTAAAAAAAATTCGAGAGTTCCGTCTTATTTTCATTATAACTCGCTTAGTTCTAATGCAATAGACTCCAATCGGAACTTATTTGAAAAGACTTTCCAAGTACTTTGAAAAATGTATCGGTTTCCCGTTATTTAACCTCGAACACTTGCATTTGATTATTCACCAAAAAAAAAATGATCCCTTTGACTACCTATAAGTCCCCGAGAAGGGGTGGCATTCACCTCTGGAGTAAAAGCGGAAGTCGGCACCACGGCACTTTTCTTACTTGAGGCACTCTCTAACTACTCACCAACTTTCACGCAAATCGATGAAGATTCAAATTTTCCTGAGGGGAAAGCCTTCCGTGACTGTACTATTAAGATGAACAGTTCTTTATCTTTTTTTATGCAGAAGATTTATACAAAAATTCCAATCAATTCAAAAAGTTTGTTGTGAATCATTTATTAACGTCTGTAAAAATAATATTTTATTTTAATTTTCCTCTTTAAAAAATGTTTATCGACATCCATTAGAAAGATAATAATTTACGGGGACAAGTGTTATCTGTTTCTGGCCTTACCTTAAGATAGCGGTATATCCCTAACTGAGTCTAAAGATAGAATAATGCGTGTTGACTCGCCGTTAACACAAGAAACCTGGAACTAGGGTTAGGCTATTATTAATGTCCAAATTATTTACGCGGTTTACTTCGCATAAACAATTTTATCTAAAAGCCCGGCCTTGCTAACAAATTAATCATACACGCCTGCGTGGCCGTGTAAAAAAGGTGCTTTATTTTGGCAAGATTTCATTTGGTTTTTGTTAATGTGATGACTTTGAATAATGAATTTAATAATTGGACTTTGGTTTTATGCAAAAGACGTCCAATATTTCTTGAGGTAATAATTTAATTTATAATTTTTTATTTAAATTATGCTTTTATTATTTCAAACACTTGTTAGTTGGCAGTAAAAATGTCGAATTTGAAAAAGTAATTGAATGTTCCTCTTCGCTAATATGATATAAAACAAGTAAAACAGTATAATAAAATCCAACTAAGAAAAAAATTATTGTGAATTATCGCCAGTACAAGCGAACGTTCCTAAAAAAGTTCTAAATACATTAGCAAACGATTTTAAACACTTTTTGAGAAAAACTATGATTATAGGTAGGGTTGCTATTTATCCTCTTTTCGTCAGACAGTATCCCTTTTTGAAGAATGTATTTTGAAGAAACCAAACGACCACTAGAAGTTAGAATTAAGGAATATAAAACTCATACACAAAAAGGGGACACGTCGAAATCAGGTGTTGCAGAACACGTGGGATATACAACACCATATAAAATGGTCTGAAGCTGCGGCAATATATATGGAACCCAACATGAAAAAAAGAAAATTTATAGATGCAGCTTACATTAAAAATAGTAATGGAATCTTCAGTAAACCCAGTGTTGAGATAGATAATCTTTAGCAACCACTACTTCGTAACATCAAATCACTGAGGTGTGTACAGTGAACCGAAACTTTGGGCTTCAATGGACACAGACCCTATATAAGCTAGTAGACTTAAGACAAAACATTCAGTTTATACTTGATAACGATTAGAGGTACAACCTAATCGAAACGTCGTAAAAACAAACAAAAATAAAGACAATGCCAGTCCGAGAACCATATTTTAGTCAATCTTCAACACTGGCTACTACTTTCAATCAATTTTAATGGCGAAACTTTCAGAACCTTTATTTTACCGGTTTTGTTTCCGGGACTAGTCCTGTCAAACGCTTTTCGATTACACCTCGTACTTCCACGAGTGGTTTGTAATAACCCATATTTGCGCCTCTTTTTACGCCATTACCGGATTTGCATAAAATTTTGTTTTTAGTTGTGCTAGACACGCAGATGAAAATATTTCCTTTGTTACTATTTATTATTAAGTGTGCGTGCGTAGCTTTTAATCTTGACAAATGTTAGCCCTTAATAATAAATAAACTGCGTGCATTTTTAAATATGTCACCGTAAATACAAGCAGGTAGTTTTTCAGAAAAATTTTTTAGAGCATGCATAATGTGTAAACGTTCACGAAAATTTGTGAGATTTATTATATGCGCATAGACTGTTAACTCTTCGGCTTATTATCGTAGGGATTTGTGGTGATTAGTTTGTATATTTATTCATTTAACTGATTTAGAATCAATAATATCAATACCAAATGAAACCTAAAGCCAAAGAACGTTTTAAACACCTTTATCATTAATTAAAAACTATTTTAAAAAAGGCTTTAGCTGGCTTGGAATTTAAGTTAACATTGAAAGACTTAAATGTTGTTGTCTAAAATCAGCCATAACGTTTCAATTTTTAAAGATTTTTATTGTATTGTTTCACTTTTTTCCAAGATTTGAAGAGGAAGAAAAAAACCATTCACATTTCAACTTTTGTAAAGCTAAATTATTTAGTATAATCTTCTTTTTCTAAAGACCACTGTGTTATGCTTCTTTATAATATTCTCTTCTATATTATACTTCTAAAACATTAACCCTTTCGTTCATTTTTCTAATGTAAAAACTTTATTTTCATTAACAAATCTTCGAGGTGAATAAAAAAGAACTTTGTCCATTGAGCTATAATAAATTCTCCTAATTATTTCTAATATTAACGAAGGAAAATATATTTTCCCCTAATGCTACCATTGCTGTTGTTGCCTTTTTTAATTCATAGAAATTAAATTCGCGCTAAATCGGGCGGAAATAATTTCTCCAGTACTTAAGAAATAGGAGGGTATTAAGAAATTCGAGAGAAACTGAGAACAGTCGTTACTTTTACGAGGACTTTCCAATAAGAATTACCACAAAGTGTTATATTAAATAGACCTGTCTTTATTTAGTTTTCAAGTGTCTGCTTGATCTAATAAACTTCTTTTGTAAAAGAATGGATCATACAAGTGACATCATCAGACTTAAGAATAAAAATGCCACAGACTTGGCTCAACCTGAGATTTTAGTACTGGTTATGCCCAAATAATAAAGAGATTTGCTCCCGTTTAGTCAACAATCGTTATTTCTACAAACTCCTGGCTTAGCTAAAAAGAATGTTTAAAAATATACAAAGGAATTTTATCAAATAACGCAATTTTTTTTGAAAGTTTTCAAAATTGGTAGCGCGAAGTCCTATGATTTTTGTTTGATATATCCTTAAATATTTCCAACAATGATTTCAATCTTAAAAATACACCGTGCTTCTATATTTTACCTCTGTAATGACAAATCACGTCCGAGAAAGTAGAGCTAAATTTTGTTAGCTGAAAGTTGGATTTCGAATACAATAACGCCATCTTGAAAATAATAAGTTAAAAACTATTACGAAATTGCAGATAGAAATATCTAAAAATGTTCTTAACAATAACTTAAAATTATTAGGAGCAATGAAAATGTAAAATTACGCCATTGACTTTATTTAAATAATTTTATTGTACAGGGTATCCAGAAACAAGATCAGAAAATTTCTAGACCTAAATTAAATATAAATTAAAAACCTGATAAAAAATTTAAAAATGTTATTAGGAAAAAAAAATGCATTGTTTGCAGGTACTCTATACAACGGAACTTATGCAAGTAGAATAATATAATTTATATCTTTTGAATAATTAAGGCAAAAATTTAATTAAAAACTTGTTAATTTATTTTATTCCAAAACCAGAATTTTACCCCGAAAGGTAGAGGAAAGATAACTGAAAAATAATTTTTCATTTTCTCTGGATTGCCAAGCAATTATAATGATTAAGATATAACAACACCCGAGGGATGTTCTTAAATTTATTACCAGTTTTGAGGTTTGAAAGTTGAATTTTATTTATTTTTATATTTCTTCTCATATTGAGTCTAGAAATTGAAATTTGGTGAAATTGTAAGTTAATAGTAAAAGGCAATTATTTTTTAATATTTAGGTATTGTTTATACATATAAACTATAGAAAGATATTTCATCGTTTCATGAGAAATAGAGAAAATATCGTGATAGGTTCATAATAGCTCATTTACAGCCAGTACCATCAAAATAGAGAAGCGAAATGTGTGTGTATGTATAATCGAATGTTTTCAGCTATTTCGTGTCTGTGCTGAGTCCTTCTTAGGATTGTAAGCAGCTGCTACACTAGCAATATGAGAGGCAGGCGAATCAACACCTATACGGTTGAGGGACCAGGGAAAAAAAGTTTCAAGTCTGGGTATAGTATATCCTTTCATGAACGGCACTAAAATGAGGTCAACCGCGAAGGAGTCCACTACTAGTTGACGTTAAGGCAAATGTTTTCTCCAACCGAAGGCTATCCAATATTAGGTCACCCTAACGAGAAATTATCTGAAATGCATAGTTAGAGGCCCCTCGAGGTAGAACAATACCGGTGTGGATGTCGAACATCAAAGACAATCCAGCCCACAATAGGAAAATATCAAAAATTTGCTGCATCGGAATACAAGAGGAGACACGATTGAGCCGCTAAGATCATGCAATAAAAATTGGCAGAGATATTCAAACTCTTGCAGTAGATAAAACGCCATATTACGAATAGACTCCTGAACCTATTCTGGGGATTAAGAGTTCAAGTTGTACTAGATTCGAACTGTGTTTATGGATCCTATAATTACAGCTACATAAAACAGACCAGACCTCATTTTAGTGAATAAAACATCGAAACGACCAATACCAATAGAAATCACTGTCCTTAACTATAACAATTTAAGATCGAAATAAGAAGACCGTCAAATAGAGAGATCTGAAAATATAAAGACGCAAACAGTGCGGAATGAGGAGTACAGGGACCATCCCCATGATTCTCTTTACAACTCGCGTAGTACCGAAGATCCTCTTGCTTAATATGAAGGGATCAGTCAGTGAAAATATTTAATAATTTGAAAAGTCTCAAAAGTAAATCCAAATTAATTTAATCTTTTTAAAATGACATGAATATTTAAAGGACGTTAATATTTCTTTTCAAATATTTCATATTTTTCTTAGCGTATAAATACCCTTAATATTAAAATAATGGTAGGAATGCCTTCAGCATCTAGACGGCAAGATATTCCACATTGGATTTTTCTATAAAGAAAGTACATATTTACTTAGATTTACCCGCAAGCAAAACAAAATTTGGTTTACTTGTCGTCGAATTTATATTTTTGGAGTAAATCTTACTATTATTTTAATATTTACATGTTACCTAGAAAGAAAATTTACCGGAAACATTTTTGTGAAAATGTTCATATACAATTGGGAATATATTTTCTGAAACATGAACAAATGTTTACTTGGTTTTTGTGATTATATTTAAGTAAATGTAACTTATATTAAGTGTATATGTAGTAGGTGCTCTTCAGAAGTCTATTATTCCTGAAATTTTTTGTTTTGTTTCCATTTCTTTGTGATAAAAATTTTCAATTTTTAGTTTAGCCGGTTCTTAAGAAAAAGAAGACCAAGTTATATTTTCGTTAAACAAGATATTTCAACTAGCTATAGGTTGGAGCTCTTTAAAGGGTATAGCTAACATTTAAAGGGAATCACTCAGACTCTAAAATTTTTAAAGAACCAAATCTACAATTTATTTTTTGTTTGAGATCTATCGCTTCGCAAAATATTAATTTTTACGCAATAAATAAAAATGTATATTTGTACATATTACATTAATTATACAGTAACGTACGCGACGTTAATAACCCTTCCAGTAAACATCCGGAAATGCTTTATATAAATTCAGATATATCCGTCTCTAAAAGTATATGTTTTTTGCAGAAACAAATAAATCAAAATTGGAAAAAGTGTCAGGCCTTAGGCTTCATCGCAATATTTCGATCAAAGGCAGACAGATCAAAATGATCGATGGGATAAACGCACATCTATCTTACAAGCGCATTTATATGGTATTGTCAGGAGCAGTGGGTCCAGTTTTAGTTACAAAATACTGGCTGCTCTTTTAAAAATAAATAATTTAATCTCAGCAACACAAATCGGTTGTTTCTTTAATGACTTTATATATATGGTGGCGTTTTACTTTTCGGTATTTTTTATTACAGACATTAACAATTATTTATAAGTTCACATTTTAATTACATTGATTAGAAGCAGCAGTGAAAATATGAATTGTTAACTTAAGCAAAGAGAAAAGCGGGGAGAGGGATTGCGAGGAGCGATTTCGAGAGGCTAAAACATTACGCCGTAATTTACTTTTGTCACTATTATTCTGCTTCTATTTATGATATCAATGTGAAATAAATTTTATACTATTTTTGCAAATTGCCTCTCCAAACACTGAAATAAGATATATGCAATAGTGTTAGCATTATATGGCAAATAGTAAAAATACATTTTAACCCTTTTCAGCTTTACAAAAAGAAATTTTGAAAAAAGGAGAAATTATATTTCAGATATTGTCATGAACTATTTTTTAAACCAAAATCGAGTCCATATCTCTATTCGATCAAGGTACATAGATAAATTTATCAAATGACTATCTACCACTTTTTCCCTTTTGGAGAGTGAATTTTGATAAATTCTTTCTTAGTGAATGCCTACATAGCGTTGTCAAGCCTTTCCCAAAACATCATGATTTTATCTTTAATACCCACTCTAGTTCTCTCTTCATAATAGTTTTGATCACCCAATGGTCTCATCAGTGGAGTTTTAACGTGAATAGACCGTGAAATTATTTTTAATTTCTTACCACTCCGAGGTATATTTAGATGTTCGTTTTTACTGTTGATGAAAACAGTCCGGCATCTAGTTCGAAAGGTAATATCCTGCTGACATTTTAGGAAATGAGGTTTTAAAGTAGGCAGTTGTTTTCTGTGCATTTTACTCTCGGTTCATAACAGCTCCACTGTTGAAACCATTAATTGGTTGGAAAGAGAACCAGAGTGGAATTTGCAGAGAGGTTTTAAGGAGGAAAATACGTATACAACGTTTGATGACAAATAGGTCGATTTAAGCCAACTTAGTTACATTAGATAATAGAAGGCGTTAAAATTTTAAGAAAATATGGATTTTTCCTAAATTTCCTTAAAATGTGGTAATTGAATTTAATGTGTTGTGTTTTGTGGTCTAATATTATAATATGAATTTTTTAGTGGCATAGCCACCGGCTATAAAGTAATGTGTGTCATAAAAGTAACGTCACATTTTGACATCGCTTCTGAATTTTTATATTATCAATGTTATGACAGCTACATATTTCTATCGGATAACCACATGCAATTGGAAGCTTTTTACCTTTTAAAAAATTTTCATTAGATGAGCGTTTTTGCCCAGAAAAAAATATTTTCAATTACAAGCGTATACCAATGTAATAATAAAACAATTTTTAAAATAAATGTTGGAAGTACATGTATGTATTTTAAAAAAATTGAAAAAACTAACTAAAAAGAAAACATTAATTAAGCAAATGTGCAAAACGGTCGCCATTTTGCTGAATACACTTATTAATATTTTTTAAATAATGAAATTGGACTCTATCTAGTATCTCAGGATTATTAAGTCTGTATACTTCAGTTTTAAGAACATTCCACCAAAAGGAGTCACATATCTTTAACTCTGGTGAACGTGGTGACAATCTTACTGATGCCTTATTGCCTCTTGCATCGGTTGGGATATTGGTCGCGTAAATATTACCGAACAGCAACACAAAAATAGGATGGGGCATCATCATGCATATACCATAGTTTTCGCCAAAGTAAAATAAGCTAATTTTATATAAGAAATGGTAATGTGTTTTGCAAAAAATTTAGATAAAATTTCGCATGTACACATGTACCTCCGCCGTATCACTGTAGCGGGGAGGGTAAGTTTTGACTTTCTTCTCGATGTGGTGGTACAGGTAGGCCATCATCTTGATGGTGATGGAATAGGATGAATTGTGTTCCTTAGCCATTTGTTCAAACTGTGCAACCTCTAACCAACCGTAAAATAAGCATCAGAAAAGAAAAACATATAAACGCTGTCAAGCAAAAAACAACTTCTTCTGCACTAGCCCAACACTAATTAAACACAGGATATAAGATAAATTTCTCTGAAACAAAAATGCTATCGAGATTTGAAAACCTGTCCACAAAAGTTATAAGGGAAGCCATCGAAATTGCAAAGAGGCTTAACAACTTAAATAGCAGAGATGATAGCCAGCGAGTGCGTAATACTTGGAAAAATCTGCTTACAAAATATCAACCAGTAGTATTTAGTAACAAGACAGATTACAACTCGGCAACGCAACCCCAAACACTGGCAACAGGAACGATGACGCGCAACAGGTCTCACAACCTGATTGGCTGAAACCATTCGGAAAACGAACGCGCCCGAGTCGCGGACGTCAGTTCGCTCGTAGACGCCGTACAGTGAGCTTTGAAAATGGTGAATGAGATTTCACCGAAACGTCAGCTGCCTTACAGTCCTGAGCAGGACTCGGCCCATACACGGGATGCCCAAAGACCTTCGATTACACATTACACCCGTGAGAATATCCGACATTATATATATATATATATATATATATATATATATATATATATATATATATATATATAAAATGAAAAATATACCTCCCTCTCATATAGTGTTGAATATAGGCAGTGCAAATTTTTATTGCTGTAATTTAAATTTCTATGCATTTTCTCCAAATATTTGCTTTTCATTTAATCCCAATCTACTCTTTCATCTAAAAAATAACAAATTTTATCATGCCCTACTTAAACGGCTTTATAACCAACCTAATATACGTATGTATAAATATTTATTTAAGTTTTCAGTGCCTGGATCGAGGTTAATCCCAGCGCGTCGTTGAGAAAATGCGGTTGAGTTAGGATGCTTTAACGGCAGTAATAAAAAAGATAAATAATGGCCAGAGCGTTTAGTTTGCAAATTAACTTTAAAGCTAAACAAGGAAAACAAATACCTAAAACAATGTTTGAAAAAATTATTCTTTAAAAAAAAGTTTAAGCTGATTTTCCCAGCAGAAAAACACATTATCGTCTTGTTGGAAGCCGAGGGATTGTTTTGTTTTAGGCACTTTCAGTTACAGCAAGTTATTTTTGGAAATTCTAATAGGTGGATTTCAACATGAAAATTTAATTAAAACTTTTAATATATTTTTGCGCCCACATAAATGATATTCGACTTTACTCAAGTTTACATATATTTTTGAAAAAAAATTGATTTCGAATAAAAAATTCTTCTCTCTATAGCTTTCTCAAAGTCTATAAGCTGACAAATTAAAGAATTAATTAGTTTCTGTCATATCTTACAGGTGAAATGTCAAATTTCCATAGGGATGACTTCAAAACATACAGAACTTCATATTACGTACTTTTAGATCTGTTATAAGACTTTAAAATAAGGGCTAAAAGATAAAAATCTAAAATACAACCACCAAAAAATATCTAACAAAAAAACTAAGGCAATAATAACTAAATATGTTGCTCAACTATTTTTGGGTATGGATGTTTAAATCTGGATGGCAAAAATGATTACAAAAGCGATAAGACATAATGACTACTTTAGTAAATATTTTTATTTAGCAACTGATCTTACAGAATTATTATGAAGAAAACCTGAACTAATTCTAAATAAATTGAAAAAAAAAAATCAGCAAAATACCTAAAAAAAGGCTCTTATACCTATAAATTATTCATTCAAACTGCTCTAAAAAGCCACAAAGAGGTTTTTTTCTGCTAAATATTTTTAATTTTTTCCTTATCTGATATGAAAGCAAAACTTCTCGGAGACTTATTTAAACTCAATGATTATATGAATAATTTTTAAATATTTAAAATGGGAAACGGAGGTAAATAAATTTTCTTTTAAAAGTTTGCTTTGGGTAAATGGAACTTTAAGTGTACGAAGTGTTTACTTTTAAGGAAATGTTTAATCTTTTACTTCTAAATGGTTAATTAGTTTTAGTATTGACGTGGTTGCTTAATTTTTTTTTTTTTTTTGATGTTCGGAACCCTTTTTTATTTTCCACTTGGGTAAAAAACCATATCCACCCAAGTAAATGTCAAAATTTCATTTGTAAATTAGATTATTTGAAAAGAACCAAGGACATCTAATTATGGATATTTTTGTTGATATTCTAAAAAAATTGTAATTTTCTATCTAAATTTTGTTATTTGAATAGTGTCCTATATAAAATAAAAAAAAAATTGTTACGCGTATAGAAATAATTTTTTATTCCTTATCATAATAAATCAATTTGATAGTCATTTTTGTATGTCAAAACTTTTAATTTATCACCTCAATTATAGTTTAAGTTTAAAAAATAATACCTGTACAACATGCAAATATACTAGAAGTGAACAATGTTAATTTAAAATTGATTTAGCACAAGGTGTAACATAACCTTCTGCCTCCGCCTATGGTCCAACGCATTTAAAATATATCTACTTTATATTGTGTTTGTTTGTGTTGTGTTTTTTACCATTTGTTTGTCAGTACTCCAAATATACAAATTTGCAAATTATTACTTTATCTTATCATCTGTAACTAGACGATCCTTTTGATAAATAAGAGTGCTCAAATCGGAAATCTAGAGTTACTCTGTGCCTAGTAGTGTTGGTTAAGTGTATAATAATAGGGCTATTCTTTTGAGTCATTATCACTTTCACTTCTATCACTTGAAGTAATCATGATCACTTCAGCCCAATGACAAGTAAATGCATATTCAAAAGAACATGAAGTTATCAGTTTCACTTTGTTCACTTTGATCAATTGATAATTACTCAAAAGATTATAGCCAATTTCATGTATATTGCTTAGACTATATTTCTTTCTTCTTCTTTAGGCGCGCTGAGCACTTTATTTTATAGGTATTGAATGAGATTGAGCCGTCACACTCGACTATGTAACGCTCGTTCGGGTAAAGTCGGCTCGAGTCGACTACGGGAGCGAGAGAGATACAGTCAACGAGTCACAACCTCACCTTGAAGTTTTCACTTCTGTTGTGTGGTCTTAAACCAAGGAAATTGGAAGGGATATGGAAAACTACAAAAATAGGCTAAATGCCTAAAAAAGTGTTCCACCATGCAGAAAATAAATGTCATAAATTGCCATCGACTGGCTATTTGGAACAAGCGCAAAAAGAACTTTCATAGTAAATTTGTTGCATGAAGTTGGCAATGTGAGAACCGGAAACCAGAGCAGGGTTTGCGACACGATCGGCATCCCGGCGTATTCTTTGTGTTTAATGAGGTTTGTTTGTCATCATCTTCGACGCTTATTTTCTTTATTGTGCGGTGCAGTATCATTAGTTAAATTTCGGAATTTATATTTGTGTATGTTGTCAAGACATTTGTATAAACTTTATTTATAACAATGCATCAGTGTATGGTATTGTTTTGTAAATCGTGTGGTTCGACCACGGAAATTCATTATTTTCGGTAAGTACCTACGTTTTTTGTATTACATCAATATGTTAGATTATACTGAAGATCTTTTAATAGATTGACGATTTTAAAGTTTTGTTTGCGCTAGTCTGTAGTTTTTATCATTTTTTTAATTTCATTTTTTTGATCAGAAATTAATTATTTTAAAGTTTAGAAGGTACATGAAAAACACTTTATTTAATGATAATATAAAGGAAGAGTAACATATAGTGTGTGGTGTTATATTCCGATATATTACTTTAAATTTCGCCACTTCTCCTAAAACATATATGCATATTTTAAAATATAGCATATTTTGCTTAAAACTGTACATAACAACTTGTTAAAATATAACAAAAAATACTATAAATCGAAATAAGAAAGAAACAAAAACAAACTTAGATCGTTTATCCTACAATAGTGAATCTTGAGAAAAGATTAACAAAATTATCAGTAGGTTACTTCAAGTTAGATTGATGGAAATATTCTAGAACTTAAAAAAGTTGTGTACTATCATGAAAAAGTTTCAAAGAGAAACTTGAAGAAGTAAAAAATCGAAATTGGAAATTGAATTATAAATATAAAATCAGTGCAGGGTAGATATAACAACAAAATGTGTTTTATTTATTCTTTTCGAAGTGTGAGATAGAAACATGTTGTCCAATTATTTTTCTAAAACACCAAGAAAAATCACCCCTTTGCCCAGAAGTTCTTATTCTGTCCCCAATTAGTCCCTTGCATTAGAAGCTTTGGTGCTCGGAATCGGCCACATCACTCTTAGCCCGCTCTTATCCTCAAATAAGGATTAAGGGCCACAGTGGCCGTCCGTGAATTCGCCTTGATGGCATATAATTAAGCCCAAGTAAATGTTATTATCGTTCCTCTATCTTAAATAACCATCTTTTGATTACAGCAATTAAGTCGCTTTTAATGTTTTTGTTTAGACCCTGAAAATTAGTTAAAAGGAAAATTTTAAAACATTTTAACTTAAGATCAAACTAGTATGCGTCGCAAATCATCATATATTACTCTTTAATGAAGCATTTTTTAAACTCTTTTAGTACTAATATGTCATAAAAATCACACAGAATCCAAAAGAAAGATCCATTTTGATATTTATGTTATCGTTATTTACTAAGGAAATTGTAGGCATAAAACAATCACAACATACTGAAAATTAGTTATCAAAATGTTCTTATGACATTTCTTTTAACCCATTTTCCCCTAATAAAACGTCTTGGAAATAAAACTAACATATATTTAATACCTACTATAAAAAAACCAGACGCGATATAACTTTTAAAAAATAATGATTTAAAGCGGTAACGTCAAAAAATAAAACGGACCCAACCAATTCTGTTTACAGCATAAAATATGAAAACACCGAAACGCCAGATTTTCCCATACCTTTGAAAGAGTCATAAATACTTAGGTTGGTCATGTTTACGGCCGGAAATGTGAATTTTTGATATTTCGGTAAATTATTACCTCCGCGAGAAATCTTATTAGTTTTCGGTATCAACTTTTGCGTTTGGCATTAGAACTAATCTTGGAACTACGTTATAAATATAAGTTTTTTTTGTGGTTTAACAAACCTGTCTGGTCATGTTTTCATACTTCCGTTTTTGTTGATAATTAATAGAAAATAAATTAAATTTTATGCGAGATTTTGAAACATTTTAAATTATTAAGGTCTTACGGATTTGATAGTACTCATAAATAAGAAGTCAAATGGAACGATTAAAAATATTTTTTGCTCAAACTTGTTACACTAATAATCGTAAAACTAAGTCAGATTTTAAGTATTTTTTTTTCTAATTAAGTAGTTTCAATTGATTATAAAGTAGAACAGGATGAGATTGGTGATGTCTGGTCTTCTCAATTTAAAGAAAGTTATTGTAAGTTTGAATAAAAAAAATGTTTTGTCCATCTCAGTAAATTCTTGTCATAATAGGACATTATCCTTCAAAGAGTGTTTTAGTCTCCAGCAAACTATTGCTGGACATGGTATTCGAAACTGCTTCCTCCTCTTCATAGTACAGTCTATTAATTTTGAAATATGTCAGTGCGAATCTTAATAGGTTATATTTTACTAGTCCAAATCAATGCAGAGAATCGTTCAAAGCAACAAAGTAAAGCAAGATATTATAACTGAAAAACAGTATTATTCTCTCTCTAAATTGTACTTTTCTTTTTTTATAGGTAGCAGTAATAATAATAATAATACAAGTTTCCTCAGGGCTTCTAAAAAGCTGCAGAAATTACATAGCTTAATACTGCACTTGTTAGTTCATACTAGTAATTGCCAAATTATATCTGTTTTAAATTTAAAAGCTTTTTTGTGAATAGGACGGTTTATTTTTTTTTTAATAAAAATAAAAAGCCGGGAACAAGATTTATTTAACGAATATCCGTAGGTTGATTTAGGAGTATATTTAATAAAGTGTCAGCTATTTTTGATAAGGGTTCAAACGGCTTTCTACCCAAATAAATTAAAAAAAGAAAATAATATTTTGAAAAGGTTACGTCAAACTTAAGTATAAATCCGAGCCGTTTCTATTTTTTACATAAAGTATAAAGAAAGGCAAAATGTCAGACTTTTTCATACTTTTATAAGTTAAATTTATAAGAAGAAAGATAAAATTTTAAAAAGTAACATAAGAAGGTGCTTTAATGGAAGATTTAATAACCATTTTGAAAAAAAAAAACACACACACACATCTTGAAGTACTGTTTAAATATATTAAAAGTAATTTTAAAGCTTATACATAATTTTATCATATGTTCTGTATATAATAAAGTACAGTACAAATGAAATAATAGAGGAATGAATACAAAGTATTACAATATCTTCTTGTATTTACTTTTCACAGAATGTAGAATATAAGGATTTCTTAAAATATCCAAATTCAGTCGCTATTCCCTTATTTTTTTTTCATAAGAATTCATGGTAAACACCTGATGCGTTGACAAAACGATTATTAATGCATTCAAATTTGAAGAGATTTGAAGTAGTCATCAGTAAAATATTTAAATAAAAAAAATACATTTCTCCATATTTTTAACTATCCTCCACCCTGGAGAGTTTCAAGCATAACGGCGTCGAACACTAACCTTATTTAGTTGGTAAGACAACTATGACAATAAACCACTTAAAATTTAAATTTTATTTTTATCGTGGTTAAACGAATATTAAACCTAGTAAATTCTAAGATCTACAGAGCGTCTAATCTTAAAATGTTTCAGAACAACAACAATTAAGGGATTTAAATTATGTAATATAAGTCAAATTATTAATTCTGTCGGACATTAAAATCTTGTTAATTAATCGATGAATTAATTAATCAAAGAAGTGCTGATTTACTAGGACCGTGTTCAAGATTTGTCCGTTGATTCCAATTAATATCGGACCACAACCAAGACCCTTATTCCTTTATCATAATTACAGACATTTAAGGTGATTATATTAGGCAAATACGTGTAAATTTTCGTAAACCCTTTAGGATTTACTTGGATTTAGAAGGACGCGGAACACCAAAGGGATGTGGTCTTGTCTAATCTAATAATTAAGCTATTTTTGTTGGGGTTTCATAAATAATTCTTAACAGATACCCTTGCAAGGGAGAGTGGGTTTAATCTAAAAACGTAATGAATATTTTATTACAAGATTAAACTTTGAGGATTAGGAAGAACTGAATTTAAAAAAAAAAAAAGATTTGGTATGGAAAGTTTTAGCTGTTTTTGTTGCATTGCAACTTTATAGTACTAAAGGAAAGTTTATATAATCATACAAGGTGAAGCAGTACCGTCTCCACGAAACTAAACAGGCTTTGCTTTAGTTGTTATATATGTAATTCTCCTTTCAGGCAGGAAAAGGAAAAATATATACAATTTTATTCCTGCAAATAACGCTCTGGTCCTCTTTTCATACGCGTTTCGATCACTTTATGATCTCGTCAGTGGAGCTGTATCGGACCGAGAGCATTATTCGCAGGAAATAATTGATATATGAAAAATAAATTTCATGGTATGTCCGTAAGATATCGCAACCTGCCACGTACCAACTTCGATGTCAAACTGAAAAATATCACCTGTCGAACGACATATATGCGTCACTGAAGTAGTGAGAAATTTTCTAAAAAATCAAAATTTCAGTAAGAGATATCAATCGTATTTAAATAGTTGTTATATATGTAATTCTCCTTTCAGGCAGAGAAAAGGAAAAATATATAAACAGTGTATTTCCTGCACATACCGCTTTGGTCCTCTCTCCATCACCTTATGATCTCGTCAGTTGAGCTGTATCGGACCAAGAACAACATTCCCAGGAAATAACTGATATATGAAATATAAATTTCAAAATTTGAAATTTATATTTCATATATCAGTTGTTTCTTGCGAATGTGGCTCTCGGTCCGATATAGCTTCGCTGACGAGATCATAGGTTCTTCTCTACATAATTGTTGAAAACGAATAACATGCTGGTGTTATTGTTAGTAATCTCTAAGATATGTTCTTGAATTTTGCTTTTTCACAATTAAACGTCCAAATATTAACTTTCTAAATCTGAGAAGGAAAGAAAAAAATATCAACGATAAAAGTTTTGATTTAAATAAAATCAGACAAAAACAGTTTTTTTTTTGCTTCCTAACTCAACATCCCCTTAATAACATTTGCAGTTATTATTTGCAAATCTAAAGGTTAAGATATCTATTCTATTTAAAATATTATTAGGCTAAACATGGAATGTTATCCCTTTATTGTAATTTTAGATATTTAGGGTCAGGCCCTAAGCAAATTTTCTAAAACCCTTTAGAATTTATGGATTTGAAAGGGTCAGGATCAATGCGGCTTGTCTAGTCTTGGTAAGGTAATTTTGTTAATGTTCAAAGAGCTTGTTCTTTTAGGTTAGGATTCTAGTTAGATTTATGTCAAAAAATAAAGATTATAGTTGTGAACTTGTAGATATTCTAACCTTCGTTTGACGTGAATTGAACCCTATATTGTCATATAATCTTCAGTTATTTGTTTAATCTGAGTTTACTCCATTGAAAGTAACAGAAAAACTCTACACACGACTAACGTGTCGAACTTCGAGCCTGAATCACGGCATATATCATAATTGTAGTTAAAGATTTAGTAGAAATCACGCTCTTCATCACGAGTATTCAAAAACACCCCACAAAAAAGTACAAATTTTTTCTTAATTTTAATGTTGATTTAGGATTTTTACCTTTATCTTTTTTGTCGACTTTTTTCTGGCATACATGTCTTGTAATATGAAGTGGAACCTCACTCTATTTGCTATGATTTAAGATTCTTGAAACACTCAAAAGAACTATAATAGTACGTTGTTAGGCTATACAAATACCCAAAAACTACAAACGATGCCTGTAACCCTTTTTTATCGTATATGGTTTCAAAAGCCCTAAGCCTTACCTATATTTTTTATTTAAACAGTGATACGTGTCGCTCCATTATATTCATTTTAACACAAATTTAATTGTAACGTCATATGGGCAAGATATATTTTTTATTTGTGTAAAATTAATTTTAAATTAATAGTTTGGCTAACATTAAAACAAATATGACGACATTGCAGATCTTAAAATTTTTATAAATAAATGCGCGACAGCACATGTCTGTCTCTAAAGGATGGCCAGTAATAATTACACATCGTTAAAAAAATTAATAGCAAACTTTGGGACTACCTTCTCTCCCAATTATTTTATAAATTTTCACTCCACATAAACAAAAACTTTATTATTACGTAGCTGTTCTAATAGTCTTATTGCGAAGTTGGGTCAAGTCGGTAGTTTAATGTAACACTTTACTTTATAAAAAAATATATTTTTCCTAAACAAAAGTTATTAATTTTTAACAGATTTTACTTGATCCTAAAATAACAGCCACATACTTTACTTGTAGCATTATAGAATTCTTTTAACCAGAAACTAATTAATTACGTATATGCTACATTTCCTGTAAAGAATTTTTTATCTGACTCAACAAAAATTGTTTTATAATAGGATTAGACAAGACCACATCTCTTCGGTGCCCGTGACCCGTACAAATCCAGGCAAATCCTGGAAGGCTTTGGAAATTTTCTTGTAAGCCCATTTGCCTCGCACAATCACCTTCAGTGTCCAAAATTTGTTAAGGGTAAAGGTCTTAGTTTTCGTTTAATAATAATGGGAATTTACGAACAAATCTTTAACACCATTTTAGTAAATTAGCATTTTGTGAAACTTCGACAATGCATGGTAAAATATTGAATATTAAATTTAATTCACAAGTAATACCGAAAGTGGTGCCTCTCATGAAACAAAATGTATGATTTATTCTTATAATGAGAACTAATAAAAGTTATATGAAATAATACCCTGCTGACCGACCTCGATTTATTTATGCAACCAAAATAACTTCAAAGAATCTTTAAATTAGTTAATCATCTTTAAAAAAATACAATAAAAGTTTATTTTTATTTATTACTGGGATACCGAACTATTCTTATAAAATAACAAAATATGAAAATTCTCTTATGTGCATGCGTAATTCTTTAATTAAATTCTAGTCCAAACCTCAAACCAAAAATAAACGAAATGAAATAAATTTCCATATAGGTGTGTCCTAAGTCTACACCCGGAATTCTGTTGGTTATTAAATTATTCATTGTGGTTTTCTGAATAAGTTTGTTTAGTTTCCCTAAAGTATACAAACAATTTGTGTACCTATATGAAAACATTGTTCCTATTAAGCTGATTGTCCTTTTTAAAGTTCAGTGGTCAATATGTCATGTCCTTTTGTCGATTTGAATGTCCACAACCTTATTATTCTGTAATTTCAACTCGTTTTGAATTATTAATAAATATATATATATATATATATATATATATATATATATATATATATATATATATATATATATATACTAGCGTTACTATAATTCTGAGAAAATAAAGACAAAAGACGTTAGACAAGTTTATTTAAATTATCTGTAGATCTTATTTTATGGATACGTGCAAGATTTAAATATAAGAATAGTGTTGATTATTAGAGGGTAAAATTCAGCTTTTAGAGAGAACTTAATTCTTTACTACGAGCAGAAATAGATGGAAGTCTGAGCGGCAACTCCATATATTTCTTAAAAATCAGAATTTTAATAAGAAACAAAGAAATCTTTACTGTCGAAGAAAACTGGTTAAACAAGTAATCACTATTCTCTCTCAGGCAGTTAAATCTGAGCTATAACGAATCAAGAGCAACCTTCACAGGAAACAATTATCTATATAAAATATTACTTCTGAGGGATGTCGGCAGGATATTAAATCCGCAGACATTTGCGATGTTCGACTGGAAAATATCCATTGTCAAACGACATGTATACATATACCGAGTAGTGAATGTTGTTCTTGGTTCGTTACAACTCCACTGATGAGGATAATGAGTGATCGAAAAACGTAGAGAGGACCAGAATTGTGTTTGCAGGAGAAAAACTGTCTGGGCATTTTTCCTTTAACTGCCTGAAAGAGAATAGCGACAACTTGTTAATACATCTATTTTTGCTTCTAATAAAGAATTCTTGAACAATTGGTTCGTGACACGGCTCTAAAATTTCTACGAAAATGCAACTTAGGAATCAGAAACTCGTTATCCATTGGCAAAAATAATAAAAAATAATGTAAATATTTGGTGTAATTCTTAATTTTTTAAAATAATATGTAAAGAAAAGAAACCCATCTCTTCTATTGGACAAAATTAGAGTAACGAATTGTTTTTATCGCTTTCATTACAAAAAAATATTAGCCTGTGATCCCTAGCATATCTTAATGAAATATTATCTTCAGGATATTAGCGATATTTCACTATATTTTGATAAAATTTGACGAAATAATATCCATTATTATATTATACTTGATGACAATGTCGTGACATTAAAGGAAGATTTATCCAAACCTCATTGATTTTATATTTATTTGAAAACATTTGTGTACAGATGTAGTTATTTATTTATTTAGCATAAAATTGCGATAAAATAAGAACAGTTTTACGATGAGTAAATTTTGCATTATATTTTTATAGACAAATAGATCTGCAGTGACATTTACGGAATTCAGAGTTCACTTCATTCCAAGAAACACAAATTCATCACTTTACCATGTTTAACTGTGTATGTCATATTTTTTGAATTAAACATTATATTAATTAAACACTGCCATGTTTCACTCCGTCAGCAATATAAATTTTTTAACATATTTCAACTACTGTCTAGTTTAAATGTCGAAATGCAACTGAAAACCTTGGGACCATATTTCTTTCTGAAATAAGGAGCTTTTTGGCCGGACTTGAACTAAACTTAACGCCTACCAAACTTCTCAGAATTATCCTTGGACTCCCATAATTTGTAGAAGTTGACCAATAATTCTAGATATAGAATTCCAAGAAACTTCTTATGAAATTGTTTTAATGTGTCTGCTGATTGAATCCATCTTGTTGTTTTTCTTGGTCTTCCCGATTTCGGCAAATTCTCTAGTTGTCTCTTTTAGTTATAACATGAAATTATTTTGGATAGGGTGTATCTGGGAAAACAAACTGTCTTGAAATTGCGGCTTGTTTGTTACCTCTCAAGAAGGCATTATCTATTCTTGAGTTGAATTCATTTCAAATTAGCATACCTGTTGCATGATTAATTCAATTTATTTTTACTAAATCTTTTTTTAGGAAAATATTAAAATGTTGTTTTGAAGCATTAACATTTTCTAAATTAACATTGATATCAGTGCATTTGTTATTGATTGATAAAGACTAGTAATTATAGCCGACACCAGAACCCTACTTTCATTTTTTTAAACGTATTTAAAGACGATGACAAAAGTGTGTCGCTTCCTCCTATTACCAGCAATAAAAACACAGTCGAAGCAAAAAAAATAGTGTGTGTGTATGTGTCGTCGTTCAAGTATTAAAAATAATCTTTTTAACAAGATTTTGATAAGATTATAACGAGGCATTGAGGTTCAGAGGTATGCAGACTTTTTAAATGAAGGCCTTGAATCGTTGATTGTGTTTTGTCATTAATAAGAAATGTACAATATACAATAAATACAGTACAATAGCAGCACTAACATAATCAAGTCTAGTTAAGGATGTATTTTTAATAATAAGTTTTTAGTCTTTACTTTATAACAGAAATATTTTGAATTTTCGTTAATTTTCAAGCTCTGGGATGCACAAGACAGATTAATAATTGATTTAAAAACCGCTTTACAAAAATATATTATGCATTCTAGGTTATAAAAATCCACCGTGAAAAATATAACATTCTGAAACCGCTGAAGCCGGTATATATTTCCATATATAAATTGGGTCACCCATAAATTTAAAATTATCCAAGGAATTTTGTAAAAATTGCTGAGCTCGAATATAAAATACTTTAAATGATGCGGACACTTGAGAGCTTTAAATTTAACTTGGGGAATATAATATTTTTCAGAAACTGCTTTATTTCTCTTTATATGTGCAAAATGTCTTCAAGAATTGAGAGTTCGTTTCATTATATTATACAATAGAAGATTTAATTGGTGAACGAATACTTTTACAGGTAAACTATTTTGTAACTATATTTTGACGTTATTTAGGTTTACTTTACCTTACCCATAAAGAAGACCATATAAAATTTAATATTCTTAATAATTCGGTTTTCCATTTAAACAGTTATTAACAGTAATTACGTTTACCTTCTGCAGCTTAATTATAAACTACCCTGCACAGATGGTATATGTCATACAATAAGGTTATGCTTACGATTTTAATCCTATGTTCGTATAATTTAAAACATCAAAGGCACAAAAGGATACAGAAGCCATAGAGAAACAATTTACTTTTATGTTGCTATTTAAACAAACATGTAATTCATCACAAGCTAGTATGCTATAGATTATCTTGTTAATATTGACCAAATATTTTTAGTAGTTTTCAAAAAATACCAAATTAAGCAAAAAAAAAAGTTTTGAGTGGGTTTACGTTATTGTGCAATTAAAGATAAGGCAAGCTTTAAAATTGAAGAATGCGAAAAAGTTAATTTATCTAAATTATCATTTATTTTTTAACCGACTTCTGGAAGAAGGAGGTTCTAGATTAGACCGCTATGTATGTCGATTATTCCGAAACGACGGTACCGATTTTAATGAAATTTCTTACATTAGGTTCAAAAAGTCGCTGATAATACAGCGGAGGAAAAAAAAAATATTTTGTCCGATATTCTCCAAAATTGGTACGGAGGAGTTTTCGGGGTCATGCCTAACGAATCTAAAATTATCTTTGAAAAATTCCATATGGCGGATCCAATATGGTGAATAAAAAATTTTACATCTCTGGATTTTGTCCAAAATTGGTATAGAGGGTTTTTGAGTGTGTGGATTATGAAGTTAAAATTATTTTTTAAAAAATCAATATTGCGAACTAAACATTTGATTTTTATCTATTTTGTCCAAAATTGATAAAGCGGGATTTTTAAAGGGGTACTTACGAATTTAAGGCAATAACAGCAGCTAGGGTATCAGGTTTTCCCGGGACATAATATGGAGAAAATAAATGGAGTTTTGAAAGCAAAATGCGAATCTACAAGACCTACGCCACAGAAACGAGAGCAGAAACAGCTGCTACTAAGCAACTGGTAAAAACAATAGAGATGGAGACACTTAGAACCATTACGGGCAAAACGCTTAGAGAATGAAAAATATGTGATATTCAAGATGTGATAATCTGGTCTAGAGCAAAAAGAAGAGCATAAAGAGACTACGTAGATAAAATGACTGATAATCGATTTGCAAAACTTGCAGCAGAGGAGAAACCGAACACCTGCATACCTCCCGGAAGACCTCCTAAACGCTGGTATGAAAGTTGGATATCGGAGTCGCAACTTGGGCTACAATTTTGATAAAACAAGACATTGTTTTCAAATAAGAAGAAGAAGCAGAAGAAGAAATTATTTTTAAGAAATTCAATATGGTTGATCCAATATGGCCATCCAACATTTCTAAATTCACAGTAAGGAATTTCTTCGAGTGCAAATAACCAATTAAAAGTTGTCTTTAAAAAATTAATATGGTAGATGCAATATGCGGACTAAAAAATTTTATAATTTCGGATTATGTCCAAAATTGGTACTAGAAGATTTTCGAGGATGTAGATTAAGATTAGTTTAAGATTTAAAAATTATTTTTTTGAAATTCAGTGTGGCAGATTCAATTACAACTTAATATGGCAGATATAATATAGATGACTAAAATTTTTATATTTTTCTGATTTTGTAGAAATTAATATTGAGGGGTATATGAAGCGTATATTAAGAATCTTGAATTAATTTCTTGAACATTAATATTCAGGATAAAATATGTCGGAATAAGAAATTTACAGGTCTGAAGTTTTTTCAGTATCGGTGTTGGGGTTGGAAGATTATGAGGGCCTAGGTTACGAATCAAAAATTAATTTCTCAAAATTCAAGATAACGAAATTACTAAGGCGGATTAAATATTTGTTTGGTACAATTTCATTCAATACTGGTATTTGGAGAATTCTAAGAATCAAAGAATTTTTTGTTCTTCAGTTTAGTGTGGTCTACAACTTGGGGTAAAATGGGTACTTTTTTTGGCACCTTAGAAACAACACAATTTAAATTAAAAATCGAAAAATAAAATTTTTATAAAAAAGTTTAGCCGATTTCTAACAAAAGGCTAAAAAATTTAAAAAATATAAATTTTTATATGAAATTGACATTTTTGAAGTCGACGCCAATTTATTACTATGTGAAACAAATAACTAGCTAACATCAGATACATACAAGCTACGGTAAGAAAGCCATTACAAATAAAGTATTTCTAAATCTTTTTATGTGAATCACGTTTTATTAAGCATTAATTTGGCGCTGACTTCAAAAATTTCAATTTGATATAAAAATTTATATTGTAATTTTGGGGCTTTTTTGGACGTCGGTTGCATTTTTTTATAAAAATTTTATTAGGAGTAAAATCTCGCGTTTAAGAAATGTTTTTATCTAATTCATGTTAAAATTTTTAATGAAAAAGAAGATTTTTGTGGGATTCATAAAGCATAAGTCGCACAAAATATCTATATTTCTAATAGTATGATGCTATTCTTAATTTTCAGTGGTTTATTTCGTTTATTGTTTTAAGATAGCAGGATTTTTCTCCAGTTAATTTGGAGCAATACACTTCTCTCTAAAGATCTAACTCAACCCAGTGCGGACTCTTTGACATCAGTCAAATAATCCCAAACGAAGCGCATTTAGTGTCATCCACTTGACAACTCTATCTTCTGACTCCATTGTCAGACCCTGGACTTCAAGGTCACTTTAAGACCAGTTATAAGTGCTCAAACATGATGGGTCTAGTACTAAGTTTTCAGTTAATTTAAATATGGCCCTAAAATGGCTATAATATTATAATAACCTCTAAGTTACACGAAATATAAAATATCTCAGGACAAATTGGAGACATTCTCTTATTGTTACACCCTCAATATTAAGGATTTAATGAAAGAAATAGTATAAACTAAAATGAGGAAATAAGAAATAAACAAGAAACAATTAATAATCATTACGAGCTCTTCTAGATGCTAACACAATATAGACATAATTTTTTTTATTATTTCGTATACCTTTTTTACAAATTTGGTTTGGATTCTCGACACTGAAGGTATGAGATTAGCTCAAATATACAGACACACGTGACAAGAGGGAACATTATTTTATCCTATGTAGAGAAAACATTTCAAATACCATCATCTACTTCATTTTATTATTTAGAGTATTTTTAACATATTTTACTTGCCCAAATAACAAAGATAAAAAAAATATTCAATCAACTTAATTAAAACTTCTTCTTTTATCAAAGTAAAAAATGTTCCACCATTACAATTACACAAAGTGGTATATTACGAACAAAAAAAAATTTTAGGCATCGAAGGAAAGCGATTATATTCGATTAACAACTTTAATTGAAAGTCATTTGACGCCCCTTTTTCATTTTCATCAAAATTTTTGCTGAAAGAAAGTCATTAAAGATGGTCTCTTACTGATAATTATTACTCTTAAATTTTGATGAGGTCAAATAAATTCTTTCCCTTTTATATTTGAATAAAATTTTTTAGGAAACGCTTTTTAAATTAATCCCTCAAATCACCAAAGCAGTTGCAATGGAAAGAAATTGACTAAGAATAAATTTGTGCTTACATGTAGATCCTACTGTAGGAGAACGCAGGGAAAAACATGCATTCTGCTAATACAGATAAAACACAAGTCTGAACTTTCTCTCTCTCTCTCTCTCTATATATATATATATATATATATATATATATATATATATATATATATATATATATATAAGATTTGACACGGGTACCAATTAACTTTTAAACAACACATATATTTATTGTCATCCATAAGAAATACATAGAGCCAGTCGCTTTGGAAAAAGGTTTAAGTGAAAACCAGATCAAAATTCATTCAGAAAATTTCTAGATTAGCCCAGAAATAGAGAAAATTACGTTCGGATACTTTTTTAATTAATTTCTAAAAAATAAGAGGATCTACATTCAACCGCTATATATGTTTTTTTCCTAATGTATGTACATTGATTGAATGAAATTTTTTGCAATATGTTCAGGAAGTTGCTGAGGTAATCTTATATTATTTTGGCCGAAATTGGATCAGTTAAGTTTAAGATGGCGCTGATAATATGGGGGACAAAAAATTCATTTTGTCGGATTTTCTCCAGAATTGGTATGGTAGAGTTTTCGGGGTCGTACATAACGAATCAGAAATTATTTTTAAAAAATTTAATATGACGGATTCCATATGATAGATTTAAAATTTTACATCTTTTGATTTTTTCCAAAATTTGTATAGGGGAGTTTTTGAAGGTGTAAATTACAAATTTAAAATTATGTTTAAAAAATTCAAAATGGTGGATCCAATATTAAAGACTAAATTTTTTAGCATATCTCGATTTTATTCAAAATTTGTAGCAAGGGGGGCAAACAACGAATTTTAAAAAAATCCAATATGACAGATACAATATATAACTCACTTAAAATAAAGCTGTAAATGTATTATTAATTAAGAAATGTGAGTAATCTATCCAGGTTATTCTGGCTGTATAATCAACCTACTCTAATTTAGACTCTGAATTTACGCTCTGAATTCTAAATATTATGTAAATATAACACTAGCTCTCATAACTGCAGAAACTGTAGTAAAAAGGTTTTAAAAATGACTCAATTTATTTAAGAAGTTTCTCTTTAAACTGAAACTATGAACTATATTTCACTAATAAATTGTAAAAATTGTTAAAACCTAAAACTCCTATAATTTTAAACCATTTTAAACATAAAAACTTTTCACAAAAATGTTCTACATTATTATGATAATCCAGACCAGTGTGTTTTATAACTGAATAAAGCATATAAAACTTTCAGCTAAAGTTCTGAAGTAAAAAAGAACTATACCAAAGAGTTACCGCAAAAGTTGTCTACAAAAGTGTATTGTCCTGTCGTTGAGGCAAAGGGCTTTATGCAAGTACAATGTTCTTCACTTAAATTTACCCACAGCCATTTTGTGACATTTCGGGTTTATACAAGTGCTACCTAAAACTAACGATCTTCCTTCTAACGAGGATTGTTAACATGTAAGTGATAGGGTGGTATGGAAATATTATCATAAAAAGCTCCCGAACTTCATATTTATTAGGCAAAATTGTAAGATAATATAGGAAAAATAAAACAGACAAGAAATGACAATTGTCAAAAATGTGTGGAAACAAATTAATAACCGTATGTCACCAAACAATTTAGCAAAAATTATGTAGATTTCCGCCCCAGATGTTAATAAATCTTTGATTTAGATAATTTTTCACTATATCTTATTTCAGTCTAGAATGAACACATGGATATCAAAAGAATTTTTAAACTAAAAGAAGATTTGAAAAGTCAGTCACTTATCACAATTTGTTTATATGTTCAAAAAAATTATTTATTTTTGATAAATGAATTTATTGAATAAAATAATATATAGTTACCAGCTGAAGAAACTAAAAGACCAGCACAAAAACATTATTCGAATATATGAAAAGATTATTTTATGATTTCAAATCTATCGATGTAAGATATTTTCTATGTAATGATCATGTTACTGCGACTTCCAAATATTAGTTGTAATATTTTAAAACTGATTAGAAAATGTTTTAATAAAATATCGCTGGAAAATTTTAAAATAATCTACCGCAAGAACAATAAAAATAACCCTACATGCTGTCTTTTTTAGGTCAGCAGCGCACCCCCCTTTTAACCCCTGAAGCGGTGAGGATAAGGTAACCGGTTAAAACCAATTGATATCGATATTTTATGTCAAAATATACCCAAAGTTAAGATTTACTGAAAATTTATGCACTGGAATATATTAAAAACTAATATTAATCAATTTATTCGCCAAGCGCGTTTTTAATACAATGTTCACTTTAACTCGTAATATCTCAGATAGTTGTGTAGCAATCGATTTGAAATTTTTACACAGTAAATTATTAGCGTTTCCGAAAAAAATTAGCATAACTAGATCTCTTAATATTAATTTCAAATTTGTGAAATTAATATTTTTATCGATGCAGCATTGTAGATGAATATTTGAAAAACTTTGGTGGGAAGCGTGCTCGAATAAGCTTGCACGTAATTATATACAATGTATATATGTAAATATTAGCGAGAATACTGAACGTTTGAGATGATCAGATATTGAAGAAAAGCAGGGTACAATGTTGGAAGATTTTCTATCCCTAACAGAAGTTCTTTTTTGAAATTTTGATGCGAGACTTACTAATATCATTTATTCTGGTTTTAAATCTAGTGCACACATTAATAACTACAAATGACAAATCATTTGCTAAGTAAAATAATTCTACGAATTCTTCATCAGATAATTTTAAAGTAGCTTTGAAAGCTTTTGTTGTTCCATTTCCGTAAAATCTGTAACATGAGGGGTCCCGACAGAGCGATACTTTTTTTAATTAGGTAAATCATAAATAGTATAGATCATCGTATAAATAATGTCGGAACATTCATTTTCAGATTAAAATACAACGTTATCTGGAATCGCTTTCATAAAAACATTTTTTTCTGCCATTGATCGAATGTTTTCAGCTCGATTCAAGTGAACCCCATAATTTTTCAAACCTTGTATAAACTCTGCTCGGAATTCAGTTAAAATATATATTTCGCTTTTTTGCTTTGTTCTTCTACATTTAAGCTGCAATTCTTTCGCAAACTTCACTATTTGTTCTGACTTTTTCTTTGAAAACCTTGCCTTTTTCGTTTTTTTTTCAAAAGGGTACCTAGCAAGCTTTGTGGGACTTGGCTTTTAAATCTAATAAATTGGTATGTTTTAATAACCGATCGCTAATATATTGGATCATTGTGATACTAAAAAGAATATTTTTCCATATTTCGTCTAATTTCAAAGTATCTGCAGACAATTTAGTAATTTGGCCACATAATAAACACTAATTTCCCGAGTCAAAATCTGCATCTTTTCTTAAAGATTTTTATCTGACTTTATATGTATCATTTAAGTCAGAACTTTTTCGGGTTCTCGAACAATTATTTCTACTATATATTCTTCTTATATTATTCTGCAGTTATTATGAAATTTCACTTCATCCCAACGGTCACTATGTCGGACCAAAAAGAATTTTTGGGCTATAATGTAATTTTTCTTTATAGCAGAATCAAGAAGACACTGCTTATTGCATTGCTTATTTTTAATATGTTCTAATATAAAAATATTCGATAAAAAATAAATGCAGATGTGTTTTGATATAAAGTATTGATATCAATTGGTTTGAACCAGTTACCTCACCCTCGTCGCTTTTTTCATTTCTAGAGCGTTTTTTGGGGGTGCGCTGCAGGCCTACTTTAGATACGGGCTAAATGTAATTAGGTAGAAAAAGTGTGGAGTCAGCTTATGTTATCGTGCAATTATAGGTTAGACAAACTTGAAATTGAGACTCGTGAAAAAATTAATTTACCTAAATTATTATATATTTTTTAGAAAGTACGGTGCTTTAGATTAAAACAATACAGCTTTAAAATGTACGTTGCCAACCTTCTGTGATTATTCGTACTAGCTGGTATGAACTTAAATGTTAAGTTTCTGAATCTTTTAAAATTTTCTCACCATCATAACAAATTTTTAACCTTATTCACATTAAAAATGTTATCGTTCAGAGGAAAAATTGAACTTTACCGTACTTCCCACACCATAATTTATTCCGCCTTTAAGTGAACTTACACCTACACTTAACTTGTTATATCCTCTTATTTTTCATAAAATTTCAGCGTCAATTTAAATTGCATTTTCTAGCGACAATATGCACTTGGAGTCGTTAATTTAAATTCACCTCGAACGTACTTACCCACTTGATAACTTTATTCGGCTAGACCGAATCAATAAAAACTTTCTCGCTAATAATATATGATTTTGTATTGAAATAAATGTTTCCATTCTCTTGCATATATTTTTATTTAATACTTAATTTATGAATTAAAACGTAATATATAACAAAATTTAGAAAATCTATGTTTACCTACATACCGTACTTTAAAAAAAATTATCAACTTGTCCTTCCAGAGCGTGGAAATCTCAAAGAAAATTAAATGATTCATGATTTTTTTAATTAAATCAATAATTTTTTTATTTTTTTTTAAAGATGATTATGTCAGAAATTTTATATGATATATGTAGTTCCAATCTTGAAGACCTAGACAACCCACCCGATTGGACACAAGACATTTTTTTCTCAATTCATCTTGCCATATACGAAGAGGTACTGTAAATTTAAGATAAAGAAATAATTTTTTGAAGTATTTTCTTATCAATTTTTTACTTATTAATTTTAAAAGTATCTAAATTTTGGCCACCAAAAAAGCATACTATATTCACAATGGTAACGGTTTTTGCAAATAAAAAATTAACGATCTGTTGCTTAATTTAAAAATGAATGAGTAAATAAAATTGTATTCCTTAATTTTAAATCTCGTTGAGCCTTTAACATCCTAGCTTAATCGTAAGTTATTCGATGCCAATCGTCTCTGCAAGTTCAGTTAGCCTGACTTTTTCAGGTGATAATTTTTTATCGTAAAATGCCTTATTCTCAGTCTATTGGTGGCTGGACACTCTTTGGAAACATGGTCATGGTTATTTCACAGCAGAGTGCCTACATTTTTCTTTTTAGGCTGGTATTTATTTTTCCATGAAAAATTTCGGAGAATTTTTGGCGGTGACGAACTTTTTATTTACTTTTTGCTACTTGAAAGCGAAATTAATAAAACACGCAATTAATTACAACCCTCTGTTTCGGCTGCAATGATAAACTGACTTTTGATGTTAATTACAACCTACAAATTGCGCTGTCGTAAATTTTCGTTGTTATTCCGGTCCGAAAATAAATTATTACTTAAAGCAATATGCACACTCCGACCTGCTATAATTTTGTCGATAACGTAATAGCTTGTAATTCTCTTTTTGGAATGTACGAAACACCATTAAAAATCACGAAGCAAATGGGGTACGTTTCAAATAAAGTTATTACTTGGCAAGGTATATATATTTGAACTAAAATTGATTTTTCATCTAATACACTTAGTTTTTGTTAAATAAAGGATAGAATGATTTTTTAAGGCATCACAAAAAGAAACATCTGGCTGAAATTATAAATTACTAAATAGGCATAAAATGATTTGCTTTCATTGCAGCATTAACATAGTGTTACTTTAACGTTTCAGCTGTTAACTTATATTTCTTTGAAAAAAAATGGCTACTGTCCTTTAGACTTCATGGAATTTTACCAGATCAAGATTAGTTATTAATGTTTTTTCGTGTGCGTGGCGTGCTTAATGCCAGGTCTGTGATGTGTCCAAAATGTGACAAGCTCTGTAAATTGTATCCTCAGATAAATTTCGCTACCATTGTACGAATAGAGTAAAACCAAGGGGAAGTAAGAAGAAAGAGGGAGTAAGACGGGAACCGTATTCTAGCCTATTTGGCAGTTCCGAAAAAGTAGGCGGTGAAGAAGTCATAATAGAAATAGATAAATATAAAATAGGTAAACGCAAACACAACAAAGGTAGAATAATCGATGGTCAATTGATTTTGGAGGCTTAGAACGCAATTCAAAAAAGATTTTTTTAGTTCCAGTTGAAAAACGTTCAAATCAGCACTTGCTTGGCGTCACAAAAAAATAGATACTACAGATATTATGTCTAATTGCTGGAAAGCTTATAATTGCTTGGCAGATGAAAATTTTCAGCATCAAACGGTAAATCACTCCAAAAATTTTGTCGATCTAGAGACTGGAGCTCATACTTGAAATATTGAGATAGCTTGAAGGGATTTACGTGGAAATGTTCCGAAATTTGCTCGTCGTGAATCTTATCCCGGTTATTAAGCGAAACATTTATTTAGGAGAATATATCCAAACCACAGAGATATGTACCATGTATTTTTTGAATTCATAGTTCAAATCTATCCTCCCTCAAACAATATTGAGATTGAGGCATATGATTAACCTGTAGAATATAGAACAGCTTATAAAAAGTAGAACAAAAAAAGAAAAAAAACAAAATTAAAAAAAATAAACTAACCAGAACCGTGATAATCCCTAAAAATAACTTGATAATATTATCCAACTTCCATCCTGGCACAGAGTGTTCCGCCTCCCCGTAGTATCTGCTGACAGCAAAATTTTTTAATGAACGGGAAAAAAATTATTAGAAATTGTTAGTGACTAACTGTAACAAATGTAATGAGCTTTAAGGCCAGTCAAACAGAATTGGGATACCTAACATACCTAATCACCGTTAGACGCTTTAAAGTTGTGTGCAAGTAGGGGATTTATACGAAATAGCTTGTTTTGTGATATCTAGTTTAGTTTAGTTTAGATTAGTTCAAGTCAGTTCAGGTTTATTCTTAGACCAACGTAGCTTGCCTATTGATCTGTTTATGTTTAGCCTCCCGAATGTGCACGTTTACACACATTTTATGCTACAATACTGAAATGATCACAATTAATTGAATTTGAACTACTCAGTTTCCTATCGTAATGAAATTTAAAATCCATGTCAACGTGGCAACATCGCATAGTAAATTACATGTTTCGATCTAAATCGTAAACACGCATTAAAAAAGACAAAACGACAATCCAACGGTTGTGTTACTTTTTATGAAAAAATTCTCACTTTTATATTATTTATGTAAATTTTGTTGAAAAAAAAGAACGATTGAATATTGTGTTATGTTTATAAATTTTGATATAAGAAGCCAACTTTTAAAGGTAGTGTTCGGAAAATAAAAGTTATATGAGTCGAAGTGATTTTTTTTTAGAAAAACGATGTGAAAACGCCAAAAAAATTTCATAATCATATTCTACAACCCGAGAATAGGAAGCATGTAAAAAATCATCGAATGTTTCAAAAAATTACAATTTTCACTATTTCGAATAATTATTAATCAGATTGAATCAAACTGAATATATTTTAGAACACTTATAATATTGCTAAGTTATATTTTAAGCTTCAAAACTTGAGCACCACATTCAAATGATTCCACTGATTTTGTGCCTTGTATATTAGATTTCAATTATATGACATGCCACAAACTGTGAAACCTAAAACTGAGATTCATAAGAAATTAGAATTTCATCGAAAAAGTGCTAAGTAAATTTACAACTATTAAATTATTTGCGATATAAATTTATTTTTTACTTTTCGTGCCATTTTTTGAAGTCGGTTTAATTCCATTAAAAAGTTTTTAAATGGGTTAATATGTTAATAATAACGCATGAACGCATTAAAGAACAAATTTTTTCAATTTTCTAGTTTTGCAATAATCTTATATAGAAGATATTTTTATGACACCGCCTCAGAAAACTACTTATAATATGCTAAAAATTTTAAAAAATATTATAAGTATTATTTCAATTTTAGAAACTAATAATTAGTTGCTTTTAAGCCATGACAAAGCTGTTAATAAAAAATAATTTGTTTTCTGACTGATACACCCTATAAAGAGCGAATTTATTAGAACGTTTCGGCTATTACTTGATAAATTTGATACAGTTATTTTACAAATGATGCCACAGTATTTTAACACGTTACCAATTATGACTTCTAAGAATACTTTTATACACACATAATGTGTTTTAAAATATCATAATGTGAAAACTTAAAGTCGATTGAAAACGTTATCAACAATAATTTTCATACACTCTCTCTTCGATTGATCTCTACATAAGTTTTTAAATTCATTTCTTGTGTATCTTATTCTGATATTGGTTACTAAGTCTTTATTTGGGACAACGTTAGCATTAAAAATTACAAATAGAGAATATAAAAAAATACAATTCAGTATTTGATCGTTTTAAAAAGTTTATGTGTCCCTTACAACCGGAGATAAGGTTAAGTCTTTTACTTAACCTTAATTCGAGGCGACAAAGCATTTTGAGAATCGAAGACTCTTATACTATCACAAGCCTGTGACAGTATCAGTAAGAAAGAAATAAAAATTGAACGGTCTATATTCAACCAAAATTAAAAAAATATCAGTTAAAATCTTCGTAGCTAAATCTTTATTTTAATGAAAAAGAAATATATTTTTGAGTGACATTTAATTTTATCTACCTTTAAAGAAATTGGTTTGAAAAGTTTTAATAGTATATCAAAGTTTAGGTCATTAAGAAGTACTTTAATTATCAATAATGATCGAATTGCATGCCCTGATAATATTATCATTTTGATTTGAAAACATTTTTATTTAACTTTAAGAAAATAAAAAAAAATTTATTCATTTTCTTAATACAACAATAAAAGCTTATTTGTTATAAATTTGTTGAATTTACCTTCGAATTATCTGACCATAAAAGCTTACTTCCAAACAACATAAATTTCAGTCTCAGTAAATAATTAACAAGAAGGCAAAAAGAAATGTAATAAAAATCAAAAGCTATGCAAATATCAGGATGATGATATGAAAAAAATACCAATCAGCCTAGAATTAATTTAAAATAACATATTTAGCTAATGTGGTGCTGACATCAAAAAACTGCCAAATAATAAGTAAATCTACAGCTAAATTAATTTCAATATGAAATAATTGTTGATATACTATTTTTTCTATGCAATTCTTTGCGGTCTTTATACGTATTTGATTTCCTTCAAAATTGTTGTGAAGGAGTTTCCGGAGTCACCGATTACGCATCTCAATACGCCGAATCGAACATGACGGCAAAACCTCTACATTTTCGAATTTTTTCAAAACTGATATTTGAAGATTTTGGAGGTCGCAAATTACAAATTTAAAAGTCAATGTAAATAATTCAATATCGTGGACTTTTTCATTTTTTTTTAACTTGGTACATCACAACTTTCGGGACCACTAAGTTTTTCGTTGGTCAATTGAATGTAGTTTACAATAATTTTCACTAAAACGGGTCCTTTTTGCGACCTTAACAATAAAGGGCGAATGTGGAAACATTATGTCCACTACATATCTTGATAAAGTACTTGGCTATTAAAATAATTTAAGGATATCGAGATATTTCCCCCAAAATTTGAAAGATGTTAGATATTAAGTTCCGCATTTTTTGTCTTGTTTTATTTATCTATTATGATGTTTGTCTTGATTATAAATTTCAATAAATGTACTTATTAGTTTCAGCTATAATATAATTTGATCGATGATGTGCACACACAAATCCATTTATATGTAATGCGTAATTTGTTAGTTTAATGTTTAATTGTATTTTAATGCAACTTATTGCAATATAAAACTTAGTGAGATTATATATTTTTTGAAATCAGCTTTAAGACCTTACTTATTCTTTTATGATTTGTGTTACATAAATAAATAAATAAAATAACTGCTTCAGTATAAGTATTAAAATGTCTCTCTGTTCTTAGGCACAAACTTTCTACAATTTAACTGTTTTAAACTCACCAACTTACTTGCTCTTAAATGCTTAAGAGGGGTTATTCAAATTCTCAAGTTTACTGTCACGTCCATATCTTTAAGAAGTTCCAGTGCAACTTTTTCTAACAAAAAAGCTTTGTAAATGAATTTAAAAAAAGTTGTAAAATTTCTGCTGCATATTTTAAAACTTCAACTGCCATTAATAATGCGAAAGTTTAGAAAATTAATATAAATTTTACAGTTTGTAAGTTGAAGCTATTAAAAGTTTTTGGTATTATAGTTTAACTGATGTTTCTATTTATATTGCTACTTTGATATTCGTGTGGTAATTAAGTTCTATTGGTTTTATATTATAAGTAGGTTAGACAAACAATTTTTGCTATTTTTGTTGTACTATCTTTAAAGTTCATTTAATTTAAGACCTGCCAAGCTTATATATTTTGTATTTTTGAGTCATTACATTTTTTTGGCGGAATTTGTTTTTCTGAAATTAAAAATTTTAAATTCACATCTATATTGAATCTTAATATTAGTACGGAAACAAACAGACAAGTATCGAAAGGAGCAAACCAAAGTGGCCTCTCTAAATTCAACATCTTTTTCGAAATTGCAAAACTCCTGATTAAAATTTTCCGTCTTGTTTAGTGAAACATTACGAATTGGAAAAATATCTTCACGAATAAGATTAGATTTCAAATATGAAAACCAAATGTTCAAAAATTCATCTATCAAAGAAAGAGCGGAAGATATGTCAACTGCAACATGAAGAGTTAATTTTGGAGGGGGTGGTATAATGCCTTGAAAAGGTATCAGTTAGTACTTTTAAATCGAAAACGTCCTGCAAGATATATATGCTATGTGGAACCATATCAAATAGGAATGTTTTATAATAATGCAAGATAACGTTCAATCACATGCAATTGACAAAGTGACTAATTTCTCCTTGCCATCTAGATTCAAAAATTCGGATGGTCCTCTTATAGCTCAGATTTCAAACCAATAGAGCGCATGTGGGTTTAGCTAAAACACCGATTACGAGGAAGAAATCCAGTTCCAAGTACAACAGAAGAGCTTCGATTTACAGCACAATATAAATTATATTATATTTATTATACATGAAAATTTCCTAAATTCTAAAATCATAAAATTTAAAGGTCAAGTGTCTAGACATAATAATACGTTCTTTTGTAGTTCATAGTGTAAATAGTATATCACCAAAATATTGTATACCGTACCTGAAAAAGCTGCCTTGCAATGCAATATATCGTATAGTCAAAAAATAAGGTGAACATTCGAGTATGAATATCTTTTACTTATCATAGCCGAGAACTATTATGGATTTCTAACAATTAACGACCAACAAAATCAAATTATTAAAAAAATTACAAACATAACCGCAAATCGGCTGATTAAAAAATAACGGCAAACATACACATCCAATGGATCGTAATCCTACACATAGCCGCTAGCAGTCGGCATCAAATATACAGGGTGATGTGAAAGTCTATTCAGTAAACATTATCACTTTAATATTATTAATTTAAAAGTTGAATTGTAATTTATATTTTTATTCATCAGGGGCGAGAGAGTCTAAGAAGGATCGATAATTTTCTTTTTCCAGTTTTAATATATAATGATAAACAGAGCTCAAATTTTGAGTATCTGTTTGTTTTGTTCTTCACTGTATGTGGACCATTTCTAGTAAAGTTTTTTTGGAGCATATATTTTCTCTATCCTAAATTTTGTTTATCAAATATGTAACATAAAACTACTACTTAGGAAATTTTTTGTTCGATAATGTTTTTCCCGTTTTCATTCAAAATCCACTTTAATGAGATTATTTTAAAAAATTTAATTTGATTAATATCTAAAATAGTACAAATTAATTATAGGTTATTATCGTAAATACATAATTTACAAAAACGGTTTTTTATTTAGGCTAGGCTACAAGAGAATGCAACCCCACCAGATTCTGAATTGTAATGAAAATAGAAATAATAAAGAAAAACTAAAATATTCTAGTACAAAAGAATATTTATTTTTCTTATATTCAGATCATAATTTAATCATCGGAAAATCTACTAAGAATTTCAAATTAGAACAACACTCTTGAGTGGCTTTTAACTTTAAAAAGCGGGCAGAGGCAATCAGCTGTGAAAAGGATGACATTTGATGAAATTAATTGCAAGAGTTTTCAAAAAGTTTCGCGAACGTTCAAAGGTCGTAGCACACAGGAAAAATTTTATCCCATCAATTGACGATAGGAAGCGCCGCTGTCTCTACAAAAAAACAAGTTGAAAGTAAAGTTTTGATTGCATGTCGCCATTCATTGTTCTCCTGATGAAAACATGAAAAATGCCTTCAAACTCGATGAAAACTTTAACAAAGAGATTTAAAATTTTTTACTCTGCGATTTTTGTTTTAGAAAATCAATCACGTCTGCCTCTGAATTAGGGTTATATACTATTCTTCAAAAATCTTCCTAATAAACTAAAATTTTACCAAAACATTAACAATTCTGCCGGAAAATAGATTACGAAATTACTGCTGTTAGAGTACATTAACCCATTGCTTTGTTGCAACATAGAACTTTTATGTCTAAGGCCAATTACTGTTGAAACTATATAATTGTAATATTATTTATTTGCTTTGTATTTTGAAACTCAAGATTAAAATATAGCTGTTTGAAAATTAAGATTTGAGTAAGCATAAAGAAATATTCACCATCATAAAATTCATTTATTTTAATAATTAATAAGCTACGCTGTTCTCGTTCGGTCCTCTCAAGGAAATAGATCGAACAGACAGTTTATTTTCTACGAGTCCAGCCCTAATTCTCTTTCCAAACGCCTTTTGATCACAAAATGATCTCGTTAGTGAAACTATAATGAACCGAAAGCAATATTCACAGACAATAACTGTCTACATAAAATTTAAATTCCAACATATATCGGGAAGATGTTTCCGATGCCTGGCTGTAAAATGACGACAAAAGAGTAGTTTATTACGTTAAATCATTATTAACCGACTTCTAAAAGAAGGAGGTTCTCAATTCGTCGACTATGTATTTTTTTTTTTATGTATGTACACCGATTACTCCGGAACGGCTGCACCGATTTGAATGAAATTTCTTACGTTATGTAAAGGAAGTTGCTGCGGTGGTCCCATATTTTTTTAGATGAAATTGGTGCAGTAAAATCCAAGATGGCGCTTACAATATGGCGGCCAAAAAAATTAATTTTGTCCGATTTTCTCCAAAATTGGTATGGAGGAATTTTCGGGGTTGTACCCAACGAATCTGAAATTATTTTTAAAAATTCAAAATGGCGGATCCAATATGGCGGACAAAAAAATTTAATTTAGTCCGATTTTCTCCAAAATTGGTATGGGGGAGTTTTCGAGGTGCCACATAACGAATTTAATATTATTTTTAAAAAATTCAATATGGCGGATCCAATATGGCGGACGAGAAAATCAATTTTGTCCGATTTTCTCCAAAATTGGTACAGGGGAGTTTTCGGGGTCGCATATGACGAATCTAAAATAATTTTTAAAAAATTCAATATGGCGGATCCAATATGGTCGACAAAAAAATTAATTTTGTCCGATTTTCTCCAAAATTGGTATGAGGGATTTTTGGGGGTCGCATATGACGAATCTAAAATAATTTTTAAAAAATTCAATTTGGCGGATCCAATATGGCCGCCAAAAAAAAATTTTTGTCGGATTTTCTCCAAAATTGGTACGGGGGAGTTTTCGGAGTCGCATTTGACAAATCTAAAATAATTTTTAAAAAATTCAATATAGCGGATTTAATATGGCGGACGAAAAAATCAATTTTGTCCAATTTTCTCCAAAATTGGTATGGGGAAGTTTTCGGGGCCTCACATAAAGAATCAGAAATTATTTTTAAAAAATTCAATATGGCGGATTCAATATGGCGAACAAAAAAAATCAATTTTGTCCGATTTTCACCAAAATTGGGACGGGAGAGTTTGCGGGGTCACACATGACGAATCTAAAATTATTTAAAAATGGCGTATCTAATATGGTGGATAAAAAATTAATTTAGTTTCTTTAAATATCGATATTGGAAGGTGTTGGGGCCTATATTACCAATCTAAAATTAATTTGAAATTTAAGATAGTGGATTTTCTATGACAGACTAAATATTCATTTGACCCAATTTGATTGGTATTTGGAAAACTCTAAGAACTAAAGAATTTTTAGTGGTTCATTTTAGGGTGATTTACAACTTTGGATAAAATTTGTACTTTTTTGCCACTTTGGAGTCATTGCGAAGTACAGTAATTTCGATTAGTTTTTAGTTCAAATAATTTATGAATATCATAATGAATTCTAAAACTAAAAATAGAAAAATAAAATTTTTATAAAAAAATTGAACCGACTTCTAAAAGTGCGCTAAAAAGTGAAAAATAACCATAAATTTTTATATGAAATTGAACTTTTTGAAGTCGGCGCCAAATTATTTGTACATGAAATAAATATCTACTAATATATACAAATTATGGTAAAAAAGCAGTTACAAATAAAGTATTTTTAATCTGTTTATGCAAATCACATTTTGTCAGATATTAGTTTGGCGCCGACTTCAAAAAGTTCAATTTCATATAACAATTTATGGTTATTTTTCACTTTTTAGCGCACTTTTAGAAGTCGGTTCAATTTTTTTATAAAAATTTTATTTTATATAAGGAGAACCTTAATCTATCAAAAATCTTGACATGACAACATTGCATTTTCAACCAAGCTGGCATCCTAATATTATTAAAGTTTATTGACGCTTTTGTTTACATTATTTGACAAGCAAGGTTTTTAGAGTATTAGGAATGATGTTTATTACGTTTATTTGTTTTGGTTTTAAAAAAAAACATACAAAAACCAGTGCAGTTCCTTTTTTGCAGATAAATTCAGTACATTTTTAATGCCTTTTACTCGCTCAGTCCTTTTGGAAAGCAAAAAAAATATATTTGCAGCTTGGAAGTGGACATCACCCTCCAATATATTTCACTTAATTTTATTAAACCAAATATCCCAAGACTTTGCGTATTGCTAATGATTTAAAAACTATAAAAGTATCGAAAATTGGTTGGAGTTGTTTTTCAAATTACAATGTTAGATCTCAACAAAATAAAGTTAACTATACTTTGTGCCAATCAAAAGATGCTTGAAAGTTGATGGACGAAGTAATCGGTGATAACACGTCAGTAGTAAACTTATTAATTAACCAGGTGTATTGCCATAGTATTGATAATAAAAAATAATCTATAATCGCTCTAATATAAACATATTTGTTAAGTGTGGAAAAATATTTTTACCTAGAGTATTCCTTCATAACTTGAATAATTTGTTGTTGATCTTGTCAATTTAAAAGCTAAGAACGTGAAACTTCAATAAAAAAATAATTGGCTAAACTTAGGTTACTGATATATTATACCCACACATTATCCCTATTTGTTGACCCAACGAAAAGCTTTCTGTCCAAAGAAAATATAAAACTTCCATCAAAAAAATATCACCACATAGGTTTCTCTTAGGCTTATCCTCATACGAAGTTTATTCGGTATTTTTCAGGGATTTAAGACAAAGCAAACAAATCTTCTGGAATATCAGGCTTCGTCTGAAGCCCTAAGTCTGAATCAATATTGATTCATATGAACGATTATGGCAAAATGAAATATCAAATCTTCGTTTTTTGATAGATTTCATAATTTGTCTGAAAATGCACAAACCTTCATTCGACAACATTAAAATTAGAACAATTATTATGTCTTAATGGATTGTGGACAATTTCTTTACAGGAATTTAAGTGAAATTAAAACCTTTTTGTTTTTAACCGACTTCTAAAAGAAGGAGGTTCTCAATTCGTCGACTATGTATGTTTTTTTTTATGTATGTACACCGATTACTCCGGAACGGTGGCATCGATTTGAATGACATTTTTTACGTTATGTTCAGGAAGTTGCAGCGGTGGTCCCATATTTTTTTGGGTGAAATTAGTGCAGTAAAGTCCAAGATGGCGCTAACAATATGGCGGCCAAAAAAATTAACTTTGCCCGATTTTCTTCAAAATTGGTGTGGGGGAATTTTCCGGGTTGTACACAAGGAATCTGAAATTATTTTAAAAAAATTCAATATGGCGGACAAAATTTTTTAAATTTTTTCCGATTTTCTCCAAAATTGGTGTGGGGGAGTTTTTAGGGTCGCACATAACGAATCCAAAATATCTTTTCAAAAATTCAATATGGCGGATCTAATATGGCGGACAAGATAATCAATTTTGTCCGATTTTCTCCAAAAGTGGTACGGAGGAGATTTTGAGGTCGCACATAACGAATCTAAAATTATTTTTAAAAAATTCAATATGGCGGATCCAATATGGCGGTCGAAAAAATCAATTTTGCCCGATTTTCTCCAAAATTGGTATTAAGGAGTTTTCGGGATCGCACATAACGAATCTGAAATTATTTTTAAAAAAATTCAATATGGCGTATCCAATATGGCGGATAAAAAATTAATTTTGTCCGATTTCTTACAAAATTGATATGGGAGAGTTTTTGGAATCGCACATTACGATCCAAGATGGCGGATTAAAGATTCTACATCTCTCGATTTGGTCTAAAATCAGTATTGGATGATTTTTGTTAGTGTTAATTAAGAATTTGAAATATTCTTTGAAAAACTCAGTCTGGCGGATTCAATATGGCGTCATAAAAATTTTACATTTTTCGATTTTCTTTAAAACTCATATAGGTGGTCCTTGAAGGTGTAAATTATGAATTTAAAAGTATTTTTCCTGGATTTTATATGGTGAATCCAATATAGCGGACTAAAAATTTTACATTTTCCTACTTTGTTCAAAGATGGGATTGAATCGTTTTTAAAGATATATATAAAATTATTTTAAGAAAATCTAATATGTCAGATGGAATATGACGGTCTAGAAATTTTAAATTTCCGGATTTCATTCAAAATTGGTACTAGAGGGCTTTGAAGGGTTTAGATTTAGATTAGATTAAAACGTTAAAATTATTTTTTTGAAATTCAATATGGCGGATTCAATATGGAAGGTTGAAACTTTTAACTTATTCGCATTTTTTTCAGATTTGATTTTTGGGGTCGGGTATTGCGAATACAAAGTTAATTTTTTACAACTGTTAGATTGAATAGATACAATATGAGGGATTGAAAATTTTATATTTTCCAATTTTGTCTAAAATTGATATTGCGGGGTTCTTGGGGCTCACTCAATAAGCAGTATAAAATATGTAGGGCTAAGAAAATTACATCTCTAGTTCTTTAAATATCGATATTGGAAGGTTTTGGTGCCTATTTCACCGATCTAAAATTAATTTGAAATTTATGATAACGTAATTTACTATGACAGATTAAATATTTGTTTGACACAATTTCATTGGTATTTGGAGAACTCCAAGAGTCAAATAATTTTTAGTGGTTCATTTTAGGGTGATTTACAACTTTGGATAAAATTGGTACTTTTTTGCCATCTTGCGAGTTATTGCGAGGTACACTAATCTCGATTAATACTTAGTTCAAATAATTTAGGGAAATATCGTAATGAATTCAAAACTAAAAATCGAAAAAAAAAAAATTTTATAAAAAAATATAACCGACTTCTGAAAATTGCGCTAAAAAGTGAAAAATAACTATAAATTTGTATAAGACTTTGAAATTTTTGAAGTCGGCGCCAAATTATTTTTAAATGAAATAAATAACTACTAATATATACAAATTATGGTAAGAAATCATTTACAAATAAAGTATTTTTAATCAATTTATGCGAATCACAAATTTTCAGGTATTAATTTGGCGCCGACTTCAAAAATTTCAATGTCTTATAATATTATTTATAGTTATTTTTCACTTTTTAGCGCACTTTTCGAAGTCGGTTCAATTTTTTTATAAAAATTTTATTTCATCCTATGTTTCGGTTTATTTTAATAAACCATTTTCAGAGTAGTTTTTTAACTGAGAAAAAAATTAAAACGTGTTTTTTTATGAAATATTTCGAAGTTAAATTAAAATTTCTTACCTTAAGGGCAATTTACATAGGATCAATAACTAAACTAATTATATAAATTAAATTTATTTACCACATTTTTCTTAGATAAACTTTTTTTATTTTATTGATATAAGCTATTGCTCTGTCGTATTTTTCCTAGCAAATTGAAAATAAAATAAAACTTAACAAGGGCTTTTTAAAAAAGAGTTTTTAAACATCTGCAATTTTCTGTCTTACTTAATAAGGTGGTCGTAAATATTTCCGAGATCGCTTGTGTCACTTCTGAAATTCATACTATTGGGCGTTTTTTCTTATGGATCATTTCGTTTAAGGACTTTTTCTTCTAATTACTGTCTTTGTCTAAGATTAAAATCAAAGTTATGTAGCTCGCATATTTTGCTAGTGCTGTATTGTTATTTGTGTTATACCTTTAAATACTATATTTATGATTTTGGATTCTAATTTTTTAAATATTGTTTTATTTGACCAATTACAATCAATGCAATTAAATTTATAAATAATGTTCGCTTCATCTTCCTTGAAGAAAATAATTTATCTTCAGATAGAAAATATACTTGTGTTAAAGGCTGCTAAGCTGTGTTTAACACAACTACACCTAGGAAAAATGTGACAAATGAATCTAGTTTTAATAGTCAGCTTAGTTATTTCAGTTGTTCACACACAAAATTATAAATTACCTTCTAAAACGTTTCTTCAAAAATATCATGTTTTCTTCTTTTTTTCAATTAAAAACTTACTCTGAACATTATTTAAATAAAATAAATCGAACCTTTAAATGAAAAAACAAAAATGTTTTAGTTTTACTAAATTCATATATAGATATTGAAAGCAACCCAATTAAAAAATAATAATTGTTTTAATTAACACGCAAAACAAAAGTATAAAGTTAGAGAAAGAAAATGTTTTGGTTGCATTTTCAAAACAAATTTCGTGTTTTTTGATCTCGCATCGGGATACTAACCAAATTTAGGAAAAAATTCTTTATTTTTTTAACTAGGTTATAAACATTAGAAGAGTCTTAGAAGCATGTGATTATTATTTTTACGTAAAAATGGAGGATTATTACAAAAGTCTGTAGAGATTGACACTTTTTACTATCAAAAATATGAATTCTTAATTATGAAATACTTCAGTTTTCTTCGACTTTTTAAAACGGACATAAAGTAATCGGTCGTGAAAAAAAAAAAGACATTTGATGAAATTAATTAAAAGAGTTTTAAAAAGTTAGGGTAACATCAAAGAACCGAAGTATCTCATACAGGCATACAGAAAAAGTTTGAAGACAGAAAAAGCTATCCTCACATAAAAGAAACGAGTCAAAAGTAAAGTTTTGATTTGTCACCTTCCATTATTTGCTTAATAAAAATAAAGAAAAAGCTTAATTATCACGGATATCCACAATGAAAAAAGGAAAAACCTATTGTTTCTGATATCACATATAGGATTTACGAAAAGATCTGTAAAAAAAATTTCAGTAGCTTTCGTAAAAAGATGTTTTAAAAAGAAACATCAAAGAAAGGAGGTTCCACGTATATATATATATATATATATATATATATATATATATATATATATATATGAATTGAATTTATACAGGGTTATTCACCCGGAATATTGCGGCCAAAATACGTGACTTTCAAAAATTTTTACTTTTGGTATATATCGGGGTCAAATATAATTACTTTTTAAAATTATTTTCATATTATACAGGGTGTCCCTCTGAAAGCATCAAAGCTGAGGGTGGCAGAATCCAAATCCGATATCAGAATTGGGGTTATAAGCGATATTAACCTTTAAAAACCTCCTAACCTGACTTGAGATGACTGTTACTAAGCAAGAAAAAATCGTAAGTGACCGCTCGAAAATTTATTTTCAAGGGTGGTTTAATATTAAATGATGCAACCAGAAAAAAAGAGCAAAAAAATTTTTTATCCTGCACATAACCTCAAAATTAACTGAATATGTCAAATTCTGACGTGATGTGCCAATGTGATCTTGGATTTGGATTTCACACAGCAAATTACTTTGGAAATGACCCTCAGCTGCCCAACAACAATCAGGACCCTATTTTTTGTAGATTTGTGTTTAATAAAAAATATCATCACTCCTAAAATATCTTTTTAAACACTTTATTATTTATTTTATTGATCGAATATGGCGGATATAAAAAGGAGACTGCGAACATTTTTAAAAAACCGAAAGAAAAGAGTGACAATTAAAAAAATGCTGAAAGACACTGCTATAAACCAATAGATCCATAGTGTCATTAATGAAATTTGAAGAACCCACCCATTCCATAAGAAACAACAAGCCCACAGTTGCCTTACCTATATTTAATCTTAAGTGAAACATATTTAAGATTAAACCATGCATTGACGGTCGCCCTTTGCCCTACAAGTCTCATTCCATCAAAAGTATAACTCGGTTCATCGCTAATACGACTTTTATCCAACATTCTTTTTGGCATCTTATATAATATATGTCTCTCTAGTGAAGACACATCCACACATTACACTAAAAATATTTGATTTATTCTCAATAATAATGACTTCTTACATTAATATATTATACATACGAATAATGTTTTTTATAAATATTAGTATTTTATGATATTATTTCAGAAAGCTTTTTGAAAGAAGATACATTGAATAAGAAAAAGCTCCCTTTTTAATAAAACCTCAAATTTAATACATTTTTCAAGGTTTATTATATCTCATCTAATAATGCTCGAAGTATCGATTCGTGCCGCTTTTTATATTTTTGCAAGCGAGGATATATTATATTATCCGCCTCTTACTTTCTAAGCTGATAAAAGAGTTTCATATTAAAATTTATACATAAAAATTGGGAGGCGCTAGTAAGGGGGATAAAAGCGAAGAAAAAGGGCACATGTAAATAAGCTCTATAGATCTTTTATCACGTTTCTATCATATCCTTATACGTACAATTACTCACATCTTTTATAGGTATTTTAAAAGTGTAACAATGAGGAAAATTAAATTGCCATTTGAGTCTTTGCCAAAACCTGAAGACTTACACAACTGCTTTCAATTAATTAACCTATTAATGTACCCAATTTTTTTTGGGGGATTTTGTTATTATCACAAAAACTATAATTTAGAAATAATTTAGTTTTGTTGTGACCTTATGAAGAAAGGACTGGAAATTCACATATTGCATTCTCCGCATCATATTCAATTTAGCATGTTTAAAGTATACTGCAAAAGACATATGACCAACAAAGAATTGATTTTTGAGATAATATAATCACGGTAAGAATTTATTTGGCGTAATAACAATATGCTCGCTGAAAAAACATATCAAGAGGAAAATCGCTACATGATAAAAATATATTTCCACGATCTCGAAAAAATTAAGTATCATAGCTCTTCATCCGCTTTTTGAACTTGTTAGGGAGATATCATGTAAAAAGGACTTAATCCGGAACTTTAAAGGATTTTGATTACTTCAAGATCCTCACACTTTACCAAACCAAAAAAGGAGATGAGACGTATACAGTGTTAGTTAAAAAATCAAGATTTAAAACGATTGCCTATTTTGTATATTAAAGCAACTTCTATTCTTCAGAAAAATTATATGATTGTACTAATAATAATATCAATTAATTTATAATAACAAAGATAACTACAGAAAATATGGAGTAGATACACTACATTGTCGTGCGTGCCAGCATTATGGATGAGACCGGACGTAGTTTCAAAACGAAAGTTACAGAACATATAGAAAATGTTAAAACTCAAAATTTCAGTAAGAAATAAATCAAATCTATATCTGCCGTATTTAAAGTTGCCTATATGTTATTCTCCCTTCAGACAGAGAAAAACGAGAGAATATATTTCCTGCAAATACAGCTCTGGTCCTCTCTCCAAAGGCGTTTCGACCACCTCTTAGTCTTGTCAGTGAAACTGTATCAAACCGAGAGCAACATTCGAAAAAAACAACTGCAATATAAAATATAAATTCCGAGGCATATCGACTTCGATCTCGGACTGAAAAATATCACCAGTCAAAACATTCACTGGAGTAGTGCGAAATTTTAAAAAATCAAATTTTCAGTAAGAAATAAATAAATCTGCCGTGTTTAAATATACTACTCTGGTGAATGTATAGATGTCGTTTCGACTGGCGATATTTTTCAGTCTGACATCGAATTGGAATCTATATAACAGTTTTTTCCTGCGAATGTTGCTCTCGACTCGATACAGCTCCACTAACGAGACTATGAGGTGGTCGAAACGCGTATGGAGGGAGAATCAGAATTGCATTTACAAGGAATAAACTGTTTTTATATATTCTTTCCTTATTCTCTACCTGAAAAGAGAATAATTTATAGGCAAATCTGTTCCTTTGTCACAATTTGTCAAATTGTCACTTTGAGTCAATTTGGAGGTAAATGAATCCTCTCGTAAAGCCAGCATAAACAACAATAAATCATTTACCTTCATATACTTGAGGTTTGTGTACACTTTTAATATTCTTATCCTGCCAAGAAAATGTTTTTTACCTTTAGAATAAATCCATAATTCATATGAGAAAACAACTTGGAAATCAAAATTTGAGAGCAACATTGTAAGGAGGATTGACTCCGGGACTTTTAAAACTTTGCCTCTTTTAGGTCAAACACAGAACTCAACGTGTTTAAAAAACTACCTCTGTTATGGTTGAAATGTGGTTATACCGAACCAGTCAATTCAAAATTACTTATATAAAATCATTTGTGCGAGATGTAATATACATTACATTTTTTCTTATTTAATTATATTATTTTGGCTTTAATAATTGCTAGTTTTGGCTGCTCTATTATCTAAAGCTTCATTAACAAAACAGTTTTAGGGGTATATTGCAACAAATTTCTCATTTAAGCCAATATTTATTTACATTTAGGTTCCTAATGAATCCTGATATATTGAAAAAGTTGTTTGTTTTATCTAAAATTCCTGGGAAATTCAGTAATAAAGTTTATTTGGGCTAGAATAACATATACGTATTGATTTTTCTTCCATATTATCTTTAAATCAGACCGCTTCTTATTTAGATAAAGAAAACAGTGAAAATATAAATTTACAATTAATAATTCCAATTTCTGCAATATTATGTTTATTTACGTTATAGCTTGTAAAACTCATTAAGACAAGTCATCACTTTAAAGACATAGTTCCGGTAAATTAATTTTGATAGTAATAGAAATAAGCTAGAATTTATATCGTTTATAATGTTTATTTGAAAATCATTGATAACTACCTTTTTTATGGTTGCGTAGTCAACTAGCCAATAATAAAGCTTTTTAAAAAAAAAAGCGCTAAAAAGTAAAATATATTTATAAAATTTTGTTTCATATGCACTTGAAATTTTTAAAATCAGCGCCAAATTAATACATAAAAAAAAGATGAGTAAAAAACCTACCTACAACATATTAACCCTACAAAAGGCAGATTTACATACAATGAGGACGTAAAATCTGAAATAAATTAATTATTTAAAAACCCTGAGTTTTTAGAAAATCGCCCAGATACGTCAATTTTATTTTTCGAGTACAACTTTTTCTCCAATTTATTAAATCATATAGGATGACACAAAATAAACTGAGCTATAATCATTTATATATAATGATCCTTAATTTTTTATACACTTTTTAACTTGCAAAGTAGTGGATATCTGTTGGACTTCCATTGTCTTTATTTTTGTTGAATATCACGACGTTTCAGCTAGTAGTTATCTCTAGCCGTTTTCAAGTGAAACTAAATAAATCCCTTAGCTACATGACTATTTATACTAAAAGTAAATGCACTAGAGTATGACTGAGATGGGTGCAGTCATGCCTGCTATGGCAAAATCATATTTTTTATGCTGCATTTAGTTTTAGTTTACAATTACTAAGAAGTGGTTTCCACACTTCTCTTATATCTAAAGATGGTTTACTAAAACAACTCGGGTCCTGATGTATAACCGCGGCTTCTTTGAATTTCCGTTTTCTCCAATGTTGTTCTCGGTGTAGTATTCTAGCTTCAGACAATTTTATGTGGTGTCCATGAGTTGGCGGCACCAGATTTTTCTATTTCTCCTCGAGATGTGCATTTTTGGTGTTCTTTGATCCTTACGTCAAGAGGTCTCTTTGTTTCGCCAATGTAGGAATTGTCACATTCACATGGTATTTGATATACACAGTTCTTCATGTCTCTTTGTGTTGTTGGTTTGACCCTAGTGAGCCGACTTCTCAGAGAGTTATTTGAATTGAAAACAACGTTGATTTTATATCGTTTTCCTATCCTTCTAACTTTTTCTGAATTGCCTTTAACATAGGGAATGTTCAATACCAATAACTCAAAGAGATACTGATCTAGTTCCTGAGTTAATTTTAACTGAAAATGAAACTTACTGAGGCACAGAGGATAGACTAAGTACCCAACAATCATGTTATTTTTTTTTCTAGACAAATATCCTAATCTTCCGCCAATTTTGCAAGGGGACCTATTGAGTAGCCCCCGATGCGACCTCGAAAACTAACCCACACCAATTTGGGAGAAAATCAGACAAATTGAAATTCTTTTGTCCGCCATATTGGATCCGCCATATTGAAATTTTTAAAAATAATTCCAGATTCATTGTGTACGACCCCAAAAATTCTCCCATACCAATTTTGGAGAAAATCAAACAAAATTAATTTTTTGGCTGCCATATTATCAGCGTCATCTTGGATATTACTGCACTAATTTCATCCAAAAACATACGGGACCACCGCAGCAACCTCCTTTACTTAACGTAAAAAATTTCATTCAAATCGGTGTCGCCGTTCCGGAGTAATCGATGTACATACATTTAAAAAATACATACATAGTCGACGAATTGAGAACCTCTTTCTTTTAGAAGTCGGTTAAAAAGACCGGTATCGATTTTTCAGTGAATCTCAAAAGTCACTTTTCTAATTAAAACTGTTAATTAAAAGGAGTACTAAACTTTCTCGAAACAGGTCCGACACTTCCGCTTTCGCTTTACTTCATACATTGTTATTAGTAGATAGAAAGTACTCATAATTTTCAATATGTCTGCCATTTTATCGAAAAAATAATTCCAGTAGGTACCAAAAATGTACTTTTTTCAAACAGAAATAAATGAAAGCTGAACTAACTAACCCATGTCAGTCCCACCTAATAACACAAATCCCTTAGAACCTTAAAAATTTTAGGGTTTTTAAATAAATGAATACCGTATGCAGTAAGGAACGTTAATTTGCAAAAGGGCTTAGAAGATTTGTGGTGATTGAAATAAATGACTCGTCGAAATCCCACAATATTTCGAAGCGAACAGGAGAAAGAAAAAAAATACAAAGATAAAACTTTAACAGTAATAAAAGAGCCATTTGGCAACGAATAATGGAAAGCTGAAAGCCCAAACTCCTTTTTCGAAACAGGGAAACTCTTTATGCATATGTAGAACCGTTAACTCCGAAGGAAATGCCATTGATTTTTTCAGTCAAAGACTCAAAAGCCCTAAAGTTGTGATGGTTATAAATAGTTCTAACTTGTTTAGAATAGCAACAAGATAAACTTCTCTTCTCGTTGCTGATGGAAACTAACTTTGATGTTTACTTAGAAATCAAGTTCGTAATTTTAAACTCCACTAAAGGCTTTTTAACTTAGAAAGGGACATAGCAAACCATCTAACATTTCGAATATTACTTTCCAAGTATATATGTTTACTTGTCGGGCTATTTTTGATAAAATCACATCTTTCTAAACATATTATGATAATTGAGTAATCTAAACTAATATAGGTTTTCTTTCATATGCTTTACTCATAATCTATAGAGTGATTTTAAGGGTCATTTTTTTTCTTCGTAGGGGTTATTAAAAGTTATAAAACGGCGGATTTAAATATATAAATAACAACTGATTTTTTTGGGAATCGGACAATAATATTTCTGTATACATCCGAAACGATAGCAACACGAGCAAAAGCAACAGACGAAAATTGGTTAAGTACGTGTAGAACAAGCGTAACATTAGGGTTTTTTAGCACTTCAAATATTTTTTTTTATTTTTTAAATGGATTAACACGCCAGTTTTCGACTAAAATGTAGTTGTCAGAGTTGCATTGTCTTTATTTTTATTTATTTTTACAACGCTTCGATTAAGTTATAACTCTAATCGTTATCAAGTATAAACTGAATGGTTTGTTTTAGAGCTACTAGCTTATGTAGGGTTTGTGTATATTGAAGCGCAAAGTTTTACTTCACTGTACGCACCTCAATGATTTGATGTTACAAAGTAATGGTTGCCAAAGATTAGGTGTCTCAATACTGGTTTACTGAAGATTCCATTTTTTTTTAATGTAAGTTGCTTCTACAAATTTTCTTGTTTTTGTGTTGGGTTCCATATATTTTGAAGTAGCTTTAGACCATTTTATATGCTGTTGTTTATCCCAGGCGTGTTCTACAATATCTGATCTCGACGTTTCCCCTTTTTGTCAATGGATTTTATGTTCCTTAATTCTAACTTCTAATGATCGCTTGGTTTCTCCAATATACATTTCACCACACTGGCATGGAATTTTGTAAACACATTCTTTCTTATGGGTAATTTTTGGTTTTGTTGCAACTCGTTTTCACATAATAACAGGTCGAAACATAGACATCAAAAAACAAATTTTAATATTTAAAGGGAACTTCTTGTGACAGGTGCCATCTTCAAATGAAATATTTTGCAAGAACATCTCTGATGAAGGTTTATGAAAGGAAACACCAAAATAATGTATATGAAGTAAAATATAAAAAAAAAACAAAAATATGCATGTGTATGTAATTTAACAACAAAATGACGTAACTCCCAATAATCCAAAAAAAAACATTTTTCAAGAATATAAAAAAAATAGTCCAAGAAAATACACCAAAGAATATATATATATATATATATATATATATATATATATATATATATATATATATATATCATTTGGCATCTTCGGTGCTTGCTGGAAACGTCTACAAGATTTTGCAATAAGCCAAACTACCGAACGGATATATTCCCTGATTTATACGTTTGTAAACGATATACTGTTTTAAAATAAATTGACAAAATCAAATCGAATAAAAGGGATTTTATTTCACTTTCTATATAGGATAGTTTTACAAGAATTTCTATTTTCGGATAATTTTCTCTTTTTACGTAAATTACTTACCATTAGTGCCTGTTTGTCCAACTAAAAGCCTGTAACCTAAGGAACAAATGGACTAATGTAAACGGAGCTTAAGTGACAAGTAATAAGAGAGAAAACCTATGGCAATGGGTACTAAATAAAGACGGGACTACAAAGTAAACACGACCGTCTTAAATGTCTAAGTCAGCGAGACACTTTAATGCTCTTATGAAGAGTCTAATTTAAAGAAAATGTGAATTTGTTGACACTCTAGCTTTAAAGTAAGCTATTTAATATTTTAATCAAATCTAGAGTATAGAAATGTGAAAATGGAAACACGGAAAAATGCCCTTATTAGATTATATTGCAATTTTTACATATGTTAGTAATAACTGTTGTTCAAATTGCTTTAAAATTTAAATTTAGTTAAAACTAGTTAAAAAAAAGAATAGTATGTATGGTTGAAATTAAATGTTGCACGAATGCGACAACGAAAAAAAAACAATTTTTCCACTTAAAACTGTAATAGTATGAAAAAATATATCCCACCGAAAAAATAAATATAAAACAGGTTATAGCCATAGACTCTTTTCGAACAAAATAAATACCCCGACGAACTCCAATGGCGGATGAAGCGTTCATTACTGCCTGTGTTTTATTTAGGTTGTGTGAATATTAAACATAATTACTGGTAAATATTTTTAATATAATCTTGAAACTGACTGCCACTGATCCGCCTCTGCCAAAAGAAAAGAACCATATTTGAAATCATAATTTGATTCAAATAAAATTCAAGATTTAAAACCTTGATATTTGGCTATCGACGACTGACTAACCACTGAAAATTGAATACTGATTACTACTGACAACTTACAACTAATTGTTTAGCATGATAACTCCGTGTACCATCCGCCTGAACTAAATTAAGAAAGTTAGAATTAGATAGAATGATAAAGGACAGGAAGCCGCCCAATTTTGTAAGATTAAGAATCCAGGTCAACTTGTAGAGGCTCGACTTTAGGCTGCCTTTTTCTTCCTTAAAACTGATGGGTCTGGAACCTTACCGCAAGTCCACCGTGCATAAAACTACTCTGTCTACTTAAGCATGCAAATTCCTTTTTTAGGTGAAAGAAGAACCAAAAAGCGGAAAGGTCACCTGAAAGTCAGACAATCAAAAATTTTCTTGAAAACCAAAAAAAAAGATACAAAAATTATTTTTTTAAATCGAACCGACTTTTAAAACAGTGGTAAAAAGCGAAAAATAACGATATAAATTTTTATATAAAAATAAAAAATTTGAAGTCGGCGCCAAACGAATGTCTGATAAAACGTAATTCACATAAAAAGATTGAGAAATACTTTATTCCTAATAGTTGTTTCATTTAGTGATAATTTGACACCGACTTCAAAAATTTTAATTTCATATAAAAATCTATATTGTTATATTTCACTTTTTAACCCTTTTTTGTACCAAACAAATATTTAGTCTGCTATAGTAAATCCACTATCTTGAATTTGAAGAAATTAATTTCAGATTCGTAACTTAAGCACCCAAAACTCGATATTGAAAAAACTTGAGACATGTAAATTTTTTAGTCTGGCATAATTTTTTCATGCATATTGAGTGTGACGAAACTGATCTAAGATTCGTAATATATGCCCCTAGAAGCCCTCAAATATCAATTTCTATAAAATCGGAAAAAAGGAAAATTTATCTCTCACATTAAGTTGTAAAAAATTAACTTCGGATCCGTAACCTACGATTCCGAAAATCACCTCATACAAATTTTGAAAAATGCGAATAATATAACTTTTTTAACCCACCATATTGAATTTCAATAAAATAATTTTACTCTCTTAATCTAATCTTAATCAAAACCCTCAAAAACCCCCAGTACTAGTTTTGGACATAATCCGAAATTATAAAATTTTTAGAGTGCCATACTGCATTAGCCATATTAATTTTTTTTAAGAATTTAAAATTGGTTACTTACACTTTCAGAAACCCCACAGTACCAATTTTGAACAATAAAATGAGACATTAAATTTTTTGTTTGCGGTATTGAATTTTTTAAAAATAATCTTATTTTTGCAGCCCTATACCAATTTCGGACAAAATGGAGAGATGTAAAATTACTTCACCATATTGGATCCACCCTATTAGAATTTTAAAAAATAATTTTAGATTCGTTGTATGCATCCCTAAAAACTCTCTTGCACCAATTTTGAAGAAAATCGGACAATAGAAATTTTTTTGTCCGTCAAGTTATCAGCAACTTCCTGAACATAATGCAAAAAATTTCGTTCAAATAGATGACGCTGTTCCGGAGTAACCGACGTACACACGTAAAAAAAAAAAACATAATCAACTAATTTAGAACCTTCTTCTTTTAGAACTCGGGTAATAACCCAAAACCAAGAAGTAAATCATTAGGAGTCGATTTTCCCAAAAAGGGAAATCTGAAAGGTACATTTTGAGTACTGACGTTAGATATCAGGATATCTTTACCAAACCCCCACTGTGGCCGATAAAGTGGTATATCAAATCAATAATCTGTAAGATTAGTATGCAGTAAGTCATACTGAAAATGTGGTGCACTTGTAGCATTAGTATGCAGCAATATGGAAATGTTACAACTTAACATGAAAAATGTGATATGAAGAACGAATGGATACCCAGCGCATTCAATGTGTTTTCTTGTTGATACGGAACCTTACATTTTTAGGCGATAAAATAAAACCTATTACTAGTTATGGCAATTGTATAATAGCTAAGGATCCATAATAATCTTTGATTATAGCAGGCAATTTGAAACATTTTTAGACTTTTTTGCGGTAATATATTGAAGCGACTAATGGACGCAGTAAGAAATAAAAGCAGTGGTAGATTTAAATATAAGTAACTCGACTTCTCGATACATGAGAAGTATGAAATTTATGAAAACTAGAAATTTTTTAACAAACTGACTATTTTTCTCAAGAAATGGAACCTAAATTATGTTAAAAACAGATTAAAACTTACTTTCTTTCCATTTTTGGCAATATTGTGGGCGGATTTCAGTATTTTTAGACAAGAAAAAAAAACCAAATCGTATACTTAGGATTACAATGTAGATAAGGGTGGCTTAAATGTCTTATATAAAAGGACAGTAAAACGCTTTTATAAAAGGCCTTATGAATTTATTAACTTTCTTGCTCTCAAAGTTATTTAAAACTTTTATAAAGGAGGTCGTTTAAAAGCTTTTAAGTTTACAAATTGGTGCATTTCTGAAAAGGTTTTAGGTCACAAAATACTCTATAGGTAATAATTTGTAAGCACCAGCTTACAGGGTGTCTAGCAAGTTATAGCACGGAATTATATTACTGGTCAGCTAAAGTAAGAATGTATTCTACATTTAATTAACATTGTGCGAGGTAGAATTTTCAGATTTCTATAAAAATGTAAAACATAAAAATCCTCATTTTTTAGACTTGAAATGCCAGTTTCCTAAAGCAAAAATTAAACTTTCTGAATTTTACTATATTCTGTATTTGTCATTGTATTAACCTTAGCACATCCACTTCGACATTATTGAACTTAATAGAGTACTTAAGCATAAACCAAACGTATTTATGAAGAACTTTAAATAAACCTAAATCAAAATATATAATTTCCTTTCTTTGACTGGGCGTTGCAGAAACTTCAAATTACAGCGAATACGAGGAGGTAATGTTATGGTAACATGTTGTAAATAGAACTAACATAATCCCGTATATCATCTAAAGAAAAAATTTTATTATTAAAAATCTGCAGCATAATTGCAATCAATTAGTCTCTACACTTTGATAAGATATTCCAAAAATTCTGATATTAAATAAGAAGTGTATAAAATATCAAGAACTACCTAAAATTTCAATATTATTTGGTGGCATTAATTTAAATTTATATATAATTTTTTAAAGACGTGAATATATAAATTATATATAGAATATTTCATTTAAATAACATAGTTGTTCTCAGTTGTACTTTCGAACAACCAAGAAATTGGATTGCTTATAATTCATTCGCCTCCGTCAGATACTGTCCTTCGACTAACACACTATTTTAATTCACTAAATTTCAAATATTACCAAAATTTATTAAGATATTTTCAAACTAAAAAAAGGACATTTGAAAACGGACAAGCAAAAAATTCTATTGTAGTACATATTGGCACAGATATAAAGTCAACAAAGCCGTCTTGGATGTTTAATTTAGCGTGACATCCTGACGCTCATATAAACAGGTCGATAAAACTGTAGACGTATTTACTTCTAAAATACATGGTTAAGGATAAGTTCTCTGAAAAAAAAAATTGAACCAGCCACTTCTTTACGTAATAGTGAGTGATATATCCTATCTAGCGCTCATATCCCTGCTGCAGTTTTACTCCAGAACACTAAGGATGCCTTTATAATCTGTATACTCCGGAGTTAAAAGAGCATAACACTCCCATAAACATCCGTCTATATAACATTGCGCAACATTTTTTACAGGATAATATTATTGAATATAAAATACATTAAATAAATAGCGCTACTGTATTTGTACAAATCGGTTTCTTGTAGATCTTTTCTCTAGAAAACCCTACAAACATACAAATAATAAAAACAATAGGAAGCTATTTGAAGTGGCAAAGATTAAACATAAGTCGTTAATAGCCCGCTACTTGTCTACTGCTATCTTTTGGCAGAAAATCTATTGTTTGATAATAAAGAATGCTTTAACCTTAAGTAAATCAAGAGTTTCTAGAATATTTTAAAGCCCTTCAATTTTCAAATCATATGAAGGGTCCTTTGAAAATGTGTCCCACAACAAAATTGTCCCCCTCGATTTCTCGTATTAGTCTATTCGATCATGTACTCAGTGATCGAAATTTATATTTTCTTAACCTCATAAAATTTAAAAATTCTTACATGAAAATAATAGCGCAAAAAAATTTAACTGTACGGAAAAAGGAAAAAATCATTATACACATAAATAAAACTTAACGATTTAACTTCAGAAGTAATTGCAGGTGCATGTAAGCATGTTAATGAATTGTTTCAAACACGTAACAGAAATAAGCATGCAAAAATATATATTAAATAGAAAGATACTGTTTAAATTATCTAAGCCTACTTTATTATCTTGTTGCTACGCTTTTACAATGAAATATTTCCGTAGTTTCAGTTTTTAAATTTCCAGCTCTAGTTAAACTGTTTTAATTTTATTAAAAATTTATGCTATAATATTTCTCTCAATCTGTTTATATCGCCGTGAATCGTATGGACTAACCTGAATATATTTTTTTCATTTATTTAAGGTATACTTTTTCATTTATATTCCTTGAAATATATGTAAATGTATAAATTCCGAGTTTAGTCTTCATCCCCCCCCCCCCGCCTGAAAACGCAAGTTTAACATCATTATATGTAGATTGGGAGTTTAATAGGCTTTCCCTCTAGAATTAGAATTGCAAAAATAATACAAACATAACAATGGGAACTGTTTTTGGTTAAAAATTTTTAATATGGTTTGATCTGAAACAGAGTAACCCAGTAAAAAAAAATAAAGATCTTTTTCCGGTTATGTCCCACAATTTCCTAAAACTACCATATAACAAGTGACAGTGATACTATGGTTTCTATATTTTGCTACAAATATAACTGTAAAGTATATATAAATTGAAGAACAGTTAATTTTCAAACGCGAAAAAACGTATTAACTTATAGTCATTATAAATATACTTCAAATGACTTTTCAAGTGCTTTGAGAACAATAAAATGTGCTTTATAGAGAACAAGGAATTATAAGGATGAATTAGCCATCTAAAAACAAAGTATACAGCTAGTCAAAAAAATGTTTTTAAAAATATTGAAACCATTACACACAAATTTATTTCATTAATTTTAATTTTTGATTTTCGGTTTATGTTTTTTCTATTTATCCTGCAAAATAATAAATAATTTAATTACTCGTTAAAGAAATATCTTTTGACAGATATTTAAAAGTGTCGCATTTTAAAAATGTATGTCAATTATTAATTAGCAAATAAATGCTTGATTTTAATAGTCCCTCCGTATCAGAAAATGTTAATTTTTCAGTCAGTAGCTTAAATTTTTAAAAACAGATTTAAAAAGTCATAGGTATACTAAATTTAATCCAGTATTTTTCAATTTGAATTTTTAAAAGAATCTCCAAAGGGTGAATGGGTTTCTACGAAAGTAATTTCAAAGAAGAAAAAAGATCAAAGTCAGTTTCTCGGAGTATTAAAGTTTATAACTTTCCGTGTATATTTGAAAATTTTAAATTATTTCTTGGCAAACTTTTGGAATTATATAACGTTTGGAGGTAGCTAATTGAATTTTCGAGGAAGTTATTAATGAGTTTGGTAATTTAAACTTAAAATTCATTTAGACGAACTTAGCGGAAATAAGATTTTTTCGTAACTAAAATGTGTTTTTTAAAAATGAATAAAAGCATCCATTGACGCTGACAGCAGAACAACTATCAAAATTACATCACAAGATTTAGCAGTAATTTACTGTTAATCTGAAAACAAACCCTTGTTTATAACTTAGCCAGAACATTGTATTTAATTATTGTCATGGAAACCTTTTATTATTAAATTAATATTCAGAGAAAGATGGTACTAACAAATATCAATGTTTTTTAAAATCCCCATTCTGAAATGTGTTGACAGGATATTACCCGCAGAACTTGAAGCCGGATTGCAAACCATTAATAGTTAAAACAAAACATCCAAATTTAAAACGGAACGGTGGGAACATTACAAAAATAAATAAAATCGCAGTTCATGTTTTTGAAAAAATTGTTCTGGAGTATATTTAGATTTTTGTTTCGATTATTGGTAGTTTACAATCCGGCGTCAAGTTCTGAGGGTTATATCCTGCTGACGCATTGCAGAATGGTGATTTTATAGACAGTTGTTTTGTGTGAATTTCGTTCCACTGACGAGACCTGTGTGGGTGATATGTTTCTTGTATCCAAATATAATTCAGAAAGTTTCTGATCATTTTTGAATGCTAATAAATTGTTTGTCCCACATTTTAAACCGCTCAAGGAATAATGCTTTTCATGAACTCTATCTACGATTATTTCTATCAGGTCGTAGAAAATAGTTGATATTTATAATTTCTATATAAATTTTATGAGTGTATTTTGAAATCTAATTAACTTTGAATTCAAAATTTGATAGGTTACTAAAATAATCAAGAACCAACTCAGAGTTCTGACAGGAATCATGACGGGGCATTGCCACCTGAAGGGACACCTAAAGAAACTCGGATTGGAAATCCGTGGTGAGACCATATTAATAAATTAGGGGAAATTTTTTTTTTGCCGTATAATTTATTTTCTTAATAAATAATTTAAATAATGTCTTTCAGACTTTATAAATTTAATAATTTTTTTTAGACAGCCAATTGTATTTAGAAAAGATTTTATTAAATTGCCTAATTTGAAGTTTGAATTGGTTTTACAGCAACCTAAAAAGATTAATATTCCTTAAAATATCAACAAGCTGGCTTATTAAAAAATATTTTTAGTTTAAAATTGGAACATACATTAAACTTTTCTCATTTTGATCATTATACGAAAAAAAAGGCAGTAGTTTATCGAGTCATGATGATCGGCGGGAATGAAGTATTGCGCCTCCTATAGTTTGATTTCGATGTTCAATTGCCCTTTTAAGAATGTTCCACAGATATTATATGGAGTTAAGTGAGCAAACATGTCATAAGAGAAATTTTATATCATGTGTTTCCATAAGAAGATGAGACATACCTACATGCCCGCGGCATAAATGCCCAAAATGGCATATCTTGAAATAAACCACATGTGAGATATCCCAAATTACAATAAAAAACGTCATTTGTAATAATTATATTGTCGACAATAAATATTTTATGAGCCACACTTCAACAAATGACCTAATAAGTTCTTCGAAAATAATAATTGCTTAGTTGCGTGGTAATTCTTATCTGTGGCGTGGTAACATTACTCCTTAAACTGACCGTCAGTGGGTTGCCATTATAATTTATTATAGTGCCAGACAATGTCGTGAGTATAAATTTTGGGTTTAAATACTGATGAAAAACGCTTAGCTAATTAAGAAAGATTTACCGAGATATTATCCAGTTTAATTCATTGAGAAAAAATATAAAACTACGACATTATTTTATTTTTTTACTTTAATAAGGGAAAAATTAATCGCGTTGTCTGTGATTTCATTGATCTTTCATGAATACTGAAAGTTTTTTTTTTATTTTAACAACTGAAATAGTGTTGAAAATGTAAAGCAGACAAATTTGGTAAGTCAGCTGATATATACCACAATAAGTCTTCTAAATTCAAATATATATATGTATAATAAAATATTGGCGAAGCGTATGCGAATATATATATATATATATATATATATATATATATATATATATATATATATATATATATATATATATATATATATATTCAAGTCACGACTGAGATAGAATTTTGTTGAATTTTAGAAAATATCCACAATATTTACCGGTCATAAAATCTCACTTTACGTCAAAATGTATTTTCCGCACAAATACATTTATAGGTTACCTGAACTAGATACTTCTCAATATATATCTAAATGCTAGTTATCTAGATTACTAAAAATAAAATCAGTATTGTAAATCGAAACATTTTCATGAAATATGTAAAAAATTACAAAATAAAATATTCATTTCTACATAGTGTTGCAATCATGACCCTGGTGTTAAGGACATATAATCACAATCTTATTTGCGACCACCCTCAAAATGTTAGGATATTTCGTGCCGGCATCGGTAGTGGACTCGTCAGTGGTATCCCACGATGCCTTTCCCAAACACCCTTATCGTATTTTCTACAACTTGCAACTCCTATTTGAGTCAAATTTTGTCGGAAAACAACGGTGGGAGGTTTTTTTCGCAATAATAGGCAATTAAGGTAGACTCTTTAAAATTGGGTCAACTTCCAAAAATTTTCCTTTTTATATTAATTTTTTAATTTTGGCAATCTCGAGAAATAGAATGAAATCTTTTGGCTTACCTCAGCTCGATTCAGTGATGTGTTAACCTGACTATTGTATTCCTCCGAATGCTATTTAAGTTAAGCCTGCTAACTATATTATTGTTTAGATATTTCTCTATGTATAAATGAACGGGATGAATTAGTGATTCAGTCAGTTCCAACTAAATGAAATAAAGCAGGACATCCATTGCATCGACTCGGTGACGCTCAGATTGGTTTAGTTGTACAACAAAATATTTAAGATATGCAAGTAAATCTGGAAATAAGTGTAACAGCTCAATCTAGTCTTTTTAATGCTGATTTATATGAGGAATCTAACTTGGGATAAAACTTTCTTACCTTGTTAAGCAAATATCGTAACATATTCACTAGAATTTATGATGGATAAAAATAATTCTGTTTTAGAGTAGTAATAGTTATTCCAAAGCACTATAGTAATGTCAACAATCTAATTTTACCATGCTATTCAAAGTCGATTTAGTGCGAGTCGGTAGCTAAACCACAAACGAGATGAATAGACAAATAGCTGCGGACAGTGATCACACATTACTCGCATGGAGTAGCGGAATTCCTTATATGTTTTATGCATTGTAAGTAATCAGTTTTTAATAATAATTAATTAAAATAGTTTCGTCGTCTTAAGATGTATTTCATTGCAGATATAAATTAGAAATAACGTTATAGTAACTCAAAATGTATCACGTTGTAACATTATAGTTAAGGAAGTTCGGGAGTTGCCAACTTATTCGGTTTAAACAAGGCATAATTAAGGATGTAACATTTGGGCTTCTTGCACGAAACAAACTAGTGCAGCAACAGCCATTATTTATTGTACTTATAATTACTAACAAATTTATATCTAAATCATGCGGCGCGGAGTAAGGTTAGAATATCTTAAGTTGAAAGTTGCCCAGTAGTAATTACTCAACATTAAATGTTGATGATAAATAAAATGTAATTTCAGAAATGTTTAAAATAAAAGATTTCAAACCATCTTACTTACTTATCAGTACAAAATATTATATGTACAAAGCATTATTGAAAACTATATCAAAAAAGTTTTTCACGAACGATTTATGGATATTTTACTTACAAACATGTCACAAGAAATTACGGCCTTCGAGTGCGTCAAAAACATATTGTTTCTCCTTAAAATCGTAAATGGAAATGTAAAGAGTTATTATTAGCAAATTTTATCCTTGGTCTTTTCCCGAACACATTTTAATGACGCAGTGAAGTTCGCGGAAAACAGTTGCCTATTTAAAATCCTCATCCCCCATATGCCGGCAGGTTTTTACACCTGGAAATTAACTTAATATTGGACTGTAAAATATCTAGTCAACTACATATATATATATATATATATATATATATATATATATATATATATATATATATATATATATATATATATGAGGTATTTTTTATTTATTTCTTGGACCTTTGATGAAATATTTTTTATTTGTTTGTTTTTCTTGGGATTGTGATCCGTTGAAAATGAAATCAAAATGTAATGGTGGTGTTGTATTTTTTATATTTTACATTGCTAAAACATTAACATTTCGGTAATTTTTTACCATCGTCTGAATCTACAGTTGTGGCTTGAACAATGATTTAGGAACAACACTGCACTCACGTGTATAAATTAATTTAATTTTATATTCTATTAACAATGTAACTTTCGTAAATTCACAGCGGTCAAGATGACCACGTGTATCATCTTGAAGTTAAAGTGGTACTGTTTTACTTCAAGATGACACACGTGGTCATCTTGACCGCTATGAATATACGAAAGTTAAATTTTTAATACAATATAATTTTAAATTAATTTATACACGTGAGTGCAGGGTTGTTCCTGAATCATTGTTCAAGCCACAACTGTACATTTTGACGAAGGTAAAAAATTACCGAAACGTTAATGTTTTAAAAATGTAAAATAGAGAAAGTACAACACCACCATTACATTTTGATTTCATTTTCAATGGACCACAATCCCAAGAAAAACAAACAAATAAAATATATTACATATATATATATATATATATATATATATATATATATATATATATATATATATATATATATATATTGAATAGGAATCGACACAAGATGACCTAATGACCATATTATAAATACTCGACTAATCTAAACAATTTCAATTAAAATATCTAAGATACAACATAAATTTATTATTTAGATAGTAATAAGTAGTTAGTAGATATATTAATTAATTAGAGTCATTAATATTTACAAATAATATGGACCAAAGCATAATTAAAAGCTTACATGATTAAAAAAATCATATATAATGCTAAATTCATAATGAATTTTTAGACATAATTGTAAAATAAACAATATATAAATATTTATACAATAAGATCATATTGTAAATTGATCATAAGAATAATAAGGTACAAACATTAGATGTGATAGTGAAGGTAAAGTGATAATAAAGAGTGAAAATCTTCAAGTGAAATAAAAAAACATAACGATCGGTTTTTGCAACAATAATGTTTTGAAAAGGAACAAAAGGTGAACATAGTGTGAAACCAGTTACGAAAAGTACTTTTAAATAATAAATAAGGTTCATTAAATTGTTTTTAATATAAATTAGACAGTTATCAGTAGTATTAAGAAAATAATTTTAATTAAAACACATAAGAACATAGAATAAATTTAAGAAAATTTTTGATTTTGACATTAAAATTAGATATTATAAATTAATTTTAAGTAATGGAGTAAAATAAGTTATATTAGAATGTAAGGAAAATTCTAATATTTAATATTTTAATATTAAGAAAACATAATTTAGCATCTTCAAACAATAATTTTCAATAATTAGTTAATTATATATTTCAATATTTTCATGTCAAGCCATTTTGTTTTATAATTTTTAATATTAAAAATTGTTTTAGGAAGGCTAAAATATGTATAATTAGATAGGTAAAATAATAGAGTTTAATTTTATAGTATTTATTGTCATGCATATGATTGGATAAATCCAGGAAATGGTAAAATTGGAAAATTTTTATCAATTTTATAATTCTTGACAGCCATTTTTGTTTGACAAGAATGCCAAGAAAAGGGTGATTTTTTATCAAGTAACCCGATGCCTTCAACTGCTGAGCCAATCAGAATGATTAATTAAGTCAGCTGGAGGCATACGATAGAAAGAAAAATCACAAAAATTCGAGACGGTTGCAAAAAAGTATTGTTACTGAGAGGTGTAAAAGAAAAGTTTCTCCTCAAAACATAACCTTAAAATTTTCACGACAAGATCATAAAGCCACGTGCGAGATCTTTTGTTTTTGATAAGTAAATATTTTTTAAAAGGTTATAAAAGTAAATAAATATTAAATAAAGTTTGATTAATCAATATTTAAAAAAAAAAAATAATTTAAATTAAATTGAATGTCATTAAGAAATAGCAACTCCAACTAACATCAAGAAAATTTAGTAAAACCCGATTGTGTCAAATAAAAGTTCAAGAAATTATACCTGGCTGGTATAAATACCAACATTTCCTAGAAGTAGACAATTCCTGGACATTTCCAAAAATAACCAAGACAGTGTTTAATAAAGAATATCTACTTACTTGATAGTAGGTATTTTTAAACAATTATCCCAATCCAATTTGATGGTAAAAGAAGACAAGGAAACACAAATATACCTTTTTAATTGTTTATAAATAAACAAACACTTAAGGATCAAGGTATTTTAAAATATAATATTACCACATTTATATTAGACATTATAAAATCATTAGAACTAATTTATAATCACTTGTTAAAATTAATAATCCGCACTTTGCACATTTTTTTTTAATTTTTAAAATAAATAAAAGTAATACATTTCAACTGAACACGAGACCTTCATATTTGTCAAACAACACTTGACAGTTAAGTGGAGTGACATTATAATTAACAGTAGAGATAAGGTGCAATTGATTTTTAATTTTAATAAAGATGATCTAGATAATAGGTATTTCAAAATAATTTTATAATCCGAATTAATATCATTTTGATTTATAATAAATTTATGTTGATTGTTAATACAATTCAGTGGTTTTAATTGGCAGTAGATAAAAGGTAATTTTAACTTATGAGAATCTGAACTCACTTGGGATAGTTTCAGGGGAAGCGAGCTAGTTATATTAAGGGGAGATTAAAAAGAGAAAATAGATTTATTAAAATTTTGTTAACAATAATATATGTATTTTTAAGTTAATCCAAAGAATAAATACAGTGCTGTTATCTTATCTTAGATAGGATACAGTAACTGGGCGCTCAAGGAAAAATTAAAAATACATATCGTGGTTTAGAATATTTTTATTAGAGCAAGAGAAAACATATTTAATTCGCATTCACCAATTTTCAATTTTTAAAAAAAAAACAAACAAAATATTCAAAATATTAGTATTCTAATTCCTCTTCGGGCAGTTGCTTGAAGCGTGTGTGGGCGACGAATATAGACCTCTGACGATATACGTTAGGTTCCGCATCACGTTTTTCAACGCAATATATATATATATATATATATATATATATATATATATATATATATATATATATGTTAATGCGGATTTCACGGATTCCTCCGTGTGAGATGCAATAGCAGTGGATATATCCACATTATGCCGTTGTAGTGCTGAAATCACATTCAGCAAACATACAACTATATGCAGCTCCGCGTATGAATGAAGTAAAATGCGAACAGTAAGTGCAAACTTCTCTCCATCATATCCTTTCTGTGTTAGAGGTTGCACAGTTAGAATAAATTGTTATAAAACGCAATTTATCCTATTCCACCACCATCGAGATGATGGCCTACCTGTACCACCATACCGAGAAGAAAGTCAAAACTTACCCTCCCCGCCACAGTGATACGGCAGAGGTACATGTTTCGTCTCTACTAGACTCATCAGGGTACCGACATGCACCTGACTGTGCAAAGGACAGATCGGAAGGAAGCATGCACATACTGAACGCGGCTTCTCCGGCCTCCCGCCGGATGGCGTATATATGTTAATGCGGATTTCACGGATTCCTCCGTGTGAGATGCAATAGCAGTGGATATATCCACATTACTGTTCGCATTTTACTTCATTCATACGCGGAGCTGCATATAGTTGTATGTTTGCTGAATGTGATTTCAGCACTACAACGGCATAATGTGGATATATCCACTGCTATTGCATCTCACACGGAGGAATCCGTGAAATCCGCATTAACATATATACGCCATCCGGCGGGAGGCCGGAGAAGCCGCGTTCAGTATGTGCATGCTTCCTTCCGATCTGTCCTTTGCACAGTCAGGTGCATGTCGGTACCCTGATGAGTCTAGTAGAGACGAAACATGTACCTCTGCCGTATCACTGTGGCGGGGAGGGTAAGTTTTGACTTTCTTCTCGGTATGGTGGTACAGGTAGGCCATCATCTCGATGGTGGTGGAATAGGATAAATTGCGTTTTATAACAATTTATTCTAACTGTGCAACCTCTAACACAGAAAGGATATGATGGAGAGAAGTTTGCACTTACTGTTCGCATTTTACTTCATATATATATATATATATATATATATATATATATATATATATATATATATATATATAATCAAATGGACTGAACTAAAAATTTATAATAATATTTTACGAGAAATGAAATGTAACCAAGAGCAAAACTTGTTACCAACACTGGATAATAAATGCCATCGGAATTTACCTTTGTGGTTGATGAGTAAAATATTCATTGTTTCCGCGGTTTCGTCAATATGATCCAATTAGCCTGTATATCTCTGTAATTGATATTCTCTGTAGTAGTAATGCATAATTTGAATAATTTTCAGTGTGAAGTCTCAGTAATTATTCAGCAATGAAATTATCATAGATAAACATCAATATATATATTCGTTGATCTAGTCAAAACAGATTTTATAGTCTGATGTAAGAGATTTCAAAATGCACGTACTGTAACCTCTCGCAGACTTAAAAAGAACTTTGATACTGAATATTTTAATAAGACATTAGAAAAAATGATGTTGACGTACTTACAATTAGATAAGTGAAACTCTACAAAAATATATTGAATAAAGAAAGAGTAGAACTGGAGAATGTTTATTTCTCCAAACAGCCTCGTATCTGAACTTGCCCTATGACTCCCGATGATATTCTATCCTTGCAATGCCTTCGTCTCAATCTAAGCATTATCTGATTAACAGATTCATTGTAGGTCATCTGTGATGCCGATATTATGAAGATGGCCCCAAGTAGTAATGTCCGGTCAGTAGATGTTTTCTTACTAGGTAAAGCATTAAGTCTTATTCTATATTCTATCGCCATCCTTTGATAAACTTACTTTAAAATAATAGTATTAGTTATCTCTATCTGTTAGTATCAACTAATTGGAATGGTTCATTTTGTTCGTTTGCGGACCCCATTTGCTTTTTATTTCCATAGATTCCTAAGTGAATCAGGACCTACATGTTGTTCTATTTAGACATTTTTTGTCGAGCTCCCAAGGGCATTTCTTTAAATTAAACATGTTATTAAGTTTAAAAAACTTTACGTTTTTGGCGGTATTGTAATATAAAATAGATTCTGTATGATCCTATAATATAAAATCAATTCTCTATTGAAAATATTCCCATAAATAATCTCGCTAAACCACTTAGTTTTTGACAAAATTTAAAACTGTTTTTGTAGATTGTAGTAGCGTACAAAAATAAATATTGAATAGACCTTTTTATTTCCATTTTTTGTAAACAGGGTCAATACATTAATATAATATCGAATACATGGTTCTCACATCCACAAAGGGTACCGTATGTATTCTGTTGTTTCTGCATTCTCAATGCACAATCTACTTCAAACAATATTGTGCATACGATATCAGAAATATAACTGAAATGAAGAATTCGAACTCAATAAAATTCAGTAGGTAATAAATCTTAAACTGAAAAGTGCATTTTTCCAGAAAATGTTACTAAAAATGTAAATCTAATATTTTTCTTTGGTTTAATAACATCCAAAGTGCTTTCTCTCCGTATTCGTCTTTTAATAATATAGAAGGGTTTTTGCATAGCTGACAGAAAATCGTATTAAGCACTGCAATATTCACCCGTATGGCATCAATAAATCTAACTTTCTTGGCAAATTAGTCCTGGGTTTTGTGAACGGCAAGATAAACTATTCAAAAGCCTGTAGGGACTTGGTTTTTGCAAGGAAATTTCTTTTGTTGGTAGTATTGATTACTTTGACATATTATTGTTGGCAATAAATTAAGCAAATGCGTTTCGTTGAACTTTTATATGGACCAATGGCTATATTTTTATATAAAAATAATACGGTAGTTTATGTTTGTAAAAAATCATTTAATGAAAAAATATACGTCTAATAAATTAAAATTAAAAAACCATTATTATTGTAGATCTCTGTATCAACGTGGCAAAATAATTTAATTAAATACAAATCATTGTAAAGAACTTCAATATTGGATAAATTAACAAACATATTATTCTAATGAGTTTCTTAGAATGTTTTATGGATATATAAGGAGTAATTATTTACATTAAACACGAAATAAAATTTTAATTAAATGACCATAGCTGCACCGTTAACTTTCGCTGAAATTGCGGAAAGCGTCTCATGTTACAGGCCACTGAATTTCACAAATTTGTTGTTCAATTTCTTGTTTGATTTCTAAAATCACCTCAGGAGGTTTGCACAGAACTTAGTTTTTAAAAACTCCAAAGGAAGAAATCCAAACCGGTTAAATCCCAACTTCTTGCCAATCAGTTTTGGTTTCCGAAACGAGAGATGATGTGACCTGGTAACTTTGCATTAACGTTATTATTTCGCACTCAATGTAAGTGACGGTGCCATTCTGTTGAAACCACATATCACGTACGTCCATTTCACTTAATTCTAGTTAAAAAAAATTGCCGCTGACAGTCACGGTGGCACCTTCATTATTTTAAAAAATTATGATCCCACGATACCTTTTGCTCGCAAGATGCAACAAATTGTCACTTTTTGAGGACACATCTCATGTTCTTGCAAAGTATTGTGGTATTTTCATATTCTTGCAAATTTCCTTACAAATTGTCATTAATATTACGAAGTAAACGGAGGCAATACTACTAGTGAGTCGTCTCTTTCCTTGATTCGTTCCGTGTAAAAGCAACGGCACTATTTTATTCGGGACTTAACCCTTTGGATTGTAGGTTTTTGCTTGATCTCGTGCAAAAATTGGAGAAAAAAATATTGACCTTAGGAGTTCGTTGTTTAAAGTTGGTGAATTTGTCCTTTAGCCGTTGATCGATTTTAAGTTCCATTTTGTAATTTTTCTTTTGGACGGCAAAACCCTTTCAGAGGTGAGTTTTTTTAATTTCCTTACGCTGCCTTCTTATTTAGTTTAGAGTGTTTATTTTTGTGTTCTTCTGGGTGTATGTCCCTCTTCGTTCTCCCTATGATCATTTGTTTCTTTTTGGTTAAGAACGAGAGTGAGAAGCATAAAGCTGATACCGCATTTTTTTTTTTTTGAAAAAACACATCTAACCACCTGTTGGCGTAAGATGGCATTTTCAAGATTTACAACCACCTCAGCCGTTTCATCAGTACCGAAAGAATCAGGGATAAGACCTATATCGTTTAATTAAATTACTCTATTTAAAGTTCTTTAAGGAAGAAAACAAACAGAAACAAAAACATCTATGCTATAGCGTTTATTTTACTTAAAATTCCCACATATGGATATTTTATATTAAGTTCACGTTATAAGGCTATCCGGTTAAGGGAAACTAAAAACTTAATAACATTTTATCAGAACATCTCTTCGATCTTCATTCCTTCCCAGAGAATCCTGTTTGATCAAAATCTAATACCGTACCTTCTTATGTTGATGTTAAAACTAGAATCGCTTTACCTCAATATAGCTTAAGTTACATAGCAGAAATGTTTTATTCTATTGGAGTTTTCAACTTGAGATTATACAGAAAGGTTATCTCTGCTTTAACCTTAAAAAAATATAATGGCCTCTGTTATAAAAAAAAAAAAGAGTTTGAACAGGTACGATTAGAACTTCAATCGTATATGTTTCCACAAAGACGACCTGCTGTTTACATTATACTCCTTGTTGGCCACTCCAGCCGATAGAAGGGGTTACACTATATAGATTTTTGCTCCCCAGATTCAAGAATTCTGCTTGTTAACGAAGCCGTTGAGGTAAAAGTAACCCTCGTCACCAAAGGTGATCTTTTTATTCTCAAGTTTTTGCGATATCCATAGTCAGTAGGCTGCAGTGGGTAATTCACCTAAATATTGTATACATTAAAGTGCAAAATATTTTCTCAAAATTCGTTGGAGGCTGATACGTTGAAGGGTTAATTCCTAGGAGCGATGCGGAATGAAGGTGTTTAATGTTGTAAAACACGGTCACCACAGCCGCTATGTTTTTAGCTAATTTTTAATGTGATGACGAGTAATTTTTTAATAAAATGATCTTCTAAAATTTCTTGATTCAATTTTCAATAATGGTCTGCAACAATCGATTAAGCACACGAAATAATTTACAAATCATCACTGAAAAATTTTCTCCAAATATTTAATAGCTTTTTATTATTAATAAACTTCCTTTCAAACTGTAATCCAGTATTTTCGCAACTGTTTATGAGTGAATTAAAAACTCTTAAATATCAAAGAATATTCAGCGAATTTTCAACGATATCAAATGCAACCGCCGGAGTTGTTTAAGTTGTTCAATCCCATTGAACGTAAGGAAGTCTCTGTTTTTTTTTTCATGTCAAGTTCTTGTTGGATAGAAAAAATTTCGTATTCTGTTCGTATTTATATAAATACATATTTATTTAGTATGGTTTATCTAATTAGATAAATATATGAAGACAACATTTACCAAAGTAATGGTTGTAAATTTGGCTTTAAAGCGTAAAATTTATTACATGAATTATAAAACGGGATGTTAGGCATCATTCATAATTGCTTTTGTTATATTAATTAGATTATATTTAACAGGATTTTGTCGAAACTGTCCATTTAGCGGGTATACAGAATGCAAATATAGATATCGATATCGGTATCGGTGATATTTATACCTGAAATTATAGGATACCATAAATATTTCATAATATTATTTTATAAAATAACAAATAGTTTTAATGTTAAAATTCACTACAGCAGATTATAAAATCCATTTTGATTGTTAAATATAAGCACTATTAGTACCTGATGGCTTAATGGATAGTAGAAATACGGTAGTGGTAAAAAATCGCGTACTTAAATGCCATCTCTATCAATTCAGATGGAAATAGGATTTGAAACAAATATGATCATATAAAAATTTTGATAGGTCATTATTCTTAATAAACTTTTCATACAATCATACTTTATAAGAATTATTGGGCTGCTAATTTTTTCAAGTTGAAGTAAAAATTATATTAATGTTGAAACTCATATAATCAACAAATTTTGTACAATTCTAGCATAAACCATAAGACTTTTCTTATGGGATAGATAAAGAAAATGAATTTCCTAAAAACCATAGATTCTATTAAAAGCGAACTCTTATGGCAAACAAATTTTCCTTCAAAATATTAAAGAAAAGGAGGATATTGGATTTGCATTTGCCGAATTTAAAACCATTTCAAGAATTGAGATTCACAAAAGTGCCTGGAGACGCTGAATAAACTAGACTATACAGACAATTTTATTTTATTTTTCTTGAAAATTTTAGAAGAGGTAATAAAGGTGTTTTTATGCAGACGTTGCAACTAAATAAGCATACAGGATGATTAATATTTACGTTTAATGTGGTTTTGAGACTTGAAAAACATAGAATCTCCCTTGAGCGTCTTTGTATGGAAAACAATCCAATAAATTATTTTTTAAAGATTGACTTGAAAAATTGTACTAAAAAATTAAAAATAAATTAGAAAATATTTTCTATTGCAATTAATTTAAGTTTTAAGGTTAGGTCTAGTTATTGTGAGCAAAATAGGAAGTTAATATTTTTACTAATAGCCAGGGCAGAAACGAATAGATTGTCAGGATATAGAGCACATACATCTTGTTAGTAAATACTTTAAAAAATTGAACCGACTTCTAAAAGTGTGCTAAAAAGTGAAAAATAACAATAAATTTTTATATCACATTGAAATTTTTGAAGTCGGCGCCAAACTAATATCTGAGAAAATGTTGTTCGCATAAACAGATTAAAAATACTTTATTTGTAATTTCTTTCTTACCATAATTTGTATATATTAGTAGTGATTTATTTCATTTAGAAATAGTTTGGCGCCGACTTCACAAATTTCAATGTCATGTCACTTTTAGAAGTCGGTTCAATTTCTTTTATAAAAATTGAATTTTGAGTTCATTATGATATCCATATATTATTGAAATTAAGTACTAAGGAGATTAATGTATCTCGCAATGACTCCAGGGTGACAAAAAGGTACCCTTTTATCCAAAGTTGCAAATCACCCTAAAATGAACCACTAAAAATTCTATGATTCGTAAAGTTCTCCAAATACCAGTGAAATTGTGTCAAACAAATATTTAGTGTGTCATAGTAAATCCACTATCTTAAATTTCAAATTAATTTTAGATTGGCAATATAGGCCCCAAAACCTTTCAATATGGATATTTAAAGAACTTGAGACGTACATTTCTTTACCCGATATATTTCATACTGCGTATCGAGTTTGTATACGCCCCAAGAACCCCACAATATCAATTTTAGACGAAATCAGAAAATGTAAAATTTTCAGTCCTTCATATTGCATTTTATCAATCTAATAGTTGTAAAAAATTAACTTCATATTAGTAATACACGACCCTGAAAACCTACTAATACCAAATCTGAAAAAATGCGAATAAGGTAAAATTTTCAAACCACCATATTCGATCCGCCATATTGAATTTCAAAAAAGTAATTTTAATGTCTTAATTTAATTTAAATCTCAACCCTTTAAAGTCCCCTAGTACTAATTTTGGATGAAATCCAGAAATTTAAAATTTCTAGACCGTCATATTACATTTGACATATTAGATTTTCTTAAAATAATTTTATATTCGCTATTTACATCCTCAAAGACGATTCAGTCCCGTCTTTGAACAAAATCGAAAAATGTAAAATTTTTAGTCCGCTATATTGGATTAGCCATATGGAGTTCTCGATAAATACTTTTAAATTCATAACTTACATCCTCAAAAACCCCCTATATCAGTTTTGGAGAAAATCGAAAAATGTGAAATTTTTAGGACGCCATATTAAATCTGCCTGATTGAGTTTTTCAAAAAATATTTTAAGTTTGTAATTAACACTAACAAAATCCCCCAATATTGATTTTAGACAAAATCGAGAGATATAAATTTTTTAATCCGCCACCTTGGATTCGCCATATCTTTTTTTTAAATAACTTCGCCATATTGGATACGCCATACTGAATTTTTTTAAAATAATTGCAGATTCGTTCTGTGCGACCCCGAAAACTTCCCTATACCAATTTTGGAGAAAATCGGACAAAATTTAATTTTTTGTCCACCATATTGGATCCGCCATATTTAATTTTTTAAAAATAGTTTTAGATTCGTTATGTGCGATGCCGAAAACTTCCCCTTACCAATTTTGGAGAAAATCGGCGACCATATTGGATCTGTCATATTGAATTTAAAAAAATATATATTGGATTCGTTATATGCGATTCCACAAACTCCCCTATACCAATTTTGGAGAAAGTCAGACAAAATAAAAATGTTTTGTCCGCCATATTGGATCCGCCATATTGAATTTTTTAAAAAATAATTTCATATTCGTTGCGTACGCCCCGAAAATTCCCTCATACAAATTTTGGAGAAAATCGGACAAAACTAATTTTTTTGGCCGCCATATTGTCAGCGCCATCCTGGATTTTACTTCACCAATTTTGTCCAAAAAAATATGGGACCACCGCAGCAACTTCCTTTACATATCGTAAAACAATTCATTCAAATGAGTGCCGCCGTTTCGGAGTAATCGGTGTACATACATAAAAAAAACATACATACTCCACAAATTGAGAACTTCCTTCTTTTAGAAGTCGGTTAAAAAATGATGAAGAACGAGCTAGAGAAAATATGTTTTCAGTATTGGCACATATAAAGGAATTAAAAATTGTGAGGTTTGTAAATGTTCAGAATTGTCATTCGGGATTCACGATGGACGCTAAGTTTCTAGTTTGTAGGGTCCTATTTAGATTATTTAAAACATACATTAATAGTTTCATTAATGAATAAATACCTTTTGATCTTTTGAAAATCATTTTCTTAAACATGATAATATATAAAAAATTGTGGAAATATTATATTGACGTCAAATTCTCAATTTTACTTTTTTTTCACTTTATCAAATATCATATTATTTATACCTTTATAATGACGTGGCTGACTGGGATTATATTTTTTATATTCGTTAGTGTTTATAGGGTATTTGTTAATGCATAATATATAAGGTATATTTTTAGATCAGTATGTTTATAAAGATTATTAATTAAACATAATTATTTCACAAACTTTATTATTTTTTGTTGACTTCATTTAAAAATATTTGGCTTTCTGTTCCACTCACCATACATTATTTTCAGTACTTCATCAGGTATTTATCTTAAAACATATAATTAAATGTATAAATCAGGTTTAAATGATATAAAATATGTTTAAAAAATAGATAAATATACTCGACAACAATTAAAAAATATTCTCAATAAAACCCAGTCTTAAGAATGACGATATGCACCCAATATGAAAATTACCGTTATATTTAATACTAAATTCACTTTTTCAAGATATTTGACATAACTTATACTCACACATTAACTGATTAATGTTTGTTTATCAGCGCCTACTAGGCGACATCATCGACGCTAAGGTATCAAATCAAGGGTCTGCTTTCGCCTGTCCAGCTCCAGTCTCCAATAAAACACAGAACAGTGTTTGGCTAAGATATTTCATAATTATTTTTAACCGACTTCTAAAAGACGGAGGTTCTCAATTCGTCGCGTATGTATTTTTTTTTATGTATGTACTACACCGATTACTCCGGAACGGCGGCACCGATTTGAATGAAATTTTTTACGTTATATTCAAGTTGCTGCGGTGGTCCCATTTTTTTTTTAGATCAAATTGGTTCAGTAAAATTCAGGATGGCGCTGACAATATGACGGCCAAAAAAATTAATTTTGACGGATTTTCTCCAAAATTGGTATGGGAAAATTTTCGGGATTGTACCCAACGAATCTAAAATTATTTAAAAAAAATTCAATATGGCAAAAAAGGAAATTTAATTTTGTCCGATTTTCTCCAAAATTGGTGTGGGGGAGTTTTCGGGGTCGCACATAACGAATCCAAAATATTTTTAAAAAAATTCAATATGGCGGATCTAATATGGCGGACAAAAAAATTAAATTTTATCCGATTTTATCTGAAATTGGTATAGGGGAGTTTTCGGGATTGTACATAACGTATCCAAAATATTTTTACAAAATTTAATATGGCGAATCCAATATGGCGGACAAAAAAAATCGATTTTGTCCGATTTTCTTCAAAATTGGTACGGGAGAGTTTTCGAGGTCGCACATAACGAATGTGAAATTATTTTTAAAAAATTCAAGATGGCGGATCCAATATGGTGGACGAAATAATCAATTTTGTCCGGTTTTCTCCAAAATTGGTATGGGGGAGTTTTCGGGGTCACACATAATGAATCTGAAATTATTTTTTTTAAATTCAATATAGCGTATCCAATATGGCAGATTAAAATAAATTTTGTCCGATTTTTTCCAAAATTGATATGGAAGAGTTTTTGGGATTGCACATTACGAATGTGAAATTATTTAAAAAAAATAAATAAATATGGCGGATTTTTTTCAGGCTTCAATATAGCGAATCCAATATAGCAGACCAAAAATTTCTAGTATATGTTTTGGATTTTTGAAAATGAAAATATAGCGTGAGAGTTAACGTTAAACAAGATGTAGAAATATCAAGTTTGTAAAACTTCAAAAAGAAATAAATAATATTAGTTAGTGGTACTTTCAAATTAGAATATCGGGAAACCAAAAAAGTCTATTTAAAATAACATAAAGATGCTATAAACCTATAGAATCTACTTCAACAAATTTATATCAACATAGAAGTTTATCCAATATACGATTGCTAAAATTGCTTTCGGCGCTATTATAATCAAGGCAGCTTCCCCATGTTGGCGGTTTATATTAATAATTGGTTCATAAATGCAGTAGTTCTGACAATGTAATCCAATTAAAGGGTTTTACTTGGAATTAATATAAATTCGTACCTAAAATTGTGTAGGTAATCACGTAGGGCTCTATGGTTTAATAAATACTCGCATTTCTTACAACAAATATAGTTTGTTGTTATAATAATACAGCCACTAAATACAAATGATTTTTTTACAACAAATTTAGCAACATTGGTAACTGTTCCGTAGATAAATTAATAACAAATAGCAAACTAAATTCAGATCAAATAATAAATCAGGTGTTTAAAAGCTTAATTGTGGGGACGGTCCAAAAAACTATGTAGGTTAATCAGGTAGAAATTTTTCAAAAACAATTAAGGAATATTTTAATAGAGTCGAAAAAATGCAATGTTCTATTTGTCCCAGTCTAAAACAACTATGGATTTTCACTACGAGCAATAACATCAAATTTAAAAAATTACCGTTAAATAAAAGAAAGCAAAGAAGAAAATCAAAAAGATCTAGGAAGAATCCGTTACAAGCGCGAGCATCGATATTAGCTTCCATTACTAGCATTACCCAATTTGGAAACAAGTAATCAAAAGTTTAGTCAGAATATAGCACATTTCTATCTTTGCACGATGTTATTCTGTAATGGAGCTTATCAGACGTCATTCAAGGAGTAATCATAAAACAGAAATATTCTTCAACCGTAACATAAAGCCTTATAAGACGACAAAATCATCGCGACGCCGACGTTTTCAAAGAAAATTCAATTTCGATAATGATGAGAGTTTATATGTTTAAAAATTTCATTTTTAACCGACTTCTAAAAGACAGAGGTTCTCAATTCGTCGAGAATGTATGTTTTTTTTATGTATGTACACCGATTACTCCGAAACGGCGGCACAGATTTGAATGAAATTTTTTACGTTATGTTCAGGAAGTTGCTGTGGTGGTCCCATATTTTTTTGGACGAAATTGGCGCAGTAATATCCAACATGACGCTGACAATATGGCTGCCAAAAAAATTAATTTTGTTTGATTTTCTCCAAAATTTGTATGCGGGAATTTTTGGGGTCATACACAACGAATCTGAAGTTATTTTTTAAAAATTCAATATGGCGGATCCAATATGGCGGACAAAAAAATTTAATTTTGTCGGATTTTCTCCAAAATTGGTGTGGGCGAGTTTTCGAGGTCGCATATAATGGATCCAAAATATTTTTAAAAACTTCAATATGGCGGATCCAATATGGCGGATCCAATATGGCGGACAAAAGAATCAATTTTGTCCGATTTCTTCCAAAATTGGTACGAGGGAGTTTTCAGGGTCGTACATAACTAATCTAAAATTATTTTTTTAAAATTCAATATGATGGAGCGAATATGGCGGACGAAAAAATCAATTTTGTCCGATTTTCTCCAAAATTGGTACGGGGGAGTTTTCGAGGTCGCACATAACGAATCTCAAATTATTTTTAAAAATTCAATATGCCGGATCTAAGATGGCGAACTCTAAAGATTTTATATGTCTTGATTTTGTCTAAAATCCGTATGAATTTAAAATATTTTTTGAAAAACTCAATCTGGCAGATTCAATATGGCAAATCCATCTTAAAAATTTTACATTTTTCGAGTTTCTCCCAAACTGATACAGTGGGTTCTTGAGGGTGTAAATTATGAATTTAAAAGTATTTTTTCAGGATTCAATATGGCAAATCCAAGATAGCGGACTAAAAATTTTACATTTTTCGATTTTGTTCAAAGGTGGGACTGAATCGTTTATGAGGATCTAAATAGCGAATATAAGTCTACATATTTTAAATTTCTGGATTTCATCCAAAATTGGTAGTAGAGGGCTTTGAAGGATTTAAATTTAAAGTCGATTAAGACTTAAAATAATTTTTTTTAAATTCAATATAGCGGAGCAATATGGTGGGTTGAAAATTTTATCTTATTCGCATTTTTTCAGATTTGGTATTAAAGGGTTTTCAGGGTCGTGTATTACGAATATAAAGTTAATTTGTTACAACTATTAGGTTGATAATATGACGAACAGAAAATTTTACATATTCCGATTTTGTCTAAAATTGATATTGTGGGGATCTTGAGGCCTATACAAACTCAATATGCAGTATAAAATATATCTAGCTAAGAAATTTACATCTTTAAACATCGATATTGGAAAGTTATGGGGTCTATATTACCAATCTAAAATTAATTTGAAATTTAAGATAGTGGATTTACTGTGGCAGCCTAAATATTTGTTTGGCATAATTTTACTGGTATTTGGAAAACTCTAAGAACCACTTTGCTGCCTACGTGGATTATAAGAAGGCCTTTGACTCAGTACCACATGAGTGGCTCAAAACTATATTGAGAATGTATAGAGTCGATAATAGTTTTGTTTCCTTTTTAGAACGCATCATGTCAACCTGGAGAAATAGGATCCAATTGCAAGTGCCATCCAGCAACACCATCGAAACTAACACCATTCCGATACGAAGGGGAATATTTCAGGGCGATTCACTTAGCCCATTGTGGTTCTGCCTTGCAATGAACCAACTATCACGCCGTTTGAACTCAACCAGATACGGCTTTAGTGTAAGAAATAACAACGAAGAGGTAGCCAGAGTGAATCATCTTCTATACATGGATGATCTTAAACTGATGGCTGCTGCCAGAAACCAGCTGAAATAAATGCTTAAAATTGTAGAGGAGTTCTCCAGGGATATCGGAATGCAATTTGGAGTTGACAAATGCCGTATTTTGAATATCGTTAAAGGGAAGATACAACCGGGGGCTTTTGAAATGCAGAGCGGTGAAACTATAGCTGCAACGGAAGCAGACCAAACATACAAATATTTAGGTATGAAATAGGCTAAAAGAATTGACCATCGCACTATGAAGGCCGAATTGACAACCGAATTTGTCAAGAGGGTAAGACGGGTGTTACGAACTAATTTAAATAGTAGAAATTTGTTTAAGGCGCCCAACACGTATGCTTGTTTTACGCTGAGCTACTCTTTTGGAATTGTAAAATGGAGCAGGACGGACATCCAAAAGCTGCAAAGAAAAATAAGGACACTCCTAACAAAAGCACAAAAACATCACCCTCGGAGTGCTATTGAACGTACAATGCTTCCAAGACACCAAGGAAGAAGATGATTGGTGGATATTGGTAAGCAGCTTGACCAACAAATAATAAATTTACGCTCATATTTCCACAGGTTAGCGGACTTTTCCACATTACATCGAGCAATATGCGAGGCAGACGATGCAACGTCACTACAGTTGAGGGAACAAGATATTACTTCTCATCATCAAATAGATCAAGAGAAGTTACAAACCTGGCTATGGAAGCCACTTCATGGACGGCATCCAAATGAGGTCAATCAGGACAATGTCGACAACTCAGCGTCGATCTACTGGTTGATTTCAGGACAGATATTTCCGGAAACGGAGGGCTTCCTGTTAGCTATCCAAGACCAGGTTATTCCGACGAAGAACTATTGGAAGTTCATCATTAGAGATCCCTCAATAGAAAATGACCAATGCAGATATGGGTGTCGAACATCGGATACAATTCAGCACATAACTGGAGGATGCCAAGCGTTTGCCGCAACCGAGTATAAGGAAAGACATGACTCAGCCGCTAAGATGCTCCACCAAGAGTTAGCAGAAAAGTTAAACCTATTACAGGTAGGAAAAGTGCCTTATTACAAGTACAATCCGGAGCCTATTCTTGAGAATAACCAGTTCAAGTTATATTGGGACTCTAAATTAGATAAACTAATAGAATTTCTTTCAAAAAAACTATAATCTACATTACATTAATGAAAATGATATTAGGATAAATTTTAAAAATAATTTCAAATTCGTTATGTGCGACCCCATAAAATCTCATATACCAATTTTGGAGAAAATCGAACAATACTGATTTTTCCATCCGCTATATTGGATCCACCATACTGAATTTTTAAAAATAATTTTAGATTCATTATGTGCGATCCCAAAAGTTCCCCTATACCAATTTTGGAGAAAAACAGACAAAATTAGTTTTTTTTGTCCACCATATTATCAGCGCCATCTTGGATTTTGCTGAATCAATTTCGTCCAAAATAATATGAGACCACCGCCACTTCCTGAACATAACCTAAAAAATTTTATTGAAATAGGTGTCGCCGTTCCGGAGTAATCGGTGTACATACATAGCCGACAAATTGAAGTAATTAAGCAGCCGCATTAACTAAAAATATTTAAAACTTAAACCCAATCTAGTTGCCATGGAAGTGAGATGTCTTAAATGGCCAGTTCTGTTTTGTTTATGATATTGTCGTACTTTGTATCAAATAAAGTAAGAGAAATACTTGTATCCAGAGAATAAAAAGTTTCAATTTTTGACGGTTCGGGAATATATACAAACGATTTTGAAACTTGTACTTTTTAAATTCAAAAATTGTTGCTTTTATCAATTTAGACCATCTACTGTTAGTTTAGATCGATTTTAAAGTTAGACCATTTTAGTGAATTAGGGGATAAGTATCCAAAAACTTTGAGTCCAAATTTATTATACAAATATGTTCTTGTAAACTGAAAGAATGTGTGTAATCTAGAAAATTCGGATCAATTCATGTAAGATTTCAATAAATCTCACTAAACGTTAAGAACCATTCGAGGTTAAAATGGAGATCAAAAATAAAGTGGTGAATCAGATTGATAAATATTAAATACTAGCGACCCGCCCCGGCTTCGCACGGGTGCAATGCTGATACTAAATACACTACAGAAAAACTGTGACTATTTATTTTATTTTTACAACAATTATTACATCGGCCTCCGACGCGCTATTTAGAGGCACGCTGCCGCCGCCCCGGTCGGCCAGTACCGCCGCAAGCGCTACTTCCCGCAATTTTAAATCTGTAATATCTTCGAAAATATTCATTTAAATCTTGTGCTGTAAAGGACCATATAGATCTATATTAAATCAACAATGTATTTAAGCTATTTAATTGGACAAGGATTAATGCTGTATTGGTTAAAATCGCTTCAAAATTTGCCATTATTTGTCGTAAAAAGTAAATGACAAAAAAATGTTATTGTGGGATATCCATGAGAGATAGACATATACCATCGTGGAGTTTTCTGTAGACCTTTTCAATGTGTACAAATAATTAGTACATTATTTTGATAAATCTCGTAGGGTTCAGCCTGCGTTTGCAATGTAAGCGGAAAAAAATATGATAATTAACGACATCACATTAGAAACCTTAAAAATAACAGTATTTCTCCACTATTTAATGGATGTTATTATACATATAAACCTTCCTCTTGAATCACTCTATCTATTGAAAAAAACCGCATCAAAATCCGGTGCGTAGTTTTAAAGATTTAAGCATACAAAGGGACATAGGGACAGAGAAAGCGACTTTGTTTTATACTATGTAGTGATTCTATTTTATTTCGTTGTTTCTAATTATTTTAAAATTAATGGAGCAGCATTTTTCAATAATTTCAATTACCATCTGCAAACACAATTTTCACAAGTTGATCAACTTATTATCATCTGTAGTAATAAATATTATAAATGTACACATATATATATATATATATATATATATATATATATATATATATATATATATATATATATATATATTATAAATTAAATAAATCATCAGATCATCCAACAATCTGCCAATTTCCGAACATACACCAACGGACTAGGTCACGTGACGCTTCGACGCAGAACAACGGCCGGGAGACAGAACGGAGCAGTTGTTCACCCTAAGCGGCTCGGAATTTCTAGTCAGTATCGGTAAAAGCATCAAAGAGAGAAGTCGTGCTCCTAGCTTTTACGATGTGCATACCAATGTTATCTCGAAAAATAGCGTTAGTTCTTGATATCATAAGCCAAATTAACTGAAACATAATCGCTATAACTCATTTTACTCCAATGACAGTGAAGAGACATCGATTTTTACGTATTTAGGTTATGTTATTTACTTCTGCCGCCGAGAACATCGCGAAAACCAGCAGAGAATTAATCGCCTAAGAGCGTCAAATAAGAATTTTTATTACACGATGATTTTTAACTAATTAAGTGCTTATGGAATATCTACGTTATTATAGTAGTGTCTAAAATAAAACAGAAGCACTAACTTTAGTGTGAACTTATTAAGCAGAGCCTAAAATGGCACTAAATCACGCGCTAAGTGCAATAATAGCATTAACTTGCATTGGATGTTACTATAACAGCTGTTATTGTGATTTTGTGTTCGATGATATTAGTGCTATAAAAGAAAATCGGGATTTGCGACCGCACACACCGATCTCCAATTTGTTTTTTAATGACTTTTGGGGCACCCCGATGCATAAGGTAAGGGATAGAGTTTCCTATAGTTTTTTATAACTATAGATAATCCAGAATGCTAAATACATCTTGGATTGTACGTAAATCTTATACGTTTGACATTTAAAACGTAAATGAATGTACGATAGATAATTCATAAAAGTACAATTTTTTTACTGTCTTCTTGTTATAAGAAAAATAATATTATATTACTCGATAATGATCCTGATGCTTTATAGGAAATTGTATTGAAAAAATAAAGTCGAAACAAGTAAATTAATCCCGTGGAAAAATTCATTTAAACTTTTTATTTACTCTTTGTAAATTATCAAATATACAAAAATGCGGAAACTAATGGTCTCACTATTTCTATTTTTATTTAAGGCAAAGCTAATTTTATTTTAATAAATGTATACTTTAAAGTTCAAAAATATATATTATCTAGGAGAGTCAAAATAGGCTGGGTGGTAAGACCGGGACCTATGGCTAATGGTCTCAATATAAGAAGTTTTGCAGGTGTTCTAATTATACAGTGCCTTCATTTTAAAACGAACCATCCTTAATAACTTTGTTAAATAGAAAAATTTAAAAAAAAGAAAAAACACGTCAATTTAGATATACAGGGGGAAGTTTAATTTTGCATTTGTTAAAAGTCTGTCAATCACCTCCTCACCTCCAGCTAACCTCACTTTGATATGTCAAATAGGAACCCCCACCTTGTGACACATCATTGTAAGCAGCATAAAATTGTCTATCCAACCGTATAAAAAAAATTAAATCGGTTGACGTACAAGCGAATAGTGTGCAAAAATGTCTTGTAATAATGCATAATATATCGGCCTCGAACTTTGGTATGTCAAATGATTACCCTATAGTGTGATACATCATTTTAAAGGACGTACGATCTGCTATCCAATGATGTCAAAAAAAATTAAATTAATAGACGTTATAGGCAATTAGGATGCAAAAATGTGTGTTAAATATAAGCAGTTTATTCAGTTTTATTCAGTTGAAGAAAATTATTTTATTAAATGTTCAAAATGTGCGCCGTTATTAGCGAGACAATAAAAAAGCCTATTTTGAAATTCCCCACGAACATTGGCAAGGGTTTCTCTGCTAATTCCTCTACATTCCCGAACAATTCGATCTTTTAAATCGTCAATATTTTCAGGTGGGGTTTTATAAACCTTGCTTTTTAAATACCCCCAAAGAAAAAAGTCTAGAGGGGTTAGGTCTGGAGACCGTGCTGGCCATTCAATTGCACCACGTCTGCCAATCCACGTCCCTGGAAAATGTTCATCAAGCCACTCTCGAATTGCCAAAGCGTAGTGCGGGGGAGCTCCATCTTGCTGGAAATGCAAATTATTTTCATTTAGTACCATAGCAGCATTTTCATCCACTTGATTTTCTAAAGATTGCACAATGGCAGGGTATATTGTGTTTTCTAAAAGGTTTAAATAAATTTGCCCAGTTAAATTATCTTCCAAAAAAAATGGCCCGATGATTTCATTGCCATAAATTCCTGCCCACACGTTAATTTTTTCGGGATATTGAGTATGCCCTTCTCGGAAAAGGTGCGGATTTTCATTATCCCAGTATCTGCAGTTATGTCTGTTAACCAGTCCATTTAGAAAAAAAGTTGATTCATCACTAAAGCAGATATTCTTAGGTAAATGGGGGTCCTCGTCAATTCGTTGGCACATTAATTCGCAAAATTGAATTCTCCTATCAAAATCGTCTTCTCCGAGTTCTTGAACAATTTGAATTTTGTAGGGAAAAAACTTATTTTGTTTTAAAACTTTATGCACAGAGCCAGCAGAAATGTTGGTTAAATCTGCGACCTTTGAGATGGATAAAGTTGGATCTATTGCAAACTGTCCTAGTACCTCGATTTGGCATGCTTCATCTACAACCCTTTTCTCAATATATTTTTTATTACAAACGGATCCCGTTTCTTCAAACTTTCGTACCAATTCGAGTACATATTTATGGCCCACGTTTTTGTCTGGATGCCTCTCGTTAAATGCTCTGGCGGTTCTACGAGCGCACCGATCTTCAGCTCCATAGAGAAAAATTATTTCTATTCTTTCGGCTAGCGTATACACCATTTATATTCACGTTTCAACTAGGCGTCACAATGACAATTTTAACAATAATAAACAACTGGTGTTTAAAGATCTTAAAAATTTTATTTATTGCAGTGATTTTTTGTACCTATCAGGTACCGCAAAAAATATCATTGAAATAAATACACTAGATTGATTAGACTGCAATGAATTTTGCGATGAATTTTAAAACAGGCTTAGTTTTTTTCTCGCAAATATTTTAACTGTTTATTATTTTAAAAAAATATTTATTTTAAATTTAAAATAATATTTTACTCTATGAAGTAGCCATTTGACATAATAAAGTTTAATGTGATAAGGTGTCTATTATTACCACACATCTTTTCTTACTATTCGCTTGTACATCAACAGATTTTGTTTTTTTTTATTGGCTAAATAGGAGATAGTATGCCCTTTAAAATGACGTATCACACTATAGGGTAATCATTTGACATACTAAAGTTCGAGGCCGATATATTATGCATTATTACAAGACATTTTTGCACACTGTTCGCTTGTACGTCAACCGATTTAATTTTTTTTATACGGTTGGATAGACAATTTTATGCTGCTTACAATGATGTGTCACAAGGTGGGGGTTCCCATTTGACATATCAAAGTGAGGTTAGCTGGAGGTGAGGAGGTGATTGACAGACTTTTAACAAATGCAAAATTAAACTTCCCCCTGTATATCTAAATTGACGTGTTTTTTTTTTTTTTTTAATTTTTCTATTTAACAAAGTTATTAAGGATGGTTCGTTTTGAAATGAAGGCACTGTATATATATATATATATATATATATATATATATATATATATATATATATATATATATATATATACGTGACTTTCAAAAGGTTTTACTTTTGAGATATATTATTTTCATATTATACAGGGTGTCCAAAAAGCTTTGAAAGTATCAAAGTTGTGTTTTTTAAAATAACACCCTGTATATTATTGCTTTTTTGGATTCCCCGATCAAGATAAGTGCCTATTTTAATAAGGTTTATAGTACCTAAAGGGTTTTTGAATAATGTGAATTTTGACAAAATATAACCCAATTTTCATGATTCAAATACTTGAAAGAAGCATTTTAGTTATGTACTCGAAATTTACAGTAAAGTGTAACAATAACTCATATTTTATATCCCAATTATAATAAACTTTCTTTATTATACAGGGTGTCCAAAAATTAAAACCAATCAAATAAGAACTTTAGGTGGCTATAACTTGATTAATTTAAATCGAACGCTATACTTTTTAACTTAGCAGAAAATGTACCTTTTAAATATCTATCGAATGGTGTAAGGGTGTTCTATAGCTAAGTCTTCGCGTTTTCACAGAATCCGCCAAGTAATCGTTTTCTGCACCATTTTATGTTTTTTGAATAGATGTTCTAATGTATCTAGTTGCCTATAGCATTTGGAAAGGTCAGATAGTTCATTTAATCTGTCAGTTTAGTCTGCAAAGCCTGTTGCTATAATAGAGGTATTATTTTTTGTACCTGTGAAACTTCAATTATTAAATTGAATTATTTCAATTTTGTTGTGTTATTGCTTTGTCAAAATGAAGATTTATCCAAAGGAAGAGCGTATTGAATGATTTTTATCCTTGGAGAATGTCATCAAAATTGTTTGTTGGCTTCTCGAGTCTATGCTCAAAGGTTTCCTGAAAGAAACCATCCTAAACCAGCCGTTTTTGTGAGACGATTAAACCAGTGTCAGTTATAAAAAACCTGTAATAAGAAAACACGTCTCTGAGGATGAAGAAAATGTTTTTACTGTACTTGGTTCAATGTCCAAAGACCCAAATATTAGTAAGAATCATATATCCAAAAATACTAACATTAGCCAGGCAAGTGTTTCAAAGATTCTTAACAAATACAAATTTCATCCTTATAAGATCCAGCTTTGTCAAGACCCTCGCGGAAATGATTTTGACAACCGAACTGAATTCTGCTTGTGGGTGTTAGATAAAGAGGCATAAAATGAACACTTTTTGATAATGTGCTGTTTAATGATGAATGACTTTTCATAACAATGGTTTCGTGAATAGACACAACTTCCATTACTATTCTGATTGAAATCGGCATGAATACAGAGTTATGAGAAACCAGAATAAGTGGTCGGTTAATGTGTGGGGAGGAATACTAGTCCATACTTTATTGGTCCCTACTTTTTTCCAGTATTATTAGATGTCCTTTTAAATATTAGAACAACTATGTGGCTTCAACTGGATAGAGCTCCGTCTCATTATCATCGCGAGGTTCGGCAATTTTTAAATTTCAACTTTCAAAACAGGTGGATTGGGAGAGACGGATTTCAAAATTGGCCCCCGAGATCTCCGGACTTAACTCCACCAGATTTCTATTTATGGAGATACCTAAAAGGAATTGTCTACAATGCGCTCCCGACAACACCACAAGATACGAAAATACGCATAAGAGCCCGCTTTTCAAACTGTAACCCCGCAAATGTTGTCCAGAATTAGCAGTAGTTTCAAAAAAATAATATGTAAGTGTTTGGAAATGGATGGTCAACATTTCGAACATCTACTATAAATATTTTGCTTCTGTTTTGTGCTATCGTCAATATATTATTATCATTATTGCTATTATAGCCTATTGGACGACTATAGATCGCATTCCGAGTTTCTGAACATTTGTAAAGATATTCCTGATTATTATTCTTATAGTTTTAAATTACCTGTCATTTCTAAATGCCATAGGCAATTAGATACATTAGAACATCTATTCAAAAAACACAAAGTTTTGCAGAAAAAGTATAGCGTTCTATATAAATTAATCAACTTATAGCCACCTAAAATTCTTATTTGATTGGTTTTAATTTTTGGACATCCTGTATAATATAGCAATTTTATTATAATTGGGATATAAAATATGATTCATTGTTACACTTCACGGTAAATTTCGAGTACATAACTGAAATACTTCTTAAGTATTTAAAACATGAAAATTAGGTTAGATTTTGTCAAAATTCAAATTAAAAAACCCTTAAGTTTTAGGTACTATAAACCTTATTAAAATAGGCACTTATTAAAATAAGCACTTATTTAAAAAATTCAACTTTGATACTTTCAGAGCTTTTGGGATATCCCGTATAATATGAAAATAATTTTAAAAAGTAACTATATATCCCAAAAGTAAAACTTTTTGAACAAGGTGTAATATATATATATATATATATATATATATATATATATATATATATATATATATATATATATACATATATATATATATATATATATATATATATATATATATATATATATATATATATTTATATATTACACCTTGTTACCGAATTAGGAAGTCAAATTTTAAAGACTTATTTTAATTGTAACACAAATGGATAGAATAATATTGTAATAGTTTATAATAACAAAGTTTCCAAAATTATAATCATCCAATTCAGTTTTTGTTAATTTATAGGTAAAAGTAAACGAGTCAAAAAGGTAAAAAATTCATCCAAAATTAACATAGTTTAGTAATTAAAATCAAAAACACCTAAAATTATCTTCATGTTAATAGAAAAAAAATTATTAGTGATTTCTGTGACTGTGTTTGAAGCTTATGGTTTTACAAGTGATAACACTGTTCTGCATGATGATTCTCCCCGCCAAACTAATGTGTTATTTTGCTAATTTCTACCTATGTAACCATGTAACCCTTACACTGACCTGTAAATTGTCGTATTACGTAGCAAAATCTAGAGAACATCAACATGTTTTGATTGATTGCAAAGCAGTTATAAGGATGTACGGATCCGAAATATATGTTGTTATAACATACCCGCATGCCACGTTGCCAGATCTGCGTTTTCTGTAAGTTTAGAGAAAATGTGCACAATCTAGCAACACCGCCTGCGGATGAACCCCTATGTACGAAGTGTCAACTCCCTAGGGCTTCAAATAACAGAGATTCATTAAACCTCATGTAATTCCAAATTTCACCATACTCCGTAGTCTCGAAGGGTCAACTACTTATGCAAAGGTCCTAGTGAACAGAAATTATGTTGTCGCTTCTGGTACTCTTGATACGCGATGTTTCTAGAAAACACCAGATATACGAAACGGGTAATTAAACAGCCGGCCGATTGTCAAAGGATCATATGGAAACTTAAATAATAAAAATAAATTCCTCGGCCTTTTTATGGCAGGCTTTTAACCTTGTTGACCAAGCTCTTCTTCTTGAAAAGTTTTTTGCTGTGGTTGCAGTCATATTTGTTTCATCGTTATCAGGTTGTTGACATTAATCAACTTAAATTTGATAATTTAAGAATCACCTGTCGAATGCCTCAAGGGTCCGTCATTGGTCCTCTTTTGTTTTTAATATTCATTAATGATTTGCCCGATATCTGCGACAATAGAAATGTAACATTGTTTGCAGATGATAGCAGTTATCTAGTGGCAAGTAACAATATAGAAAAAACTACTCTGATGGCTCACATTTGGTTTGACGCAAACAGGTTGTATTTAAATGTGGATAAAACAACTTTTTTATGTGCTTTACTCCTCAAACTCGCAGCTAAAAATTAGTAATAAATCAGTGCATCAAGTTTGGCGTGTAAAATTTTTGGGCATTTACTTGGACGGCAAGCTTTAGTTGAATGTGCATGTTGATGAGCCTTGTAAGAAATTAACCACCTCATTCTATGCTATATATCGATTAAAGCAAATTTCAACATGGATGTTATTTTTTCCTACTATTATGCTCAGTTTGATAGCCATAATATGATTTGGTTTCCTAAGGTAACTCGTCTCAATTGATCCGTGTATTTAAAATAGAAAAACGTGTAATTTAAATAATTGCTGGAGTGTGTAGATTGGCTCCATGTAGACCACCACAATTTCGGTAATACAGGATCTATTTGTGAGGTACTTATTTTCATCTGAAAAAAATTTCATATGAGCGTTTGGATCTTGTATGTCCGATTCATTCACTTGGTGTTATTGAGAATAATATTTATTACATTGGTGCTAAGATATACAATAAACTGACAAATGATTTCAAAGTGATATCCAGTTTGCTATTTAATTATGGTTAGAATTGATTAAGAATAGCGAGAAAAGCTAATTCTGGAGGCTTATGTGGCGCAAATACTGAAATGTATAAGACTTTCTAGGTGAGTACTGCACTTTAAAAATAATACTGCTAAAACAGTAATACCTTCTTGTAAAGGAATTATAACAACAATACAGATCAGATCTATTACATATCCAAAACAACCTCTGCAAACTACGTTACTGTATTTTAAATATAACTAACTATCCAAAGTCGTAGGGCCAAAACGGGCCTTGATATTGAAGAAAAGATTATATATATATATATATATATATATATATATATATATATATATATATATATATATATATATATATATATATATATAACACTACGGACTAAATTCTTTAGTAACATATCCAATAAAATCAAATAGTAGTTAATCACAATTGAGAATTTTTGAAAACAGGCTAATTATTTCCACCATAAAAAATGCAATTTTGGTGTCTTTGTAAACTGGTTTTAATTTAGATTGTTCTTCACGCTTCCTTTTGTAATGTTATTTTTGTTTTATTTTTTAGGTATTTTTTTCACATTCTTCAAATAGAAATTACTCAAGAGAAAATTGTTACCGTAACCTTAATAGGTATAGTTCTCTACAACTTTATTAAAAGAGAAATGTAACATAATAACAGCATATCAATTTGCAAAAAAAAGGAAATCATATCCGACGTTATGTGCTTGCTGTAGATGTAATAAAAATCCCCGTGTCTGATGTCGGGTTAAACAAAGCTCAAATTAAAATTAATAATACTATACATCCAATTCGAGGGGTAAGTCAATAATATAAAAGAAAACACTTCTTATATGCGTATCATTTGATGACTAAAAAGCATACCTGACAATTTCTTAAATATCCGATTTACGAATATTAAAAATTCTGATTGAATTAACGTAATAAAATAAAATTGGGTAATTAAAATTTTGTAATATTATTTTCTCTTATTCTTATATAAGCTCGTTCACGTAATATTGTCCACATCACTATCGTGCACTAAAAAGAACTAGACGTCTAGGATTCGACCCTCTTCGTCAATAAATATTAGCTAAGTTTATGTCAGTAATTTCATGAATATCAATTCACTGTCGCATCATATGAGCACTTTTTCTCTCTTTGATTGGTAAAAACGGATTTTTTAGTTTTTTCTATCATTGTACAACAAATATTATCTCTCCATTTCAAATGTCTAGGGCTCTAAGACGTGACTTTCATTTTTGATGATCTATAACTGTACGTTAACCAGCTTAAGACTAGTTGCTTTCAAACTACGGATCCTTCAAGAAAGCAGATTACAATATCTTTTTTTTTTCTAGAAAAGGAATTAATTATCTCTTTACTATTATTCAAGTCGAATTTCAGAAAAAGTGTAGCCGTATTGGCTTACGCATTGGTAATAAGCAAATTACAGGCCAAATTTTACATTTCCTATTCATTATCTTTCCGGTCAAATTACAAAAAAAAATTATCGAGCACCTCCACATAAACATCTAGCCACTTCATTTTCTCAACAGTATATTTACTTTCAATGGCAGAGTCTTTGGTCTAATTAAGGTAACTATGATACCAAACAAGAGAAAATTAAGATGAATTAATTCTAAATAAAAAAAAGGTTGGATATTAGTTGGATTAGTTAAATAACAGCGAAACCACTATTTTTGAAATTATAAGAGTGCCATTAAAACCAAATATTATTATAGATAATAATATTTATTAAAACAAATTACACGTTTCAACTGAATCAAAACTAACATCATTTCTCAGTTTTTTTAGTGGATCTTGTTAAATCCAATTTAAAATCTATTAATTATTCTCTGTGTATCTGTACGACTTTTGTTTAAAAATATACATATAAATTAAAAGCCTTTACTATACATTTTTTAAAATATTTGATTTTTACTTAATTTTGTTTCTTATAAAGTTTTAATACTCGTAAACAAGCAATTAAAAGTTCAGCGATTTTGTAAGGACATGTAGGTATTCTAATTAACTCGGTAAATGTCGCTAAAGAGGAAACGAGACGAAATAAAATTACACCGTGAAAATAAAGATCAATTAAATATAGGAAAATGATACTTATCTCGGAAAAAAGCAGTTTACAGAACATTTTTTTAAATATAAAATAAAGAAAGTAAGTAAAAATTGTCACTATAGAATAAGAGTCAGGCAGAAATTGGCAACAGCTGTTAAGATTAATTAAAAATATTGTAATTACTAGCTTAGCAAATGTTATTTGTTTTTGCTTTAAAACATGTATATAAACAACCGCTATCAACGTACCAAAGTTCGACTTCTCTATCTAAAGCACTTCGGAATTGCATCGTAGACAGTGGTTTTATTTTCATTTGATATATCAAAAACTAATTACTGCTAAAACACGTACAATTCAATCTAAACGTCATTTTCCTGGTATAATGGAAGAAATGATAAGATTAAAAAATAGGAGTCGAGTATCTTTGAGCCCATATTAGTTTTACCAAACACAGTTTCTCTCCAACCCATAATAGTACAATCTTATACCACTTCAGGGGTAATGACTCTAAAACCTTGAACTATCTTGACACAGAGATACAAAAAAGAAATCGAGTGATTTGTACTTAAGCTCACACATATTCGCACATCCTCATTCTTATCTTTTGAGCTTGTCAAAGTTATGTGTATGTATAATATTTATTTTTACATTGTTGTAACCGTTTTAATTTAGGATTGAATGCGTAATTAATTTTAACTCTCTTGACTCGTACTACGTGATGGCTGCGCTGGCATTGGGGACTGTTCTTCAAAGAACAAGGTTGCAGTTCCTTTGACGAGTGAGTATGGTTAGTGAGTACTGAAGATCCATTTTATGACCATGTTTTCTGATTTCTAGTGTTAAAGCCATGATAATGGTTTAATTAAGACTGAAAGCGCCTGGCCGATAATAAAAATATACACTGAAACACACAAATATATATATATTTTTAATTATTCGGTATGCAACCTGTTAGTAATGTATTTAATAAGTATCCTTACTTAGATAATGAAATTATCAAAGAGGAACACTAAGTTATAATAAAGGAACAAAATAAAAATAAGTCATTATGAAGCTTGATAATAAAATATTCTTAAGTGTCCTCGAACCCACATATTTCCAAAATTAAAACAGATTTTAATTAATCTCTTAAAATAATTTAAGGGACACCGACGTATAAACGGAAAGTGTTTTATATTTTATTAACGTATCAGGTGTATTTTCTCTGCAAAGTAATTCTTATAAAATTTATAATTGTATTATATTTGACTAGCTAAAACCAGGTCGTTAAAAGAAATATGGAACATTTTATTCTTTATTTTTTACTCAGTAAACGCTATTTTATTCCAATTAACGTAAACTTAATAAGAAACGGAAATTTTCAGAATAGACATCATTGCAGGTACATTGCACATTTTATAATGTGCTCTCTATAGAAACGCACGCAAACGTTAAGTCACAGTATATTATTTTAAGAAGTGGTATTGGATAAAGTATTGTTGATAAATATTTTTGACATATTTTAATCTACCATTCACTAACTTAAGATGTCACAACTTGCAGAGATTTGTAAACTAAAATGTCGACTATTATGGGTGTGATAGACTTGGTTCCCCATCAGATTTTTGCTAGGATTGGATTTTACTTCACAAAATTAAATAAAACATTTTTGAAAGTGCTGCTAAAATATTCATTAATATTGGAAAATGTTCTTAAATAAATTTTCGAGTATTACCCATCGCTAACTTGCTCATTACCAGCTCCTTTTTCAACATGTTAAATAAATTGCTGCTATCATTTCACCGGCCGCATGATTTCGTGCCGTTTATAGCGATGCTTAGCAAGTTGACTGGAATAACAAGGTAATTGAAGCATTTGATGCCGACTTTGAACTTAAAAGGTTTCATCAAAAATTACTAAGCCGACATTTAATGGATATAAATTTTCTCTCGGTCCGCCATTTTTTCGACTTGAGGAAATGTTTTCAACTAAAAATATTTAAACATCAATTTACCAACGGAATTTTAATATAAAATTGGTCCGTTGGCTATGCGTACATCATGAAAATTTCATTTCATTTAAAAAATTATATGTGACCTCGGTGTTTTTCTTCCGTCCGTCTATATGGCACAGTCTTATAACTTCCTCAGTTTGCATTCCAGTAATTCGAAAATAGATTTACGTCGAAATTTGAAAAAAATAGAGTGTGAAAAGGAGGGATGAAAAAAACATTTTTTAAAAAATTTATCCCGTCGAGTGTAATATCGTTGGATAGGTCAACTAAAATACATAGAAATATTTTGTATTACATATTTTTTTGTTTTTTATTTCCTTTTAAAATCCCTCTTCACCGTTTAAGTTTTCAACGGTAAATTTAAATAATTTGATATAACAGCTTTTACAATATATGCAAGAAAATTATGACTGAAAGCTACATCAAATGATCTATGCAATATAAAAAGTGTTAATTTTTTAAATTTATGCTTTTTGTATATCCGATCGATTAAGGAGTACCATTGAAAATATCTTCAAAGCTTCAATTAAATATGAGTAGTATAACTAACGTTGTTCTGTTACTCCGGATGACATGTGACCAAAGAGACCAAAAGTGTCACCTAGACTCATACAGGATACTTAAGCTTATACAGGTAAATTCTTTTACAAGGACCTTTTGGTCAACAACCTCTGGTAAATTGCTACTGCTGCCTCATTGACAATCACTTCTTCTTCTTCGCATACTATATATATATATATATATATATATATATATATATATATATATATATATATATATATATATATATATGGCTTGCAAACACCAAAAAAAAACAGGGTGGACATGCTAAATATTACAAATTTTACCCTTTTTCTACATTTTACTTTGGCTTTCTTAACTTAACTCATACTGTTCTTGGAAGAACCACTGGACTTGTGACGTCATTGACGATCATTTCTTGTACTTCTTCGGATACAATAACCATTTATACGGGGATTTTTTACAATTTTCAGCAATTCTTCGCCGTTTTCAGCACTTCTTTGCCTGGTAACTGAAGTTCTTGGTCTCTTCGGATGGCATATGTCATCCGAAGTAATGGAACAACGTTAGTTATACTACTAATATGTATGTAACACTATTTATTTTGTCTTCTTATTTAAGAAATATAAGCCTCTCTAAAATTGCTTACAACTATTTACTACAAATTAGTCTAAAGGTGTGGTACCGTATCCAGACCTTCCGGAATTTCCATTGGACCCAGGTGAATTATTTCTGCATTTATTTAAAGCATTCATGAATTGAAGAGGAGGTAAGTCGTTAGTAGAGGAGAAAGAAGGAGTAGAATGTTATCACTGGAATTATAGTTGGAACGTAAATAATTTTTTTGGTTCAGTATAACATATATTATTTTCTAGTATATCTTAATAGAGTTAGGAGGTAGACCTTTTACTTTATTTGTGGTTCCAGACTTCGCAATTAGATATTTATTGAAAGAAATTGTAAATAAATTTCCAAGAATTATTTTTAAGGGAGATTTCTTTTTGATAAGTGCTCTAGTTTTTTGAAAACGTTAATGATTTTAATGCTTAGTTTAAAGTCTATTATGGCCATAGTAATACAGAAGGTAAATATACATATGTATAAGATTCCTTATTAAGTATTATAAGATGGTTATTATCTGAGTTAAGGTCTTACATTTCTGGTTTATATAAGCAGATCCTCATAATGGATTGTAAAAGTTAAAATCGGTGACTAATAGAAATAGAGAAGAAAGTGTATTTATTAGTTCGATGAAATCTGCTGGACTTGGACTGTATACGAGAGAAACCTAAACATTTTATTTTTAATATGGGATACTGCCATTTATACAGCAAAAATTCCAAGAATGCTATTTCAAAGAGTCTCAGAATATGGGATTGACTCTTGTATGAGATCAAATCTACCAAAGACTCTGTTGGGAACTTTTCGGTCTTTTTTAATGCGGTAGTAGACTTTTAAGTACACGTTTATCTGAGGTTTACTTTATTGAAATCTGAAAAGTGGCTAGTAGGATATATTCCTTTTTTATGCCGTCTCTACCAAGCTATTCACAATACTTTATATTTTTATTTTGAAAAAAAAATTGATAGCCTCCAATTGAAGGATAAAATCATTGAAGAGGCAAATAAATATATAAAACTAAAAAAAAAACCGTTTTTGGATTTTTTGCATATTAATGGAACTTTAATATAGAGTTTATTCCGCTCTGTATAATATAATTTACCACCTGCTTCACCCGATTGATTCATACGACAAGGGTTCTAAGAGAAATGATAAGGTTGAAAACAATTTTTTATTAATGATTGAACATCACAACATGAAATATTCGTAAAATTTTTAAAAACTAAAATGGACTCTCGTATTGAAAACCTCATCTCTTTAATGACGATTCTTCGTGTTTGTGACATCAAAAATGTAATCACAGTAATAACTAGAATAGCCACATGCTACAATTGTTTCGGATGTAATTGCGCTATGCGCGTGATTTCGTGCCATTTTTCGTGATTGCTAACAAGGTTAACGAAATTACTGTTTTTCTAAAGTTATTGGATTTGGCCATTAATTTCAGCTTTTCAGTTTTAGAAGATTTATGAAAAGTTAGTTTCAAAGCAGCTAACAGTTTTTTCTCAGTTTTTATTCTTTTTAACTAAAAAGTAACTATAAGATTTCTAAGCATCCTTTAGAAAATATTTATATTCCTTTGGGATTCTGGAAAACTCTGTTTCTGCTCCTTAAGATTAAATTTACATAAATTTTTCAATGTATAAAGGTATGTTTTAAACTCCTTTCCTTTAACCCTCTCAACTGCCTGAACAACAAGGTATTTTCATCTCTTTTGTTCTCGTAAACAACTGGTGAATTGAAACACGTTAAATTAATTTTTTTCAATCGTTATTTAATGGCAATAAATACATAAAATTATTTTAAAATCCCACCGAATCTAAACGCTGTTTTTTCAATAGCTATTAAAAACTGTTTTTATGATTTCCACCCATAAAATGGCAATAACGCGGATCAAAAGGTAAACAAACAATTAAACGCCGCATTTGCCTCCAGATTTTAAATCCTGTTTTAACTCCGAACAAAAACCTAAATGTTCATCCAGCCAGCTAGCCAGAAGCTACACTAAAAAATCGATTACTTTTAAAAAAATATGAGATTGTTACGTAAGTACTTTAAGAGCATTTCAATTATAAACTACTAATTGGTATAAGGCGGTTTTAAAGGATGCTCCATACGATGCGGTGTTCAATTTATAATAAAATTGGATAATATGATTTTCTTTAAAACTGATATTTTCACCGAATAAATGTTTACACGAGTACAATTAGGGTTTTCAATAAGAGTTGAGATTTCTGCATTCAAGAAATTATACTTATGTATATAAAATAAGTGTATCCGAATAAAGTGTAAAGTTTCTTTTTAATAAAAATTATTTACAGATCATGCCAAGTCTGTTTCCTCCAGAAGTGATTGTTCGAGTACTTTACATGATATATCAATATATTAAATATACTCACATTTTCTTCGGGAAACCGTCTAACCGATCATAAAGACCCGATTAAAATTCATATGGTATTTCTCGAGAATTAGCTCAGACAGACGCTGCTGGAAATTTTCTTTTATACTATTAAGAATGGCAACCGTTACTAATCCAGTTGTTAGGCTACATGAAGAATTTCATTTTAAACTCAAACATATCTAGATGTATGAAATTTGCTGGCCATAAAGTTTTACGATATCAAGTTCAGTTTAGAATCAAAAGGGGTAACTAGCTTGTTTAAACGCAATGGTACTTGTATCGATTTATCTATTTAGCCTCATTCCATCTTTCGACATGTACCTACCATTCTTCTCTATTCATGGCTATGTTCAACCCTTTTAACGCTGCATTCTAATATCAATATTTCTTCGTTTAACCGACCACTAAGGAAAAGAAAAGAAACTATCACACTCAAAAAGAGCACTTCAACAAAATGGCTACACACCACCAACCATAAATAAAGCAATAAAATTCCTATAAAAACTCACTCACTCACCTACCGAAAATGGACAAATTACCATACTTCCGTACATAAAAGGCAACACAAATAGAACCAGCAGACTCTTCCGGAAACGTAACTGTCAATAGCCTATAAACCACACAAAACGATAAGCTCATCTCTAAGAAACGCAAAGGATAAAATCGTTCTAGAAAATCAAAGCGTATATAAGATCGTATGCGGCACCTGCAGTAAAACATACATAGGTCAGACCAACAGAAGAATATCAGTAGGGCTAGAAGAACATAAACTTAGCATAAAAAATACACAGACATTGAAAAGAACAGCACTCTGAATAAGAGAGACGATGCACTAAATCTTTCATCTACCTGGAAACTCTCCCCAAGCAAGATCACTGTACCTGAACGGCACCTGAGACTGACACAACAAATGGCTCTTAAAAAGGGAGCGAAGCCAACCAATAGGTACGATCTACACAACCGCGTATAAAGCAGGCTCAGTTGATTTTCAATTAGTAAGCACATGAGATTTTGGCTTAACGTCTGCAAGTTTCTAAAAAAAAAAACAAAGAACGGACGTATCCTCGGATTAATACCGATCACAACTTTGTTATAAACTTTCCAAATGACTTACTTGACATTCATCAAGATACTTAGGGCACTTGTCTCAGTTATTGTAATAAAATAGCACCTTTTCGATTTTGGTTGGAGTTACAAAGTAATATTAATAAAAATCGTATGCAATAAAATGACACATTTCTCTGATTCATAACCTACGACCATAGTGGATCTGCTAAATTTAATGTTTTTTAAATAATTTCAGATTCGTTATGTGCGACTCTGAAAACTTCCCCATACCTATTTTGGAAAAAAAAACGTACAAATTTTTCTTTCTACCTTATTGAATTTGCCATTTTAATTTTTTTAAAATACGTGGGATGGTGAACTACCAACTACCTTGACACTGACCTATCTAGAAAGTTCAATTAAGAGTAGAACAAGCTAAATCCACTTTTCAAAGATTAAAACAATTTTTATGTAATCCAAACGTCAACATAGACATCCGATATCGAATAGTTAAGTGCAACCAATGTTTCCTTCATTTTACTTTATACAACGAAGGTCTGCACACTTGAAGCGAATACGTTGTGGAGTTACCAGGGAATACAAAAATCTTGGGCACCTCACTAGCTATTAATAAGAATGTATTTAGGAGAACGAATAGAGAGACCTTAAACTATTATTATTAAAAGGAGAAATCATCTTATTTGAGATATATTTTGCGAAATAGAAAATTTTAAGCTACCTCAACTTATTATAGATGAGAAAAATTACATTTGTATGGTTTGTATTTAAATATATTTTAGCTAAACATATTTAATACCTAATTATGTACTAAACAATATTTTCAGTAAACAACTAATTATATTGTAGGATAATGTACGTAAATAAGCAATCTATTAGCTGCCCTGAAGGCAAATTCTATAAATTAATTAATTAGCTATTTACCATATCAACAATCTCTATTATACAAAAATAATATATTATCTGATCCGGAGAAATTAAAATTATTAACTAATCCCGGACCAGAACAATCTTACACTGACCCATCTCAGCTGCAGATTTTTCCAAGTATTAAGTAATTGCTGGCTATCATCTCTGCCATTTAAGTTGTAGGGCCTCTTTGCCAAAAGAAGCCATCGAAATTGCATTCCAGCTGTTCTTTGAGTTAAATCCGAATATAGAAGTTAAACAAAAATAACAGTCATCAACATGATTTCTAGGTTCTCGTCAAATCATAGGAGACGTGAAGCGATTTTGAAAGATTAAACGTACTACTGGTATTATAGGCCTACCCTTATCCATTTTTTTTAGAAAAAAATTCACAATTTCTCTGGTTTTAAAGCTGTACTGATTATAACAAATGTACATAAACCTTTCTAAAATCTTTTAAAAATACCTTAACATTCATACAAACTATATCAAAGTGAATTTTGATGCTTCAACATGCAAACACATGTATATTGAACAAATAAAGCTTTTCATAAATGGAAATTATTATTGCCATGCTAACATAAATATCTCGCACGACAGGAAATAAGCCAAAAATTGTGTAAACTAACACTTTATTTTTTTTGTTAACTTTTGCACGCTAATAAAGAATGACACAGCTGCAAAACAAAAAAATATATATTGTATAAGAGTTCCACTTAGCGACAACATCATGTAACGCGAAAGAAAAAGTATTAGACTATGAACATTATATGTATAGGAATCATAATACTTGGGGAAAAAGATAAACGTAGTCTATAAAATGAATTCGAGGAGGTGTGTGCTGTGGAAGAATGCTGAAAATTATTTGTATAAACAGCATTTCTAATGAAAGATTACTGCACAACGGGTTGTCGAATAAATAACCGAATGTAAGAAGGGATGAAGGCTGAAATATTTGCAACAAATAATGAAGGACATATTATCCCTGTATATACATATACCTAAAATAATTTCACGCATAAGTTTTGCTTTATTGTTTGCTGTGACTAGCGGTCGAAGTAAGACCGATATCGGTGATGAATTTAATCAAGCACTAGCTTGAGTTCACTATTTCTTAATATATTTATAATATACAATACTAACTAAAATATTTTGTAAAATCCACACAAGAACGTGCCTGTAATACTTCAAAAATAATATGGGAGAGTGGAAAAAAAGGAGAATAAGGGGAATGTTGGATAATATTACCAACAGATAATCAAATTATATCAGTAGCATAACCCCTTCGGATATTACAGGACGAGAAATATTCGAAATCTTGCAGTAATTTTTGCCGATTAGGAAAGTGCGGAAATAACGACTCACTGGATTGGACATATTTCTTCTTGAAAATGTATTATCTTTAGTAAAGCAAAAGGCTACGGGCAACATGTGAGATACTCACGTATGGATCTACAATAGTGTATTAGTTCTATTTATGTAGTTATTTTTTTTAATTTGTAAGAATTTGCACAATTTAAAACAAACATTGTTAGCATGTACCTATTTACTGTTTACTGATTAGAAAGAAATTCCATCTACACTTTTACAGGTACATGCTCTCAATTAACCCAATAACAGATGCAAAGTGAAATTAAATCAAAAAAAAATTAGGGTGCCTCCCAGGATGAGAAAGGTAAGGGTGGAAAAAATCATTTTCGTTAACTTATCGTTGGATTCAATAGGCCTTAAAAATGAAATTAAATTTATTATAGGACATTTTTAGGATTTCATAGGAACCCATATAGTATCGTTATCTCCATACGTCCATCCGTCAGTCTGTTTATTCATCCGTCAGTCCGTACATGTTTTGTGTTAATTCAACAACATACATGAGGCGAAATTAGAAAAAAAGACAAGGGCACCTCTACAACTCATCTGGACATGAGTAAGCGATATCTTTCTCCTCCCATAATGTGTCCGAAATTACTGTACATTTTTCATTCTTTTATGATCGAAATCACTTCCATTTCCTTCCTCGTACATCTCAACACTTTAAGACTTCTAATTCTCTCTATCTATGAGATTCGTAGCAATCTACGATATAGCCATAATTCCTCCACACCATATACAATGCGGAACACATATAGCACCTTATCAGTCTAATTAGGTCTAAAGTCAGGTCCTGACTGCAGAAAATCTACTTCATATTGATATACCTCTGGCTTTTTCAACACACGTTTTAATTTCTTCACAATTACCGAATTATTAAACCAGTGCTACCAACCTTTCTATTTGGGAATACCGTACAGAAGTCACTCAAATTACCTATAGTACCGTATCAGCATATTTTTCATGTAAAATGAATAGAAATCCAAAAATTTTAGCATGTTGTCTAACCGACAAATATTCACGAATCCAGCCATTAACAAGCTTTGATATAACCAAGTAAGTAAGGAATGAACTCGCTCCTAAACTTGTTAGACCAAAATTGCAGTTGCCCGTTTTAAGAGCTAAAACTCGAGTTTTTAGACAATTATCTAAAAAAAAAAAGATACATTTATTTCGAAAAAACAACGATTTTTAAGGAAAATCAATTCGTTTGCGTCCAAGAACTGTAAAAAATCCGGAGTTAGGGAAACAGAGTATAGATGAGATTGCTGATAATCCTTCTAACAGTATAAGAAAGCTTACAGCTCAAATAGAAACAACAAAATGAGTCATCCTTCAAAAGGTGCACACAGTCTCTCCGGACGATTATCCTGTGAGACCTAATTAATCAAACTGGTTTTTACAAAAATTCAGAAAAAATACACATTTTATTATAGTCGAACAATTTACACGTTTGGTATGAAGAAAATCCCCATACAGTCCTACAAACTACACACCAATAAAGATTTATGGTTAACATTTCGGGGGGATCATTGGGAGTTAGCTAATTGGCCCTTTTGTTTTGAATGAAAGATTAACTAGTGTAATTTGTTTACAAGTTTGGGACCAAAATTTAAATAACATTTTAGAAGAGTCCGCAGGATAAGAAAGTGTATTGAAGAGCAACTATTATCATTTTCATTATCTGCTTAAACACAAAAAAGATGTACTTAATGTTTTACAATTTTGGGACAATTTAGTTATTTTCAAGTCTTTATCAAAAACAAATTTTTGTTTTTAGTAAGTTACGATCAACCCTTTCAAAAGTTCGTTGGTAAGTTTCAACTTGGACATTTCTGGACATAACTCTTCTTACCTGTACGTGTTGCTTGTTCATAAATGAAATACATATTACATGTTAGCAGTACTCTAAATTATTATTAGATTTAGGTTTTCACGGAAATTATTGATTTTAATCTGAAAACTGACACCTGTCAAAATCTTGGGCCTACCAGTTTAGTGATGAGTCCATTCCTGAATTTCTTGCTAATGTCAAAGGTTGTTGATAGTTTGGATTTATAAGTCTTTATCGGTTATATAACATGTCAAAGTTTCATTAAAATATACTCAGAAGCTACAGCCTGAAAGGCAAATCACTGAGTACCCTGTTTGGAACCCATACCTCTATTATGAATACCTTAGGAAAGAGAATTATATGAAACAGTGGGATTATTTTGATGTCTTCTGTACACTGCCAAGAGTTTGACAAACACATGCTTACTGGACACCCTGTATGTCAGTTAATATAGTTATGGTTTTCATGGTATTTACAGGTGATTTATAACAATAGTTCTTGCAATATAATATTTTATATATTTATATTGGTATTTACCAATATCATAATATCATAATATCCATAAATAACTCAGGTCTTCTTACAAAGGATGCAAGGAAAACAAAATTAGGAGGAAAATAATTGTTAATTAGGTCAATGGCTTAGCACCACAAAACTTTTGTGCCTTGTTGGCCTTAGAAAACTAATACCCACCCAAAAGTTATATAAAGAAAGTAAGTTAAACAGTTCTTAAGAGAAATAAATACTGACAGTTAAATGTGGAACAATGGTTAAATATAAAAGCTACTTCTTTATGAAAATTTCACTTTCTTCTCACTTTAAACCTTTCTAATATATTTACCAAACAACATTTTAAAAGCCTACACACATGTTCCTACTTCAATCCATTTATAAAAAGTAATTTTTACGACAATATTTCAGGTTTTATCGAACAGAACTCCAAAAATTCAATAAGGTTATTTGCGTATGAAAACTCCAACTCCAACCTCCAAGTGGGTGCGGGCATCTATGAGAACCAACTTTGATGACCATAATCCCGTATAATATGATATATAAAATATGAGATCATTTCGTTTTAATTGAAAGTATTAATTATTCTATATGTTCAAAGTATATAGAGTAATTATAATATTTAGTTTTACTTCATTCTTGAATTAATTTATCTTTTCTTTTTGTATTAATAGGATACGAAGATCATCTTAAATGCCTATTTACTTTCTACTTTGCTTTTCTCATTTCTTTAAAATACAAAACTTAAATCACTCCCAAATATCAAATCTAGAATTATAGAAAACTGATTATAACTGCCATTATAGTACAAGTTCTGAGAATCTCAACAACCTTTTTTTCATATTGAATAATAAAACTTGTCCATTTTTCACTCCTGGAATTCTCAACGATTATTTTTCCTGGAAGGAAAATTGGGTCACTTGATGTCGCGTTTCAGTATATACAGAAATATCACACATTTTAAATTGATCAAATCGAAAATATCGTACTTGCTTGCTTTTGAAGAATAAAAATTCATGTTCTCCAGATATTTACTCACCAACATAACAATTTACAGCCGGATTCACTAAGAAGGTTTAAACTTAGACCAGATCTAGTTGTCATGAAAGTTAAATCTTCTAGTTGACCAGTTTTGTTTTGCTTATGATATTGCTATAATTTCTATTTTATATGTCAACAAATAAGCACTGATTTAGGATAATTGAGGATAAAAACTTAACCAGAATTAACCCTGGAAATTCCTTAGAATAACTTGTAGAACCTTTCCCAACTCCTATCCCGCCGTAGAGCGTTTCTCCTCCCTGTGGTCTCTGCTGACAGGAATATTGTTTAATGAGCGTAAAAAAAAATATTACTGTTGTTGACTAAGTTGGACAAAATAGAGTTACCTTTAACGCCAGTCAAACATAATCGGGATACCAAACAAAAACTAATCATCTTTAGAGGCTTGAAAGTTGTGTGCATTAAGGGGACTTATACGAAATAGTTTGTTTTGTGAAATGTAATTTAGTTTAATTCAGATTAGTTTAAGTTAGTTCAAATTTGATCTTGATTTTTAGAGGAACGTAGTTTGCCGAACGATCTGTCTATGTATGGCATCCCGATTCTGCACGTGTTATGTTACAATACTGGAATAATCATAATTAATTGCATTTGAACTACTGTTCCGTCCTATTTAAATTTAAAATTCACGTCAACGTGGCAACATTGCATAGTAAATCAGCGAAAAAATTAATTTTGCCCGATATTCTCCAATATTGGTACGAGGGAATTTCTTGGGTCGTACACAACGAATCTGAAATTATTTGACGGATTCAATATGGCGGACAAAAAATTTAATTTTGTCCGATTTTCGCCAAAATTGGTGTGGGGGAGTTTTTGGGGTCGCACATAACGAATCTGAAATTATTTTAAAAAAATTCGATATGGCGGATCAATATGGCGGACAAAAAAAATTAATTTTGTCCAATTTTCGCCAAAATTGGTGTGGGGTAGTTTTTGGGGTCGCACATAACGAATCCAAAATATTTTTTAAAAATTCAATATGGTAAATCCAATATGGCGGACAAAAAATCACTTTTGTCCGATGTTCTCCAAAATTGCTACAGGGGAATTTTTGAGGTCGCACATGACGAATCTAAAATTATTTTTAAGAAATTCAATATGGTGGATCCAACATGGCGGACGAAAAAATCAATTTTGTCCGATTTTCCCCAAAATTGGTACGAAGGAGTTTCGGGGTCGTACATAACGAATCTGGAATTAAAATTCAATATGGCGTATCCAAGATGACGGATTAAAAATTCCACACCTCTCGATTTTGTCTAAAATCAGTATTGGGGGATTTTTATTAGTGCTAAATACGAATTTAGAATATTTTTAGAAAAACTCAATCTGGTGGATTCAATATGGCGTCCTGAAAATTTTACATTTTTCGATTTTCTCCAAGACTGATATAGGGGTTCTTGAGGGTATAAATTATGAATTTAAAAGTATTTTTTCAGGATTCAATATGACGAATCCAATATAGCGGACTAAAGATTTTACATTTTCCGATTTTGTTCAAAGGTGGGACTGAATCGTTTTAGGGGGTTTTTGGGGTCTTGTATTACGAATATAAAGTTAACTTTTTAGAACTATTAAGTTGATAAGATACAAGGACTGAAAATTTTACATTTTCCGATTTTGTCTAAAATTGATATTGCGGGGTTTCTGGGGCGTATACAAACTCAACATGCAAAATAAAATATATCTGGCTAAGAAATTTACCTCTTAAGTACTTTAAATGTCGATATTGGGAGGTTTTGGGGTCTATATTATCAATCCAAAAAATTAATTTGAAATTTAAGGTAGTGGATTTACTATGACAAACTAATTGTTTGACACAATTTCACTGGTATTTGGAGAACTCTAAGAATCAAAGAATTTTTAGTGGTTCATTTTAGGGTGATTTACAACTTTGGATAAAATGGGTAATTTTTTGACACTTTGGAGTCATTGCGATTAGTACTTAGTTCAAATAATTTAAGAATAGCATAATGAATTCTAAACTGAAAACCGAAAAATAAAATTTTTATAAAAAAAAAATTGAACCGACATTTAAAAGTGCGCTAAAAAGTGAAAAATTACTATAAATTGTTATATGAAATTTAAATTTTTGAGGTCGGCGCCAAATTATTTCTAAATAAAATAAATCGCTACTAATATATACAAAATATGGTAAGAAAGTTCACATTTTATCAGATATTAGTTTGACGCCGACTTCAAAAATTTCGATTTCATATAAAAATTTATAGTTATTTTTCAGTTTTCAGTGCATTTTAGAAGTCGGTTCAATTTTTTTTATAAAAATTTTATATCACACATAAATTTGAAAGTTATCAATTGGTGGATAAATACAAATTATATACATATATCAATGCTTATTTATTTCGTAGTTGATCAGGAAGCTATCCAAAATATATTGGTTTTTGGGTTTTTTAATTTTCATATTTTATTTCTCACCTAAAATAAGTTGGATGTGTCATCTTGCAGTAAAATTTAAAACTATATGGTGACAAATTATATCTATCTGTCTGTTACGTACAGATTCCTCCATACATTTTTAAATTATCTTTTTCGGACAATAGTTTTTTAATACACAGGTAACATTTTGACAAATCGAGTGTATGTATATTCTCTGGTTTAATAATAAGTTCTTAAATAACTCAGCTTAATAAACAAAAATAACTCATCTTGTATAAATAGATGCTCTATGTGTAAACTGGACTGGTAAAACCTTTCATGTTTTACTATATTTTAACGCCGGCTATATATTTTTTTGTATTAATGCCACAGTTTGCTCTATTAAATATTTATCAATCTGATAAAGAAATCATTTACACTTTGTTACTAAAATCTGTTGATAAATAATAACAGGAATTATATAAACTCGCGCTGATTTTAATAGTTCGCTCCCAACATAACACAGAAATATTTATATGAAAGTTATAAACCCCTGCAGGTTGATAAATACTGACTAAAGCAAAATGAAATTTCTGACAAAAGTTTAACTCAGTTTTATAGTCTGCAATTTACAGTTGTCATGATTAATTTTAAACGCCATTCAGTAAATTAATTAAAGGTCCATTGTTTATATAATTTAATCTTTTGTCTTAACCAAACATATTTTCCTTGAATTCTCAATTACTATTTATTAAAAGTAAGAGTAATCTTAGTAACATCCAATTTAAGCCATATTTTACTAAGTATTGAACCAACTGACTAAATCTGTTTAAAGTTCTTTTTCTCATGGAAATACTCATTTCAAAATAGGCACCGTGGATTCCTTATTAACGTCAAACGAGAAAAAATTAAAATTTTTGGAGTGCTCACAGACTTAGAAAAATGAACGGTTCAATGACCTTTAACCAAATCATTCTTTGGAGTCATTATCATAGAGAAAAATTTTTGTTGATACGAACTTAATTTCAGCTTTTAAACGTAAATAATTTGTAGTAATCTTCACACATTAATATTTATGGGAGGCTTACTGAAACACGTTGTGCTTTTGTGTATGCCCTGTTTCTTTGATTTTCTCGTTAACCGACTTCTAAAAGAAGAAGGTTCTCAATTCGTCGAGTATGTATTTTATTTTTTTCATGTATGTACACTGACTATTCCGGAACGGCGGCAACAATTTGAATGAATTTTTTTACGTTATGTTCAGGAAGTTGCTGCGGTGGTCCCATATTTTTTTGGACGAAATTGCTGCAGTTAAATCCAAGATGGCGCCAAAAAAATTAACTTTGTCCAAATTTCTCCAAAATTAGTATGTGGGAATTTTCGGGGTGGTACACAACGAATATGAAATTATTTTTAAAAAAATTAATATAGCAGAGCCAATAAGGCGGACAAAAAAAAATTAATTTTTTCCGATTTTCTCCAAAATTGGTGTGGGGGATTTTTTGGTGTCGTACATAACGAATCCAAAATATTTTTCAAAAATTCAATATGGTGGATCCAATGTGGCGAACAGAAAATCAATTTTGTCCGATTTTCGGGATGGCACATAACGAATCTGAAATTATTTTTAAAATATTCAATATGGCGTATCCAATATGGCGGATAAAAAAATAATTTTGACCGATTTTTTTTCAAAATTCATATGGGGGAGTTTTTGGGATCGCACATTACGAACCTGAAATTATTAAAAAAAAAATTAAATATGGCGGATCCAAGATGGCGGATTAAACATTCTACATTTCTCGATTTTGTCTAAAATCTGTATTGGGGGATTTTTGTTAGTATTAATTAAGAATTTAAAATATTTTTTGAAAAGCTCAAACTGGCGGATTCAATATGGCGTCCTACAAATTTTACATTTTTCGATTTTCTCCAAAACTGATATAAAGAGTTCTTGAGGGTGTAAATTATGAATTTAAAAGTATTTTTTCACGATTCTATATGGCGAATCCAATATAACGGCAAAAAAATTTACATTTTTCGATTTTGTTCAAAGGTAAGATTGAATCGTTTTTGAGGATGTAAGTAACGAATATTTCAGATGCAATATGACTGTCTAGAAATTTAACATTTCCTGATATCATCCAAAATTGGTACCAGAGGGCTTTGAAGGGTTTAGATTTAGATTAGATTAAGACTACAAAATTCGCATTTTTTCCGATTTGATATTAGTAGGTTTTTGGGGTCGTGTATTACGAATATGAAGTTAATTTTTTATAACTTAATATGGCAGATACAATATGAGGGACCGAAAATTTTATATTTTTCGAATTTGTCAAAAATTGAAATTGCGTGGTTCTTGGGGCATATACAAATTCAATATGAAGTATAAAATATATCGGGCTATGAGATTTACGTCTCAATTTATTTAAATATCGAAATTAAAAGTTTTTGGGGCCCATATTGCCAATCTATAATTATTTGAAATTTAAGATAGTAGCTTTACTATGACAGACTAAATATTTGTTGTCACAATTTCACTGGTATTTGGAGAACTGTATGAACCAAAGAATTTTTAGTGGTTCATTTTAGGGTGATTTACAACTTTGGATAAAATGGGTACTTTTTTGCCACCTTGGAGTCATTGCGAGGTACACTAATCTCGTTAGTACTGGGTTCAAATAATTTATGAATAACATAATGAATTCAAAACTAAAAATCGAGAAATAAAATTTTTATAAAAAAATTGAACCGACTTCTAAAAGTGCGCTAAAAAGTGAAAAATAAATTTTTATATGAAATTGAAATTTTGGAACTCGGCGCCAAATTATTTTTAAATGAAATAAATAACTACTAATATATACAAATTATGGTAAGAAAGCAATTATAAATAAAGTATTTTTAATCTTTTTATGCCAGTCACCTTTTGTCAGGTATTAGTTTGCCGCCGACTTCAAAAATTTCAATTTCGTATAAAAAATTATAGTTATTTTTCACTTTTTAGCGCACTTTTTACAGTCGATTCAATTTTTTTTATAAAAATTTTATTTTCCAATGTTGTTCTCATGCGTCATTTTTGCTTTTGGGTGATCTTTTTACGTTGGCCAGACAGTAGTAAGAAAATTCACAATAAATAGACGTTTGTTAGTAATACATAAAATTAAAAACTGTCTTGATGATAACTTATCTAATATCAAATTGGAGTTCTAAAATCTATAATGTTTGCGAGATCCCTACTTCTGTTTAAATAACATAATACTCGCTTGATTTGACCCGATATTTTACTTTTTATTTATAGCCTCTCGTGATAATAATCTACCACTAGTAAATGTCACATTTCTCAGTATTTATAGCGTTTCCACAATAATAATCAAAATTTTATTGGGTTAATTGTTTGTTTTCCTTTAAACCTTTCCACTGTAATTATACCTCCCTTTATTATATTTGCAGCAGCCTGGTTAGGCTATAAAATAGGGGGAAAGGTGTACGATTTTTGTAAATATTACTTTATAAATTTAGTTTATTAATCGTTTATGTTTCTTCGAATACAAATATTTCTTCGAATAATAATCAATAGTGACATATACACTCACACATACTATAGGCGGTTGATGTTAACGTATGTATTTTGAACAAGAAAAGGAATAATACGATGGAAAGAAAAAGAGGAATGTTCAGTTTTACTTTTAGATGTAGGTGCAACACACTTGTAAACAATTATACAAAATTTGTTTACAATATCAGAAAATAATTGCAGTTACTAACAACAATTCTTGAATTTGTTAAACTAAGCCAGTAACTGCTAAATCAAACCTAATTTGTAAATTTTGTTAAATTCTAGTGATAGTTGTGACCAAGAATAAGCTTTGATACCCTTAATATCATTATAATTCATTTTTAAAACTTGCTTCGCATTGTTTTTTAGTTTTTATGTACCATAAAAATCCCGTGATTTAATTTCATAAAGAAAATTGCATGATAGCGTACCCTTAAAGCTATAGAGTAACTTCTAATTTACATGTAAATAGATCCCAGAACTTTAATTTATATTTAGGTTTCGTGTAAAATTAAGTTTATTTTTCTGTGACTTTGGCGGTCTCCTTGCCCTTATTTCTTTGTAAATTGGAATATTTATTTTCCTGTTACTTTGTAAACGTTGTTGCCGAGAGCTAATAATATTTAATTACTAACTATCTTTTGAACAGTTACTGGGCTGACAGGACTTTCAATAGCATTTTTGATGAGAAATTAAATTTGTTTTTTTATTAGGTTGACAATTTTTATTTTCTCCCGCTATTTTGAATTAGTAAGTTTAGTGCAGAACTAACAAAGATGAAAAGCTGCACCAAACCGATTCTGATATTAAAGACCCAAGAAGAGTTAAAATTTTAAGACTTGTAACTTAAATTCTATTATTAATATTATTATAACTCTCTCAATCAGCTCTCTATAAAGGGGACATTCTCTCTCGTGATATCCATAGATATAAAGAAGATTGAGTTCTGAGAGGCCCTCTCTATACTATTGGATCCTTGGTGACATTTTGGTTCGCTGCATTTCCCACAAACTTTCGAAGTCTAGGGAGATTCGGCCGCACGCTTATAGAAATATTGTAACGAAAAACTATCTGAATTAGGACGTGTTCTTATAGAAATTTTATATCTATTACTCATCATTTGTTAGTGATGATTCTGGGGGAATTGTAGACTTTTAATTGAGTCTGTTCTATAGGTTGTTGTAAATATGCCGGCGATGTTACGACATAAGTACAAGCTGATTTTCGACCATTAAAAATTTTTAAGGCTTGTTTCTTCTTTTAGATGCTATATTTGAAGTCATTCCTTGACGGGATCTATAGGTAAGATGTTACACCTATAGGCGGTTGTTCATTCAACAAGGTATATATAAATATGTAGGATATAAGTTAGTTAGTTGTGATTTAACAGTGAAAAGGTTAACAAGTGGTAAATAAAGAATGGAAAAACCTTGTTGAAAAGTGTCTTTATTCGAACCCAGTGAGTGAGAATATAGAGAAAAAAAATCATAATATGTGAAAATGCGAACAGTAAGAAAAACTGATTTTATACACTAAAGTATTTTTTTAAATGGAAAAAAACTGACTCTACTTGTACGAACCAACAAAAATTTTAATATTCCGAATTTATATATTTCTTGACGTCAAAAAATAAATATAAAAACCCGAGAAAACCACTCCATCGATAATATATGGCCCACATACTACAACTTCCAACTCAGTTTTTTTAAATGTATATTCGAACAACTGGAATAAAACTCCGAAAACGCGGCGGCTGTCATCTATTTACATCCACTAAAAAAAATGTTCGGGATGTTTTGCCTTAGGGGCGAATATCCATTAATCTTTTAGGGTAAATTCTACATACATAACGCTGGTCGAATACGAATTACATGGATGCCAAAGCTGAAAAGTACGCATACATCTTTACGGGGAACAGAGAAGTATTATATTTTTTTCTGACTTCTGTACTTTGAATATAAAACAACTGATTACACAGACAATACTAATATACACCTAAATATAAAATATTTGCTATATTTAAATCGCTAAAATAACTATTATAGCTTCTTGCCAAAAAATTTGATATGACCCAAAGTCAAACAAGATTGTTGTGAAATTCCAGTTCTCGTTTGTTAAAACGAAAGAGTTAAATTTAAAATATGCAGCGCAAGAACATGCAGCGATAATATTTTGGACAGTTTTACAACACCCTTTACTTTTAGAACAAACACAAACATTTTTTACTACAATTTTAAACTATTTCGCCAATAAAGTGCTCTTTGTATTCTCATTCTTTTTTTTTCCATAAACTTCTTATGCTATTTAAACATTATTTTCTTACATACGATAATAAGAATCACCTTATTTTCCATTTCATCGGAATCTCAGTCTTTAAAACGTGACAAAAGAGCTTTTAAATTAATGTCACTCCACCTGTTGGGGAGAACGATCACAAGCTATACAAGCTACGTGACGATATCAATCAAGCTAAGAAATATTTATTTTCGTGTACAAATCAGGTCACGATCTTCCTTTAACAAACGCGGTTTTGTTTATGACTTATCTTATTATTTTCGTTATTATTTAGATTTTTTTTAAATTAAGATGTAGTGTTAATACTGGAAGTTTAAAGTGGGGATACTGACAAAGAGTATACTAAATAATTCCCTTAGTGTACCTTTTTAAAAATACAGTGATTCTAGGCTTTATATTTTGCCTGCTTGACTTTTTTTTTTCATATTGAACAATTTTATACTACTTAGCTAGAACTGAACCCTCTTTCTATTTAATTCCGCTTTCTTTCAAATATGAGAAAGATCTCTCATCTCAATACTTAATTGAGCTGTTAAAAGGAAAATTTACCATTGGAAAATTAGAGAGCGAACATTTATAATGCTACTTTAAAAACTCATATTTGGCGAATAAGGCAACTAAATAAAAAATGTAACATAAAACTTTTATTTGTATTTTTATAGGCCTGTCGAACGAATAACGTGCATTCAGAACTTTTCTCTCTATATTGCATATCTTTCGACGTATAAAGCGAAATATGAAAATCATCTCATTTTTTCACTTTACTTGTTTATTTTTAGTTAATTTCTTTTTAGTACATCATCTATAACACTTAAACTTCCACAATAGAAATTCTATCAGGATTTTTTTATAAGAAATAGTACTTTAGATGCTTAATTTGACTAACCTATATACAACTATACTTCCTGAAAACTTCCAAATACAATATTTGGTTTCAGACGTATCTAGACTGACGTAGTTATGATTATTGGTTTACATGAAGTAATATTTAGCATAGGCGATTAGCAAAGCTTTATATACTTCGAATAAAAAAACGTACTTTCCAAAATTAGTAATTTGTTAGACTTAGATCAACTTGATCTACAACCAGCAAGCACAGAAGATAGAGAGAGAGGGAGAGAGAGAGAGGGAGAGAGAGAGAGAGAGAGAAAATTTTGCAAGTGCAGGTAAAGTGAAATTAAAAAAAAAAAAGATAAATTCCCCTACGTGGCATAAAAATATGACTCAGAATTTCAAGCTCACTTATCCACAGCAAGACGCTTTATACAATCAATCTAATTAAAATTATTTAAGCCCAAAATTTTCCGCTTCCTCTACCTCAACCTTTGTTGTTATAAACAAAATTCATCATTATAAAGACGCTAGTGCATTTCTAAGGAAAACTTTACAAAACCTTTTGATTAAAATTTGATATTTACCTTAAATTAAAATTTTCTTCGTCAAAGCAGCAACAGAAGCTCTGTCGCAAATACAGCATAAAACGCAAACAGTGTTAGATAGTGGAAGTACTTGTACACAGCTTTGCAAAATTTCATGAGTGTTATTTCAGCTTGCAGCGTCTAATCGAAATTTATGCTGGATTAGATACGACTAATCTGCGCTTAATTTAATTACGAACAGTCGATCACATTTTGCAGTCAGCAATGTGGTATATTAACTCGCAAAAGATTTTTTTTCAACATAATTATCTTTAAGAATACATTTATATTTTTATAACTTAATAATTTTATTACAATTTTTTCCCAATTTAGATCTAAAGCAAAGTTTAAAAGTGAATTATATTCTCCTATGATTTTTTTAAAGTTTGTTAAATTTTAGTCAAGTCTGCATTTAGTTATCGTCTTTATAACATGTAATATATACATTACTAATTTCAATTATAACAAAAGAAACCATTATAAAGCGTTATAGAGATCGAAAATATTTTATAAATTTCAAAATCCGCTTTTATTATTTCCTAATAAAACTGGCATATATAAAGCCCTAAAATTTCATTTTAATTAATGCCACACAAAGTGACACAGTTTTGATTCGACAGCTAATTCTCGTTTATTACGAAAGTTTTCATATCAAATTTAAGTTTAGCTGAACATTGCTATTTTATAGTATACTAAAGTTTTATCTTTGTAATTAAGATTTATTCTGTTTATGCAAACATAGTATCCCTTTTACTCATAAATTTCATAAAGAGATCATTACTTTTATATTATACAGGTTGCCATTTCATTCTCCCTTGAGATTTCCTTCGAGAGGAATTTGGTTGTTGAAGAATAACGCAAATCTCCTAAGACTAACTTAGCAATGACAGAAACCTCGTGTAGGGCAAAAATACAAAAACTAGCTTAATTTCTATGTTCAATACGAATAGAGCACGGCCTATCGATCCGTTTAGCTCGAACAGTTGAGCAAAAGGTATCAGAAAAGTTATCATAGGGATAAATGGCTTGTGGTGGCCAATCGTTTATAGCGACGCGACGTCGCGTTTGGATTCTCCGATGGCAGCTTTCCTTAGCACATAGAAGCTCAGTAGTGTAACGAAAGTGTGGTCTGGCATGGGCTAAATTTTCGAAATTTAATGAAAATTTTTCAATATACTATTTTTAAAAATCAGGGAACTAACACAGTGAAGTGGAATTTCCTTAAAATCAGTTTTAAGGCTTTATTTCTAGATTTTCAAACACAATTTTAATATATCAATGATTTGTTAACGCATATATTACAAATTATTACAATATCATAGGCAAAACAAAACTAACCAGCTAGAAGATCTAATTTCCATGGCAACTAGATAGGGTCTAAGTCCTAAACGTTCTTAGTGAATCTGAATATAAGAGTCGTATGCTGATGTCTGACTGCTTAAACAAACTTTTATTAGATAAATAACTATCAAGTCATAAATTTAATAATGCCTTTAATTTATTTCCAATTCAACATTTTTAATAAACAGTGAAAATCTTTAAAAACTTATTGGGCCAATAAATTTGATAGTATCGCAAACTTAATTAGAAGTTAGTAGCTAAATGCATTTGTCTCAACAAAAGTTTTAATTGTTACAATTAGAAATTGATAGATATCATTTTGTTTGCTCTGTAGTTAATTTTTTATTCAAAATTTAATCTTTCATCCTAATATTTTAGTATTTTCAAGCGAACTATTTATAAACGTTACCAATTAGATAATATCTTTGATTTTAAAAAGTTAATGGGTAACCAAAAGCTAGAGTAACGTAAAACTCATACCTATATTGACCTTCCACATTTTTTTTTGAAAAGAAAAATAAACTGTTTAAAAAAGCAACTTTAAATATTGTACTAAAAAGTAAAAAATAAATTATAAACCATGTGAAATTGTAATCAATTTAATAATTGTAAATTTACTCATTTACTTGACACTTTTTTGAAGCCGACGCACTTGTTGAAGTTGAAAGGGTTATTTTTATATTAATTCTAGGTGGATTAGTATGTTTAACGGGATTCTTTATGCCGATTTCGAAAAAGTTACAAGCAAATAAGACCAACAATTATTACATTAATTGCAATATAAAATAGTTTAAAAAGAAACAAGTAAGAACCAACAATTTCGTTTTCTCTTTGCAAGAAATCTACTGTGAAAATATTTTTATGGGATCCTCTACCTTTATAAATGTTACGCATAGAATATGCTGAAAATCGAATCAAAACATCTCACTCCAAAAGTTATTCGCAAAAATGTTTGCTCATTTACAGATTTTTTGAATTTTTTTTAGTTTCTCACTTATTTGCCTAAACCTACCGTGGAAATGTTCTTACGAGTTCCCCTCAGAATTAGCCTGCATAATATAATGAAAACCGCATCATAATATCTTTCTATTAAAAATTATATGCTAACATAGTCGGTTATAAACTTTGCAAACCAATGATTTACCTAACCTGCTTTAAAAATATTTTTACTGGACCACCTCGAAGAATTCTCCAGAACATGCTGAAAGCTTAATTAAAATTTCTCACTCCTATCAAAAGTTATGTTTCAAAATATTTTTATGGGGCTAATCTGGAAAACTCCATGGAACATGCTAAAAGTTTTATCAAAATCTCTCACTTCTATCAATAGTTTATGCATGAACAAACATTAAATACAAATACACATTGAATTGAAAACATTGTTTCTTTTAAAATAAGTCAGTTAAAAATAAGAACTTTTTCAAGAGATGTAAAAGAGGTATCTAATTTGATTGAAATCTCAATTTTCTCTTCCCATTCTCCTTCGAAATGCTCCACCGTGAAACGTGATTAAATGTTTCTAATTATATTAATCCTTGTGTGTAAAAAAATTGTATAGTGAAGTTAAATATGTTGGTTGTTCTTTCATTCAAGAAAATTTATGCTTGTAGTGTAAAATAGTGATAACCTATTATCTAAAACACCCTACTTTTGGAAATGTTATCTCTTGATATTATTTCTCATTGTAATGAATACGACGCAAATAACTTAGAAATTCACCTTTAATGTAACAAACAATATATTTGAGTATATTTATTTCAAGTTCTCATCATTTTTGTTAGGGATCAGCTTTTCAACCACAAATATTATCTAATAAAGCGAAATTTTTTCCTTTCGACATGGCTTCTAATATTCTAACAAGATCTTCTTCTAACGAAATTCCTCATTTGACCTCAGGAATGGTAGAATTGCCAAACTATGCCTATAACGTAAACCCATACCGCATTACCCTAGCCAATATGTTAACATTACAACATACACAAGATATCTTACAAGTTTGCTATTTTATTAAATGTAACCAATTTTGTTTATTAAATTTAACCAAACGTAATTCGGTAATAGAGATATTATAGAATTAGTTAGAAAAATGAATGTATATATGGTCCAAGTTTCGGAAAATATGGTTTATCCTCTTAATGCTTTTTGCAAGTATAATATTTTGTCAATTTTTTTTTATCAAAATCTAGAGCAAAACCTGTCAAATATTTTCTATATGTACCTACGAAATTTCCCGATGTGTATGTTAAAAAATCAAATATTTTGAAAATTAATTATATACAGGGTGACGCAATAGTGTGACAAAATACCCTGTCTTCCTTATTTTTGAAAAATTTGACAAATGTTTTAATAAAAGTTGTGTGATATGAAAATTTGTACAATTTAAAAATATTTTCAATTATACATGGTGTTTTATGACAGCGTGACGCTAAAATAATAGACTTTCTATGGGATACTCTGTATATCATTGCTCCAAGAATTGTCCATATGATAGAATATCCGATTTTGGATTTTATTACGAAGTTGTCAACTTTTTCAAAAAATTCACCACATTTTCAAAAAACAAACATGGTCCTGTATAGCCAACTATATCCTCAATATACAGCAATTATTATAAAAAAAATTGACATTGAAAAAGATAAATGTACTACCAAAAGGTCTAATATAGCGCCTAATAAATTATCTCTAGAGGGTGTTTGCCAATTTGATGAAATGTAAATTAATTTTTCTTTGATTTTTTAAACGGGACACCCTGTATATAACTACTTTATTATGTAGAGTTATTGTTTCTCTATTACTTTTCTTAAAGTTTTAGCGCTAATTTTTCCGGTATATTCATTTTTTTAATTAATAATTAAACCATACTTCTTCCAGAATTTCATTTGGCATTTGCGCCAGTAGGTAAGGTAAATTGTTTTGTAATCAGTCTAAGTATACTTCCAAAAAAGTATGATCCTATTACGTGGTTACCGACAATATCTCCCCAAACATTTAAGGACCACCTAGTTTATACATGGACTCTCATGACAGCATGGCGCTAGTTTGGGAATTGTTTCTTAACAAACTGTGGATTTTTCGCTGCATAATAACGGAAATTTTGTCTGTGAACTCTTCCGATCATATGAAACGTAGTCTCATCTCCAAATAGGATCAAATCAGCAAAATTTTTTGTTTACTTATTCGGACAAAACTCCAGTCTCTGATAATCTTTGGGGAACACTTTTTGGAATAATCGAATGTGATACGGGTGTAGATTGAAGGATATAATAGATTATAGAGGACCATGTTTTTTTTTCAGAATTTGGTGAATTTTTTGAAAAAATTGGCAACTTCGCAATAAAATTTAAAACTAGATATATGCTATCATATGAATTGTTCTTGGGAAAATCCAAATATGCAACTATATACAGGGTATCCCAATAACACAAACTATTCTTTAGCGCCACGGTGTCATGAAACACCATGTATAATTAAAAATATTTTTAGATTGTAGAAATTTTTATACTATACAATTTTTATTAAAATATTTTTTCAAATTTTTGAAAAATTAGTGAAATAGTATGTGTGCAGCACACTTTAAGTTAGTCATCACTAAGAATATTTGTAGAACACAAACAAAATATTGGTCTGCTTTGATTGTATCGACTCTGATCCGCAAATCCATTGCTGAAGTTTTTTTTTGTAAAATTAAATCAAATAGTTTACAAGTGAACTGATTTATTAAATTTAACTAACGGCCAAGGACTGACATGCAAACGCAAAACTAAAATGATTTTATCACGTAAATATCACTTGACTATCTGATTAAGAACGGAAATTGTTGTAATCACACTCTAAAACAAATTGACTTGCAAGTATTTTATGACAGGTTGATTGATTTTACAAAATCTCGTTGGAACACAATTTCTTTTTTATCTTTTTCATGGAAATTTAAAATGTTCTGATTGTATTTATTAAACCAACTGAAAATGTAATTCAAATTGAATTAATTTAACAAAAGGATATCCAAGAGAAACCTAAAAATTTACAATAATGCCCCCGTACTAACTCTATGCTTATATGAAAATATCTAAATATCTTATGTTGAACTGTTTTTTAAGGACGTTTTATGTAGGCAACAAATTAATGTTCGCTCAACTTTATTTTCATCACCCACCTATTTAATTAAGCTAAAACTTAACGTTTTTTTTTCTAGAAGAGTGTTTAGTATTAAGTGAAAATGTTATTGGTATTTTAAATCGCCTGCACTAAATCTCCAGGGCTCATAATACCTTAATATTCTATCATCATTTTTTAAAGAAATCAAGAAATAATTATTTATGTATATAATAATAAAATTATATTAACTTACAAAAATCAATCTTTAATCAAACAACCAATTGTGCAGATTAAACCAATAGGTTTCCTGCAGTTTCCTATTTAAACTTCAAAATATTTACAAGAAATTTTAGAAGGAGGAAATTGCATTAAGATGAGATTTTAGGAAATCAATCGTTCGTAAGGATATTAGAAAATTAATTCATTTCAGAGGATATTGAATCATAAGTAAAATAATTTCCTGATTCTGAGTAGAAAGTTAAATCACATTTACATCATCTGAGCGGTATAGTCTTACAGCCACATTCACCGAAAAGGTCAGGTTCGCACATAACGAATTTAAAATTGTTTTTAAAAAATTCAACATGGCTGACGAAAAAAATTAATTTTGTCTAGTTTTCTCTAAAATTGGTATCAGCCTAAATATTCTATATCCAAAATTAGTTTTAGGAGGTTTTCTGAGTCGTAGATTATGAACGTAATCCAACATGACAGATTCGATATGGCGGCCTAAATTTTTTACTTTTTCAGATTTCGTCTAAAATTAATATTGTTTTTTTTTTTTAATATGGTGAACCCAATATAGTGAGCTTAAAAATTTGTATTCATCTAATTCTTCTAAAATTAGGTGTGTAAATTACGGATCTAAAATATATTTTTAACTACCATATTCAATATGGTAGATAAAATATAGCTAACTAAAAATGTAACTAGTTCAAATTCTTCCAAAATCGATACTGGATATTTTTGTGGGCATAGATTATGAAATGAACTTATTAAAATTCAAGGTAGCGAATGTACTGTGGAGGCCTAAATTTTTATTTGGTCCACATCTCAAATGGCACCAACGTCAAAACCATAGAAAAATCGATATAGATACTCTCCGCTTTTTCGCTCTTTTTTAGTAGGTCGTTCAATTTTTTTTGTTGTTCTAACTTTTATTTATATAAAGTTATAATAAAAATTAAGTGGTTGTTTTCAGATAGTATGAAATATGAATAAATAAGTAAATTTAAATCTAAACGTTCAAAATTACCTCCTTGATATAGCATTATTAAGGTACTGCCAATAATTGTTCGTATCTGTATGTTACTTTAGCTTGTAACTTCTGAAAATCTTTAATCTTTTATAGCTTTACTTATTAATAAATCTTAACTTATACGAATAATACATTTTTCTTCATAAAGGTATTACGAAGTTTTAGATATAAAAATTATAATACTATATTTATTTTACCCAGTAAAGATGTTTTTTTTACTTTAGTGATATACTTATAAGAGAATAAATTATTCAACTCCAGTTAGGAGGTAAAATATTGACAAAAAAATTAGAAAAAAAAAGTAAAATGTTGTCTGCCCAAAATTTATAAATAAATTAATTTATTTAGAACTCTTAACAAATTCATCCGCAGTAGGAGATTGTATAAAAGATAATTCTAATAATTCTCCAAATTTGAAATAATGAAATATCAATGTCAACCATTGGGAACTCAAGAAAAGGAACACTGGTAGAAAAAAATATAATAAAAAATCATGGTATGAAAATTGCTTAAAAATTATAAAAATTATTTATTTATAAATTTTTATTGAATAACCAGCAAGGCAAATGCCTCGTTATTACTTAAATAAATAGAAATTGATTGGCTTTTAATAATTTACCGGTGTATGTGAACTCAAACGTGACTTTGTTTCGAACAAAGTTTACCAGATCCGGTCTACTGGCAATTTGTTCTTAGGGCATCTAACCCGAACTTAATATTTATTCTAACTGCGTGATATTTTAAGAAAGAGACTCAGTGTAATAATACTAGAAAATTTATTTTAATTAAGTTCAATTACTATTATGTGTTTTTAAATATATATTATTTATTTTACACTTCACTTCATTAGAATATTTTTTTCTTCACATTTAAGCCATAATAATTTATTTAACCTACTCCAAAAAAAGAGAAGAGTAAATATATTCGTTAAAAGTAAAGCAAAAAAATTGTATTAAAAAGAATTACAATAGGAGACATTAATACCATTTAAGAATTACAGTGGCTATGAAATATTAGGTGAAAGCTTAATAGAATATCCAACCTCTATTATTTATTACTTGATGATAATGTCGAGGCAATGAGGCAATCAAAATTTAAAAGTTATTTTGGGGAAGATTTGTCTAAACTTCATTGATTTTACTTACTGTTTGTTTCTTTGTAAACTTTTGTATACAAATACGACGTTCTACTTCGTCCCACAAACTTTTAATAGTTTTGCGGTCTGAGGGATCGTGCGGACCACTGCAAAATTCAAACGTTACTGCTCTGAAATCATTTTTTAACTCGCAAGGGAGAACATGAAATTATTTTGAATAAGCTGTATATACACTCTCTTAGAAAATATTGAAATATTGTTCTACTTTTGTGGTATTACTATTATATATTTAAACGTTTCCCTTAATATCAGTTCATTTGTTTTAATTATTGGAATAATTGTTTTCGATAATAACAGCAACCTACTTTGTTGATAAATTAAGCAGTTATGTCTGATATGCGCAATATAATATTAGTTTCTGTCAGGTAAATGATATTGGAATATTTTTTGCACTGGTTTTTGTCGCAGTTGTATTACTTTATTTACAGTTGACGGTTTGTGTCGATTTTATGAGCGTTTTTTTTATTTGCTGTAGTTCGTTCTTTTTTCCTTGATTGTCGATTAGACGGAGGGGTCTTGAGATTAGGGTGTTGGCTACGTCTGTATTTGTGAAGGGTAGTGGTGGTGTGAATTGACATTCAGGTATCTATTCGTGTGAGTAGATTTTCAATATATTAAATGTAGTAGGTGTCCATCCATTATCTTTGTTACTAGGACGTCCAAAAAGAGAGCTGATTGTTTCCTTTAGGTCCGAAGTGAACTGTATCTTCGCTTCTGTAGACTTTTAAAAATCCAGGACACAGTTACACCTTTACTTGGACGGGGCCATATTAAAAATACGTCGTTTACGTAGCGACATCTCAGTTTGGATTTTGGGTAGAATTTAGGAGATTTCGTTTCAAAATAAATCATGAAAAGATTTGCAACTGCTGAAGATAATGATCAGCTGATGGTAGAGCACCATCCATTTGTGATTATCGAATAACACAGGTACCTTTAGTTTTACCCAGTTTCGTCTCAAATATGGTTTTGGGTCAATTGAATGCATATGTCTGCAAAATTTCATTGCAAAAGATAAAAAAAAAAACTTGTGCACTTATGAGGCTGTGATATGCAGACTGATGGACATAACGAAACTATAAGCTAGCGGGTTACAGCTATCCTAATAAAATGAAGAACGTAGGACAATTTACAATGCCCTCAGAAGTAGTAATCAATATTTTCTTGGCCAGCATATGAAGTGGCTTTATGTTACAGTGCTATTGAAATTCTATAAATTCCGTAAAATGTAATTTTCTCTGAATTATTAGATATATTTTTAGTGGTAATTGTTCAAAGCTTGTTTTTTTAACTTCTTGTATTTAATTTATTTTGTGATTTTCAATCCTACAAAAATTTCCCTTGTGGTTCACCATACATAGATCACATTAATATATGCAGTGTTCGAAAGTTCAACAACAGGATCTACATGATGTTGATTTTTGAGTGCTACAGAAGTTTCTCATACGGTTCGTTTCGTTTCGTTTAGCGCATAATTATTGCAAGATGTCTTTCTCGTTAATTTGGAATTATTCACTTCTTCAATAAAAAGTCCTTCTAAAGATCTAACCCAACTCGATGCAGATTCTTTGAGACAAGCCCAATCACGGTGGCTCTAGTGTCGTTTGTTAACTGCTTGCTTTTCATGAAAGATCTTTTTGAGATAACTCCAATAAGCTCAACATTGTAGGTCCAGTATTTATCGTTGAGACGTTCCGTTGACCACTTTCCGACATCCTCATCAAATCCACTCTATGACACCATAATATTTTATTGTCATCAAAAATATATTTAAATGCAGAATGTATGCTTGATCGGAATTGTGGAAATCAATATTACAGGATTTCATTACGGACAAATTTACATAATATCGTATTGTCATCGGAACTAAGTACACATGCAAATTTTTTTAACATTCCAAAACCCTGCAATCTAAAACTATATATATATATATATATATATATATATATATATATATATATATATATATATATATATATATATATATATATATATATATATATATATATATATATATATATATATATAAATATATATATATATATATATATATATATATATAAATATATTTTCCACCTGGGTCGATAGTATGCTAAATTTAACTAAATCTAGTCGTCTCGTCTGATATACAGAACCAGAGCTATTAGTTTCTGTCATGCAAATAGGATCAGACTCCCTAATAAGGATAGGGAAATTATTGTAATCACTTCTTAATATCCTTTGGGATAAATTGATTTGCCAATACATCCAGACAGGTCAATTTATTTTCTTAACTCTCAGCCAAAGCTAATTTACTTTTTACACAAATTTTTCCATCAATAATTTTTTCTTTGAAAGGAGATTGGCACATTTAAGTTAGCATTTTTGAAAATAATTAAATGCCATTAGACATTTAACAAATTATATTATATTCTGTAGTTTCAATTACACATTATGTTCTCTGAGATCAAAAAACAATTTTACAAGCAATAGTTAAAGAACTTTTAACTCGAATTATAAGCGCTGTCGTTATTTTTCGGACCCGGAGTCTTTCCATTATCTTAGAGATATCTCTCTCTCTCTCTCAACTATATATATATATATATATATATATATATATATATATATATATATATATATATATATATATATATATATATATAGTTGGATGGATGATTAGAGTTGTCAGGCCTGTTGAAACATCCATTCTCCCGCTTCGTTATAAGCGCTGTCGTTATTTTTCGGACCCGGAATCTTTCCATTATCTTGGAGATCTATATATATATATATATATATATATATATATATATATATATATATATATATATATATATATATATATTGACTTTAAAGCTGAAGTTAGATGATTGGAGTTGTCAGGCCTGTTGAAACGTCCGTTCTCCCAGATCAATCAATTTATTTATTAACTTGAATTGGCTAACCTACCAAACAGCAACATAAGTAAACTAAACGGATTATTTTGCAGTTGAAATTCTTAAAGTGTATATTTTTTAGTTTAAAAAAAACTGAAACCAAAAGTAGGGCATTAGATAATTGAAAACTACAAAAATGTATTATCAACATCTAATTCCCATAAAATTAGAAAGTTTATAAAACAAGCTATAGTTATCTTATTATTTTAGGTAAGTAAACCAAACCTCTCTCTTGAGGGAAAAAACGGCGAACTGCGTGTCGGGCACGTATTATGTTATAATTCTTTAGTAGTTGTTTTATTTTTCCTATACCATCTTATCAGTTGATTCAAATTATTAATTTACTCACGAGTTTTGTATTCTTTTTATATCCGAAAGCGTATTGAAATATATAGTTTAAAGGAATTAAAATATGTTTTCTTCTCAACATTATTATATTTTTATATTATATATTTAAGTATAGACTTTGTATAAATAGATTTATTTATTTTAAACGGTAACTTTTATTACCTACTTTGGTTTAGTCAGACAGAATAAAAAAATATATGTTGACAGATATCTGAAAAATAATATTCTCGGTCACAATTAATTACTCATTTTTAATTAATATAAAGTTGAAGATTCCTCCAACAGTGAATTAAGTAACGTTTATTAAACATCTGTACCCCATATATTAATTCATGGTAGGCCATTCTGTTTTTGATTTATTATTCCACTAATGTGAAATTTTTATCCTTTTCAGCTTACTAAATAAACTTCTCCTTTTTTCAAACAATGATGCTGCAAATGTTTAACATTTCCATTAAACATTCATTTCGGTGTAAACCTTGAAATGAAGGAAAACATTAAAAGTGTTTAATCATGTTTTCCTTTATTAATTACAAGTTGTGGGGGAACCAACGTAAGAAAAGAAAATGAAAACTTGTTTTACCAAATCGTTTGTTAGGGTGATATTGTTGAAGTTGTCAGTTTTCGGAATAAATTAGGATAGATACCTTTCCTTATCATTAATAAACAAACAATAATATTTACCTTATTTATAGTGGTTAATTTGTTGTTTAAATGAATTGTAAAAGAAACTTGACAATTTTAAAATTTGTTATTTAATTTGGAGATTTTTTTAAACGAAAAATATTAAGGAGACCTGATACATTAAAGAACAACTACGTAAAAAAATAACACTATTTTTAAATAAAAATTAATATTTATAAGGTCATTAACAACATTCTTTACAGGTAATAAATAATTAACTATACAAAATATAATATATAATTTTGTTAAATCGTTATAAAAGGACAAAGTAAAAAAATGTAAAATTTTATTTACAAATAAGCACAGGCTTCATAACCGCAGTAAACACATTGTTTTCATATCGTAAGACCCATACTTTAGTAGGAAATTTTGACAGGTTAGTTCAGGTAGATTTGTTTGTGCTAGTATCGCAGAGACATTCAGAAATATGCGAGGTAAGTGCCCAATTTTAGAACAGACTATTTTATCTGCAGTAGATGTAGAGAAAATATTTTGAACTACTTCTGACATGATTTAAAGCAAAATTTATTTTATCCTGACAGCAAAGTAAATAAATTTAGGCATTAATTAATCAAAAACTCATAACTTCTCAAACCCTGAGCGAATTTTTAAAATCTAAAACGCTATGTATTCAGAATATTTTTTCAATGAGTTACCACAAAACCTCCCTTTATATATAAAATTTATTTGCTAATAATGACGTTTTGGCACTGGGTAATATGAGTCATGTCACCTTTATTAAAAAGTAGAATGACTTCCTCTATCTGGCTTTTATCTGAAACCGATGTCTTGTTCTGTTCAATAATTAAAAAGGGAAAGGCTTTTTACGACCGCAGTCTGTACTAAGTTTGACGCTTTTGTCACATAAGTCATCTATAATATAGAAATGGAAATATCTCTTTCTCTCTTTTCACATTCTTAGAACATTTCGTTAAATTATATTGGTTTACTAAATATACTAACACAATTTATCAAACTATGATAGGTCGTTATTTTTTTCAGGTTATTCTTTTAGAAAGTAAAACTTTTATATTCATTCAATCTACTAAAATTGAAATTTTTCTTTCTTTGATAAGCAATGCTACATATGCTTAACATTTATTCAAAGTACGTATAAAAAATGTACGTACAAAAAATTCGGTTATTTCACTTACATCGTTCTTGACATAAAATAAGAAAATTCAAAGCATTTAATACGCGTTCTCCTCTTATTTGTTACAAATTGTGCGGGAAGTAATTTAAGAAAACAAAATAAAATTTTTTTTTCAAAACCATTTTTTTTAATAATATTACGTTTGAGTTTGTCAGTTTTTTAAACAAGATAAGAGATATACAACATTTTTCCTTTACGTTAATTTTAAATAAGTAAGTAAACAATGTTATATAACTTGTTTACGTCGGTTATTTGTCAAAATAAAAATAAGGCGTACTTGTGGTTTATAATATTAATAATGTAGCTAAATTTGATTTATTTTTCAAATAAAGGAAACTTTTAAAATAACAAATTATATTATATAATATTCATGGAAATATTCCGATAACACATCTTTGTCTTATCGAATTTTGACATCCTATTCTGGCGACCGATTGTAATTGCCAAATTATGCCATATAGATTTATTTAAAACGAAATGAAATTTTCTTCTATACACAACTTTTTGTAATTATTGTTATTTTCATTTCTGTGTTATAAATAGTATTAATATTTTTTCTCCATACGCGTTTCAGCTACCTTGTGAAGCTGTATCACATTAAGAGCGAAATTCACAGAAAATAATTGCTGATGGGCTTAATTTTCTATTAGTCCGGCAATAAGTCTATTATTTGGTCAGTTGGTTCAGTTTCGTGTAGTTGTTCACTAAAATCTTATTTATCATCTCCTGTGATTGCTGAAGATCTTCCATCAGCAATTACAAAAGATGGTATTTAAAAAAAAAACATTCTTTAATGTATTTTATGGATATATTATTAAATATTTAAAGTGTACTTACTTAAACTTAAGTGTCCTTGAATTAAGACAAAGTAAAATTTATACATTATTTTTCCACTTATTAAATTGCCCTTGAAAAATTTGCGTGTTTAGATATAATATAAAGAAGAACCAGAAGCGAAGGAAAAGCTTAATAAATAACAATTTGCCGCTTAACGAACTGCAATGTCGGCAATGTTAAGCCAAAATATACATTTTTAACAAAATAAAACGCACAAAGGAATCCCGTCGTCCTGATCCAGTGGCTTTTTCTTGGCACAAAAAGGAAACATTTAAAGCATTTAATCAAGGTACCCTTATTTGTTATACGTTGTATGTGGGACGTGACGTAAAAAGGGAAGATTAAGGAAAATCCTTGTTTTTATGTATTCCTCTATTTGGGGAAGTGGGTTGTATTGTTTAAAGACATCGATCCATTCAGGCTTTTGTTATCATCGAACAAATCATATTTTTGAAGTGCAATTAATTGATAAAACATTACATAAATTTTAATGTTTCATACTTTGAAACAGGTTTGAAATTTACTGCTTATTTCTTACAATTATGTACAATACTAACTTACGAGTATTGATTAACAGTTAAAATAAGTACTCTGTGTCAATTATAAGCCATTTTTACAATCATAGGTACCTTAACCAACAAAGAGACGTGTTCAGAGGTCTACCTCCGATTTATCCATTTCTGTGATATATTGTAGTACACCAAAAAATATCCAACATGTATTATTTTCGTCGTGAATTGCATTTTTAGGAGATAAAAACTACTCTTAACTGTCATCGCTAAAAAGATTTACAGAGAAAATGATATATATAAAATCGTTTTCGTAAACCTAATAGTATACCTGTGATTTTACACGAAAAAAGCAGTGATTAAAATGTTAATTGAAAAAAAAATTTGTAGGGATGTACCTACAAATTTAACCGTAAGCGGTGGTGAGAATTAAAATCTTTTCGCTATAATAGAAGCAAAAAAGAGCAAAACAAAAAGTATTATAAAACAAAATTACCTCAAGACTGGACCAGTAATATGTAACAATAAAAACGTTCTACAAAAAATGGGATGAAACAAAGGAAAGAGGAAATTAAAGCCATCAGAGTGTATGAAAGAAAAGTGAAAGATAAAATCTGTATTTTTCTCGAAAAATGTAATACTGTACAATTTTAAGCAAGGATAAGCAGCAAATAAACAAGTCTAGCAAGCATGTCAAGTAAATAAAGTATGCATATTGATTTCAAAGTCACACTGCTCACTAAATCTTGAGCCAACTTTAAAGAAATTAATAATAAAATACTGGATACTAAATTTTATTATCAATATATTGATTTCCATTATTTGACGTCCATTTTTTTATTGAAAAAGTTTTCCTTTACCCTCAAGGATAAATGAGAGGATGAATTTAAATCTGCTTGTGTCTGATTTTCAAATCGTTTATTATAACACGATATGGTTCCTTTTATTAAGTAGAGTATTTTATTAAGAATGTTTGTTATGAAATTGAATTGCATTGGCGTTTAAGATTATTGACTGACCTCTATAAAAGAGAAAAACGTCGGCGAAGAAAATAGACATTTAACAATAATTTTTGACTATAGTTCTTAAACCGTTACCTATCAAATGGTACCGTAAATAATACATTAGGTAGTATTCTATTTACATTTAAGGTATAAAGGCTAAAATCAATTTTTAAATCAAATAAGTCTCTACGTAGATATAAGAAATATCAGTGAAAAAATGTACTTAGCCGATAACCAATCAATATTTGTAGACAGAGAAGACGGAAAAAATTATTTATTCTTTACAGAAATATGCGACTTCCTTTCTCAGATGTTTAGTTTGCTCTTTTGTAATTAATTTCGAAGGCAAAAAGCAATTTTAAAATGATTAAGTATGTCTGTTTTAGAGTTACTTTTCTTTTTTACCAGTTACTTATTTTAATTGTTTGAAACTTCTTCAGGAAGTCGGTGAGTTGTTGGATAGAAAAGTTTTATCAAAATTGAATTTTGGTTATTTGTGAGAGTTAATTTGTAAATAGCAAACAATATTTTGATTTATGTTCCACTATTGACTTGCTCCCGCTTAGCACGGATACTATTATTATTTTAATCGAGTAGTATATTCTTTTTTTCTTGACAAATCGGGAATCGAATTTGACGCCTTGATGACGCGGAGTAAATCACTTGACCACTACAGTACAGACACCGACAAGAAATATGTAAAAAATTTTTGTACACATGAAAATTATTGAAGTGATGTGCTCGGCTTGGAATGAGCTTGCTGGTCCTCTGTCGGCCTTTTTATAATTTGGCGCTTGCGTAGGTTATACCTTGGTTCTGCCTGGTAGGTTTCCTTGCTTCCCTGGGCCTGTGCCTCCTAGGGTTTTCTATGTATTTGAGATGTTTTCTGCTTTCTATTTCGAGGACTTCTCTGATGATGTGCGTTCTATAGTGCTTTAAGGATGCGATTTGTTTAGTTTCCTGGAAATTTATAGTGTGTCCTGTCAACTGGTGATGTTGGAATAAAGCTGATGTGGTTTGCTTATTCTTTATGCTATTTTTATGTTCTGGTTGAGATTTTTCGGTTTGTTTGGCCAGTGTATTCGGTTTCCAGAATCTCTATAGCGAATGCTGTACACTCCCTGGTTTTTTAATGGTATTTATATATATATATATATATATATATATATATATATATATATATATATATATATATATATATATAGTGGTTGGTTATTTTCTTGGGTTTTATATTAAAACTGCATATATAAAGTAGTCATACTTATATATATTTTATACTTCAGGAGGTTTCGAATCTTTTTCAACTGAGTGTATCGGAGGATTCTACATAAATGTACATTTGTATTATTATGATATATGGAATAACAGGTTAAAAACATACCATTAAGAACGGAGATTTTTATTTTAAGCAAAAAATATATAATATTTAATAATAAATATAATATATATATATATATATATATATATATATATTATATTTATTATTATATATTATATTAATATATGTAATATATTAATATTATAAAAAATGTATATTTTTGTAAAATCTTACGATACACTCAGTTAAAAAAGATTCGAAAGAATCGAAACGTCCTGAAGTATAATATATATATATATATATATATATATATATATATATATATATATATATATATATATATATATATATAATAAGTATGTCTACTTTATATATGTAGTTTTAATATAAAAGTGAACCATATACCCAAGAAAATAACCAATTAACACATACTTTAGAGACCAATTATAAAAACCTAATCAACATATATTAATTCAGTTTCAAGATTACCCCAGACATAGAGAGAGCCCAAAAGATTTCTTTTATATCATGTATTTGTATCAAAATTTTAAATTATAAAATAGAGTTAGAACACTCCCCTAGTACTACATTTTTAATACCCAAATATCAAATCTTATTTCTTGAACATTACGCATTCATTATTAACTTTTCCTAGAAATATACTCATTTTAAATTTAAAGCCAGTTAACAAAGACTGTAAATTCCTAGTGGGCCATGAAATACAAGTGCGCCGTAAAATTTGATTACCCTGTATTTGCATTTGGATGCATTTATGACCAGTATTATATGTACTACAATGGAAATTGGCTAACATAAAACATCTCTAGAAATTTCTACAGCGGTTTATGCTTCGGTTGTAAATAACTTCCTTAGTTCAGTAAATCTGCACTGTACGCTAAAAGTGAACCAATAAAATATAATAGGTATAGTTTTCCTACTTTTAAAGATTAAAAGCTTTTTCATATTATAAGATGCTCCCAACTCTGATCGCGACTGATGTAAAATCACGAAATGCAAAAGTAGCCAAATATCGCGCCTATTTTTTAAACTCATGCAAAATAATCAATGGAAAGCTGTATTTTTGACTCTATATGCATATCAGTAAGTTGGTGAGAGTTCCTACCTTCCTTTATCATGAATTACATAATACTGGTAATTAATGGAAAAATATCTCAAGGATATTCCAAAAAAGTTGTTAAAAATTAAAAATTCCGTCAAAAAACGAATATATTATTATTTTTTTCTTTCTGTAAACTTTGGAAAGTGTGCTTAGGGGATATATACAATGTCGAACATTTTACACTCTTTTAATAATATATTGTAGTTTTTGCCTTGAGAAAATTCATACATGTTGGCCCCCATCTACAGCATAACCTGAAAATTGCCAAGGGTTTAATTCAGCTTGTTATGTTTAAGCGGAAATAAGATGAAACTATTCTTCGTAATACTTAAGTAATTATTTTTTGATATGAAGAAAAATATCAAGAAAGTTTCTTTTCCCCATTACTGTAGTTTCGGATATCTCTTACTAAAATACAGGAAAACATTATTTTGAAAAACAATAAAAATTATATAATTCGTGTCAAGTCAAATTTCTGGGCAACAGCAATCGCATATAAAACACATAGTTTTTTACCTTTACAGTTTTAATCATACTGTTTCGAAAAAGAAAATATTAGAAAATTATAAATTTGTATACTTATAATTGATTCGGGTAATCATTTATCGATCTGGTTTTCATTAAAGATATTCATTCGACCAACAATATTAAATATTGGGTTAGAGGCCAAGAAAGTCATTTTGTAAATTTTTAAGATGGGAAGACCAGAATATTAATTGCGAATTCTACAAATTACGAAAATTCAAAGTTTTTTATAGCCCTCATTAACTGAGAATATAGATAATATACTTTGGATACATTTAACAAAAAAGGACCAACAACTTATGTATTTTTAGCTCAATTCAATTATTAAATAAATTTTTGCAATTAATATGTCATAAATATTGCATGATGCAACTAGAGCGCTAAGCCCACTGCGCATAAAAGCGGAGTTGGACAAAGAAATGAAATGACTACCAGGGAAAAGCAGGTTGAACGCAGATCTCTAATCTTCCTAAACCACAATACTACCAATTCTGGTCTACATTATTATCGCTAAAAAGCTATGGAGTAGATATACTCTTTCCTGAAATTATGATGATTTATTTTCATCTACATGACTTCCACATGACAGATTCTGAAAATGAATTCTAAATACTTTCAAAAATATCATAAAGTCAAATGTAATGGAGGTTTCCTTGGAATAATACCCCACTGATCAGAATTTAGAAGAAAATTGTCATATTTGCCCGATTTTCTTAGATTCCGGGTCCTCTTAGTATTCTCGAAAATTTACCTTAATTTTACCAACCATTGCTTTTGTTCTAAAAAAACAGTTATATCCCGATATTGGGTTTCATGATTTTGAAACTCAAAATACCATTCGAACTCACTGTGCCTTGGCACAATATTCCAATTTTATTTACCTGGACCTAAAATGTCGTTTAAAAAATTAACTTAACATATGTCATGACGTTCCCTCGCTTATGTTCTTGCATAGTACACAAGTTTAATCTGGTATAATTCATTTCGATCTGAATGTTTTGAATTTTCCCCTTGTTTCAAATCTCTCCAGTTTTAAGGGTCAATTGGAGGGTCAAATAAAAAAAAGTTGTTCAATCATGTCCAATTAACATTTCACACTGCTTCATATTTTTTATGTCTTGCCCAATTGCTGCGAACTGAGAGGGATATTACGAGTATGTTAAGGTTTTTTACCAATAACCGGCCAAAAATGCTTATCATGGAAGAAATTTTTATTTTTTTACGAGTTATATCAATAAAATTTTGCATAACGAGAATATTTAATAATTAGCAAACACTGTTGTTCTTTATTTAGGTTTCCACTTCATACAGGTTGTTTTGAAAATATATATAATCGCTTTGAAATATAAGATCTTTAACTTGTATGACCGCTAATGATTGCCAACAAATGGATGGTCAAAACAACGAATAGAGGTAATAGAGAAAATTTGGAAAAAAATATGTAGTATGTGATATCTGGGATAATACGTCCCTAAGTTTAAATACCTAGCAATATTCTATATAAAATTAAAAAAAAAAATAAATAAATAAAATCGCATATAGGTCAACACATTTACTTTATAAGGTATATCCCTTCTCAGGAAATAGTTGAAACTCTAGAAAAAACTCCTCTAAAGGGAGCAAAAAATTTAGTTTCTAATACCTAATTTGATAACAGAATTGTGATTAATATATCAGTGTAAATTTTAGTAAAATCAAGTAAATAATTTTACCCACCCTTGGGCTTTGAAAGAACCATAAAAATCCTGAAATACAAAAAGGTACCGCAAAATAATGTCGACTCCGTTTCACTTCACAAATTATTGTTTCGCCGTAAGAATCTACTTCAATAAAATGTTTAATTATTTTACAAATAGATAGCTGTCATAATAGAATAATAGATTCCAATTATCTAAATTTATTTAATATAAGATTCAGAACCATGCATAGAAGAATGCTTTACCTGCTAGCCTTCTAAGGTAATCGGAAAAAAACTGTACTTAGTATGCTAATTAATTAAAACTTGCAAATACCCATAAGGCTTAGCATATAGACATTCCAGTGCACATGTTTTGCTACAGCTAGACACTTAGTTGAGTAATTTTCAAACTAATGTGATTTAACACGCTCTGTGAAGTAGGTGGCTTCACCAGAGAAGTCGCTGGTCAGGGTAAAAACGATGATAATCCCATTCAGAACCTCCTTATTCTAAAAGTGCAACACAGTAACCAAATTTGCTTACTATTATCACAACCCTGTATAATTTAACTTACAAATTTACATACTAAAAATTTCCATTTCATTAATCCAAAAAAAAATCTGCATAAACCTCTAAAAAGATGTCTGCAAAGAAAGAAAAGTCCAACTCAATCGATCTTACAAATGTCTTTCGCAAAGCCTAGCCGATTTTACTTAAACATAAACTGATCGTTTCTAGAAAAATATGCAATATATACCTCGAACTCAACAAAATGGTGGCATCTGAGAAAATTCTAAACTTTTATTTCTAGGCTTGCGAAAATTGTATCTGCTGCGTTTTCAAATGCGGGACATTAACAATTTCCGAGCGTTGGAGTAGAAAAATGGCACTTACAATTTGTCGGACAATTCAACTGATTGGTAATAAGAGAAAAAGTACCCGTTATTTTGACACAAAAAATATATACACATAACGTGTACTTGTTTTTTTATTACCAACCAGCTGATTTTGACAAAGTTGCTTAATTAATATTATGTACAATCGATTGTCAGATAAATTTTATGCGCCATGTCGATTTCCCGCGTTCAAAAAGTTGTACGAATCGTCAAAGTGAAACCACTCACAAAGTTTCAGAAGGATGGTAATCATGTTAAAATAGGCATTGCGTCCTGTAGACTATAACATCAATCTTGAACAAATTTCACGAATTTTATTTAAAATGGGCCTACCAAATATTCTAGAAAATGTGATACCTATCAAATAATTTCAGTTACTCCAAAATCCTTATAAAAATACTTGCATTTCAAATAGCCAGCCATAAATCAAATAAGTCACATAAATACAAACATTCTTATTCATTATATTCTAAAATGTCTCATCCTACAAAACTAATTACCTATAGTAACAAAATACTTTAATACTCCGAAATATTTCGACTAATTCGAGGATCTAATTTTAGATACAATAACTTTTAAAAAATCTCAGTAGAAAAGTAAAAAGAAATAATCACATATGTACAAGTATTTACTGAATTAAAACTCCAAAACGAAAACAATATAATCAAAAAGTCCATTATTTTATTCAACTGTTACTAAATTAGTACTTCAGTATAAACAGGTTTTTCTTTTAGACAACCACCAACATTTTTTAATGCTAAGAATATCAAATAAACGTGATCACCTGTTTATTTTATTTTTTTGAGGTTATGTGACGATAGAAGTGACTAAAATTTTTTTTGTGTGGATACTTTTTGATGTAGAACAACCGGGTGTTTTTTATTTTTTTATTACCGTGGGGGCAGGTTCGACCCTCTTAACCGGCTAAAAAATCTAAGCAAAAATATTATAGTTTAAGACCAAATTTTAACCCTAGCAGCGAGTATGGTGGTTTTACACACAAAAAGAAACAAATCGCCATGGGAACCGGACAATTTAAAAAAGATATAAATTCTGGTCAGAGACAAGAAATAATAATTCTTTGGTTTGCAGGTGATATAGCGGTGATTAGCAGAAAATACGAAAAGTTTACTGTGCACCAAGCACAAGGAAGTAAAAAGTGTTCTATGAATTAAAAATTAAAGACTCAAAGAAACCGAATAATTCTGCTACTTCAACAGTATTATAACAAAAGACAATCGAAACACGCGCGACGTAAGGAGCAGCTTAACGTATGGTAAAGAAACAATTTCTAATAAGCAACCTAGATATTGGACGTGTTAGGAATCTCTGTATAATGGAGTATGTATTGACGTCCAAATCATGGATACTAGGAATACAAAAAAACATGTCGCATAAAGGGATTTGGGATATGCTCTATAGAAAACTTCCCAGAAATTGTTTGGGTAAACAGAACCTCAAATGACGAGTACTGAATCAAGTCAATGAAAATAGGGTCATATTTAGTACTATCAAAATGAGACATGAATGTTTCATATAATTAGTCATGCAAGGAATGGCAATGGACAAGAAGGAAAAAAGTTCACCAAAACGAAACTATGAGAACAAGTAGTGAAAGCAATAGGATGACAGCTGTGCCTGATCAGTTGGAGGTAAAGAAGTACTTGAAAAAAGTTTTAGAAATTTATTGACAACAACATCATATTTAAGAAATTTTATTTATGATTTGGGTTAATATTAAACTTTTTTCTAATTTAAAAGTTAAGTGGCATATTAAAAATAGTAAATAATAATAAAGCCAAAATTAGACTTCAATTAAAATGCAGGAAAAAAAATACATTGTAGTTAAATTATACCTTTTTTCATTCCCAAATAAACAGCGGGGACTTATACAAAAAATGGGACAAATCTCAAATCTTTCCCCACATACACGCATAATGTTCAAATAAACTCAATTTAAATGTTTTGAATTTTTCCCCTTTGTTTGCAAATACAGTCGGAAATTCTAAAGGTCACTTGGAGGGTTGGAATGAGGCCAAGAGTGAAAAGTCATATATTAATTAAAACACAGTAATACGAAGTGGTTTTATTCATAAAATTAGATTAATGTGTACTTACGAGTAAATTTGCAAAAGAAATTATTTGAGGCAGTTTTATAGGCCGCTTAGATAACACATATCCCATTTTGTATTGCCCTAGATTTTTGCACCTCATTCTGTAGTACTCTTCGAGCATACACTATTCAAGGCCGCAGTAATGTATCGCGCGATTTACATGGTGAAGAGAAGGAAAGAGCAAACATGGGGTCATGCTATTTCTCTCGCTTCCATAATTTTGAAACGCACACCGGCCATTCGAGGATCGGAGTGAGAGAGATGACACGACCCCGTTTTCGTCTTCTCTCTCTCTCTTTCTCTTCTGTGTAACGCTCACGAAATATTGCATGCTACCTTCAGTAGTGTATACTCATGTATGATGTATATAAAAAGATCTTCTCCAACAAAACCGAAAAAAAGACGGCACGGCGAGAAATCCTATGACAGTTGTAAAATAAAACATTTAAGTTCCTGTAGATTGTAGATTCTGAGTGAGTCATTAAGGCTTTCGGCCTCTCTACAACACTTCGACCTTTAAAATCTTTTGTACATTAACTTGATCCAATATAATTCTGGGATATTTAGACTTTTCACGAAGTCTATTATTCTTCTGGGAGATAGATGCTTTGCTTTTTCAGGCTTCAAGGTGACGCCTTCTAGGTATTTGAGTCTTGCAGAACAGTAGACGCATTCACATGACAGGTTTTCGGCTGTTTGAGCTGCCCGATCGCAGAAACGGCAAATATATTTCTCAGCTTTGCCCATTTTTTTAAAGATAGTATCTCAGAGTGCAATGTCCTGTGAAGATATTAGCATTGTTAGGTTTCTCTGCAATTTCGTCATCTGTCTTTGAATTGATTGTAAAGATGTGCCTGTAAAATATTATCGGTAAAGATTGATTTTTTTAAAATCATATTGAAACACTAGCGATTAAATTTAAGGTAATTTTTATTTAATTCATAAATTAGTAAACATAACTCAGTTGACCTAATTGTCATTGAGAGGATTTACTGAGTGCTATTATGGCGATTTTTGTCAGAAAGTGGAGCACACCTAGTAAAATTTCCGAATTAAGCGTAATAAAAAAAAATTATTTCAGTATTGGCAATATTCGTATAAAGGTTGTACTAAACGGTAAACTGAGAAATTAAATAAAAAATAGTGGAGAAACTGGAATAGAAAAATAATGAAACATATAATTATTACGCATTTAAATTAGTGGTGACCAAAAAGTAATTAGAAGTAAAACGAAATCAAAACAAAAACTAGTTATTGACTTGTCAAACATGTTTGGCTACCTTACGGCCATTTTCGTGAGGTACGTTCAAAAACCAGCACTCTTTATAGAAGCAGTAAAATTGATATTTAACTTATCCACTGTCTTGTCCCGCGCATTCATCTAACGTTACACTCCTAAAATAAAACAAAAATTATAACTAAATTTTGACACTTATTTTGCGCAAACACAACAACTTACTAAGAATAAGAAATATTATATGACAATATTTAATTGCCTTTTTAAAATCCATTCAGTAGTACCCCACTCGATGGGATAAACAAAACCGTTTTTCCCATAAATTAGTGGATGTAACTTAATAGTTATAATTTGAATTGAATATTGAATTGAATTTACTAAGTGTTATTATGCAAAATTTTAAAAATCATTATGGTGATTCATATTTCGCAAACAAAGCAACTAAATAAAAAATATTGCATAACATATTTAATTATTTTTTGAAAACATATCTTTCTGTAGGAATGGGTGTACTGCTGACATATCCCCCCCCCCCCGCTCGACAATTTTTTTTCTTGCGATCGCCCCCCTCCCCCCCAAGAGCTTCGCATTCAGAAAAATAGACCCGACTCTGCCTTTTACACTAGAAATGGGAATGTTGCTGGCGCCCCCCCCCCCCGTCGATAACTTGCTCTCGCTTACCATACCGTATTTTTGTGATATCACCGCCCCCACCCCAAAGAGAGAGGCTGGTCTATCCAAGGTCTTAAGTCTTTAACATTTTCAAAAGATAAACGATTCCGAAGATATAAGGCTGTGACATACAGACATGACGAAACTATAAGTGTTCTTGGTTAACTACGGAACCCTCAAAGGGAACCGAGACCATTTACCAAAAATGTGAAGAAAAATTTTTCTTATTATTATTACCCGCTTGATAAACTAACACTCTCCACTAGTCAACAAAGAAAAGCAAAATTTATAAGTGAAAAGAATATCTATATTATTTATTATTTACAATTACCTAAACCGATGAGTATAACTTTCCATAATATAAAAAAATCCTTGTAATTAAAAGTACTGGATTTGATAATCAACAATTGGTGATTAGGCAAGTCCTAAATTTCAAGGTTAACCAAGAAATATGAGCTTTAATCAAATAATATTTCTTTTTGTTGCAGGAACAAAGTCATAAATCATATAGGCCCCTTTGTGTACTTACATTTCGACTAAATTACCTGTTTGGCCAGTTGGAACCCCTTGGTTACCACTTGGTGAACATGCTACTACATTCCGTCGTTTGCCTCATGTATTTTAGGTAAGTTACTGTTTAATTACATGTTGTTCCCTTCTGTTTAGATATACAATATAAGAGTGTCTATAAAATTCTTTCCAAATAACATCATTCAAGAAAATTTAATGAAAAATATAAATAAAAAGTTCTTGAAGTATTCACACTATTCCGACCTCATTATCAGCCATCGAGAAATATTAAAAGACGCTCGAAATGAGATGAGGAATTACTTTTCAAAGGTTAACCAAATGAGAGTTTAAAAAATCTTCATTTCTTTCATATGTGAATATTCTCAAGAAATACTACACTTGTCATAATTTAATAGTAAACGAATGGCATGCGACGAAAAACACTCCATCCGATGGATTACATTAAAACTAGTTTTATATATCTCACAAATGAAATTTGAACGAATGGGTAGAATTAAACCGTTTCATGCTTTTAGTGAACGATACTAGATTAACAAATTCATTTTTTTGAATTGTTTATTAGAGAGATTTAAAAACAAATTTTTAACAGTTTTTTTTGTCAACAAATAAAGATAATAATCGGTTTATTTTTCTATTTCCTAATTTAAGAGGTGATGGGGAAAGATAAAAAATATTTAGTGACGGATACTTGATTCCCTTTCCTCTCCAGCAACGTTCAAAATCATCAGTGAAATCATTAATTACCATTTTCCCACACAAACCTAAGCCCCAGAATCTAAATGCCAATTAAATTATCCAGTAACTCTCTCTGTGAACACGTCCCCGTATCCTTCACATAGGTGTTCAGTTACTAGTGCAAACTTAACCTTGTTTAACACAATTATATTCTATTCAGAACTGTTCTTTGTTTGGGTTTCTCAAGTACAATGTGAAGTCACTCTGCACCTCGAGTTGTAAAATAGATAATTCCGACGTAGGAGGTGGCATTATCTAGCTACGAAATCCAACTCGGAATTGTTCAAAAGTATGTATTATCCTTGGAAATAGCTTCTTTAATTACTTGGAAAGACATCGTTCTAGACAATAACGTTAGAAATAAATTAAAGTTATCTATTATGTGCTCGTAATGAGAATTGTAATTCGTCTTGTAGTAAAATTTATCTTTTTGCAATACGCAAAAAAGAGATGACTTACTTTGTAAAGACATGTTTTGCGTTGCTTGGGTATTATTCTAGTTTATATACTGTAGAGGCTGTAAAGCAGTCATTATTTAAATGTATTGGTGCGCTAATAACCAGTAAAGAAATTTTCCAAAAAGCCCTTTTTAAGACATACTTTTAATTGAACTCGCTTTAAAAAAAAACGATAAAATGTGAAAAATATGTATAGGCAGGCGGAGTTAGGCTCATATGAGGTGATTTTGAAATTTATTGTTCGTTGACTTCTGATTACGTATAAACCTTCAGAATGATAATAGTAATTATGTAGTATCTTAGTCTCATTTTCTTTTTTGAGGAAAATTTTTTATTTAACAATTAAGATGCGAAAAAACGGTTTTTTCAACTTCTAGAAAAAGCTATTGTTTTTCAATAAAAAAGTTTCAAACAAAAGTTGTGCACACCTACAAAATGAGCTAAAGCTCCGAATCGAATAATTTGTTCGTCAGTTATTGTAAAAAAACATGCTAAAATGGCTGTTTTTTTAATTGTTTATAAACAATAGAAAAATATTTTGAATTAACTTTATACTGCAACTAAAGGAGCATACAACAAATGTGCAAAATTTCAAGTTAAAACATCCAATAAGTTACTCTATTTGTTTGTAACGAAAAAACCAACCGCAACTTTGTTTATCTGTTTCAACAATTTCAAATCAACAATTAATTTGGTTCTTTTTTTGTTTTTGTCAAGTCTCGAGCTTTTATTTGCGAACCTGCAGATCACTGTATGGTCTTTAGATTGCTGAGAATAAACAATAAAAAACATAACATGTTATAAACAAATTCACTGTGGAAAATACTATTGAATATTTTTACTTGAAATTTTGCATACTTCTTGTATGCAACAAGAGGCTCCTTTCAGTGTAGTATAAAGTAAATGTAATATATTTTTCTATTGTTTATTAACTTTGAAAAAACAGCGATTTTAGCAGGTTTTTTTGCAATAACTAACTAACAAATTATCCGATTTAGACGTATTTTCAGAACGCACAACTTTTGTTGGAAACTTTTTTACTTTTTCTAGAACTCAAAAAAATTGTTTTTTCACATCTTAATTGTTGAATAAAAAATTTTCTCCAAAAAAGAAAATGAGACATAATATACTACATAATTACTATTATGATTCTAAAGGTTTTTACTTAGTCAAAAGTCAACTAACAATCAATTTTTTCCAAGTGCTAATTCCGCTGGCCTAGTATTATATATATAATTGCTAAATTAATAAATTTAAGAAACTGGTTTAAAAAAATTTCTACAGCTTATTAACCCTTACACGGGTCTTCGGTTTAAAATTGTTTTTGTTATAGAATTATAGCTCAAATAGATACAAAATTGTTTCCGAAAGTCAAAGTAATAACTCATTTTACTTAAATAATTTGCGCTTGAAAAGGCAAATTCTGATATAAAAAGGAAATATCATAGATCTCATCCAGAAATCTGAGGTTACACAAACTAGAAAAAAAACAAGAGAAACAAATTTCTAGTTATATTAGAAGAATCGTTAGGCATTATAAATAGACACTTAAAGTTCTCCATTAAGTACAAACCCCCAACGCCATTAAAGTACGTTGGAAGACGTATTCCGTGCTCACTAATGTGTGTATAAAACGCCCCGCCCTTTCTAATATTGCAACACGGAATAAATGGAATAGTATTGGTTTCTAGGTCAACAAACTTTGTGGATGCTTGAAACTAGGTCGGAACGTATTTTAGATAGTGCTCTAAAATGCTAGGGAATTGACGTTTGCATAAAGTAAATTCTCGCTTTTCTGCGATATTTATTACAGAAAGGTATTTTATTACAGTAAAATCATTTTAAATTGTATTTAGATAGATAGCTGCATATGTTGGAGCAAATTATAGTTGACCCGATGTAATTTTAAAATCGAGCTAATTAGTATTAAATGTAATGACACTCTTTTAAATTAAAATTCTGCCCTATTTTAGAAAACTTTCTTCTGATAAAATCTAACAGTGATCACATCCGAAAATGAAAGCCGTCGACTCTGTAACTAAATCTTAAACAAAATATAGTAGGTGCTATCTGTATCACGAAGGATTATCAATTATAGATTGATTTAATCGAAATGTGCTAACCTTAGTTTAAATTCTAACGAATATATATATATATATATATATATATATATATATATATATATATATATATATATATATATATATATATATATATATACTTCGCTCGTAGACGCCATACAGTGAGCTTTGAAAATGATGAATGAGATTTCACCGAAACGTCAGCTGCCTTACAGTCCTGAGAGGGACTCAGCACATACACGGGATGCCAGAAAACCTTCGATTACATATATATATATATATATATATATATATATATATATATATATATATATATAGCCTACAGACTTCTTTACTTAAAGAGTATTAAATTGAATTGGTCACTTTCATATATTTTAGCATTAAAATTTTCACCCAAATTATAATCTCAAATAAATCTACGGTCTTAGAATAAAATTAAAAAAGTTTCATATTCTTCTTAAGACCGTTAAAGGAAGGTTTGATAGTTGGACCACCTCATAGTTTCGACAGTGACGCTGTACCGAATCAAAAACAAAATTCATTGCAAAGCAACTACCTATTTAAAATCTCCATTTTGTAATATATCGATAGGATATTATAGTTATAGTTTCAGTATCGCACAGATTCTCATTATACAAGGTGATTTTCCGGAAATTTTATCTATCGATTTTGGGAAAACTACAACTAGGAAGAATCTGAAAATTGGAAATAGTGTATTAATGTGCATGGGGGACAGCCGGCTAAATTATTCTCAAGATGGCAACATTTCCGGTTATACGCGAAGTAGATATCAACTTGATTATTTTAAATAGAACACCCTATACATTATTGCACTTTTGATTTCTACCTAAAATTCTAGACATATCTCATGTATATTGTTCTCTATTAAGTGTCACCGTTTTGGACATTTAAATTTTTATGTTAAAAATAACGTTTGGGAACCAAAACTTAACTATAAATTTTTCCTATAAGAAAGTCTTAATTATTTAATTTGGGTTAGTTTTCTTGTAGACGAAGATCGACTTTAGTAGTCTTTTTATGATATTTTGAAAATTATTAGTACAGAATGGCCAAAAAAAAAGAATAAAAATTATATTTAAAAAATCGTCAAAAGAAAGCATCTATTTTTAAAATTTATCATATTACGCACTAAAAAATAAAGGTAACTTTGTATAAGGTTGTCTATTCCAAAAATTTGTGGTTTTCATAATATTGGCGAAAATAAAACACTTGAACCCTACAGAATTGCCATTATTTCTTGCCATTTGAGATTCACTCCCTTTAAAATTCTAACTAAATTTAGTTTATTGGTAAAATAACGCTCCCCCTTTCGGTACATTATAAGAGAGTGCACCACACCTTGAGAATTGCTAGATTAATAAATTATATCAAATGACATTCGTATTTAATACAAATAATGTGGTATCGTGTGTGTGTGTGGAACTTTATGGCACTTGTTTAAACGAAAAATCAGCTAACCAGCAGTTTTATAAACAAACATATTCAATATATTATAAAATATTCATCGCTTATGTGTAGAGGTTATAAGTATGCCAATTTAACCGAAAATTTAGTAGACAATTCTTAGAATATTAAAACAGCCGATCGATTTCCTGTTTATTTGTTAGAAAACGGTGATACAGCATGGGAACAGGCAAATTGCGTTTTGCGAACGATATAAATACCCCGAATTCGCTTTGCTCACAGTTAATTTTAATATATTCAGGCAGAGAAACAAATTAACCCTTTCCAAATTTCAAAGTTATACAGTGTTAAACCAAAGTTTACTTGTGTGTTACAGTGTTATTGGTAATCATGCTTCAATAAAGAAAACCTTCTTTAAAATGTTATTTCACTCGTAGTTGATATATTATACATATATACTCGGATAAACAATTACTTTTTGTAATCACCCCAAATACTTTTTTTATAATTTAGAGTATAATCCGGATATTTTCACAAAACAAAATGAAAATTACTTATTATTTGAAATGAAATAAAAATATGTTGGTTTCATCCCCACTTATTTTTTATAAGTGTAAAGAAGATTTCCATTATTGTACAACTTACAATCCCTAATAGTGCAATATGTTCTGTAAAATATTGAACTATGTAAATAAATATTATTTAAATTTTGTTTAACACTTAAGTTTAGAAATTATTATAATTCACATCAAATAGTAACTTGTAACTATCATATTAATTAAAACAAAAATAGTCTATAGCTATACACATAGTGTTCTGTAAATTCACGTCGTTATTAGCTTCTTATATTATTTCTTTTCTTAATTTGTAAGCTAATTTGTTCATTTTCCTTCATTTTAAATTGAAAATAATTTGCATCTTATTTTTGTGAATGATTCTCTATTAGGTCTTAAAACTTTAAAAAACATTATTTGTTTTTTTACAATTTTCTCGAAAACGCTAAAACGTATCACGTTTAGTTTCTAATGACTAAAATGAGATTGTCGGACTCGCGTTGTCTTTATTTTTATTTGTTTGTGCAACTTTTCAATTAGATTATATATATAATCGTTATCACGTATAAATTGAATCATAATGATTGGAGATACAACCTAATCGAAACGTCGTACAAACAAACAAACAAAAATAAAGACAATGCAAGTCTGACAACCACATTTTAGGCAACCTTGTTTAGTTTATAATGGTTCATAAAAAATATTTTTAAAAATTTCCGTTAGGGTTTGTAATGTTCTTTTTCATTAAAATAGGTAATTTTTAGAATTAAAATACCCGAATCAAATGCAGATTTACCTTTAGAAGAAATAAGGGATGCTATCCGAGTAGGAGAGCATAGTTTTACTTAATTTCAGATAACAAGTCATTTACAATTCGTTTAGTGACTTGACATATTAAAAAAAAATATTTATAGTTACTCACCGTTTTTTATTAATTTTTCAAAAACTCTGAAATACGTCAACTTTAATCACTTATATTATTCATAAAAAATTGCTTTTAAAGAATTCCGTTTAATTTTATAATTTTTAAAATTAAAATACGTGAATGAAGTGCAAGTTTACCCTTATAAAATAATAAGGGATGATGTGCCTTTCCACTTTGTTCCTTTAAAAAAACTCTTTTTGGAGCGTTTTTCATATCCTTAAAATGAATCTGTGTATCTCTTATTTTTGTGTCATCTACAACACATTATAGTTTCATCAAAATTGGTGCCGAACACTTCGGATACCTTTTTTATAAGTATTGTTATATGGATTTTGTTAATTGTTAAAATTAGATTATCGGATAAGCAAAAAAAAGGCAAAATTGAATTTTTAATGTTACATTTATGTAGTAATAGGTATTTTACCAAATTTATTCCGATTTTTTAAATAGACTTTTACGAAATTAGAGAGGTGGGGACGCCAACTTGGAGGCTTATATTTCACGAGTAAAGTGCGTTAATCAAAAATGTTATATAAAACATTTATTCTTTTTTTAGTGCTACTCCACTTGATGCAGCAAACTTTTTTTTAATTCCTTTTCTCATAGGAAGTACCATAAATTATCTTTTCCAAGTTCGCTTAGAGTTTGTTTTTGGGTTAACTAAGAGTATATATTCTGTAAAATTTTATTGCAAAAGATTAAACACTGAAGTTATAATATATTCAGACAGACAGACATAATGGAAAAAATACAAGGTAGTTAAGGTAGTACGGTCATGTGTATCAGCGAAAAAAGTCTATGGACACGAGTGACAGGAAAAAATAAAAAAGAAACTGTTGTATGAACGACCACCTATAGTTACAACATCTTACCTATAGATCTCGTCAAGGAATGACTTTAAATATAACATCCAAAAATAATTTGGTACAAAATCAAGGTTGTCTGAGAAAGGCTTCGGTAGAACCCACTGACGTGTCCGCCACCGGTGTCAGGACGAAACACGCCTTAAAAATTTTTAGTGGTCGAAAATTAGTTTCGCCGGCATATTTGCAACAAAGAAGAAAATGGAACAGCGATGTTAGGAAAGAAGGATAGAGTGGGAAAGAAAACAACATACGTAGAAGAACATAAACTTGAGTACGCCCTCGAGCCTTAGGCTAAAAGGTAGAAAAGCATATAAGATTAAGTGGTTAAGTAAGATGTTCCAAGGTTAATCGCATGGATCTCTTACTAATTGGTATGACCTCTAAACCATAGATATTGATATTAATATACATGTATTATAAATCTTTCTTTTAAGATTTATCCTTATAGTGGCAATTTTGGGATTCCGTGGCTAGAAACCTCTATAAATTTGTCATGTCGGTCCTTTCGTCCGTCTGTACGCTACAATCTTCATTTTTTCGAAGAAATTATATAGATATGTGCTTCAATTAACTCAAAAACAGACATGTGGTAATACTGGCCAAACAACATTTAAAAGTGGGGATGAATTTTTTCCGTTTATCCTATCAAATGAAAACTTAAAAAATGCAGTTAAATATGTCGTATAACATTTTTATTTAATCGCATCGTTCGCGCAACATGAGCCTCCAAACAGGTTTATACAATCCCATTCTTCTCTAATTTTCCAACGGTAAAGTGTCAAAAATTTCACATAATAGTATTTAATAAATACTTTTAATGAGAATTAATTTATGAGATAAAAAAAACTGTTTACCTGCTTTCAATAAACCCAAAACCAAGGACGCGAAATTGAAAAAAAAATTAATACATCTATTGGTGTATGGAAAGTTGGAGTGAAAATTTATTTTTCTTTCATACCTTCGAATGCGGTGGTATTTTATGTGTCGCCTAAGGTTCAATTAAATATGTTATATATTGTTTATAAATTATTTGTCTAATTCTCGAAATATAGCCTTCAATGATTCATTTACTTTTTTTTAACATTAGATTTAAAAATTGGAAAAATTCAATATACACTTAAATTATGTTTGCTAATGTAAACAAAAAAAAAATGTTAAATAATTTGTCTCCGATATTTCAAAATGCTTTCAAATAAAAAATCATTGTTTGTGATAAAATTTTACAGGACCAAAAGACAGATGTTCGACGAGCTTGCAAAAGAATATAACAATTCCTACAAAACTGTAACATAATACATCTAATTTTTTGGTTAATTTATTCATGTATACTTTCGGCGATAAATTTGGTAAGGGTCTAGCCGATTAAGAGGGTCCAAACTGTCCCCTCGGTAATAAAAAAAAATAAAAAACACCCGGTTGTTGTACATCAAAAAGTACCAATACAAAAAAATTTTTAGCCACTCTTATTGTCACATAACCTCAAAAAAATTAAAACGTCTTTTTTCGTTTTTTGACGATATTTTCGGTTCTAATCATGGTAGAAACTTTTGTTTTTTTTTTTCTGTTTGTAGGGTTTTTTAATGTCTACAACAAGGGATTTTTTACAAAAATTTTTTGGGCGAAATTTAAAGCATAGTACATAGAATTGATATCTGCTTAATACAAGTACACAAAACATCACACTACATAATAGAATATCGTTTAAAGTTAACAGTTTATATATATATATATATATATATATATATATATATATATATATATATATATATATATATAGTTTTAAGACAACTGAGGATTTATAAGAAAATTCCAGGCTTCAAAACTCGAAAAAAAATGTGAAAAAATGCTAATAAGTGCCGGTTTTTGCGATTTTGACTATGTTTCATCACTTTTAAAAATCTGAAAAAAATCATGGACATAGTTTGGCGTCTAAAAAACAACACTTTTTTTCGGCCCTGCTATTGTCCTAGTATTTATTTTATTGAATTCAAAAATTTTCGAACACCATAAAAATTTGAATTTCGCGCCAAAAACTTTTATAAAAGATATCTTGTTATAGGCAATAAAAAAAAACTTACAAAATTAAAAAAAAAAAGAAGTTTCTACGATGATTACAACCGAAGATATCGTCAAAAAACGTAAAAAAGGCTCTTTTTTTTGAGGTTATGTCACGATAAAAGTGGCTAAAAATTTTTTTGTGTGGGTACTTTTTGATGTAGAATTACCGGGTGTTTTTTATTTTTGTATTACCGGGGAGGGGGGGGGGGAGTTTCGACCCCTTTATCGAGAGTGTGTTAACCAATACGAAATTGAGCTATGCTCTAATTTGACCTTAACTATGTGTGGTATTATTTAAGAGATTCAACAGTGAGGGTAAATATGTTCTACGCTGTATAGCATAATTAAAGGATTAGGAAGTTTGCTTTGGATAACATCACCATAAACATACCGCAAAATAATAAATAATTTAGGCTTTGGGTTTTCCCTTTTTAATTATAAAGTTTAGAATACAAACCCACCACGCATTTGACCCTTTAAAGAATTTAATACCCAGTTTATTTGGTTTTTGTGCGTCAAAGTTGCGGACATATTAGGAATATTTGAAAATGACTTTTTTACCCTTCTAGAGCTTTTCAGAACAAAACTCGTCAGGGTTAATATGGGAATATTTTGATATATCTTTCTTACTGTTAAGGTATTGCACTATTTTTTTAACTTATTGTTTGTAATAGCCTAACTCGATAACATATAGGGCATGTTCTTTAAAAATACTTCAACCCTGCAAAAAATCATTGATGTTATTAGACTATTTAAAAAAATATATTTTACCTCTGGAAGCGTATTATTATAGCTTTCCATTCGCTCATTTTTAGGTCAAAATATTTAGATACTTATTCCGTTTCGCAAATTTGTGAGGCAACTTAGGTGTATCGTTAATCTTGTCCATTTAGATTGACTTAAGAAAGTTAAACAAACACGAAGTGTGGGCTATTCTATGAAAACGAAATCCTTATAACGTTTCTTGACTGTTATAGTACACATTAACCTCTTGCTGTTGCTGATTCTAAAGATTAATCAAATGAGTTGTCATCTAAAATTATAAATATGTATAAAACGTGAACAAATACTAATAGTATTATATATTTTTAAGTTCTTTAGAATACAAGCAGATACTGATTTTTTCGAGCAATTAGCAACAAATTGATAAACGTACCATTGAATAGGTGGCATAAGCTAGAACATGTGAGAGAGCTTATTATTATGACTTGAGGCAAAAGTAAACAAAAACTTTAAACACTCAATTAAACTTAACACCCGATATCTTCTCGTCAGACCTAGATACTCTAAGTAATATTTTAAAATTTGATATCGCACAAAATTTAATCGATATCATTATTAAAGGAGTTGAGAAACCGAAGATTTTCTTCCAACCAAAAAAATTATAAGAGTAGAAAATCTCTGTCAGACCCTTAAAAATTGTTATTAAGTGTTCAGAACTTTTTTCCTCGGTCCTTGAATAGGCGAAAATCTGTCCAAAAAAAAGAACCCCAATAACGGTTTTCTATAAGAAAATCGAAAACAGATTTTAATAAAATTTTCTAACTTAGTTTCTTATAAAAGATTTTTTTGTAGCGCAAACTGTGTCAAGAAAACAACTTAACGACTTTGGCAAATTATTTTTTTCTTTCGATATAGGGTAACATCATAGGCTGTATTCTTTTGAGTAAATTATTACTGATCAAAGTGAATAAAGTGAAACTGATAACTTCTTGTTCTTTTGAATATGCATTTACTTGTCATTGGGTCGAAGTGATCATGATTACTTCAAGTGATAGAAGTGAAACTGATAATTACTCAAAAGAATAGCATTATAATTGTAGAACTTATATCTCTCATTCTTGTATATACAGGGTGATTAAAAAATCCCGGTACGAGAGGTTATTTGGAAAATTTTGACTGGTAGGGAAAAAGTAAGGTACTAGGAGTTTAGGATTATTTTAGGACTATTCTGCGGTGACCTCAGATTCAACCTCTACCTTTGCTTGACCAGTTATTGCAAGGCTTGAGAACCACTACGTGCAATTTCCCCAACCTCATATCAAGTCTCGCTCAATTTCACAAACTTCCAAACTTACGTTGCGGAATTGCGTCAACTTAACAAGGTGTTTCGCGTGCAATTCAACTAACTTAACAAAAGCTTTCATGCAAATGCTCTAATTTCCTGTCTCACCTCGCACCATTATGATAATTTCACTACGTACCCCTTGTACTCCAGACCTAACGCCTTTACACTTTTATTTATGGACACATGTAAAAAATGAGGTATACGAATTCAATCCCCCTGAAAGCAGGCACGTCCTTGAACAGAGAATTCATAATATTCTTGGTAATATCAATAAAAATACCATTCATCGTGTAACCAGAACCGTTTCGAAAAAATCTTAAGAGTGTATTGAAAAAAATGTTAGACATTTCGAACCTTAATATGACTATGTAGTTGGTAACTATTAAATAACAGGAACGCAGTCTTATGGAGAGGTGTTATTATTAGTTTGAATTTATTATTAAGTAAAAGAACTATTTAAAGAGTTTTTACTTAATTTTAGCTTTTAACGTTGTTTTTTGAACTAGTTATGAAAAAATTAAGGACCATTCGATGGTTTAAAAGTCATGAGGAAAAACAAACTTGATGATTTCAGAAAACATTCTAACTAAAAATTTTCTTCATAAACGTATTTTGCTTCAAAAGAGGTCACACAAAAGTATTTACAGATTTAAAAAATATAGGGAATTAAAAAAAATAATAGCCGATCTAAGAAAATGTCGCATATCATTTTTCTTTTATTTTGTCTTTTCTTGGGTTTAGGTTCTATAGAACCTAAACCCAAGAAAAGACAAAATAAAAGAAAAATGATATAATCTATGGTTCAAGAATCAAGAAAATATATATATATATATATATATATATATATATATATATATATATATATATATATATATATATATATATTAATTTCGATCTCCTCACAATTGGAATACATTCTAAACACCCATATTAACCAAATTTCAAAAGGGAGTAGAATATAACTTTTGATGATCTGTCACTCTCCGAGTCAACTATGAAATAGATCGAACTTCAATATCTCGGAAACTACAATAGAAACAAACTTAAAACCTGGAAGTTTTTATACCTAGACTTTATATTCTCCAAAAATAATGTTTGATATTTTTTCTAACTTCTAGAACTGAATTACGAAGTGCTTTGAATAAAGGATGTAGAGTAAAGTAGAGCGGATTCGAATTTGACAGTGCACTACCGTGCATCTCGATTTGATTTGGGTAGCCTTCTTATTCACCTCCTACAATATAAAATTATTGCTTGAAAATTAAAAAAAACGAACTTATCCGCCTTTTTAACCGATTAAGATGTAAGTTTTCCTCCTTTTCACGTTAAAGTTTTGTTGCGGTCATAAAATATCTTTACGATAAATCAACTTAGAACTTTTTTCTAAAATCCTTTTCCAATTTTTCTATAGAAAGGCAAGATTACGTTATTTCGACCCTTTTTTTCTGAGACAGATTTTCATCCATTCGCTGAGCAAATAAAAAGTTCTTAACACCTAATTACTAAATTTTTTAAGGGTCCATAAGCCGATCATTAAAAAGATTTTCTGCTTATTTTTTGCGACCTAATAAATTTTACCCTTTATGTTCATATCTTCGATCAAATGAGAAAAGTTTTGGTACAAAATAAAATATTTTTGTAATTTCCTTTCTGTCAGACAAGACAAATTTTTTTTGGATTGTGTAAATATAAACATTCCTCTTATTTCTCGAATTTGTCAGCTGCTTTCATTTTATGAAAAGTCACTTTTAACTTATTAATTTGATAAAAATTCAAAATTTCAGTACGAAATCGATTTCTTTATTTCGTAATAAAATTTTGATTTTTTTTTAATTTCTCACTACTCCAGTGATTCATAGATGTCGTTCAACTGACGATATTTTTCAGTCTGACATCGAGGTCGGTAGGTGACAGGTTGCAATATCCTACCGACATACCTTGAAGTTTATATTTCATATATCAATTATTTCCTGCTAATGTTGCTCTCGGTCCAATACAGCTCCACTGACGAGATAATACGGTGATCGAAACACGCATAGAGAGAGGACCAGAGCCGTATTTGCAGAAAATAAACTGTTTGTATATATTTTTCTTTTTCTCTGCCTGAAAGGAGAATTACATATATAACAATTATTAAAAGATGTAGAAAATTTAGACAATTTTTTAAAGCATCGATAAAGTACCTTTTTGCCTCCACTCATACCATTCGCTGTAATGTTTGGTAAATATTTTTAATTATGTAAAAAGCAGTAAGTTTTTCTATCTGCTAAAAAAAGGATTTAATGTTCTTAGCAGGAACGATCTGTACTGTCCTGATGAGTTAAATGGTTACTTTCAGCAACTGCACGTGTTTTCTTCTCCATTAACGGAGGTGATAAAACATGAAAACATATCTTAAGAACAATAAATTCCTCCGTAGCAAGAAAAAATTCCGAAGAATTTAATCTAAATATCCCCTCTCATAGTAAAGTATTTATTGTTTTATATGAAAAGCTGGTACTCAATAACCGAACTTGAAAAAACTGACTCGAAGTAAATTATAATACACTAAAACATTTTCTTTCACGAAAGTAAAAAGTTAGGCTTTATTTAGTGTCAAAAAAGAAATAAAATTCTTTAAAATAACTGCCTTTCAGATTCTTTGAAAAACATAATTAAGTATTTAAAACTTTTTGTTGGAACAGGAAATTGACTTAAGAAAAAAGCAGGAATAATAAAGTTTGGCTCCTCTAGAATAAAATTGGAAAAATATTTCAAAAACAAAATTAAATTTATTAGAAAAGATTTTTTTTTGGTCGTAGAGAAACTTTTATATAAAAAAGAGAATAAACTTTCTAAAACTTGAATTGGTATTGGATTTTCTACTAGAGGAAAATCCCTTATCATAAATGTTTAAATTTATAACGGACTTTTAACACCCAGATTCACTAAGAAGGTTTAAGACTTAGACTCGATATAGTTGCCACGACAAAAGAGTTTTTTTGTTATATTTTTAAAATTCAAAATTTTCTTGAGTTATTGTTTGCACTTGTCAATTTAAACCCTCTACTGCCAGTGGAGAGTTTCTTTACCTCAAAAGGTAAAAAATATTCTTTATGAGAACTGTTCAAAATTTCATTATTTAATATTAAAATAATATAAGATGAAAAAGAATCTTAGAATGGCTGCACAGACTCCTGTGGGCCCCGGATCATTCGGTTGTTTAAGGATATAACAAAGCAATTCTTTTGACAAGGATCAGGTTCGCAGTCGAATCAAATGAACCTGAACCAATTACACCTACTTCAACTATTCCCAAAAAGAAGGAACTAACCCTAATGCCTGACAGCAAGTTTATTGAACGTTTGAGATAAATCCCAGAAATGAGGCGTGTTCTTAGAGGATACCCAGCTCTTAGCAGATTGAAGCGAAGTTATAAAATATACTACACTTGTGGAAGTCAGGTAACCTTAGATACGTTGCTGCTGGGATTCGCAAAAGCGATCAGGACCGAATAACTTTTGGTTATGGTAAGATGTTAAGGCCGAACGAAGCCTAAGCATTGAAAAGCATTCGTATAATACGTAGTTTCAGTGCATCTTTAGTTCGGTGAACTCCGAGTTTTTTAAATACCTGGAAGAAAAATTTAGATGAAACAGAGTATAAGTATAGTTTGAGAACCGTTAAGTGACATGTAAATATTTCGAAATGTTACGCAAAAATGAAAATTAATGAAAAATGATCAATATTTATATTGATTTAAACTTTTAATTTAAAAAATAAAATAAAATAGTACGACACTGTTTATTAATTATAAAATTAGTGGAAGAGGTTTTGCCCTTTTTAGGACCTTAAGACTCAGTGCTTCTTTTCTTAAATCATTAATCGTTGTCAGAACATTGTAAGTTAAAATGACTCGGTTCTCAATTAATTATTTTTAGAGAACTTCTGGCTTAATTAATAATGAGGGCTATCCATAATTTTTTCTTGACAAAAAGTTGGGTTTTATGAGATTATTTTAGGGAGCCAGGGCGGTAAGGGAATGTTAAAAATAAATAAATGGTTAAAACATAAAAATTCCCGAGATTCGAAAACAATTAATGATACGTAAATTGAGTGAAAAGAAGAAAACAAGTTTAAAATAATATATACATTTTGGGTCTTTTGTTTGCGATTAAGGTAAAATTTTAAGAATAATACAGACATGAATATACATAGCTATATTTGTCACTGTATTACCGAAGGAAAAAAATACTAAATTATTGCCACAAGATAAGGATGATTGTAATGTTATTAAGCGGCTTCAGTACACGTTGTTTTTTTTTGCATTAATCGCCTACTTAATAAGGAACAAGAAAAACTATACGCATTCCTTGCTAATGCGATGTCTGTCAGTCGTATATCTTTTTAATTCAAAATTACGACAGAGAAAAATTCGTTGGCTTTAAAATGTTGTTTCCCCAACAGAAAGCTAAGCACATTAAGACCATCTTGATTTAACATAATACAGAAGAGAAAATGTCTTTTAACGAGTTTTTAATGTTTTTATTATTTTGCTTTTCCCCAAAGTATATGTTTCCAGTCTGGAACCCAAAATAGAAAACGGATTTGTTTGGATGGTTACTAAAACGAAAATCTAAAAAATGTAAAACAAGCGCGTCTTACCATTAAGGATTTATTTGTTTGAAATATAAAAAATATTTTAATGTTTTCATTCCTGCGAAAGAAATACCTTCTTCCAAGTTAAAGATAGAAGTTACATAATCTCTAAAATATACTTTCAGTGTCATATAAAAATTTATATTGTTATTTTTCTCCTTTTAGTGCATTTTTAGAACTCGATTAATTTTTTTATAAAATGTGTTTTAAAAGCTCGATTTTAAAATTCGTAGTACTTCTTTAAGACAGTATCGCCAGCACGGTTAAAAATTATTTAATTTCAATTTTAATTAAACACATATTAAACTACACATTTAATCGGGTAAATTCAATCGACAATTCATGGATTGAAGGAAAATTTACGTATATAACTAGTTTTTAAAACTTCTCAAATAAAACACTAACAGAAATAAATAAATATCCGATTTCAGAACGGTGTTAAAGAGCTCGAAATAGAGTTGGCACACCTGGTATTTTGAATTTTTTCGTCTATCAAACTAATGAAATGATAATACAAGCAATTAAGAGCGAAAAATGTTACTTTCTTAATGAAATGCCAGAGCCATATATCTCGTTAAAAGAAAATTACGACAAAGATAAATTCGAGCGAGCGCCAAGATGTTGCTCGTATTTGCACAGAACGCTAAGCACATTAAAAGTATCTTTATTTACCATAATGCAAACAGGAAAATGTCTTATAACGATATTTTAATGTGCTTGATATTTTTGTCTTAAGTACTAATCTTTTTTAAATAAAATTTTAATATTTGTGGAGAAAAATGTTTAAAAACAAGAGATTGATAGATGTTAACTACGTGGGGCTGCGAGGAAGGTTTTTTTGATATAGCAGCAATTTATGGCATTGGCTCACATCTTTGGCTTGCGAAGTTGCAAAGGGCGTATAATGTATAGTTATTCAGTACTACGAAAAGTTTTGTTAGTGTAACAGTGTAACTATCGAAGACATGTTTGTATTATATTTTTTTATGATCACCACATGTATACTTCTCAACAGCATTTTTTTAGAAAACATCATAAAAAGGTAGTATAGTTTAAATAATTTATTACATCCAGCAACACCTTGGCGTCGAATTCCACATAACGCTCTTTTCTACAAAGGCACTACGCAAAAATTTTCCAGATATTATAATTCACTATACACTTATTTTTAAATGATGTGATTTAACATATACAAAAAGATAGTTTTTACTACTTACTAACCTTTTCTTCTCTACAATTAGAGATTTCTTCCAACCGCTCAAAAATGAGCCACTCTACATTACCATTTTTAAGCATGTACCAATATAGTAACTAACCACTTCCACCGTATTGAAAGAATAAAAAATATCTAAATAAATTTGTGTTATAGAGTAATAATGTGTGTATACATATATATTAAAATTTATATAATTTCTCCATTGTTTTTCAGAATGTGTTCGATGTTTCTCCCAGTATTATCCAGTTTTGTAGCAGCCATGTTATTTGCAGTGCATCCAATACATACAGAGGCTGTAAGTATACAGAAACTAATAAACTTTCGTTGATTTAAAAATAACAGCATAAAGTAATTTAAGAAGTGATAACCTAAGGAACCGAACATGCTTTAAATACGAGTTTCTCAGATGTAGGTCTATTGAGACTACTAATACACAATATTTGAATGATAATAATACCGCAGACCACTATCACACAGTATAAATTCCACCAGATGCGACTTCAGTCTTAAAGACAGTCGCGACGAGATAGTAATACTTGATTATCTTCTGTATATGATCTTAAATTGATAGTAGCTACCATAAATCGGCTGAAAGAAATACTCAAAATTTTGAGGAGTTCTCCAGAGATAACGGAATGCCATTCGACCTTGATAAATGTCACACTTTAAACACAACTAGAGGAAAGATACAACCAGGAACATTTGTGATGCAGAAAAGTCAAACCATTGCGGCAATGGAGGCAGAACAAACCTCTATACGTGGGCATGAAACAGGCACACAAACTATGAAGACCGCATTAACCAACAAGTTCATATGACGGGTGAAGCAGATACTGCGAACCAACTTAACAGTCAAAATCTATTTAAGCTACTTAACAACTATGTTACACTTTTGGAATTGTGAAAGGAAGCAAGACGGACATAGAAAATCAACAGAGGAAAGCCGGAGCAGTCCTGACAAAAGCTCATACACCTCATCCTCATTGTGCCACTGAACGGACAATGCTCTTAAGATAACACGAAGGAAGAGAATTAGTAGACATTAGAAACAATTGTGTGATTAAGAGACCATAAACTGACTTCTCATCACCAACCAGACCAAAAGCAGTTTCAAGCTTGACTACGGAAGCATGGGTGACACCCAAATGAGACCAACCAGGAAAATGTCGACGAATTAGCGTCCATACTACAGGTTGACGTCAAGGCAAATGCTTCCTGAAACTCAAGACACGATTTAGCCTACAAGATCATCCATCAAGAGTTGACCGAGGAATTCAAATTGTTGCAGATAGAGAAAGTGCCATACTATGAATACAGCCCAGAATTTATAATGGACAATGACGAGTTCAAGAGGTACTAGGATCGAGCTGTGCTTACAGAGTATACAGTTGATGATAAACACTAATAGAAGTCGCCACATGCAGAGACCGTGAGATATAAATATGCAGACAGTGGAGAATGAGTAGCGTCAGGTTAGCGATCCCCATAACTCTATTAACAACCAGCGTAGTACCGAAAGAGTCTTGTGCTTAATATCGAAGGATTGAGACTAAGCGAATAAGACTGTGAAAAGGGCAGTGCTACTTGGGACCAATTAAACTATCGGGAAGTTTATGCATAAGAACAAGTGCAAACTGCAAGGAAATCAAAGACAACCCTGAATTGACCCCACCTTTTGGAAGATGGTGCTTAGTTACCTGATTTAGCATTTTTTGTTGATGTCAACAGTTATTTGAACGAAATAAATACGAATATACAACAACGATGACAATTTGCCGATAATCATTTCAATGCACACTTCGATTGTGGGGAAATCCGATTCGTAAGGAAAATACATGTCAATTTCACATTCTAGCTGCTCACAGAAAATGTGATAAAAATGCCTACATCCAGACTTGAGGACTTTTTTCGGCGTGGACGTGGAACAAGTGAAAATGACGCCTCAAATGAAATTTATATAACTCCAGATAGACGATGTTCCAAAAAGTATGTTTCGTTAAGTATCTTTACAAGTCTCTTACGTGAAATATGTTTCCAAAGGTAAATATCAAAATTTAAATAATTTTATATGTAGAGGACGTAATTAATTCACGATGCCAAAAAACAGTTCAAAGATTATGAACTTATAACGATAACATCACTCACCAAATATTTAACTTTTAGCAAAAAAGATAATCTCAAGTTTCTCATAAGTTAGAGCTGTAGCACTATATAACTATAAAAAAATTATTTGTCGTAAATAACTTACGATTTTTTTAATTAGAATCTTTTTCAATATAGTCAATGCTTTTTTGATTATTTACTTTATAAAATAAAAATAAAACATCTATATCCCAATTTTATTTCATATAATACGAGTACATAGGAAACAAACGCACTAACGAAGAACCCTCGTGCATTCTGAGCTTTTAGAGAAATTCGCGTAATGGCCTGAACGGCGCTGCAAATGTATCCCAGAAATTTTAATTACGGCGTCCCGCATGAAAGGATTTAAGCCCTCTTCAGGGATTTTGTTGGTGTTGTCGGTAAAAAAATTGAGAGTCATTGTAATTAAATGTCTAAAGATTCTTTTAAACTTTAGAACTGATTGCTCTTTGTGCATGCAAAACTAAATAGAACTGTTTTTTATTTCGCAAATAAAATACACGGTAAATATACTAATCTCCAAAATTATTGCAAATTGATAAAGAAGGCATATACGTTATTTTTAGTTTTAAATTTGGTTCATAATTTTTCGCGAAAACTAGTAAAGAATTGCTTTAAGTAAAACAAGTTTTATTAAATTTTATCACAGTTATGATATCGCTGTAGTGAACTTTGTAGATGCTCAAGTCAAATTCATTTCAAAATCATATCAAAGTGCCTAGAGACGTTATAACTTCTTTTAACAGAACTCGAATAATAACTTTGTGCCAGCAGAGTTTACGACAGGTAGAAATAGTAGAAATCATAGGCAAACCAAAGCAATGTTTCAAGGATTTTTAAAAAATTTCGGGTAAGAAATAATATAAAAAATCGACTTGGGAAAGGAAAAAAAAAACGCAAAACCATTCCAGCTTTAAACAGTTAGGTATAAATTAATGTCGCAAGAAATCAAAAAATATCCGGAAATATTTTAAGTATAGAACTTGCTGTCTAGGGTAAATTCGTGTATTAAGACAAAGAATCCACGTCGCTTAAGTCTATTAATTTACACCGTAGGAGGAGTTTACGTGTTCCTTATCTGTTGGAAAAAATGTACGCGACTTGAGAAGGCAGAGGAAATAATAGTTTTTGAACAAAATTGTCATTGATATTGGTGGGTTCTTGCGGCGTATATTACGGATCTTAAATTAATTTCTTCAAACTCGATATAAAGGATAAAATATGTCACACTAAAAAATTTTCATGTTTCAAGTGCTTTCAATCGTTGTTGGGAAGTTTTAGGGGCCTAAGTTTCGAATTTAAAATTAATTTCTTAAAATTCAAGATAGGAGATTTACTACAGCAGACTAACCATTTGTTTGATACAATTTCATTCAGTATTTGAGAAATTTCCAATTTTGTTGTTTAGTTTACTGTGATCTACAACTTTGAATAAAATGGGTACTTTTTTGCGACCTTAGTCTTAACTCAATTGAAAGCTAAAAATCAAAAATTTTTTGGAAAAAAAATTGAACAGATTTCTGAAAAAGCGTTAAAAAGCGAAAATTTGTACACGAAATTGAAATTTTTGAAGACCGTGCCAAATTATTCCTAAATGAAACAAATAACTACTAACACTATTACATACCAGCTATGGCGTTACCAATAAAGCATTTTTTCAATTATTTTATGTGAATCACATTCTGCCAGATATTAGTTTAGCACCGACTTCAAATATTTCAAATTTATGTTGTTATTTTTTGCTTTTTGGTTTTTTTAGAAGTCGGTACAATTTTTTTAACAATTTTATTTTTTATTTATTTACGTTAAAAAGAAAATTTTAATTGGCGAAAACCCCTAAAAAATTCTATATATAAGCTTTTTTGCACGTTATTTTCAGTTTATATATCCTTTTAAAATATATTTTCTTTGTTAGGTGACTGGCGTCGTCGGTAGAGCGGAAACCCTCTCTTCTGTATTCTTCTTGGCTGCTTTTATCTTTTATTCCAAAGCAACGAAAAATAGAAAATTCACAGGTAAGCAGTATTTTCAAATCAATATCTTAATATGATATTCAAGAAAAATATTTTATTGTGGTGTTGAAAGAAAATGCTTGTATTGTGTTTTGCATTCTCATCCTACTTTTAAAAACATTCAGCATTTTTTTAATTTTAGACATGACCGAATAATAAAAGAATAGCAGAATATATTTAATATTTAATCACCATTTTCAAGTTAGATAAGGGCATTTCTTTTAGATATGAACTTGGTCTATAAATTTTCATTTTATTTCAGTTTTAAGTAAGTATACATTCAAATGGCAGTGGTTTATTTTAAAGTCGACTAAATGCCTGTGAATTCTAATATATTTTTAACCATTTTAAAATAGTAAAATTGGCAAAGTGAGTCTATATTTACATATTAGTGGTTCATGTAGTAAAAAAATTAAATAAAAATCTTAATATTTTTCGTGGTATTCAAGTCAGAAATTTGTAAATGTGAATAAACGAGTGATAAACTTAACCTTTAGTTTATATTATTATATTTCTACACAATATTCAAAAAAGTTTTTATTATTATCTTGTATTTCGGTGTCGTTCGATGTCATCTCATATTAGGAAATATTGTCATTTTTCTTCTTAAAGGGGAAAATATACGTTTTAATATTTCGGGCACGCCAAAGAGAATTAATATTTATGGTAGTATTTATTATTACAAAATGGCCGCTTAAATAAGATTTAGTGTACAAAATAAAAGATTTTAATGAATGTCCATATAAAGAAAAAATTTGTGGATGCGGAGTCCAAAGAGGCGTAATTCTTTGCTACTGCAATTTGGTTCGGTGATCTAAATTTGAACCAAAATCTGATGCAAAAGAAAAAATAGGTACATGTAAAAGAGACTGTCATCTCTTCCACTAGTAAAACTATCTCTTTTCTTAAAAAGTTTATTTCTTTCCCAACTTTTTTATTCGTGTAAAATAAATGTAAAACGAATCGTTTTATAAATATATAAATACATACCTTTTTTCTTTCCAGAATGGAAATATATAACACTATCGATGTTTTCAATTGCAACTGCGATGCTATGCAAAGAACAAGGAATAACAGTTGCCGGAATTTGTGCAACCTATGAAATATTTGTCATACAAAAGGTGAGATTACGTGATATGTACTTTATAACATAATAAAGAACACAAACGCTATTTTGACAGTAAACCCATGTTTTCCTGGCAAGTATTAAATTCAGTCTCGCTGCCTAAAAATAATATTTTCTCTATACAGCATTAATTTTCCAGTGAATAGTAAAAACTCCCCAAAAAAAAAAAAAAAACAAATAATAACTTCTATTTTCCACAGGGCTCTTTTACAAAATGTAACACATTTTTAGGTTAAATTGGAAGATATTAAACACTTTTTAAAATCAGCCTTCACCTCAAAATCAAGCTACCACTTGCCGAAATCCAACGCAGCAGCAAAACGGCTATTTGTGCTTGCCGTGACAACTCTCATACTTCTCTTGGCAAGATTACAAATCATGGGTTCGCAATTACCAGTTTTCACAAGATTTGACAATCCAGCATCAGTGGCGTCATCACCGACAAGACAACTTTCCTATCACTACTTGATAAGTGTAAATTTGTGGTTACTATTGTTTCCGTGCAACTTGTGCTGTGATTGGACAATGGGGACTATACCACTGGTTGAGTCGGTCATGGATCCCAGAAACCTGGCTACTGTAGCTACTTATATCGTTTTGTTGGTACTAGTGGGAACTGCTTTCATGACGGAAAATCGACATCAGAGTGTTGTACTTATAATGGTAAGTTTATTTCTACCCCTCCTATTTAAATTTGAAATAGTTGATAGTCTAAAAACCACAAAGCTTTGAGTTGTAGTATTATAATATACTAGATTTCATAGAATACTAATTACTATAATATGTATATCCAACATAAAAAGTCGCAAAACAGCCGAAACTCATAGTAGTCGAAGTGAAATAGTTTTATACATATTTTCTTTTTGCCGAAAAATAAGAATTTCAGGGCTTCTGTCAAAACATATCTTTATAAGGGATAGAAAATATAAAAATTTATTCGGGTATTTCTTGATAAAAATCTCGTTTTCTCTAACAGCTGAGTGGAAACAAATAAATTGATTATTTAGTTGAAGGGTCGACATCGGTCCGTGTACTTGTTTCAGTTTTGTCACAAATCATTACTAAATCATGAGAATGACAAGTCCAGAAAATCATTTATTAACGTGCTTTGTGTTCTAATAATCAAAGACAATTGATGATATGAATTAAATATAAGTCAATATGTTTTACTACGGGAAAACCCTAAAATAATTTAACTAAATTTATACACTAATACATAATCTATTGTATTTAAAATGTAATTTAGGAAAGATTTCGCAGATACCCAATTTATCATGGACTTAAAAAAAAGACCAAATTCGGAACTGACATGCATTATATTAGGGTTCCGTAGCAACGGTGTTTACGTTATTATTTTGTAATCGTTGTTTACGTGTTTCGGCAAAATTTTCCATAGAACGAATTGCCCGCATTATAGTAGGATATTGCTCTACATATCAGCAATAGGATGTGGTTTTAATGACACATTTTTCACAGAATGTAAGAAATCATTTGGATGAAAATTTCAATAATCAGTGGTTTGGTAGAAACGGACCTATTCTGTAGTCAGCTAGATTATTTGATCCAACAAAACTTGACTTATTTTTGTGAGGATACGTAAAACTATTTATGAATATTTGCCAACAACAACTATAAATATGCAACAAAGTATAAAAGAAAAACTACCTTTTTTTATAAATAATAATGTTAGTTTTTAGACCTATTCCTTCATACCCCACTCGATAGGCAGAAAGCTAGCAGAGCGAAAAAATATTTACCCTTACTTTCCACATAAGGAGAGGCGCCCACCTAATTTTTTTTTGGCAATGTTGCCAAATGAATTTTTTTATATTGATCGAAGAATGTACTTGGAAAATATGGAAAATTGACGAAATTATAAGAATATGACATACGTTAGATAAATAGACAGACAGGCGGGCGTACGGACATAACGAAACTTTAAGGATTTGTAGCTGCCTGTGTCTGAAACTCGGAGAAAACTATTTCTGAAATGAGATCCTAGCACGTATTTTTTATTTTTGAGCACACACTTTTGACGTAAAAAAAACCATTATAGTTTTATGTTATTAAACAAGGATTGAAGATATTAAAAATATCAATAGCTGCAGCCATGTATGGAAACATGGATGTACAATGAAAATAAAGAAAATATATGCTTCGACGTTAATACCTAATTTTAAGCAACATCTTTTGATGTACATTCCCGTGTTTTTTGTGCCACTAAATATAGTGTGGAAATGAAAATTCATCGAACCAATAAATGACACTTCACTTAGAGTTTCATAATCTACCAATCATCAATATTTTTCAGATAATTAAGTATGTCTGAAAATTTTTTGAAATAACAAATAATTGTTCTAATAGTGTTTTTACTTTTATTTTCTAGTAGGACAAATAATTAATTACAACCGCAGTTTCCTTTTACGAATATTAAATAAATTTGGTCCGACAAAATTTATAAGATTTTAAGCAACCAATGTCGAAACGTTTTGGTTGGTTGCCAAAACTTCATTAAAGAATTTATTATATCCTATTACATTATTAATATGTAGAAGGGCAAATTCACGTAATGCTTATGGAATCGTAAACCAATTTAAATATTAGTTTAAGTGAGATAGAAAGTAGGAGTTACGTGTATTTAAATGCAACTTTATCTTAAAACTTTCTTGGCTTTGAAATAAAATTTTTCCTAAGAAAAATTTTCATCTCTAAATTTAGACAATTAATTTTTGTATTGGGTACATGATGCATTCCAAAATTCAAAAATCAGAGTTCTGATTAGCCAACCTTTAATGTAAGTCACTAATTTGTATATTCTGATACGTTATTTAATTCAGAAGTTACCATTTAAGATCCATAGTATTGTTTGATGATATGAAGGAGTGCATTAAAAACATTTATAAGCGACAGGCAGCTACTTTATATTTCATGAATGTGGAAAATAGAAAAAATGAATCTTCAAACAGCAATTAATTTAAGTTTGTTTGAATATCATAGACAACGATGTTTCCTGCGAAGTAGTAGATATCTGTTAGACTTCCATTGCCTTTATTTTTTTTTGTTGAATATCACGAAGTTTCGGCTTCTCTAGCCGTTTTCAACTGAAACTGAAAACACTTAAATAATCGGATTTATAATAAAGCACTAGATACTTCAGAAATATTTAAAGTTTTCATAAAGTTCCAAAACAATGTAGCATGATTGAAAGTGGATATATTGGAATTCATTGATGTTGAATATTGGAATTAATTCTGACCCCTGTTTTTCTAGAACTTTCTTCAAACCATAATAGTTTGGGTAAAAAAAAAGATATAGAGAGATCAAAAATCGACATTTTGAAAAATTATTATAGTTTTTATATTATATAGAAAATAGATAATGCAAAATAATACTTTCCCGGTTTTTATTCCTTTATTGTTTCACTGGTACATATTTTTATTATGAATAGAACATATACAAATTTTTGATCTGTCTACTTACCGAATTTATGTAAATTTTTAATAAAAAATAAGCCTCTCCTAAAAACTCTTGAAATTCCTATCGTTTAATAATTCTTGGTCAAGAGGAGAAAAAAATTTAAATGCATATACTAACAAGGTAATTTATTTTGCCAGCTTACACCCCTTTAATGTAAAATCGCTAAAACACATTTTTTCCTTTTACAGAGCACATCGCTACTGGTCCTCCCTTTTATGCCGGCCTCAAATTTATTTTTCCCAGTAGGCTTTGTAGTGGCCGAAAGAGTCCTTTATATGCCATCAATGGGTTTTTGTATGCTGATTGGTTACGGCTGGCAAGTTCTTTGCAAAAAGGCCGGTAAAAAGTTGGCCTGGACTTTTGTATGTCTGTTAATTTTATCCCACGGGGCCAAAACATACTTACGAAATTGGGATTGGGAAAACGAGTATACAATATTTATGTCGGGACTACGAGTGAATCAGCGTAACGCCAAGTTGTTTAATAATGTGGGCCATGCTTTAGAAAGCCAAGGTGAGTAAATTTTTTAAGTATTTTTGTAGTAAGGATTTTAGACGATTGACCGGTTGGTGCAAAAATGCGGAATGCTAATTTACGTTTACAGTAGTGTAGTAAAATTGTTTGAAATATATTAAAAATATATACTGCGTTAACAATATATCAAAAATATTTTCAAATGCTGTATGTTGCAAAATTAGTTGCTGCTGCATAATATTTATTTTACCGTGTAAAAACTTAAACTGGATTAATCTTTATCCACTTTACCCTGCATGCTAATGGTTAAAACCACCTCCAACTTTCTTTTCAAATGGGACTTCGTCAAAAAAAAAGACCTAGGGCTCTTGTCATTCTAACCCGTGGGTAAGCCAAAATAAATAAAAAACTACATTTTGAAATTATACTATATATGTTATTAAAATGCTGGAAGTGTTCATTACTCCTTTCTTGACAAGATCTTAATGTAAAGAAAAATTCTTTCCTAACACTATATAATATTTTTAGAGTAGTTTACCGGATCTTATGTGTTTTTTTTTTGGCAGAGATAGATATTAACAAATCTAAGTGATTCAGATCTGGTGATTTTACTGGTTATTCAATAGTATCACTTCTACTGATCAATCGATTAGGAAAATCCTCGGACAGATATTATCGCTCATGAGCTGGTGCACCATCTTGTTGAAATCATATTCTGGTGTCATATTATTTCAGAATAAGGTAGTCAAAGCGAGGCAAAAAATCTCCAGCACAAAATTTAAATAGAAGTATCTATTAAGATTTTGTTCAGAAAATACCTTTCACTAAACTGACGATTATTCCTGACCAAACATGCACTTTTTGACCTGTATAAACAATTTTGTCGATAAACGTGACTATTGAAAGTAAAAGTACATTTATCTGATAAAAGTGTTCATTCTAGAAAAATCCGATTTTGATCAAACAAACTCAACATGTACTCACAAATTCAAGACGGGCACATTTTAACAAAATTAGTTACTTTTAATGTGGTTATATGGCTAATATTAAAATGTAATGCTAATTGCCTAACAGAGGTAATAGGATTTTTATTAAATCTAAGTAACACATCTAGTTTGGTACCCTCATTGACAATACATTATCGCTCGCTTGACACATCCCTCACGTCACCCAATTCACGAAATCGTATTTCAATTTTACTAATAGTACCTTGTGAATGTTGTTGTAAATCTAGATGTTTTTCTTGAAATAGAAGATCTACTTTCGTTTGAGTTTACTAAGAAAATAACATTATCTACATATTTCTCGACAAAATGGAACAGATCGCATGCAGTAAAAACGGTTTCTTCAAAATTCCTTTTTTATCATCTACTTTCAACTTTATTTACATTAGAGTAAGAAAAATCGCAAAAATACTTAGTATTGTTACGATTTTATCTATTTAAAACACTTTTCTCTAATACTAAACTAATTATTACTTTTTAATACCGTCACTATTCAAATAGAACTATATTAAAACTCATATCCTATCCCTGTTTCTATACATATCTATAGAACTTACTACAAATAACAAAAAATATGCTAGCATAAAAATTGAGTATCTAGAAATATGAAAAATAATCTTGGACGATCTGATTGAGAAATGAAAAAAACCTTTTTAATTAAATTAGCTAAATCTTTGTGACCTAATCCTAAAATTAATAGTTTAACTCCTGAAGTAATTGAAATAAAACCATACTAATCAAATTTTTAACGTCGAAAATATAGTGACAACACAAGATTTGTTTGTTATTAGTGTTTCATAATTTACAATGTAAAATGTAATTTATGTAAGTATCCAAAAATTTGAGAAACAAATCCTCATAAAGTTTCTTGTATTTTGACAAAAAAAGTAGATTTAATTGGTTCTACGAAATTTAATAAATAAAATTTGTCGGCCAAAATTTTCATAATAATATAATAATAGTAGTAGGCGTAAAGGTTTATGATTATTTTATTGATGTCAAATAAAATTAAATCATTTAACAATAGTGTGCCTCCTGTAGCCTGGAATTTTCGTTTCTTTTTATTAGTTTTCCGTTCTTCAGTCTTTTGCGCCGGTACTTCCGTGATTGAATCAGTAAGCATATAATTAAAAACTGTACTTACCAAACGAGTAAAAATTTGGCGTGTAGTTCTATGTCATATTTGTAATAACAACAAATTAAAATGTTTGTTTGAAGGTTGTAGACAGTGTTGAATATTGACTAAAATGTGGCTGTCGGACTTGAATTGTCTTTACTTTTATTTATTTTTACGACGTTTCGATTAGGTTGTATCTCTAATCGTTATCATTTATACTTGACAAGTCCGACAACCACATTTTAGTCAACAAATTAAAATGTTTAGAGAGATTAGTTAACAATCTAAATAATAATATTTCCGTGGACATAGTTAGTTATCATCTAGACGCTTTGTTTTTTATTTTAGGTAAATTTGAAGATGCGCTTCAATTTTTTAAAACGGCTGTAAAAGTACAACACGATGACGTCGGGGCATATATAAACGTAGGAAGGACTTACAATCACCTTAAAATGTATAAGGAAGCCGAAGAAGCTTACCTTAAAGCAAAATCCTTGTTACCTAAAGCTAAACCCGGAGAATCGTATCAAGCCAGGATAGCTCCGAATCATTTGAATGTGTTCCTGAATTTGGCAAATTTAATTTCAAAGAACCATACAAGGTAAGGTAGTTTTCAAATAAATCCGAATACAGGATGCCTTAGATCTTAATAAATGGTTTGATTGTATGAGAGTGATTTTAAAAAAAAAATTATGATATAATTGTTAACAAATTCATTTTGTTAACAATAGTTATAATTTACAAAACCTGTATTTTTTAAAAGTTAGATGAAAATATGAAATAAAAGATGGGAGAGGTTTGAGAGGAATATCCAGAAATATTATTCCTCAAGAGAAGAATTCTTTTATTTTTGTTTAAAATATTAAAGACAGTCTCCAGTTTTATTTCTTGTGAAGCTCTATTTACGACTTTCATTTTATTTTGTATCTAGATGACGGCATATCTTGAAAAGTAGTAAACTTTAAAAAATAGTTGAAATTTCACTTTAAATTAAATTTCTCTGCCTTCGCTAGCTTGAAGTAAAAATAAGCAAAACTGTCCAAATAATGTAAATAAACATTTAAATATATTTTTTTATTATATCACGTTCTTAAAACGGACTAAATAGTATAAAATATTTTGTCACATTGTTCTGAAAATTTTTGATAATGAATTTTTAATAACTATGAAAATAAGATTTCAAACGGAAAACGTGTGGTGCATCCAATGGGACTGTAGAGAGTAGCTGTCGTTGAGAAAACTCACACAAGAATTATTATCTATTACAGGACAATGTGACCAATTATTTTATAATGTTTAGTCCATTTCAAAAACGTGGTATATTAAAAATATTTTTTATTTAAATACTTGTTTTCTGCTTTTTAGTCTCTAAAGTCGATAGCAAACTTTGTACCAGACAGACAAACAATAATCAGTCCACCTTTGCTGAATATTCTTTTGTAAGCATAATTAGGAAGGCTCAGAACCTATACTCCACACACACGCACACTATTTTGATTTATTTATACATATAACTATCAACGTATCTCCACAATATTTCTACAAATATGTTGTAATTAAAAAAAAAATATGTTACTATGACTGACATTAGAAAAAGGTTTAGTTTTTCTTTTTGAGGTACAGATGGAATGAGATGAACAATCCCATTTTAGATATTTTATTGTATTTAGATTATAAAGCAAAAAAGCTCGAATGATCCGCTTACATGAAATATCCTATACCCGAACCCATACATAAATAATAATACCATCAATTTAGGATTAAATTTTTCTTTTCAGGTTGGAGGAAGCGGATATGTTATACCGACAAGCTATCAGCATGAGAGCGGATTACACCCAGGCATATATTAACAGAGGCGATATATTGATAAAGCTAAATAGGACAAAAGAAGCTCAGGAGGTTTATGAAAGGGCTCTTTTATATGATAGTAATAATCCGGATATATATTATAATGTAAGTAATTTTATCAACATTCTTTACATTTTAAGGAAATTCTTTTTAGATCTAAATGCAAGTTTTCTTGGTTGCTATAAGGGCAAACTTAGTTAATAATTCACCTTTTTATGTTATGGATTGTTTTTTAGTTGTTGTAATTTGCTACGAAAGTTCTGACAAAAGACACAGAAATGTGGCTTGGACTTTATTCTCTAACATTAAGGGTTTTACCACCTAAGCATCCAGTAAACAAATTCCCCTGAGATGTCTGTTTAGTTTTTTACGATTTGCTCAAGTTATCTCTTTATCTAGAAATTTTAAATTTTATTAAATTATGGTAGAGGACGTGGAACAAAACCTAGCGAAATATTCATTTTGTATCTGGAATTATATATAAAGATGTTGTTCTCTATTGAAGGCAGAGCTACATTTACATTGTGATATTGTGCTACAACAAATAAGGTCTATAAATAAATTGTTATTATCAGTTTGTCAAGCAAAACAAATATGGCCAAATAGAAAATTTAACTTACATAGTAACTAGATCATGTCTAAGTCTTAAACCTTCTAGTAAATCTGGTTGTTACTGTTTAGGTTGATTCGCAACATCTCTTTCACCCGTTTTATGAACTCGTTGGTTAGTTCTTTGTACCTATTTCATTCCCCAGTATTTAAAGGTTTATTCTGTCTCTATTGCCGCAATGGTTTGACTGTCCAGCGTCTCAAATGCTCCCGATTGTTTTTTTTTCTCTAGTTGTATCCAAAATGCGGCATTTCTCAAGCCCGAACAGCATTCCTATATCCCTGGGAAATTCCTCCACAAGTTTGAGCATTTATTCCAGCTGATAATAAAATCTATATGCAGATGATAACATAGTCTTCCCACCTTTCACGGTTATTTTTAATACTGAAGCCGCATCTGGAGGAACGTGAATGGCGTCATAGTAGACTTGTGACATGGTTAAACCATAATGGACTTAATGAATCTCCTTAAAAGATTCCCTTTCGATTGAAACTGTTTGTCTCGATATTTTTGCTGGAAGGTATTTGGATTTTAGTTCTCCAAGTTGACGTAAAGTGTTTCTAAAAAGGACCACAATATGATACAATATTGACTATATATTCTCAATATAGATGCCAGGCCAATCACGTGGCACTGAGTCGAAGGCTTTATGGGAGGTGGCAGAAAGGTATCTTCATTTGGTATAGGCCTGATTACATAAAATCGAATCGGTAATAAGTTACTCCTTGCAACTCATTGTGCTTCTGGCACATCTCCTTTGCTGAATTGCAATAATGAGGTTTTGCTCGCAGTGTGCGTGAATACGTTGTGTCAAGTAGGATGTGATCACCTTGTACAACGTGGGCAGGCAGGTAATTGACCGATATTTGATAGGGTCTTGTGTATTATCTGCCAAAAACAATGGATTTTCTTGAGATCAGGCATATATAGTCATGGGTGCATACTGCAAAACTTTTTAAGCCAGTAATTCTGGACACGGTCAGGACCTTGGCCTTTCCAATTATGAAGTTCCTAGACGATGCTACAGTTTTCCTCGATGGTGATGAGCTCGAATTGTATCTGACTGTAATCCTGGCAGACTTGATGTTATTCATTGATCGAGCTGGCGTTGATGTAGTGGATGGTTGACTTCTCCAGAATTCTTCTACTTCTTTCTTATTCGGGTATATATGATTTTAACTTTCGATAGAAGGTATTTTCCGATCTCTCAAAAAGAGCATTGACTCGTTTTCGGTTTTTGCTGGCTTCATATCTCGTTAACCGTTCTGCAGTCACGAAAAGTTTTTTGTTTAATGTATTGATGCATTATTGTTTATTGGACCCCATTCAATATTTCTTGTAATTCAGTATTTTTGTACCTATGTCTTCTCGAAGATTTTTATATATAAATTTTTATATGAAATTGAAATTTGCGAAGTCGGCACCAAATTAATACGTGATAAAATATTATATACATAAGAAGATTGAGAAAAATTTTATTTGTAATGGCTCTCTTACCGTAGCTTATATGTATCTCGTGTTAGTAGTTGTTTCATTTAGTAATAATTTGGTGCCGACTTCAAAAATTTCAATGTGATGTTAAAATTTACATTGTTTTTTTTTGTTGATTTTTAGTTTTAAACCCGTTTTCATATCCATAAATACCTTGCAATGTTTTCAAGGTTATAAGAAGGTACTCTTTTTATCCAAAGTTGTAAACCACACGAAATTGAACAACCAAAAATTCAGAAATTCTAAAAATTTTCCAAACATGAGTTTTGAATGAAATAGTACCAAAGAAATATTTAGTCTGTCATAGTAAATCCGTTATCTGAATTTTAAGAAATTAATTTTAAATTAGTAATCTACCCCCCCCCCCCTGTAACGATTTTTAACGAACTTAAGACATAAATTTTTAGTCTGACATATGTTATACTATATATTGAATTTGAAGCAATTTCTTTGAGATCCGTACATACGCTTTTTGTTTGGCAATGCTAAAGAGCAATTTTTAAAGTGAAATCAGTCATAACAACCGTATTCAGCCATATTTTATTATATGCATGACATGAACGAAATTCTCAAAAATATCCAATATATACCAATTGTTTATTGTTACGAAGAAAACTTCGTATTATTGAAATAAGTCCACCAATACTATGTAAACATTTCAAGTTGCTACCTTAAACCTTCTTAGAGAGAGAACTAGTTCCAGTTAGTTCCAGAAATTTGAAACTGGATATGCAGCTCAGGTTTAGGATGTAACTAGAAATGTTAGTTTAACTATTCGAAATTCCTAAAAATTTTATTACCTTAAAATTATCGACAGATAACGGTTTAGGTACAGTAAAAAAACAAAGATACAACTCTTTTTATGGGAATAAAAACTTCTCTGTAGAGTTATAACTATAACGAGATATCGGAATCAATTAATAAATTTAAATTGAAAATACGCTCTATTGTCAAAAACATGAATTATTTTTGACAACGCACGGTGCATACAAGTGTAAAAAAAGATAATTTAAAGTTAATAATATTTAAAAAAAAAAAGATACAAGACTAGTTGAGAAAAATTAAAAAAAAAACATTAATCGAGGTCAGAGATTGCCAGCGTATTTTTCCTCAAGTATCCTTTTTACAATATTAAAAAAATAATATTTGGAAAATATGTTCTAATTACAGATTTAAAATAGGAATATAATAAATAATTCAATTTTTAAGGTAAATTTGAAATATATTTAAAGGTGAAAAAATGAGCCAAGTCACTATTTCGTTTACATTAATACTTTGGTGAAATATATAACACTATTAGAAGTTTTGCATTAGATAATTTTCATCAAATCAAGAAATCTCTTGCATATTTTTGTAAGTTCAAAACTAAGTTAGGCAAATGATTCACGTTTAAGTTATGTGCAAGATGATTTCTTGCGGCTTCAAACTAAGGATTATAACTTTATAGAACCTATGATTATTTGCTTAAGAAACAAGTTACACAAGTGCCCCTTACCACGTAGCAGGCATGTATAAGTTCATATCACAAAATTTCATGTATAGCTAAAGTAAATTTTATTACCTTAAATTCTGGCACTACTCTACAAGAGATGAAATTCACAGGGTGTAAAACCTCCATATAGAAATTTTTGTGCAAAATCGAGAAATGTAAAATTGTTTGGACCTACCATATCGAATTTTTCGAAAATAATTTTAAATTCGTTGTGTGCGACGCGGAAAACTCTCCCGTATCAAATTAAAATTTTTCTCCGCCATATTATCAGCGCCGTTTTTCATTTTACTGAACTAATTTCGGCCAAAATATGGTGCCATTGCAGCAATTTCCTGAACATACCGCAAAAAATGTCACTTAAGTCGGGATTGCGTTCTAGAGTAATCAATGTAATACATAAAAAAAATACATAGCAATCAAATTTGGAACCTCCTTCTTTTCGTTTAATTACTCTAAATATAGTTACAATACATAATCACACAACAACTTTACCCTGAAAATTAATCGATTTTTTTTTACAGTTAGGTGTAGTATTTCTCGAGCAAGGTAAGGCCTCTCAAGCTTTGGCCTACCTAGATAAAGCTCTGGAAATAGATCCCGAGCACGAACAAGCTCTACTTAACTCTGCCATTTTACTCCAAGAGTTTGGACGACCAGAGTTTCGGAAGACAGCAAGGGAACGACTCCTTAAATTGCTTGCTAAAGACAAAAATAACGAAAGAGTCCACTTCAACCTTGGAATGCTTTCAATGGATGACAAAGACATCTCGGAAGCAGAATATTGGTTCAAAAGAGCAGTTCATCTGAAGTCAGATTTTAGAAGTGCTCTGTTCAATCTAGCTCTTCTATTGGCTGATGATCAAAGACCTTTAGAGGCGGCGCCGTTTTTAAATCAGTTGGTAAAGTACCATCCAGATCATGTGAAGGGATTGATTTTGTTAGGAGATATTTATATTAATAATATTAAAGATTTGGATGCTGCTGAAAATGTAAGTGAATACTAAACATGCCCATGTGAAAATTTTACTTTATGTAGTAGGCTAAAGTAATTAAACCAAAAGAGTTTTTGAAAAAATATCGCATCGCAACCCTAATGCACACACAAAATGTGTATCTTAAATCATCATAAATTTTTTGCGACACAAAGTTTGTTTGTTTTTTTAATCTCCTCTAATTTATTGTATTTTATTTTAAACAATAAAACAATAACCGGTACAGTTGTCAAAACTTGTGCTATTTACGATATTATTAAAAGAAGCAAAGCCTAAGTTGGCTTATTATTTTTTAATAATTATTTCTGCAGAGTGCAAAACACTTTTTAATTAAAAGTTTCAAATCCTAAATAAGAGTAAATTGTGTGAAGTTAGATTTTAAAGAAAACAAATTTGTTTAAATTCTATTTTTAACTTTACAATATGCCTTATGTTTTTAAATTATGATTTGGGTAAGAAAACTTTGGACGCTTAATAGAATGGATAATAAAGAACCGACCAATTGCCTCTCAGACATACATTATGTTAGAGTTCCGAAACAGTTTTTGATTGCCTCTTTTTTACAATTTCATCTGAGATTAAGTATTCCGTGGAAACAGGGAATATTCAATTTTAAACAGTTTTTTAATATATAATAAATTCATGAACGTAACGATAACTATTTTCATAGAAAGTATTTGGTTAGTGTTATTATATCAAAATTTTTAAATGTATCTTTTGAAAACTATAGAAGGAAAAATTTATAAGCAATTTTGAAGATTCATAATTGGCGAACGATGCGACTTAGCAAAAAAAATCACAACTTTCTAGGTAGGGGAAGTTTTTCTATAATTTCGCCTTTTGTTTGTTTTTGAGTTAAGGGAAAACCTGTATAAGGTGGATCGTTTTGGATATTTTTATAGGCTATCTGGAAAACCGTAAAAGTTTTTAAAAATCTAATAAAGTAGTCCCGAGCTCTTTTTTTTGAGAAAATTATAATGGCAAAAAAAAATTACAGCTAACGCGATCGGTTTCGGATTAACAGGGCGATTTCCGAATTTTACAATTTTCTAATGTGTCCTACATTTTATTTATCAAAGCAACTACGATAAAACTAATAGGGCATTCTTAAGGTACTTTTTCTGTAGAATCCAGCAATGTAGTCAGATTTTTAATTTTGGTTTAATTACAGAGATATATTAATCAAGTGTTAATTTCTTAAATGGGACACCCTTATATTTTTTAACATAATTTATTTGCATTTTGCATTATTTTAAGAATATATTATATTGTCAACATGAATTGGAAATAAATAGGCTAAAAATATATTTTTTATTTTTTTATAAGCTCACAGACTAGCTAGCTGATAAGAACTGGCGGTTCAGAGAGGCCAAGTTGTGCATGTCTATGTTAACACCTTTTAAAAGTCAAATAAGGGATTGAAATGCAAAAATGAAAAACACACTTAAACAAAACTCAAAAAGGCAAAAATATCAATAAAAAAAAACTAAATTAACCCCATTAAACGTTCAAACTGTTGTCCATTGTTATCCAGACAGAGTTGGCAACGTCTTTACACTCCTCTACTCACAGCCTTATGAATATGAATATTAGTAAAGGCCTTTTCTCACTTACAGGTGCCCACCCCGGGTTTCATGGCATTGCTGAAATACTCGCGACATTTCCGGTCACTTGAGCATCACAACTGGTGGGGGATAAGTCGGGATGCCCAGCCTTAAAATAATTATAAGACAAATAAAACACAAAACACACAAATAAAATATAAAACAGAACGTTGGCGTTTGACGTCTCTACAATGTAAAAAAATGATACCAAAAGTACAAAACAAAAAATTACTAAAAATTATAACCCTAATGAGAAACTCGTAAATGTGAAGAAGCTGGCATCTTTCACCCATGACGTCAAAAACCCCTGCAATCAGCTGATGGGTTTTAGATGACAAGACTTCGGGTGGGCACCCATAAATGAGAAAAAGCCTTTATACTTCGCATAGCGGCCACAAAATTTTCTTCCTATTCTTCTAGAGTTCTAGAGTTTGTTTTCCATATACCCCCGAAAAAAGAAATCTAAGGGGGTAAGATCAGGTGACCTAGGTGGCCACCTGACTGGGACATTGTTTGCTATCCAATTCTGTGCAAAATTAGCGTTAAGGCATTCGACAACAATTCCCGCGTTATAAGCCGGAGCTCCATCGTATTGAAAATACAATTGTTACTTTCCACTAAAAGCAAATTATCCGTAAATGGGACGATGTATGCTTGAGCATCTAAATTCCCTTTATTTATCTCGTAGCCATTATTCTATTACCCAACGAAGCAACCCACACATTAAACCCAAATCGTCCTCGTGTTGCTCTATTTATATGTTGGTGAGCATTCTGATCTGCCCATAGATGATTATTATAGCGATTAAATATACCATCACTAGTTATTCTAGACTCATATATTACTATACAAAATCATTATTTCGTAAAATATCCATGTACCAATTATTAATAAATAAAACAACTCAGGACTACTTATCAGATTTTTAAATCTTTTACGGTTTCCCAGATAGTCTATAAAAACATCCAAAACGATCCATCCTGTATATGTAGAATTTTTTATCGAAAAAGATAAAAAAATGGCAAGTCACAAGGCTGAGTTATATAGACAGACGGATGGACATGCTGAAACTAAAATAATTCCTAGATATCTACGGAACTCTAAAAAGTAAATATTATTACAACACATTAATATTTAGCGGTTGCCTACATATTTTTTAAAGCCTTTTAGAAAATCTTAACATACAATAATGTTCTTCATTTTCTAGTGTTATAGAAAAATTCTGGAACTCGAACCCGATAACATACAAGGCCTTCATAACTTATGCGTTGTTCATGTCGAGAGGGGCAAACTTCTTGATGCTCAGAAATGCCTTGAAGAGGCCCATCGCCTTGCTCCAGAAGAAGACTATATAATCAAACATCTCAACATAGTTCAGAACCGTATCGCCAAGTTACACCTTAATGAAGATGTAGCGGACGCCAAAGAAAAAAGCAAAGTCGTATCAAACAAAAGTGTCGATGAAAATGAGAAGAAAACACAACCAGTTGTGAGTAAAGATACTGAGAAACAACGGTATAGCAGCAGAGTTGAAAATACGGAACCTATGTTCGTGAAAGATATTGACAATACACAGGAGTACCCAAATTTTACTATAATTGAGGATGAAAGTTCAATAAAGTCACCTGGACATAACTCGAGTACCCATCAAAAGCAGCGAAGTGTTTCTGATAATGACGATTCTTCATCAGGGATGTCCTAGCAATGAAGAAAAAATTAAGGAGAGGCTACTATTTTAAGATTTATTTTAAGACTTACTAATAATATTTAAAAATCTCTTGAGAACTTTTTATACGAGCCAAAGGGTTACCAGAGTCAATCTTTAATTATACACGTTAAAAGTGACGACATAATTGTAAGAGTTAAGCGACGATAATTTGAGTTTGGCATTGTTTTCGTTTCAACATGGAATAAAATCACCACAATAACTTATATTTAGTAAATTCTTCTTGCCTTGTAAAATAGGCAACATTTTTTTTATTTTTTAACACCAAGTCATTAAATTTCCAATAATCGAGCTGTGTGTAGGATTTTACACCAACTTTTTAAATAGATAGATAGCTGTCTACCGTTTAAAATGCCAAAAAGCTTTATTGATATAAATTTCCTAATTTTTTATTCACAGCAACATTTATTTTAGTAGATAATTTAAAGTATATGTACAATTAAAAGAAATACTGCATTTTATAAAAAAAATAGGTGTATTTATTAATAAAATCTCAAACCAAGTAAGTCAGAATCTGTCTCCAAAAAAAAAGCTGCGAGTGTCCACACACGATAATTTTTTCTACTACCACTCAGACTTGAATAATTTCGAAGGAACTGCAAATAAACCTAACGACGGTTTAATCGCCATAATGTATATTTTATTGGTGAAAGTCCATCATTCGAGACTTAGTTTTAGTTCATTTCAACCAAGCTTAGCTGCACTCGTTATCAAACATCAGATGTTCAACTGTCGAAATAAACCAACAGTATATTGTACAACTATTGGCCGGCAAGTGTCATAAAAACGTACCATCGTGAAAAGTGCTTTTTAAAGGCATGGAACACTATAAGTGTAACACCGTCACTGTCACCTACTAAACTAGTAATAAAAGGCAATTAAAATTGATCGAAAGCGTCATATCTTTGATGGGACATCCTATAAACAACTCCTCCAAGATTGTTTTTTTCTGTACAGTAGTGGAAAAAATAAATATCGCCTTACTTTTATTATCTATTAATGAGTACGAATATTATCGTCAGTATTTTGATATAATTAAAATGACTTTTGTAACACAGTGCATAAAGCCATTAGATGTAGTGTTCATTCTGTGATACTCTGAATAATCGTTTGAATCTATTTTGACTTTAAAAAATTGTCTAATTATCGTATTTAACCCTAACTTTTGAAAATAGTATGGGAAGAGTACCCGTATGTGACTTAATGTTTACAATCAATTTCATTTTTATAGAAATATTATTTTTATTAGATTATTCGGAAAATTTTATTTGCTAAGAAGTATTTGAATCAAAGACGATTTAAAGATACAATGTACAATAGTGGGAATGTCGCATATATAAATAATTTATAATGTAAATACAGTGCGTTATTCATCATGTTAAGTTCTAATCAGTGGCGTAAATAATGACCCCGCAGACTCCGCCGTGCGGAGGGGCGCAGCCAGTTGAGGGGCGCCCTCAAGCCCCTTGATGAAAATGAATAAATATCAAAGATCCAGACTGGTGCAAAATAGTAGGGCGCTTTCAAAAATCTGCGGGGAGGGGCGCACATACTCTTTATTATGCCACTGGTTCTAATAATTCTTAAATTGCCCAAGATCTGTATTTTTTTTTAATGGAGACTATATTTATGTTCTCATTTACATTAATGAAACAATCAGGGTTCATATAAATATTGTAAAGTACTGTAAGTCCACGAATTTAGTCCCAAAGAGGAAAACTTTTTTATTTGCTAGTTTATTTTAACAAATGTTCTGTAGAAAAGTGCTGCTTAAATTGGGAAGTCAGAAATTCATAAAAGTATGGAAGTCATTTCCAGGCTATTCAAAAATTAGTAAACTGTAAAAAATGTTATGAACAAACTATCTTTATTTATAAAGAGGTAAACAAATATTATTAGTAAAAGTTATTTAATCTAACAAGCTACCTCAAAATATCAAACTAAGGAAATCTATAAATTTTTTAAAAATTTATAAGTTTACTTACCTTTAAATAAAACACTTATTTTTGTAACACTTTTCCTTATTTAAAAAAAATTAGTAGTAAATTTCATTATAGTATTTTGATGTAACTTTTTAGCCCTAACAATTTCTACTATCAACTTTTCTTTTTACCTTTGAAGTATTTTGTTCTTTGCATTTTATAACTTCGGAACACCCTGTACATAAAACCAGTACGATTTTATGTTATTTTTAATGGCATTTTCAAATGAAACAAGAGTTTTTATACACAATGACTACATTTATATAATATTTTTACAATTTTTATTATATATGTCAACGAATAAATTATATGTATTTTAAAGTTTGGGATAAAAACGGAAAGATAAAGCCTTGGAATAGGTAAGACGAATAATTGTTTCCCAGAAACTAACAAAATTTGTTATTCTTGTTGGTTTATTAATTTTTTTTTTAATCTTGAAGGTTCAAAACTTGATTATGTTTCTGTGGTACTTGTCAATTTAAACCCCTTTTTGACTTAAACAAATTTTTAAGTTAGACCATGTTAGTGATTTAAGAGGTAAGATTATTATACAATACTTATTAATATTTTTAACAAATGACCCCTCCTTTACTAAAACTATATTTTATTATTTATATAAATTAGTCTTCCTAGTGTGTCAAAACTAATATCTTAGATAAAGTATTACCAAATGACTTCTAAATGGAATACTCACACATAATTATTCCAAATTTAAATGTTCACATTAAAGATGCTCCTCTATTTTTTGTAAAAATTTATTATTAGAGAGAACTTATGACATATGAGGTTTGAGGTCTATTTATGAGTCATGCTGTGGTAACAATATTTAGGACAAAGATTTCTTTTATGTCTTTGATTCAAATATTTTTAACTTTGTGATCTTTTTTGTGATTTTGCTTTTAATCCACCCTATTGTTACTTGTTTATCATATTTCTTTTTATGTACATTTGAGTACTGTTAACTTCTAATGTTTATCTGTAGAAATAAATATTTTACCAAATAAAAATATTTAGAATTGTTTTAAGATCAAGAATAAGCACCAGCGTTGTTTACATAGACACATCGTACAAATAGAAAATAAACAAATATTTTTATTTTAGTTAAAACCATAGAAATAACACACAACTTGTTCTATTATAGTAAAAATTTGTTACTAAGAATTGCACATACAGGTAGACACATTTAGAAGAACGTAAAAAAAAGCGGTTTAAAAAATATATTTATCAATGTTAATATTTTTGATAGGTTATTTGTATGTAAAGATAATTGAGAACTGTTTTTTATAACCATATATCTATTGAATCGTTACTGAAATTAGAAAACAGTGTCGTCTTTCAATGTACTGTCAGCAGGAACAGTGCTGAAAAACTTGCACGTTATTTTTTCGTGTTGTGAGCATTTAATTTGGAAGTAAAAACTGTTTACTAATTGTTCAACCTTAACTGAAAAACAAATAATACCTAATGTATTAACATTAGTGAATATTAAAATTCTACAAAAAAATGAAAATGTGTTTTGATTCGTTCTTTTTTTGAACTATGAGTAATATTGAAATTTTTTTTTAAGACTTTCAAAATGCTTAATTTGATTCTTGCAAATTGTATGATGATATAAATGTGTCACACTTAGAGCAAAAGAATAAAATGTGCATTTTTTCGAGTTCTGTAAAATTTGTCCAGGAATGTATACACATTAGAAATTATCAGTGCTCAAATTTTTTTATAATTGGCGTTTCGGCTAGAATATTTGTATTACTTATAGTATAATGCTAAACTAATGTTTATAATAAATGTCTCGATGTAAAGATCCTTTAGCTAATAGGCTAGAAAATCCACGTGGCCAAATCATTACTTGAAATAAATTTTTTATTATAGTATTGCATCTATACCTCAGAATAATATAGTTTTTAAGCATACTGGGCTAGAAATTATACAAATATGGAGAAAAAGACTGTAAAAACGTTTGTGTTTTATTTTTTTGCAAAAAATAAATTGCAGTAGAATGTTATATATTTCGGAATATATATATATATATATATATATATATATATATATATATATATATATATATATATATATATATATATATATATATATTCTATATATCTAACTGTTAACTTTGAATCATATTCTTTTGTAGTGTGTTGTTCTGTGTACTTATATTTAGCAGGTATCAATTTCTAATATTTTTTTTTGGACTCTATATTACTTTGTGAAAGTGAAATCTTTGGAAAACAAGATTAAAATTGAAACCATGATAGCAACATTTATGGGTAAAGACCTGCCAAACAGAGGTTCCAAATTTAGTTTCAATGTTTTTTTTTGCTAGTAATTTTTAATATAAAGTTATGTTGGTACTTGACATATTTAATACTATGTCATACTTATATTTTATACTATTCATTCAGACGGTGGTGACAAGATAAATTTTTTAAAATTATTTATTTTAATATATGTCATTTGTGACTTACTATTAGCATTAAAAATATATATTATTCTGATTTATACTTTTGGAAGTACTAGCTTTTATTACATTTTTTTGGCAGCTATCGTGGATTTAGTTACAATTTTAGTTTGTAAAGGTGCCTTGAAATCTTTAATTAAGGCGAAAGATGATTTTGTAATATAGATATAAATATTTTTCTATGTTGTGAAACTGTTCATAGAAGATTAAAAAAATGTAAAATCTAATGTGAAAAGTATATTAATTGTCCTATGACTGAGTTTGGTTTTGTTAGTTCTTTTTCAAATTTTCTAAAATTGTTAACCCCAATTATACACTTTTTGTAATAAAAAATGTGCTAAGTTATTTAGGTTTTTGATCTTTTAAAAGACCCTTCAAGCATGAAATTGAGTTTCAGACTGACTTTCTTTACATATTATTCTTTGAAAACATCCCGTTAAGTACGAATCCAACCTTTTCTGAGATCTACCTCTAAAACTATATACCTCAAGCTTACTCAGCAGTATCATAATTCACACAATCGAATGCCCTGGTAAGATCACAGAACATCGTCGTAGCAACTCCTCCATCATTGAATCGAAGATACAATCTCTCCAGTAAAACATAGCATCATGAGTATTTTTTTCAGCCATAAACCCAAATTGAACACACTCGAGCAAGCCGCTTCTACTCAAAAAACTGATCGTTGTCTTTTTGACAAGTTTTTCAATAATTTTTGCTAATGTTGGAAGCAATGAAATCGGCCGGAAGTTTGAAGGGGTTTCAGTATTACTCCTTTTATGTACAGGAATAACTGTTACTAGTTTCAAACATTGACGAAAGGACCAATTTACTGCCCCTACCAATGCATTAAGTGCTCCTTCAGGGATCTCTATAAGCATTTTAAGTGGAATATTACCCCAATCAGATGCATTCTTATTTTTAATTTCTAAGAAAATTATATTCCAAACACATATGGAGAACTGCGCAGTCACAATTTTTCCAATAAAAATTAGAGCATACTAGCTCTTCGTTCAGTTGCCAAACAATGAAAAAGCATTTTTCTATGGTGTTCCTGGCTGCACATAATCTCTGATTAATCTGTGTTCAGGTCTTCCTTCGGCAAGATGTTGATTAAAAATGGTACCATTAAAATTGGCTCTAAAGGATATACTGAGTCTCCAATAAGCCAAGTCCTTCTCAAGCCATTATTATACTGTTCCAAAAGAGGGTCCCTTACAATGTACTGTCTCCAAACAAAAGCATTGTGACATGAACCTGAGTAGTTTGCATTTATATTAATAAGTTTTAAACTAGCATCACACATGATCTGAACATGATATGAATGATAACCTTTACAATTTATGAATATATTTTTCTTCAGTTAGTTTTAAAAATGCTGCATGTGTGCAATCTACAGCACCCAATATTCTTGGAAATTGAAAGTTTTCCATGAACATTCCCTTATTTTCATTGATCTCCCTTATTCTAGTAAGAAATTTTATATTTATTGCCTTAAGGTTATAATAAATGGCATTAGTAACTTCATGAATACATCTAAAATAAATATTACATTTCTATTTTTTCCTTTCAAGTTTATAGAGTGACTAAACTATCCATTACCCAAATGAATTATTTATCAGTGTTGAAAATGGACTAAGTGTGGCATGTAATTTAAGTTAATTAATTAATTAAATTAAAATAAACTTTATCCTACAAAGCATTAGTTTAAATGGCTAAAATGTGTGATGTATCTGTCAGCTTTAAATAATATAATAATTTTGGAATCTCCAAATAGTTTGAATATGCTCTATCTCGACTTGGTATTAGTATTTATATTTTAAATTACCTGTGCACCATGGATTGGCTTTCTCCAAGATTAAAGTCTTCACCTGTATATCTTTGATAATTCTCATTGGCATAAGATATTAAAGATGGTAAAACTTAACCATGATAATTTGATTTAAAAATTTAATTTAAAAATTCACTATGAATTTTCAAAACCACCCAGCATTCAGGAATTTTAAGAGAAACTTTAAAAGTGTCTTAGGTATCTGCAAAAAATTCATAGTTCAACAATAATAACGCTAACAATTTATTTTAAAGGGGAATATCCACTGACGTTAAAACATTTTTTTATTGTTATTTTAAAAATTCACTATGGATTTTCAAAGCCACCCAGCACTCAGAGATTTTAAGAAAAGCTTTAAAAGTGTCTTAGGTATCTGCAAAAAATTCATAGTTCAACAATAATAACGCTAACAATTTATTTTAAAGGGGAATATCCACTGACGTTTAAAAATTTTTTTATTGTTAATTTAAAAATTCACTATGCATCTTTGAAGCCACCCAGCACTCAGGGATTTTAAGAGAAGCTTTAAAAGTGTCTTAAGTATCTGTGGAAAATGCATAGTACAACAATTATAATGCTAACAATTTATTTTAAAGGGGTACATCCACTGACGTTAAAAAATTTTTTTTGTTAATTTAAAAATTCACTATGCATTTTCCAAGCCACCCCGCACTCAGGTATTTTAAGAGAAGCTTTAGAAGTGTCTTGGGTATCTGCAAAAAATTCATAGTTCAACAATTATAACGCTAACAATTTATTTTAAAGGGGTACATCCACTGACGTTAAAAAATTTTTTTTTGTTAATTTAAAAATTCACTATGCATTTTCGAAGCCACCTAGCACTCAGAGATTTTATGCGAAGCTTTAAAAGTGTCTTAGATATCTGCAAAAAATTCATAGTTCAATAATTATAACGCTAACAATTTATTATAAAGGGGTATATCCACTGACGTTAAAAAAATTTTTTTTTGTTAATTTAAAAATTCACTATGCATTTTCGAAGCCACCTAGCACTCAGGGATTTTATGCGAAGCTTTAAAAGTGTCTTAGATATCTGCAAAAAATTCATAGTTCAATAATTATAACGCTAACAATTTATTATAAAGGGGTATATCCACTGACGTTAAAAAATTTTTTTTATTGTTAATTTAAAAATTTACTATGCATTTTTGAAGCCACCCCGCACTCAGGGGTTTTAAGAGAAGCTTTAAAAGTTTCTTAGGTGTCTGTAAAAATTCATAGTTCAACAATTATAACGCTAACAATTTATTTTAAAGGGGTACATCCCCTGACGATAAAAAATTTTTTTATTGTTAATTTAAAAATTCACTATGGATTTTCAAAGCCACCCAGCACTCAGGGATTCTAAGAGAATCTTTAAAAGTGTCTTAGATATCTGCAAAAAATTTATAGTTCAACAATTATAACGCTAACAATTTATTTTAAAGGGGTATATCCACTGACGTTAAAAAAATTTTTTATTGTTGATTTAAAAATTCACTATGCATTTTGGAAGCCACCTAGCACTCAGGGGTTTTAAGAGAAGCTTTAAAAGTGTCTTAGGTGTCTGTAAAAATTCATAGTTCAACAATTATAACGCTAACAATTTATTTTAAAAGGGTATATCAACTGTCGTTAAAAAAAAAATTTATTGTCAATTTAAAAATTCACTATGGATTTTCGAAGCCACTCAGCACTCAGGGATTTTAAGAGAAGCTTTAAAAGTGTCTTAGGTATCTGTGAAAAATTCATAGCACAACAATTATAACGTTAACAATTTATTTTAAAGGGGTACATCCACTGACGTAAAAAAAATGTTTTTTGTTAATTTAAAAATTCACTATGCATTTTTGAAGCCACCCAGCACTCAGGGATTTTAAAAAAAGCTTTAAAAGTGTATTAGGTATCTGTAAAAAATTCATAGTTCAACAATTATAACGCTAACAATTTATTTTAAAGGGTTATATCCACTGACGATAAAAAAATTTTTTATTGTTAATTTAAAAATTCACTATGCATTTTTGAAGCCACCCAGCACTCAGGGATTTTAAGAGAAGCTTTAAAAGTGTCTTAGGTATCTGTGAAAAATTCATAGCACAACAATTATAACGTTAACAATTTATTTTAAAGGGGTACATCCACTGACGTAAAAAAAATGTTTTTTGTTAATTTAAAAATTCACTATGCATTTTTGAAGCCACCTAGCACTCAGGGATTTTAAAAAAAGCTTTAAAAGTGTCTTAGGTATCTGTAAAAAATTCATAGTTCAACAATTATAACGCTAACAATTTATTTTAAAGGGTTATATCCACTGACGATAAAAAAATTTTTTATTGTTAATTTAAAAATTCACTATGCATTTTTGAAGCCACCCAGCACTCAGGGATTTTAAGAGAAGCTTTAAAAGTGTCTTAGGTGTCTGTAAAAATTCATAGTTGAACAATTATAACGCTAACAATTTATTTTAAAGGGGTACATACACTGACGTGAAAATTTTTTTTATTGTTTATTTAAAAATTCACTATGGATTTTCAAAGCCACCCAGCACTGAGATATTTTAAGAAAAACTTTAAAAGTGTCTTAGGCATCTGTAAAAAATTCATAGTTCAACAATTATAACGCTAACAAATTATTTTAAAAGGGTACATCCACTGTCGTTAAAAAAATATTTATTGACAATTTAAAAATTCACTATGGATTTTTGAAGCCACTCAGCACTCAGGGATTTTAAGAGAAGCTTTAAAAGAGTCTTTAGGTATCTGCGAAAAATTCACAGCACAACAATTATAACGTTAACAATTTATTTTAAAGGGGTACATCCACTGAAGTTAAAAAAAATTTTTTTGTTAATTTAAAAATTCGCTATGCATTTCTGAAGCCACCCATCACTCAGGGATTTTAAGAGAAGCTTTAAAAGTGTCTTAGGTATCTGCAAAAAATTCATAGTTCAACAATTATAACGCTAACATTTTATTTTCAAGGGGTACATCCACTGACGTGAAAAAAAAATTTATTGTTAATTTGAAAATTCACTATGCATTTTTGAAGCCACCCAGCACTTAGGGATTTTAAAAAAAGCTTTATAAGTGTCTTAAGTATCTGCAAAAAATTCATAGTTCAACAATTATAACGCTAACAATTTATTATAAAGGGGTATATCCACTGACGTTAAAAAAATTTTTTTAATGTTAATTTAAAAATTCACTATGCATTTTCGAAGCCACCTAGCACTCAGGGATTTTAAGCGAAGCTTTAAAAGTGTCTTAGATATCTGCAAAAAATTCATAGTTCAACAATTATAACGCTAACAATTTATTATAAAGGGGTATATCCACTGACGTTAAAAAAATTTTTTATTGTTAATTTAAAAATTTACTATGCATTTTTGAAGCCACCCCGCACTCAGGGGTTTTAAGGGAAGCTTTAAAAGTGTCTTAGGTGTCTATAAAAATTCATAGTTCAACAATTATAACGTTAACAATTTATTATAAAGGGGTACATCCACTGAAGTTAAAAAATTTTTTTTTGTTAATTTAAAAATTCGCTATGCATTTCTGAAGCCACCCATCACTCAGGGATTTTAAGAGAAGCTTTAAAAGTGTCTTAGGTATCTGCAAAAAAATTCATAGTTCAACAATTATAACGCTAACAATTTATTTTAAAGGGGTACATCCACTGACGTGAAAAATTTTTTTATTGTTTGTTTAAAAATTCACTATGGATTTTCAAAGCTACCCAGCACTCAGATATTTTAAGAGAAGTTTTAAAAGTGTCTTAGGTATCTGTAAAAAATTCATAGTTCAACAATTATAACGCTAACATTTTATTTTCAAGGGGTACATCCACTGACGTGAAAAAAAAAATTATTGTTAATTTAAAAATTCACTATGCATTTTTGAAGCCACTCAGCACTTAGGGATTTTAAAAAAAGCTTTATAAGTGTCTTAAGTATCTGCAAAAAATTCATAGTTCAACAATTATAACGCTAACAATTTATTATAAAGGGTTATATCCACTGACGATAAAAAAATTTTTTATTGTTAATTTAAAAATTCACTATGCATTTTTGAAGCCACCCAGCACTCAGGGATTTTAAGAGAAGCTTTAAAAGTGTCTTAGGTGTCTGTAAAAATTCATAGTTGAACAATTATAAAGCTAACAATTTATTTTAAAGGGGTACATACACTGACGTGAAAATTTTTTTTATTGTTTATTTAAAAATTCACTATGGATTTTCAAAGCCACCCAGCACTGAGATATTTTAAGAAAAACTTTAAAAGTGTCTTAGGCATCTGTAAAAAATTCATAGTTCAACAATTATAACGCTAACAAATTATTTTAAAAGGGTACATCCACTGTCGTTAAAAAAATATTTATTGACAATTTAAAAATTCACTATGGATTTTTGAAGCCACTCAGCACTCAGGGATTTTAAGAGAAGCTTTAAAAGAGTCTTTAGGTATCTGCGAAAAATTCACAGCACAACAATTATAACGTTAACAATTTATTTTAAAGGGGTACATCCACTGAAGTTAAAAAAAATTTTTTTGTTAATTTAAAAATTCGCTATGCATTTCTGAAGCCACCCATCACTCAGGGATTTTAAGAGAAGCTTTAAAAGTGTCTTAGGTATCTGCAAAAAATTCATAGTTCAACAATTATAACGCTAACATTTTATTTTCAAGGGGTACATCCACTGACGTGAAAAAAAAATTTATTGTTAATTTGAAAATTCACTATGCATTTTTGAAGCCACCCAGCACTTAGGGATTTTAAAAAAAGCTTTATAAGTGTCTTAAGTATCTGCAAAAAATTCATAGTTCAACAATTATAACGCTAACAATTTATTATAAAGGGGTATATCCACTGACGTTAAAAAAATTTTTTTAATGTTAATTTAAAAATTCACTATGCATTTTCGAAGCCACCTAGCACTCAGGGATTTTAAGCGAAGCTTTAAAAGTGTCTTAGATATCTGCAAAAAATTCATAGTTCAACAATTATAACGCTAACAATTTATTATAAAGGGGTATATCCACTGACGTTAAAAAAATTTTTTATTGTTAATTTAAAAATTTACTATGCATTTTTGAAGCCACCCCGCACTCAGGGGTTTTAAGGGAAGCTTTAAAAGTGTCTTAGGTGTCTATAAAAATTCATAGTTCAACAATTATAACGTTAACAATTTATTATAAAGGGGTACATCCACTGAAGTTAAAAAATTTTTTTTTGTTAATTTAAAAATTCGCTATGCATTTCTGAAGCCACCCATCACTCAGGGATTTTAAGAGAAGCTTTAAAAGTGTCTTAGGTATCTGCAAAAAAATTCATAGTTCAACAATTATAACGCTAACAATTTATTTTAAAGGGGTACATCCACTGACGTGAAAAATTTTTTTATTGTTTGTTTAAAAATTCACTATGGATTTTCAAAGCTACCCAGCACTCAGATATTTTAAGAGAAGTTTTAAAAGTGTCTTAGGTATCTGTAAAAAATTCATAGTTCAACAATTATAACGCTAACATTTTATTTTCAAGGGATACATCCACTGACGTGAAAAAAAAAATTATTGTTAATTTAAAAATTCACTATGCATTTTTGAAGCCACTCAGCACTTAGGGATTTTAAAAAAAGCTTTATAAGTGTCTTAATTATCTGCAAAAAATTCATAGTTCAACAATTATAACGCTAACAATTTATTGTAAAGGGGTATATCCACTGACGTTAAAAAAATTTTTTGTTGTTAATTTAAAAATTCACTATGCATTTTCGAAGCCACCTAGCACTCAGGGATTTTAAGCGAAGCTTTAAAAGTGTCTTAGATATCTGCAAAAAATTCATAGTTCAACAATTATAACGCTAACAATTTATTATAAAGGGGTATATCCACTGACGTTAAAAAAATTTTTTATTGTTAATTTAAAAATTTACTATGCATTTTTGAAGCCACCCCGCACTCAGGGGTTTTAAGAGAAGCTTTAAAAGTGTCTTAGGTGTCTATAAAAATTCATAGTTCAACAATTATAACGCTAACAATTTATTTTAAAGGGGTACATCCCCTGAAGTTAAAAAATTTTTTTATTGTTAATTTAAAAATTCACTATGGATTTTCAAAGCCACCCAGCACTCAGGGATTCTAAAAGAATCTTTAAAAGGGTCTTAGATATCTGCAAAAAATTTATAGTTCAACAATTATAACGCTAACAATTTATTTTAAAGGGGTATATCCACTGACATTAAAAAATTTTTTATTGTTGATTTAAAAATTCACTATGCATTTTTGAAGCCACCCAGCACTCAGGGGTTTTAAGAGAAGCTTTAAAAGTGTCTTAGGTGTCTGTAAAAATTCATAGTTCAACAATTATAACGCTAACAATTTATTTTAAAGGGGTAAATACACTGACGTGAAAAATTTTTTTATTGTTTATTTAAAAATTCACTATGGATTTTCAAAGCAACCCAGCATTGAGATATTTTAAGAAAAACTTTAAAAGTGACTTAGGTATCTGTAAAAAATTCATAGTTCAACAATTATAACGCTAACAAATTATTTTAAAAGGGTACATCCACTGTCGTTAAAAAAAATATTTATTGTCAATTTAAAAATTCACTATGGATTTTCGAAGCCACTCAGCACTCGGGGATTTTAAGAGAAGCTTTAAAAGAGTCTTAGGTATCTGCGAAAAATTCATAGCACAACAATTATAACGTTAACAATTTATTTTAAAGGGGTACATCCACTGAAGTTAAAAAAATTTTTTTTGTTAATTTAAAAATTCGCTATGCATTTCTGAAGCCACCCAGCAATCAGGGATTTTAAGAGAAGTTTTAAAGGGTCTTAGGTGTCTGTAAAAATTCATAGTTGAACAATTATAACGCTAATAATTTATTTTAAAGGGGTACATCCACTGACGTGAAAAAAAAAATATTGTTAATTTGAAAATTGACTATGGATTTTCGAAGCCACCCAGCACTCAGGGATTTTAAGAGAAGCTTTAAAAGTGTCTTAGATATATGCAAAAAATTCATAGTTCAACAATTATAACGCTAACAATTTATTTTAAAGGGGTATATCCACTGACGTTAAAAAAATTTTTTATTGTTAATTTGAAAATTCACTATGGATTTTCGAAGCCACCCAGCACTCAGGGATTTTACGAAAAGCTTTAAAAGTGACTTAGGTATCTGCAAAAATTTCATAGTTCAACAATTATAACGCTAACAATTTATTTTATAGGGGTATATCCACTGAACTTAAAAAAAATTTTTATTGTTAATTTAAAAATTCACTATGCATTTTTGAAGCCACCCAGCACTCAGGGATTTTAAGAGAAGCTTTAAAAGTGTCTTAGATGTCTGTAAAAAATTCATAGTTCAACAATTATAACGCTAACAATTTATTTTAAAGGGGTATATCCACTGACGTTAAAAAATTTGTATTGTTAATTTAAAAATTCACTATGCATTTTTGAAGCCACCCAGCACTCAGAGATTTTAAGAAATACCTTAAAGGTGTCCTAGGTATCTGCAAGAAAATTCATAGTTCAACAATTATAACGCTAACAATTTATTTTAAAGGGGTACATCCACTGACGTGAAAAAAATTTTTATTGTTTATTTAAAAATTCACTATGGATTATCAAAGCCACCCAGCACTCAGATATTTTAAGAGAAGTTTTAAAAGTGTCTTAGGTATCTGAAAAAAATTCAAAAATTTTTTATTGTTAATTTAAAAATTTACTATGCATTTTTGAAGCCACCCCGCACTCAGGGGTTTTAAGAGAAGCTTTAAAAGTGTCTTAGGTATCTGCAAAAAATTCATAGTTCAACAATTATAACGCTAACAATTTATTTTATTGGGCTACATCCACTGACGTGAAAAAAATTTTTATTGTTTATTTAAAAATTCACTATGGATTTTCAAAGCCACCCAGCACTCAGATATTTTAAGAGAAGTTTTAAAAGTGTCTTAGGTATCTGAAAAAAATTCAAAAATTTTTTATTGTTAATTTAAAAATTTACTATGCATTTTTGAAGCCACCCCGCACTCAGGGATTTTAAGAGAAGCTTTAAAAGTGTCTTAGGTATCTGCAAAAAATTCATAGTTAAAGAATTATAACGCTAACAATTTATTTTAAAGGGGTATATCGACTGATTTTTAAAAAAATTTTTATTGTTAATTTAAAAATTCACTATGGATTTTTGAAGCCACCCAGCACTCAGGGATTTTAAGAGAAGCTTTAAAAGTGTCTTAGGTATCTGTGAAAAATTCATAGTACAACAATTATAACGTTAACAATTTATTTTAAAGGGGTACATCCACTGAAGTTAAAAAAATTTTTTTTGTTAAATTAAAAATTCACTATGCATTTCTGAAGCCACCCCCATCACTCAGGGATTTTAAGAGAAGCTTTAAAAGTGTCTTAGGTATCTGCAAAAAAATTCATAGTTCAACAATTATAACGCTAACAATTTATTTTAAAGGGTATATCCACTGACGTGAAAAATTTTTTTATTGTTTATTTAAAAATTCACTATGGATTTTCAAAGCCACCCAGCACTCAGATATTTTAAGAGAAGTTTTAAAAGTGTCTTAGGTATCTGTAAAAAATTCATAGTTCAACAATTATAACGCTAACAATTTATTTTAAAGGGTATATCCACTGATGTTAAAAAAATTTTTATTGTTAATTTAAAAATTCCCTATACATTTTTGAAGCCACCCAGCACTCAAGGATTTTAAGAGAAGCTTTAGAAATGTCTTAAGTATCTGCAAAAAATTCATAGTTCAACAATTATAACGCAAACAATTTATTTTAAAGGGTATATCCACTGACATGAAAAAATTTTTTATTGTTAATTTAAAAAATCACTATGCATTTTTGAAGCCACCCAGCACTCAGGGATTTCAAGAAAAGCTTTAAAAGTGTCTTAGATATCTGTAAAAAATTCATAGTTCAACAATTATAACGCTAACAATTTATTTTAAAGTGGTATATCCACTGACGTTAAAAAACTTTTTTATTGTTAATTTAAAAATTCACTATGCATTTTCGAAGCCACCTAGCACTCAGGGATTTTATGCGAAGCTTTAAAAGTGTCTTAGATATCTGTAAAAAATTCATAGTTCAACAATTATAACGCTAACAATTTATTTTAAAGTGGTATATCCACTGACGTTAAAAAATTTTTTTATTGTTGATTTAAAAATTCACTATGCATTTTAGAAGCCACCCAGCACTCAGGGGTTTTAAGAGAAGCTTTAAAAGCGTCTTAGGTGTCTGTAAAAATTCATAGTTCAACAATTATAACGCTAACAATTTATTTTAAAGGGGTACATCCCCTGACGTTAAAAAATTTTTTTATTGTTAATTTAAAAATTCACTATGGATTTTCAAAGCCACCCAGCACTCAGCGATTCTAAGAGAATCTTTAAAAGTGTCTTAGATATCTGCAAAAAATTTATAGTTCAACAATTATAACGCTAACAATTTATTTTAAAGGGGTATATCCACTGACGTTAAAAAATTTTTTTATTGTTGATTTAAAAATTCACTATGCATTTTAGAAGCCACCCAGCACTCAGGGGTTTTAAGAGAAGCTTTAAAAGTGTCTTAGGTGTCTGTAAAAATTCATAGTTCAACAATTATAACACTAACAATTTATTTTAAAAGGGTATATCAACTGTCGTTAAAAAAAAATTTATTGTCAATTTAAAAATTCACTATGGATTTTCGAAGCCACTCAGCACTCAGGGATTTTAAGAGAAGCTTTAAAAGTGTCTTAGGTATCTGTGAAAAATTCATAGCACAACAATTATAACGTTAACAATTTATTTTAAAGGGGTACATCCACTGACGTAAAAAAAATGTTTTTTGTTAATTTAAAAATTCACTATGCATTTTCGAAGCCACCCAGCACTCAGGGATTTTAAAAAAAGCTTTAAAAGTGTCTTAGGTATCTGTAAAAAATTCATGGTTTAACAATTATAACGCTAACAATTTATTTTAAAGGGTTATATCCACTGACGATAAAAAAATTTTTTATTGTTAATTTAAAAATTCACTATGCATTTTTGAAGCCACCCAGCACTCAGGGATTTTAAGAGAAGCTTTAAAAGTGTCTTAGGTGTCTGTAAAAATTCATAGTTGAACAATTATAACGCTAACAATTTATTTTAAAGGGGTACATACACTGACGTGAAAATTTTTTTTATTGTTTATTTAAAAATTCACTATGGATTTTCAAAGCCACCCAGCACTGAGATATTTTAAGAAAAACTTTAAAAGTGTCTTAGGCATCTGTAAAAAATTCATAGTTCAACAATTATAACGCTAGCAAATTATTTTAAAAGTTTACATCCACTGTCGTTAAAAAAATATTTATTGTCAATTTAAAAATTCACTATGGATTTTTGAAGCCACTCAGCACTCAGGGATTTTAAGAGAAGCTTTAAAAGTGTCTTAGGTATCTGCAAAAAAATTCATAGTTCAACAATTATGACGCTAACAATTTATTTTAAAGGGGTACATCCACTGACGTGAAAAAAAAATTTATTGTTAATTTGAAAATTCACTATGCATTTTTGAAGCCACCCAGCACTTAGGGATTTTAAAAAAAGCTTTATAAGTGTCTTAAGTATCTGTAAAAAATTCATAGTTCAACAATTATAACGCTAACAATTTATTATAAAGGGGTATATCCACTGACGTTAAAAATTTTTTTTTAATGTTAATTTAAAAATTCACTATGCATTTTCGAAGCCACCTAGCACTCAGGGATTTTAAGCGAAGCTTTAAAAGTGTCTTAGATATCTGCAAAAAATTCATAGTTCAACAATTATAACGCTAACAATTTATTATAAAGGGGTATATCCACTGACGTTAAAAAAATTTTTTTAATGTTAATTTAAAAATTCACTATGCATTTTCGAAGCCACCTAGCACTCAGGGATTTTAAGCGAAGCTTTAAAAGTGTTTTAGATATCTGCAAAAAATTCATAGTTCAACAATTATAACGCTAACAATTTATTATAAAGGGGTATATCCACTGACGTTAAAAAAATTTTTTATTGTTAATTTAAAAATTTACTATGCATTTTTGAAGCCACCCCGCACTCAGGGGTTTTAAGGGAAGCTTTAAAAGTGTCTTAGGTGTCTATAAAAATTCATAGTTCAACAATTATAACGTTAACAATTTATTATAAAGGGGTACATCCACTGAAGTTAAAAAAATTTTTTTTGTTAATTTAAAAATTCGCTATGCATTTCTGAAGCCACCCATCACTCAGGGATTTTAAAAGAAGCTTTAAAAGTGTCTTAGGTATCTGCAAAAAAATTCATAGTTCAACAATTATAACGCTAACAATTTATTTTAAAGGGGTACATCCACTGACGTGAAAAATTTTTTTATTGTTTATTTAAAAATTCACTATGGATTTTCAAAGCCACCCAGCACTCAGATATTTTAAGAGAAGTTTTAAAAGTGTCTTAGGTATCTGCAAAAAATTCATAGTTCAACAATTATAACGCTAACATTTTATTTTCAAGGGGTACATCCACTGACGTGAAAAAAAAAATTATTGTTAATTTGAAAATTCACTATGCATTTTTGAAGCCACTCAGCACTTAGGGATTTTAAAAAAAGCTTTATAAGTGTCTTTAGTATCTGCAAAAAATTCATAGTTCAACAATTATAACGTTAACAATTTATTTTAAAGGGGTACATCCCCTGACGTTAAAAAATTTTTTTATTGTTAATTTAAAAATTCACTATGGATTTTCAAAGCCACCCAGCACTCAGCGATTCTAAGAGAATCTTTAAAAGTGTCTTAGATATCTGCAAAAAATTTATAGTTCAACAATTATAACGCTAACAATTTATTTTAAAGGGGTATATCCACTGACGTTAAAAAATTTTTTTATTGTTGATTTAAAAATTCACTATGCATTTTAGAAGCCACCCAGCACTCAGGGGTTTTAAGAGAAGCTTTAAAAGTGTCTTAGGTGTCTGTAAAAATTCATAGTTCAACAATTATAACACTAACAATTTATTTTAAAAGGGTATATCAACTGTCGTTAAAAAAAAATTTATTGTCAATTTAAAAATTCACTATGGATTTTCGAAGCCACTCAGCACTCAGGGATTTTAAGAGAAGCTTTAAAAGTGTCTTAGGTATCTGTGAAAAATTCATAGCACAACAATTATAACGTTAACAATTTATTTTAAAGGGGTACATCCACTGACGTAAAAAAAATGTTTTTTGTTAATTTAAAAATTCACTATGCATTTTCGAAGCCACCCAGCACTCAGGGATTTTAAAAAAAGCTTTAAAAGTGTCTTAGGTATCTGTAAAAAATTCATGGTTTAACAATTATAACGCTAACAATTTATTTTAAAGGGTTATATCCACTGACGATAAAAAATTTTTTTATTGTTAATTTAAAAATTCACTATGCATTTTTGAAGCCACCCAGCACTCAGGGATTTTAAGAGAAGCTTTAAAAGTGTCTTAGGTGTCTGTAAAAATTCATAGTTGAACAATTATAACGCTAACAATTTATTTTAAAGGGGTACATACACTGACGTGAAAATTTTTTTTATTGTTTATTTAAAAATTCACTATGGATTTTTAAAGCCACCCAGCACTGAGATATTTTAAGAAAAACTTTAAAAGTGTCTTAGGCATCTGTAAAAAATTCATAGTTCAACAATTATAACGCTAGCAAATTATTTTAAAAGGGTACATCCACTGTCGTTAAAAAAATATTTATTGTCAATTTAAAAATTCACTATGGATTTTTGAAGCCACTCAGCACTCAGGGATTTTAATAGAAGCTTTAAAAGTATCTTAGGTATCTGCAAAAAAATTCATAGTTCAACAATTATGACGCTAACAATTTATTTTAAAGGGGTACATCCACTGACGTGAAAAAAAAATTTATTGTTAATTTGAAAATTCACTATGCATTTTTGAAGCCACCCAGCACTTAGGGATTTTAAAAAAAGCTTTATAAGTGTCTTAAGTATCTGTAAAAAATTCATAGTTCAACAATTATAACGCTAACAATTTATTATAAAGGGGTATATCCACTGACGTTAAAAATTTTTTTTTAATGTTAATTTAAAAATTCACTATGCATTTTCGAAGCCACCTAGCACTCAGGGATTTTAAGCGAAGCTTTAAAAGTGTCTTAGATATCTGCAAAAAATTCATAGTTCAACAATTATAACGCTAACAATTTATTATAAAGGGGTATATCCACTGACGTTAAAAAAATTTTTTTAATGTTAATTTAAAAATTCACTATGCATTTTCGAAGCCACCTAGCACTCAGGGATTTTAAGCGAAGCTTTAAAAGTGTTTTAGATATCTGCAAAAAATTCATAGTTCAACAATTATAACGCTAACAATTTATTATAAAGGGGTATATCCACTGACGTTAAAAAAATTTTTTATTGTTAATTTAAAAATTTACTATGCATTTTTGAAGCCACCCCGCACTCAGGGGTTTTAAGGGAAGCTTTAAAAGTGTCTTAGGTGTCTATAAAAATTCATAGTTCAACAATTATAACGTTAACAATTTATTATAAAGGGGTACATCCACTGAAGTTAAAAAAATTTTTTTTGTTAATTTAAAAATTCGCTATGCATTTCTGAAGCCACCCATCACTCAGGGATTTTAAAAGAAGCTTTAAAAGTGTCTTAGGTATCTGCAAAAAAATTCATAGTTCAACAATTATAACGCTAACAATTTATTTTAAAGGGGTACATCCACTGACGTGAAAAATTTTTTTATTGTTTATTTAAAAATTCACTATGGATTTTCAAAGCCACCCAGCACTCAGATATTTTAAGAGAAGTTTTAAAAGTGTCTTAGGTATCTGCAAAAAATTCATAGTTCAACAATTATAACGCTAACATTTTATTTTCAAGGGGTACATCCACTGACGTGAAAAAAAAAATTATTGTTAATTTGAAAATTCACTATGCATTTTTGAAGCCACTCAGCACTTAGGGATTTTAAAAAAAGCTTTATAAGTGTCTTAAGTATCTGCAAAAAATTCATAGTTCAACAATTATAACGCTAACAATTTATTTTAAAGGGGTACATCCCCTGACGTTAAAAAATTTTTTTATTGTTAATTTAAAAATTCACTATGGATTTTCAAAGCCACCCAGCACTCAGCGATTCTAAGAGAATCTTTAAAAGTGTCTTAGATATCTGCAAAAAATTTATAGTTCAACAATTATAACGCTAACAATTTATTTTAAAGGGGTATATCCACTGACGTTAAAAAATTTTTTTATTGTTGATTTAAAAATTCACTATGCATTTTAGAAGCCACCCAGCACTCAGGGGTTTTAAGAGAAGCTTTAAAAGTGTCTTAGGTGTCTGTAAAAATTCATAGTTCAACAATTATAACACTAACAATTTATTTTAAAAGGGTATATCAACTGTCGTTAAAAAAAAATTTATTGTCAATTTAAAAATTCACTATGGATTTTCGAAGCCACTCAGCACTCAGGGATTTTAAGAGAAGCTTTAAAAGTGTCTTAGGTATCTGTGAAAAATTCATAGCACAACAATTATAACGTTAACAATTTATTTTAAAGGGGTACATCCACTGACGTAAAAAAAATGTTTTTTGTTAATTTAAAAATTCACTATGCATTTTCGAAGCCACCCAGCACTCAGGGATTTTAAAAAAAGCTTTAAAAGTGTCTTAGGTATCTGTAAAAAATTCATGGTTTAACAATTATAACGCTAACAATTTATTTTAAAGGGTTATATCCACTGACGATAAAAAATTTTTTTATTGTTAATTTAAAAATTCACTATGCATTTTTGAAGCCACCCAGCACTCAGGGATTTTAAGAGAAGCTTTAAAAGTGTCTTAGGTGTCTGTAAAAATTCATAGTTGAACAATTATAACGCTAACAATTTATTTTAAAGGGGTACATACACTGACGTGAAAATTTTTTTTATTGTTTATTTAAAAATTCACTATGGATTTTCAAAGCCACCCAGCACTGAGATATTTTAAGAAAAACTTTAAAAGTGTCTTAGGCATCTGTAAAAAATTCATAGTTCAACAATTATAACGCTAGCAAATTATTTTAAAAGGGTACATCCACTGTCGTTAAAAAAATATTTATTGTCAATTTAAAAATTCACTATGGATTTTTGAAGCCACTCAGCACTCAGGGATTTTAAGAGAAGCTTTAAAAGTGTCTTAGGTATCTGCAAAAAAATTCATAGTTCAACAATTATGACGCTAACAATTTATTTTAAAGGGGTACATCCACTGACGTGAAAATTTTTTTTATTGTTTATTTAAAAATTCACTATGGATTTTCAAAGCCACCCAGCACTCAGATATTTTAAGAGAAGTTTTAAAAGTGTCTTAGGTATCTGCAAAAAATTCATAGTTCAACAATTATAACGCTAACATTTTATTTTCAAGAGGTACATCCACTGACGTGAAAAAAAAATTTATTGTTAATTTGAAAATTCACTATGCATTTTTGAAGCCACCCAGCACTTAGGGATTTTAAAAAAAGCTTTATAAGTGTCTTAAGTATCTGTAAAAAATTCATAGTTCAACAATTATAACGCTAACAATTTATTATAAAGGGGTATATCCACTGACGTTAAAAATTTTTTTTTAATGTTAATTTAAAAATTCACTATGCATTTTCGAAGCCACCTAGCACTCAGGGATTTTAAGCGAAGCTTTAAAAGTGTCTTAGATATCTGCAAAAAATTCATAGTTCAACAATTATAACGCTAACAATTTTTTATAAAGGGGTATATCCACTGACGTTAAAAAAATTTTTTTAATGTTAATTTAAAAATTCACTATGCATTTTCGAAGCCACCTAGCACTCAGGGATTTTAAGCGAAGCTTTAAAAGTGTTTTAGATATCTGCAAAAAATTCATAGTTCAACAATTATAACGCTAACAATTTATTATAAAGGGGTATATCCACTGACGTTAAAAAAATTTTTTATTGTTAATTTAAAAATTTACTATGCATTTTTGAAGCCACCCCGCACTCAGGGGTTTTAAGGGAAGCTTTAAAAGTGTCTTAGGTGTCTATAAAAATTCATAGTTCAACAATTATAACGTTAACAATTTATTATAAAGGGGTACATCCACTGAAGTTAAAAAAATTTTTTTTGTTAATTTAAAAATTCGCTATGCATTTCTGAAGCCACCCATCACTCAGGGATTTTAAAAGAAGCTTTAAAAGTGTCTTAGGTATCTGCAAAAAAATTCATAGTTCAACAATTATAACGCTAACAATTTATTTTAAAGGGGTACATCCACTGACGTGAAAAATTTTTTTATTGTTTATTTAAAAATTCACTATGGATTTTCAAAGCCACCCAGCACTCAGATATTTTAAGAGAAGTTTTAAAAGTGTCTTAGGTATCTGCAAAAAATTCATAGTTCAACAATTATAACGCTAACATTTTATTTTCAAGGGGTACATCCACTGACGTGAAAAAAAAAATTATTGTTAATTTGAAAATTCACTATGCATTTTTGAAGCCACTCAGCACTTAGGGATTTTAAAAAAAGCTTTATAAGTGTCTTAAGTATCTGCAAAAAATTCATAGTTCAACAATTATAACGATAACAATTTATTATAAAGGGGTATATCCACTGACGTTAAAAAAATTTTTTATTGTTGATTTAAAAATTCACTATGCATTTTTGAAGCCACCCAGCAGTCAGGGGTTTTAAGAGAAGCTTTAGAAGTGTCTTAGGTGTCTGCAAAAATTCATAGTTCAACAATTATAACGCTAACAATTTATTTTAAAAGGGTATATCCACTGTCGTTAAAATTTTTTTTATTGTCAATTTAAAAATTCACTATGGATTTTCGAAGCCACTCAGCACTCAGGGATTTAAGAGAAGCTTTAAAAGTGTCCTAGGTATCTGTGAAAAATTCATAGCACAACAATTATAACGTTAACAATTTATTTTAAAGGGGTACATCCACTGACGTAAAAAAAATGTTTTTTGTTAATTTAAAAATTCACTATGCATTTTTGAAGCCACCCAGCACTCAGGGATTTTAAAAAAAGCTTTAAAAGTGTCTTAGGTATCTGTAAAAAATTCATAGTTCAACAATTATAACGCTAACAATTTATTTTAAAGGGTCATATCCACTGACGATAAAAAAAATTTTTATTGTTAATTTAAAAATTCACTATGCATTTTTGAAGCCACCCAGCACTCAGGGATTTTAAGAGAAGCTTTAAAAGTGTCTCAGGTGTCTGTAAAAATTCATAGTTGAACAATTATAACGCTAACAATTTATTTTAAAGGGGTACATACACTGACGTGAAAAATTTTTTTATTGTTTATTTAAAAATTCACTATGGATTTTCAAAGCAAACCAGCATTGAGATATTTTAAGAAAAACTTTAAAAGTGACTTAGGTATCTGTAAAAAATTCATAGTTCAACAATTATAACGCTAACAAATTATTTTAAAAGGGTACATCCACTGTCGTTAAAAAAAATATTTATTGTCAATTTAAAAATTCACTATGGATTTTCGAAGCCACTCAGCACTCAGGGATTTTAAGAGAAGCTTTAGAAGAGTCTTAGGTATCTGCGAAAAATTCATAGCACAACAATTATAACGTTAACAATTTGTTTTAAAGGGGTACATCCACCGAAGTTAAAAAAAATTTTTTTGTTAATTTAAAAATTCGCTATGCATTTCTGAAGCCACCCAGCAATCAGGGATTTTAAGAGAAGTTTTAAAGGGTCTTAGGTGTCTGTAAAAATTCATAGTTGAACAATTATAACGCTAATAATTTATTTTAAAGGGGTACATCCACTGACGTGAAAAAAAAAATATTGTTAATTTGAAAATTGACTATGGATTTTCGAAGCCACCCAGCACTCAGGGATTTTAAGAGAAGCCTTAAAAGTGTCTTAGATATATGCAAAAAATTCATAGTTCAACAATTATAACGCTAACAATTTATTTTAAAGGGGTATATCCACTGACGTTAAAAAAATTTTTTATTATTAATTTGAAAATTCACTATGGATTTTCGAAGCCACCCAGCACTCAGGGATTTTACGAAAAGCTTTAAAAGTGACTTAGGTATCTGCAAAAATTTCATAGTTCAACAATTATAACGCTAACAATTTATTTTATAGGGGTATATGCACTGAACTTAAAAAAAATTTTTATTGTTAATTTAAAAATTCACTATGCATTTTTGAAGCCACCCAGCACTCAGGGATTTTAAGAGAAGCTTTAAAAGTGTCTTAGGTGTCTGTAAAAAATTCATAGTTCAACAATTATAACGCTAACAATTTATTTTAAAGGGGTATATCCACTGACGATAAAAAATTTTTCTATTGTTAATTTAAAAATTCACTATGCATTTTTGAAGCCACCTAGCAATCAGGGATTTTAAGAGAAGTTTTAAAGGGTCTTAGGTGTCTGTAAAAATTCATAGTTGAACAATTATAACGCTAATAATTTATTTTAAAGGGGTACATCCATTGACTTAAAAAAAAAAATTATTGTTAATTTGAAAATTGACTATGGATTTTCGAAGCCACCCAGCACTCAGGGATTTTAAGAGAAGCTTTGAAAGTGTCTTAGATATATGCAAAAAATTCATAGTTCAACAATTATAACGCTAACAATTTATTTTAAAGGGGTATATCCACTGACGTTAAAAAAATTTTTTATTGTTAATTTGAAAATTCACTATGGATTTTCGAAGCCACCCAGCACTCAGGGATTTTACGAAAAGCTTTAAAAGTGACTTAGGTATCTGCAAAAATTTCATAGTTCAACAATTATAACGCTAACAATTTATTTTATAGGGGTATAACCACTGAACTTAAAAAAAATTTTTATTGTTAATTTAAAAATTCACTATGCATTTTTGAAGCCACCCAGCACTCAAGGATTTTAAGAGAAACTTTAAAAGTGTCTTAGGTATCTGTAAAAAAATTCATAATTCAACAATATAACGCTAACAATTTATTTTAAAGGGGTATATCCACTGACGTTAAAAAATTTTTATTGTTAATTTAAAAATTCACTATGCATTTTTGAAGCCACCCAGCACTCAGAGATTTTAAGAAAAACTTTAAAGGTGTCCTAGGTATCTGCAAGAAAATTCATAGTTCAACAATTATAACGCTAACAATTTATTTTAAAGGGGTACATCCACTGACGTGAAAAAAATTTTTATTGTTTATTTAAAAATTCACTATGGATTTTCAAAGCCACCCAGCACTCAGATATTTTAAGAGAAGTTTTAAAAGTGTCTTAGGTATCTGTAAAAAATTCACTATGAATTTTCGAAGCCACCAAGCACTCAGAGATTATAAGAGAAGCTTTAAAAGTGTCTTAGATATCGGCGAAAAATTCATGGTCCAACAATTAGAACGCTAACAATTTATTTTAAAGGGGTACATCCACTGACGATAAAAAATTTTTTATTGTTAATTTAAAAATTCACTATGCATTTTCCAAGCCACCCAGCACTCAGGTATTTTAAGACAAGCTTTAGAAGTGTCTTGGTTATCTGCAAAAAATTCTTAGTTCAACAATTATAACGCTAACAATTTATTTTAAAGTGGTATAACTTCTGAATTTAAAAAAAATTTTTTTGTTAATTTAAAAATTTACTATGGATTTTCAAAGTCACCCAGCACTCAGGGATTTTAAGAGAAGCTTTAAAAGTGTCTTAGGTATCTGCAAAAAAATCATAGTTCAACAATTATAACGCTAACATTTTATTTTATAGGGGTACATCCACTGACGTTAAAAATTTTTTTTTGTTAATTTAAAAATTCACTATGGATTTTCAAAGCCACCCAGCACTCAGAGATTTTAAGAGAAGCTTTAGAAGTGTCTTGGGTATCTGCAAAAAATTCTTAGTTCAACAATTATAACGCCAACAATTTATTTTAAAGGGGTATAACTTCTGAATTTAAAAAAAAATTTTTTGTTAATTTAAAAATTTACTATGGATTTTCAAAGTCACCCAGTACTCAGGGATTTTAAGAGAAGCTTTAAAAGTGTCTTAGATATCTGTAAAAAATTCATAATACAACAATTATAGCGCTAACAAATTATTTTAAAGGGGTACATCCACTGACGCTAAAAAATATTTGTTGTTAATTTAAAAATTCACTATGGATTTTCGAAGACACCCAGCACTCAGAGATTTTAAGACAAGCTTTAAAAGTGTCTTAGGTATCTGCGAAAAATTCATAGTACAACAATTATAACGCTAACAATTTATTTTAAGGGGTACATCCACTGACGTTAATAAATTTTTTTGTTAATTTAAGAATTCACTATGCATTTTCGAAGCCACCCAGCACTCAGGGATTTTAAGAGAAGCTTTAAAAGTGTCTTAGGTATCTGCAAAAAATTCATAGTTCAACAATTATAACGCTAACAATTTATTTTAAAGCGGAATATCCACTGACGTAAAAAATTTCTTTATTGTTAATTTAAAAATTCACTATGCATTTTTGAAGCTACCCAGCGCTCAAGGATTTTAAGAAAGGCTTTAAAAGTGTCTTTGGTATCTGCAAAAAAATCATAGTTCAACAATTATAATGCTAAAATTTTATTTTATAGCGGTACATTCACTGACGTTAAAAATTTTTTTTTGTTAATTTAAAAATTCACTATGGATTTTCAAAGCCACCCAGCACTCAGATATTTTAAGAGAAGCTTTAGAAGTGTCTTGGGTATCTGCAAAAAAATCATAGTTCAACAATTATAACGCTAACAATTTATTTTAAAGGGGTATAACCACTGACGTTAAAAAAAATTTTTTTGTTAATTTAAAAATTCACTATGGATTTTCAAAGCCACCCAGCACTCAAAGATTTTAAGAGAAGCTTTAGAAGTGTCTTGGGTATCTGCAAAAAAATTAAATAGTTCAACAATTATAACGCTAACAATTTATTTTATAGTGGTATATCCACTGACGTTAAAAAATTTTTTATTGTTAATTTAAAAATTCACTATGCATTTTTGAAGCCTCCCAGCACTCAGGGATTTCAAGAGAAACTTTAAAAGGGTCTTAGGTATCTGCGAAAAATTCATAGTACAACAATTATAACGCTAACAATTTATTTTAAAGGGGTACATCCACTGACGTTAAAAAAATTTTTTTTGTTAATTTAAAAATTCACTATGCATTTTTGAAGCTACCCAGCGCTCAAGGATTTTAAGAAAAGCTTTAAAAGTGTCTTTGGTATCTGCAAAAAAATCATAGTTCAACAATTATAACGCTAAAATTTTATTTTATAGGGGTACATTCACTGACGTTAAAAATTTTTTTTTGTTAATCTAAAAATTCACTATGGATTTTCAAAGCCACCCAGCACTCAGGTATTTTAAGAGAAGCTTTAGAAGTGTCTTGGGTATCTGCAGAAAAATCATAGTTCAACAATTATAACGCTAACAATTTATTTTAAAGGGGTATAACCACTGACGTTAAAAAAAAATTTTTTGTTAATTTAAAAATTCACTATGGATTTTCAAAGCCACCCAGCACTCAGGGATTTTAAGAGAAGCTTTAAAAGAATCTTAGATATCTGTAAAAAATTCATAATACAACAATTATAACGCTAACAATTTATTTTAAAGGGGTACATCCACTGACGTTAAAAAATTTTTTGTTGTTAATTTAAAAATTCACTATGGATTTTCGAAGACACCCAGCACTCAGAGATTTTAAGAGAAGCTTTAAAAGTGTCCTAGATATCTGCGAAAAATTCATGGTCCAACAATTATAACGCTAACAATTTATTTTAATGGGTACATCCACTGACGTTAAAAAATTTTTTTGTTAATTTAAAAATTCACTATGCATTTTCGAGGCCACCCAGCACTCAGGGATCTTGAAAGAAGCTTTAAAAGTGTCTTACGTATCTGTAAAAAATTTATAGTTTAACAGTTAAAACGCTAACAATTTATTTTAAAGGGGTACATCCACTGAAGTTAAAAATTTTTTTTTTTTAATTTAAAAATTCACTATGGATTTTCAAAGCCACCCAGCACTCAAAGATTTTAAGAGAAGCTTTAGAAGTGTCTTGGGTATCTGCAAAAAAATTAAATAGTTCAACAATTATAACGCTAACAATTTATTTTATAGTGGTATATCCGCTGACGTTAAAAAATTTTTTATTGTTAATTTAAAAATTCACTATGCATTTTTGAAGCCTCCCAGCACTCAGGGATTTCAAGAGAAACTTTAAAAGGGTCTTAGATATCTGCGAAAAATTCATAGTACAACAATTATAACGCTAACAATTTATTTTAAAGGGGTACATCAACTGACGTTAAAAAATTTTTTTTTTTTGTTAATTTAAAAATTCACTATGCATTTTTGAAGCCGCCCCGCACTCAGGGGTTTTAAGAGAAGCTTTAAAAGTGTCTTAGGTGTCTGTAAAAATTCATAGTTCAACAATTATAACGCTAACAATTTATTTTAAAGGGGTACATCCCCTGACGTTGAAAAATTTTTTTATTGTTAATTTAAAAATTCACTATGGATTTTGAAAGCCACCCAGCACTCAGGGATTCTAAGAGAATCTTTAAAAGTGTCTTAGATATCTGCAAAAAATTTATAGTTCAACAATTATAACGCTAACAATTTATTTTAAAGGGGTATATCCACTGACGTTAAAAAAATTTTTTATTGTTGATTTAAAAATTCACTATGCATTTTTGAAGCCACCCAGCAGTCAGGGGTTTTAAGAGAAGCTTTAAAAGTGTCTTAGGTGTCTGTAAAAATTCATAGTTCAACAATTATAACGCTAATAATTTATTTTAAAAGGGTACATCCACTGTCGTTAAAAAAAATTTTTATTGTCAATTTAAAAATTCACTATGGATTTTCGAAGCCACTCAGTACTCAGGGATTTTAAGAGAAGCTTTAAAAGTGTCTTAGGTATCTGGGAAAAATTCATAGTTCTACAATTATAACGCTAACAAATTATTTTAAAAGGGTACATCCACTGTCTTTAAAAAAAATTTTTATTGTCAATTTAAAAATTCACTATGGATTTTCGAAGCCACTCAGTACTCAGGGATTTTAAGAGAAGCTTTAAAAGTGTCTTAGGTATCTGGGAAAAATTCATAGTTCAACAATTATAACGCTAACAATTTATTTTAAAGTGGTACATCCACTGACGTAAAAAAAATGCTTTTTGTTAATTTAAAAATTCACTATGCATTTTTGAAGCCACCCAGCACTCAAAGATTTTAAGAGAAGCTTTAGAAGTGTCTTGGGTATCTGCAAAAAAATTAAATAGTTCAACAATTATAACGCTAACAATTTATTTTATAGTGGTATATCCACTGACGTTAAAAAATTTTTTATTGTTAATTTAAAAATTCACTATGCATTTTTGAAGCCTCCCAGCACTCAGGGATTTCAAGAGAATCTTTAAAAGGGTCTTAGGTATCTGCGAAAAATTCATAGTACAACAATTATAACGCTAACAATTTATTTTAAAGGGGTACATCCACTGACGTTAAAAAATTTTTTTTTTTTGTTAATTTAAAAATTCACTATGCATTTTTGAAGCCGCCCCGCACTCAGGGGTTTTAAGAGAAGCTTTAAAAGTGTCTTAGGTGTCTGTAAAAATTCATAGTTCAACAATTATAACGCTAACAATTTATTTTAAAGGGGTACATCCCTTGACGTTGAAAAATTTTTTTATTGTTAATTTAAAAATTCACTATGGATTTTGAAAGCCACCCAGCACTCAGGGATTCTAAGAGAATCTTTAAAAGTGTCTTAGATATCTGCAAAAAATTTATAGTTCAACAATTATAACGCTAACAATTTATTTTAAAGGGGTATATCCACTGACGTTAAAAAAAATTTTTATTGTTGATTTAAAAATTCACTATGCATTTTTGAAGCCACCCAGCAGTCAGGGATTTTAAGAGAAGCTTTAAAAGTGTCTTAGGTGTCTGTAAAAATTCATAGTTCAACAATTATAACGCTAACAATTTATTTTAAAGGGTATATCCACTGATGTTAAAAAAATTTTTATTGTTAATTTAAAACTTCCCTATACATTTTTGAAGCCACCCAGCACTCAAGGATTTTAAGAGAAGCTTTACAAATGTCTTAAGTATCTGCAAAAAAAATTCATAGTTCAACAATTATAACGCAAACAATTTATTTTAAAGGGTATATCCACTGACATGAAAAAATTTTTATTGTTAATTTAAAAAATCACTATGCATTTTTGAAGCCACCCAGCACTCAGGGATTTCAAGAAAAGCTTTAAAAGTGTCTTAGATATCTGTGAAAAATTCATAGTACAACAATTATGACGTTAACAATTTATTTTAAAGTGGTATATCCACTGACGTTAAGAAAATTTTTTATTGTTAATTTAAAATTCACTATGAATTTTCAAAGCCACCCGGCACTCAGGGATTTCAAGAAAAGCTTTAAAAGTGTCTTAGATATCTGTGAAAAATTCATAGTACAACAATTATGACGTTAACAATTTATTTTAAAGTGGTATATCCACTGATGTTAAAAAAAATTTTATTGTTAATTTAAAAATTCCCTATACATTTTTGAAGCCACCCAGCACTCAAGGATTTTAAGAGAAGCTTTAGAAATGTCTTAAGTATCTGCAAAAAATTCATTGTTCAACAATTATAACGCTAACAATTTATTTTAAAGTGGTATATCCACTGACGTTAAAAAAATTTTTTATTGTTAATTTAAAATTCACTATGAATTTTCAAAGCCACCCGGCACTCAGGAATTTTAAGAGAAGCTTTAAAAGTGTCTTAAATATCTGCAAAAAATTCATAGTTCAACAATTATGACGCTAACAATTTATTTTAATGGGTATATAAACTGACGTTAAAAAAAAATTTTTATTGTTAATTTAAAAATTCACTATGGATTTTCGAAGCCAACCAGCACTCAGAGATTTTAAAAGAAGCTTTAAAAAATGTCTTAGGTATCTGTAAAAAATTCATAGTTCAACAATTATAACGCTAACATTTTATTTTAAAGGTACTCCACTGACGTTAAAAAAATTTTTTTATAGTTAATTTAAAAATTCACTATGAATTTTCAAAGCCACTCAGCTCTCAGGAATTTTAAGAGAAGCTTTGAAAGTTTCTTAGGAATCTGTGAAAAATTCATAGTACAACAATTATAACGCTAACAATTTATTTTAAAGGGGTCCATCCACTGACGTTAAAAATTTTTTTTTTTGTTAATTTCAAAATTCACTATGCATTTTTGAAGCCACCCAGCACTCAGGGATTTTAAAATAAGCTTTAAAAGTGTCTTAGGTATCTGTAAAAAATTCATATTTCAACAATTATAACCCTAACAATTTATTTTAAAGGGGTATATCCACTGACGTCAAAAAAATTTTTTATTGTTAATTTAAAAATTCACTATGCATTTTTGAAGCCACCCCGCACTCAGGGGTTTTAAGAGAAGCTTTAAAAGTGTCTTAGGTATCTGCAAAAAATTCATAGTTCAACAATTATAACGCTAACAATTTATTTTATTGGGCTACATCCACTGACGTGAAAAAAATTTTTATTGTTTATTTAAAAATTCACTATGGATTTTCAAAGCCAACCAACACTCAGATATTTTAAGAGAAGTTTTAGAAAAGTCTTAGGTATCTGCAAAAAATTCATAGTTAAAGAATTATAACGCTAACAATTTATTTTAAAGGGGTATATCGACTGATTTTTAAAAAAAAATTTTATTGTTAATTTAAAAATTCACTATGGATTTTTGAAGCCACCCAGCACTCAGGGATTTTAAGAGAAGCTTTAAAAGTGTCTTAGGTATCTGCAAAAAATTCATAGTTCAACAATTATAACGCTAACAATTTATTTTATTGGGCTACATCCACTGACATTAAAAAATTTTTTTATTGTTAATTTAAAAATTCACTATGGATTTTTGAAGCCACCCGGCACTCAGGGATTTTAAGAGAAGCTTTAGAAGGGTCTTAGGTATCTGCAAAAAAATCATAGTTCAACAATTATAACGCTAACAATTTATTTTAAAAGGGAATATCCACTGACGTTAAAAAATTTTTTTTTGTTAATTTAAAAATTCACTATGGATTTTAAAAGCCACCCAGCACTCAGGGATTTTTAGAGAAGCTTTAAAAGATTCTTAGATATCTGCAAAAAATTCATAATACAACAATTATAACGCTAACAATTTATTTTAAAGGGGTACATCCACTGACGTTAAAAATTTTTTTTTTTGTTAATTTAAAAATTCACTATGAATTTTCGAAGCCACCAAGCACTCAGAGATTATAAGAGAAGCTTTAAAAGTGTCTTAGATATCGGCAAAAAATTCATGGTCCAACAATTAGAACGCTAAAAATTTATTTTAAAGGGGTACATCCACTGACGATAAAAATTTTTTTATTGTTAATTTAAAAATTCACTATGCATTTTCCAAGCCACCCAGCACTCAGGTATTTTAAGACAAGCTTTAGAAGTGTCTTGGGTATCTGCAAAAAATTCTTAGTTCAACAATTATAACGCCAACAATTTATTTTAAAGGGGTATAACTTCTGAATTTAAAAAAAATTTTTTTGTTAATTTAAAAATTTACTATGGATTTTCAAAGTCACCCAGCACTCAGGGATTTTAAAAGAAGCTTTATAAGTGTCTTAGGTATCTGTAAAAAAATCATAGTTCAACAATTATAACGCTAACATTTTATTTTATAGGGGTACATCCACTGACGTTAAAAATTTTTTTTTGTTAATTTAAAAATTCACTATGGAATTTCAAAGCCACCCAGCACTCAGAGATTTTAAGAGAAGCTTTAGAGGTGTCTTGAGTATCTGCAAAAAATTCATAGTTCAACAATTATAACGCTAACAATTTATTTGAAAGGGGTATAACCACTGACGTTAAAAATTTTTTTTTTGTTAATTTAAAAATTCACTATGGATTTTCGAAGACACCCAGCACTCAGGGACTTTAAGAGAAGCTTTAAAAGTGTCTTAGATATCTGCGAAAAATTCATAGTACAACAATTATAACGCTAACAATTTATTTGAAAGGGGTATAACCACTGACGTTAAAAATTTTTTTTTTGTTAATTTAAAAATTCACTATGGATTTTCGAAGACACCCAGCACTCAGGGACTTTAAGAGAAGCTTTAAAAGTGTCTTAGATATCTGCGAAAAATTCATAGTACAACAATTATAACGCTAACAATTTATTTTAAGGGGTACATCCACTGACGTTAATAAATTTTTTTGTTAATTTAAGAATTCACTATGCATTTTCGAAGCCACCCAGCTCTCAGGGATTTTAAGAGAAGCTTTAAAAGTGTCTTAGGTATCTGCAAAAAATTCATAGTTCAACAATTATAACGCTAACAATTTATTTTAAAGCGGAATATCCACTGACGTAAAAAAATTTCTTTATTGTTAATTTAAAAATTCACTATGCATTTTTGAAGCTACCCAGCGCTCAAGGATTTTAAGAAAGGCTTTAAAAGTGTCTTTGGTAACTGCAAAAAAATCATAGTTCAACAATTATAACGCTAAAATTTTATTTTATAGGGGTACATTCACTGACGTTAAAAATTTTTTTTTGTTAATTTAAAAATTCACTATGGATTTTCAAAGCCACCCAGCACTCAGATATTTTAAGAGAAGCTTTAGAAGTGTCTTGGGTATCTGCAAAAAAATTAAATAGTTCAACAATTATAACGCTAACAATTTACTTTATAGTGGTATATCCACTGACGTTAAAAAATTTTTTATTGTTAATTTAAAAATTCACTATGCATTTTTGAAGCCTCCCAGCACTCAGGGATTTCAAGAGAAATTTCAAAAGGGTCTTAGGTATCTGCGAAAAATTCATAGTAAAACAATTATAACGCTAACAATTTATTTTAAAGGGGTACATCCACTGACGTTAAAAAAATTTTTTTTGTTAATTTAAAAATTCACTATGGATTTTCAAAGCCACCCAGCACTCAAAGATTTTAAGAGAAGCTTTAGAAGTGTCTTGGGTATCTGCAAAAAAATTAAATAGTTCAACAATTATAACGCTTACAATTTACTTTATAGTGGTATATCCACTGACGTTAAAAAATTTTTTATTGTTAATTTAAAAATTCACTATGCATTTTTGAAGCCTCCCAGCACTCAGGGATTTCAAGAGAAATTTCAAAAGGGTCTTAGGTATCTGCGAAAAATTCATAGTACAACAATTATAACGCTAACAATTTATTTTAAAGGGGTACATTCACTGACGTTAAAAATTTTTTTTTGTTAATTTAAAAATTCACTATGGATTTTCAAAGCCACCCAGCATTCAGGTATTTTAAGAGAAGCTTTAGAAGTGTCTTGGGTATCTGCAAAAAAATCATAGTTCAACAATTATAACGCTAACAATTTATTTTAAAGGGGTATAACCAGTGACGTTAAAAAAAATTTTTTTGTTAATTTAAAAATTCACTATGGATTTTCAAAGCCACCCAGCACTCAGGGATTTTAAGAGAAACTTTAAAAGAATCTTAGATATCTGTAAAAAATTCATAATACAACAATTATAACGCTAACAATTTATTTTAAAGGGGTACATCCACTGACGTTAAAAAATTTTTTGTTGTTAATTTAAAAATTCACTATGGATTTTCGAAGACACCCAGCACTCAGAGATTTTAAGAGAAGCTTTAAAAGTGTCTTAGATATCTGCGAAAAATTCATGGTCCAACAATTATAACGCTAACAATTTATTTTAATGGGTACATCCACTGACGTTAAAAAAAATTTTTGTTAATTTAAAAATTCACTATGCATTTTCGAGGCCACCCAGCACTCAGGGATTTTGAAAGAAGCTTTAAAAGTGTCTTACGTATCTGTAAAAAATTTATAGTTTAACAGTTAAAACGCTAACAATTTATTTTAAAGGGGTACATCCACTGAAGTTAAAAAATTTTTTTTTTAATTTAAAAATTCACTATGGATTTTCAAAGCCACCCAGCACTCAAAGATTTTAAGAGAAGCTTTAGAAGTGTCTTGGGTATCTGCAAAAAAATTAAATAGTTCAACAATTATAACGCTAACAATTTATTTTAAAGTGGTATATCCACTGACGTTAAAAAATTTTTTATTGTTAATTTAAAAATTCACTATGCATTTTTGAAGCCTCCCAGCACTCAGGGATTTCAAGAGAAACTTTAAAAGGGTCTTAGGTATCTGCGAAAAATTCATAGTACAACAATTATAACGCTAACAATTTATTTTAAAGGGGTACATCCACTGACGTTAAAAAAATTTTTTTTTTGTTAATTTAAAAATTCACTATGCATTTTTGAATCCGCCCCGCACTCAGGGGTTTTAAGAGAAGCTTTAAAAGTGTCTTAGGTGTCTGTAAAAATTCATAGTTCAACAATTATAACGCTAACAATTTATTTTAAAGGGGTACATCCCCTGACGTTGAAAAATTTTTTTATTGTTAATTTAAAAATTCACTATGGATTTTGAAAGCCACCCAGCACTCAGGGATTCTAAGAGAATCTTTAAAAGTGTCTTAGATATCTGCAAAAAATTTATAGTTCAACAATTATAACGCTAACAATTTATTTTAAAGGGGTATATCCACTGACGTTAAAAAAATTTTTTATTGTTGATTTAAAAATTCACTATGCATTTTTGAAGCCACCCAGCGGTCAGCGGTTTTAAGAGAAGCTTTAAAAGTGTCTTAGGTGTCTGTAAAAATTCATAGTTCAACAATTATAACGCTAATAATTTATTTTAAAAGGGTACATCCACTGTCGTTAAAAAAAATTTTTATTGTCAATTTAAAAATTCACTATGGATTTTCGAAGCCACTCAGTACTCAGGGATTTTAAGAGAAGCTTTAAAAGTGTCTTAGGTATCTGTAAAAAATTCATAGTTCAACAATTATAACGCTAACAAATTATTTTAAAAGGGTACATCCACTGTCGTTAAAAAAAATTTTTATTGTCAATTTAAAAATTCACTATGGATTTTCGAAGCCACTCAGCACTCAGGGATTTTAAGAGAAGCTTTAAAAGAGTCTTTGGTATTTGCGAAAAATTCATAATACAACAATTATAACGTTAACAATTTATTTTAAAGGGGTACATCCACTGAAGATAAAAAAAATTTTTTTGGTAATTTAAAAATTTGCTATGCATTTCTGAAGCCACCCATCACTCAGGGATTTTAAGAGAAGCTTTAAAAGTGTCTTAGGTATCTGAAAAAAATTCATAGTTCAACAATTATAACGCTAACCATTTATTTTAAAGGGGTACATACACTGACGTGAAAATTTTTTTATTGTTTATTTAAAAATTCACTATGGATTTTCAAAGCCACCCAGCACTCAGATATTTTAAGAGAAGTTTTAGAAGTGTCTTAGGTATCTGTTAAAAATTCATAGTTTAACAATTATAACGCTAACATTTTATTTTCAAGGGGTACATCCACTGACGTGAAAAAAAAATTTATTGTTAATTTGAAAATTCACTATGCATTTTCGAAGCCACCCAGCACTTAGGGATTTTAAAAAAAGCTTTATAAGTGTCTTAAGTAACTGCAAAAAATTCATAGTTCAACAATTATAACGCTAACAAATTATTTTAAAAGGGTACATCTACTGTCGTTAAAAAAAATTTTTATTGTCAATTTAAAAATTCAATATGGATTTTCGAAGCCACTCAGCACTCAGGGATTTTAAGAGAAGCTTTAAAAGTGTCTTAGGTATCTGTAAAAAATTCATAGTTCAACAATTATAACGCTAACAATTTATTTTAAAGGGTATATCCACTGATGTTAAAAAAATTTTTATTGTTAATTTAAAACTTCCCTATACATTTTTGAAGCCACCCAGCACTCAAGGATTTTAAGAGAAGCTTTAGAAATGTCTTAAGTATCTGCAAAAAATTCATAGTTCCACAATTATAACGCAAACAATTTATTTTAAAGGGTATATCCACTGACATGAAAAAATTTTTATTGTTAATTTAAAAAATCACTATGCATTTTTGAAGCCACCCAGCACTCAGGGATTTTAAGAGAAGCTGTAAAAGTGTATTGGGCATCTGTAAAAAATTTATAGTTCAACAATTATAACGCTAACATTTTATTTTAAAGGTACTCCACTGACGTTAAAAAAATTTTTTTATAGTTAATTTAAAAATTCACTATGAATTTTCAAAGCTAACCAGCACTCAGGAATTTTAAGAGAAGCTTTGAAAGTTTCTTAGGAATCTGTGAAAAATTCATAGTACAACAATTATAACGCTAACAATTTATTTTAAAGGGGTCCATCCACTGACGTTAAAAAAATTTTTTTTTTGTTAATTTCAAAATTCACTATGCATTTTTGAAGCCACCCAGCACTCAGGTATTTTAAAATAAGCTTTAAAAGTGTCTTAGGTATCTGTAAAAAATTTATAGTTCAACAATTATAACGCTAACAATTTATTTTATTTTGGTACATCCACTGAAGTTAAAAAAATTTTTTATTGTTTATTTAAAAATTCACTATGGATTTTCAAAACCACCCAGCACTCAGATATTTTAAGAGAAGTTTTAGAAGTGTCTTAGGTATCTGCAAAAAATTCATAGTTAAACAATTATAACGCTAACAATTTATTTTAAAGGGGTATATCGACCGACGTTAAAAAATTTTTTTATTGTTAATTTAAAAATTCACTATGGATTTTTGAAGCCACCCGGCACTCAGGGATTTTAAGAGAAGCTTTAAAAGTGTCTTAGGTATCTGTGAAAAATTCATAGTACAACAATTATAACGTTAACAATTTATTTGAAGGGGTACATCCACTGAAGTTAAAAAATTTTTTTTATTGTTTATTTAAAAATTCACTATGGATTTTCAAAGCCACCCAGCACTCAGATATTTTAAGAGAAATTTTAGAAGTGTCTTAGGTATCTGTAAAAAATTCATAGTTCAACTATTATAACGCTAACATTTTATTTTCAAGGGGTACATCCACTGACGTGAAAAAAAAATTTATTGTTAATTTGAAAATTCACTATGCATTTTTGAAGCCACCCAGCACTTAAGGATTTTAAAAGAAGCTTTATAAGTGTCTTAAGTATCTGCAAAAAATTCATAGTTCAACAATTATAACGCTAACAGTTTATTATAAAGGGGTATATCCACTGACGTTAAATAAATTTTTTATTGTTAATTTAAAAATTCACTGTGCATTTTCGAAGCCACCTAGCACTCAGGGATTTTAAGCGAAGCTTTATAAGTGTCTTAGATATCTGCGAAAAATTCATAGTTCAATAATTTTAACGCTAACAATTTATTATAAAGGGGTATATCTACTGACGTTAAAAAATTTTTTTATTGTTAATTTAAAAATTTACTATGCATTTTTGAAGCCACCCTGCACTCAGGGGTTTTAAGAGAAGCTTTAAAAGTGTCTTAGGTGTCTGTAAAATAATTCATGGTTCAACAATTATAACGCTAACAATTTATTTTAAAGGGGTACATCCCCTGACGTTGAAAAATTTTTTTATTGTTAATTTAAAAATTCACTATGGATTTTGAAAGCCACCCAGCACTCAGGGACTCTAAGAGAATCTTTAAAAGTGTCTTAGATATCTGCAAAAAATTTATAGTTCAACAATTATAACGCTAACAATTTATTATAAAGGGGTATATCCACTGACGTTAAAAAATTTTTTTATGGTTGATTTAAAAATTCACTATGCATTTTTGAAGCCACCCAGCACTCAGGGATTTTAAGAGAAGCTTTAAAAGAGTCTTAGGTGTCTCTAAAAATTCATAGGTCAACAATTATAACGCTAACAATTTATTTTAAAGGGGTACATACACTGACTTGAAAAATTTTTTTTTGTTTATTTAAAAATCCACTATGGATTTTCTAAGCCCCCCAGCACTGAGATATTTTAAGGGAAACTTTAAAAGAGTCTTAGATATCTGTAAAAAATTCATAGTTCAACAATTATAACGCTAACAAATTATTTTAAAAGTGTACATCCACTGTCGTTAAAAAAAATTTTTATTGTCAATTTAAAAATTCACTATGGATTTTCGAAGCCACTCAGCACTCAGGGATTTTAAGAGAAGCTTTAAAAGTGTCTTAGGTATCTGTGAAAAATTCATAGTACAACAATTATAACGTTAACAATTTATTTTAAAGGGGTACATCCACTGACGTAAAAAAAATTTTTTTGTTAATTTAAAAATTCACTATGCATTTTTGAAGCCACCCAGCACTCAAGGATTTTAAGAGAAGCTTTAGAAATGTCTTAAGTATCTGCAAAAAATTCATAGTTCAACAATTATAACGCAAACAATTTATTTTAAAGGGTATATCTACTGACGTTAAAAAATTTTTTATTGTTAATTTAAAAAACCACTATGCTTTTTTGAAGCCACCCAGCACTCAGGGATTTCAAGAAAAGCTTTAAAAGTGTCTTAGGTATCTGGGAAAAATTCATAGTACAACAATTATAACGTTAACAATTTATTTGAAGGGGTACATCCACTGAAGTTAAAAAATTTTTTTTATTGTTTATTTAAAAATTCACTATGGATTTTCAAAGCCACCCAGCACTCAGATATTTTAAGAGAAATTTTAGAAGTGTCTTAGGTATCTGTAAAAAATTCATAGTTCAACTATTATAACGCTAACATTTTATTTTCAAGGGGTACATCCACTGACGTGAAAAAAAAATTTATTGTTAATTTGAAAATTCACTATGCATTTTTGAAGCCACCCAGCACTTAAGGATTTTAAAAGAAGCTTTATAAGTGTCTTAAGTATCTGCAAAAAATTCATAGTTCAACAATTATAACGCTAACAGTTTATTATAAAGGGGTATATCCACTGACGTTAAATAAATTTTTTATTGTTAATTTAAAAATTCACTGTGCATTTTCGAAGCCACCTAGCACTCAGGGATTTTAAGCGAAGCTTTATAAGTGTCTTAGATATCTGCGAAAAATTCATAGTTCAATAATTTTAACGCTAACAATTTATTATAAAGGGGTATATCTACTGACGTTAAAAAATTTTTTTATTGTTAATTTAAAAATTTACTATGCATTTTTGAAGCCACCCTGCACTCAGGGGTTTTAAGAGAAGCTTTAAAAGTGTCTTAGGTGTCTGTAAAATAATTCATGGTTCAACAATTATAACGCTAACAATTTATTTTAAAGGGGTACATCCCCTGACGTTGAAAAATTTTTTTATTGTTAATTTAAAAATTCACTATGGATTTTGAAAGCCACCCAGCACTCAGGGACTCTAAGAGAATCTTTAAAAGTGTCTTAGATATCTGCAAAAAATTTATAGTTCAACAATTATAACGCTAACAATTTATTATAAAGGGGTATATCCACTGACGTTAAAAAATTTTTTTATGGTTGATTTAAAAATTCACTATGCATTTTTGAAGCCACCCAGCACTCAGGGATTTTAAGAGAAGCTTTAAAAGAGTCTTAGGTGTCTCTAAAAATTCATAGGTCAACAATTATAACGCTAACAATTTATTTTAAAGGGGTACATACACTGACTTGAAAAATTTTTTTTTGTTTATTTAAAAATCCACTATGGATTTTCTAAGCCCCCCAGCACTGAGATATTTTAAGGGAAACTTTAAAAGAGTCTTAGATATCTGTAAAAAATTCATAGTTCAACAATTATAACGCTAACAAATTATTTTAAAAGTGTACATCCACTGTCGTTAAAAAAAATTTTTATTGTCAATTTAAAAATTCACTATGGATTTTCGAAGCCACTCAGCACTCAGGGATTTTAAGAGAAGCTTTAAAAGTGTCTTAGGTATCTGTGAAAAATTCATAGTACAACAATTATAACGTTAACAATTTATTTTAAAGGGGTACATCCACTGACGTAAAAAAAATTTTTTTGTTAATTTAAAAATTCACTATGCATTTTTGAAGCCACCCAGCACTCAAGGATTTTAAGAGAAGCTTTAGAAATGTCTTAAGTATCTGCAAAAAATTCATAGTTCAACAATTATAACGCAAACAATTTATTTTAAAGGGTATATCTACTGACGTTAAAAAATTTTTTATTGTTAATTTAAAAAACCACTATGCTTTTTTGAAGCCACCCAGCACTCAGGGATTTCAAGAAAAGCTTTAAAAGTGTCTTAGGTATCTGGGAAAAATTCATAGTACAACAATTATAACGCTAACAATTTATTTTAAAGTTTCACATCCACTGACGTGAAAAATTTTTTTTTTGTTTATTTAAAATTTCTCTATGCATTTTCAAAGCCACCCAGCACTGAGATATTTTAAGAGAAGCTTTAAAAGTGTCTTAGATATCTGCAAAAAATTCATAGTTCAACAATTATAACGCTAACAATTTATTTTAAAAGGGGTATATCCACTGACGTTAAAAAATTTTTATTGTTAATTTAAAATTCACTGTGAATTTTCAAAGCCACCCGGCACTCAGGAATTTTAAGGGAAGCTTTAAAAGTGTCTTAAATATCTGCAAAAAATTCATGGTTCAACAATAATGACGCTGAAAATTTATTTTAAAGGGTATATAAACTGACGTTAAACAAAATTTTTATTGTTAATTTAAAAATTCACTATGGATTTTCGAGGCCACCGAGCACTCAGAGATTTTAAAAGAAGCTTCAAAAAATGTCTTAGATATCTGTAAAAAATTCATAGTTCAACAATTATAACGCTAACAATTTATTTTAAAGGGGTACATCCACTGACGTTAAAAAAATTTTTTATAGTTAATTTAAAAATTCACTATGAATTTTCAAAGCCACCCAGCACTAAAGAATTTTAAAAGAAGCTTTGAAAGTTTCTTAGGAATCTGTGAAAAATTCATAGTACAACAATTATAATGCTAACAATTTATTTTAAAGGGGTACATCCACTGACGTTAAAAAAATTTTTTTTTGTTAATTTCAAAATTCACTATGCATTTTTGAAGCCACCCAGCACTCAGGGATTTTAAAATAAGCTTTAAAAGTGTCTTAGGTATATGTAAAAAATTCATAGTTCAACAATTATAACCGTAACAATTTATTTTAAAGGGGTATATCCACTGACGTTAAAAATTTTTTTTATTGTTAATTTAAAAATTCACTATGCATTTTTGAAGCCACCTAGCACTCAGGGATTTTAAGAGAAGCTGTAAAAGTGTATTGGGTATCTGTAAAAAATTTATAGTTCAACAATTATAACGCTAACAATTTATTTTATTTTGGTACATCCACTGAAGTTAAAAAATTTTTTTATTGTTAATTTAAAAATTCACTATGGATTTTCGAAGCCACTCAGTACTCAGGGATTTTAAGAGAAGCTTTAAAAGTGTCTTAGGTATCTGGGAAAAATTCATAGTACAACAATTATAACGCTAACAATTTATTTTAAAGTGGTATATCCACTGACGTGAAAAATTTTTTTTTTGTTTATTTAAAATTTCTCTATAGATTTTCAACGCCACCCAGCACTGAGATATTTTAAGAGAAGCTTTAAAAGTGTCTTAGATATCTGCAAAAAATTCATAGTTCAACAATTATAACGCTAACAATTTATTTTAAAGTGGTATATCCACTGACGTTAAAAAAATTTTTTATAGTTAATTTAAAAATTCACTATGAATTTTCAAAGCCACCCAGCACTCAGGAATTTTAAAAGAAGCTTTGAAAGTTTCTTAGGAATCTGCGAAAAATTCATAGTTCAACAATTATAACGCTAACAATTTATTTTAAAGGGTATATAAACTGACGTTAAACAAAATTTTTATTGTTAATTTAAAAATTCACTATGGATTTTCGAGGCCACCGAGCACTCAGAGATTTTAAAAGAAGCTTCAAAAAATGTCTTAGATATCTGTAAAAAATTCATAGTTCAACAATTATAACGCTAACAATTTATTTTAAAGGGGTACATCCACTGACGTTAAAAAAATTTTTTATTGCTAATTTAAAAATTCACTATGAATTTTCAAAGCCACCCAGCATTCAGGAATTTTAAGAAAAGCTTTAAAAGTGTCTTATGTATCTGTGAAAAATTCATAGTACAACAATTATAACGCTAACAATTTATTTTAAAGGGTTCCATCCACTGACGTTAAAAAAAATTTTTTTTGTTAATTTCAAAATTCACTATGCATTTTTGAAGTCACCCAGCACTCAGGGATTTTAAAATAAGCTTTAAAAGTGTCTTAGGTATCTGTAAAAAATTCATATTTCAACAATTATAACCCTAACAATTTATTTTAAAGGGGTATATCCACTGACGTTAAAAAATTTTTTTATTGTTAATTTAAAAATTCACTATACATTTTTGAAGCCAGCCAGCACTCAGAGATTTTAAGAGAAGCTGTAAAAGTGTATTGGGTATTTGTAAAAAATTTATAGTTCAACAATTATAACGCTAACAATTTATTTTATTTTGGTACATCCACTGAAGTTAAAAAATTTTTTTATTGTTTATTTAAAAATTCACTATGGATTTTCAAAGCCACCCAGCACTCAGATATTTTAAGAGAAGTTTTAGAAGTGTCTTAGGTATCTGCAAAAAATTCATAGTTCAACAATTATAACGCTAACATTTTATTTTCAAGGAGTACATCCACTGACGTGAAAAAAAAATTTATTGTTAATTTGAAAATTCACTATGCATTTTTGAAGCCACCCAGCACTTAAGGATTTTAAAAGAAGTTTTATAAGTGTCTTAAATATCTGCAAAAAATTCATAGTTCAACAATTATAACGCTAATAATTTATTTTAAAGGGGTATATCCACTGACGGTAAAAAAAATTTTATTGTTAATTTAAAAATTCACTGTGCATTTTTGAAGCCACCCAGCACTCAGGGATTTTAAGAGAAGCTGTAAAAGTGTATTGGATATCTGTAAAAAATTTATAGTTCAACAATTATAACGCTAACAATTTATTTTATTGGGGTACTTCCACTGAAGTTAGAAAAATTTTTTATTGTTAATTTAAAAATTCACTATGGATTTTCGAAGCCACTCAGCACTCAGGGATTTTAAGAGAAGCTTTAAAAGTGTCTTAGGATCTGTGAAAAATTCATAGTTCAACAATTATAACGCTAACAATTTATTTTAAAGGGATATATCCACTGACGTTAAAAAAATTTTTTATTGTTAATTTAAAATTCACTATGAATTTTCAAAGCCACCCGGCACTTAGGAATTTTAAGAGAAGCTTTAAAAGTGTCTTAAATATCTGCAAAAAATTCATAGTTCAACAATTATGACGCTAACAATTTATTTTAAAAGATATATAAACTGACGTTAAAAAGAATTTTTATTGTTAATTTAAAAATTCACTATGGATTTTCGAAGCCACCCAGCACTCAGAGATTTTAAAAGAAGCTTCAAAAAATGTCTTAGGTATCTGTAAAAAATTCATATTTCAACAATTATAACGCTAACAATTTATTTTAAAGGGGTACATCCACTGACGTTAAAAAATTTTTTTATAGTTAATTTAAAAATTCACTATGAATTTTCAAAGCCACCCAGCACTCAGGAATTTTAAGAGAAGCTTTGAAAGTTTCTTGGGAATCTGTGAAAAATTCATAGTACAGCAATTATAATGCTAACAATTTATTTTAAATGGGTACATCCACTGACGTTAAAATTTTTTTTTATTGCTAATTTAAAAATTCACTATGAATTTTCAAAGCCACCCAGCATTCAGGAATTTTAAGAGAAGCTTTAAAAGTGTCTTGGGTATCCGCGAAAAATTCATGGTACAACAATAATAACGCTAACAATTTATTTTAAAGGGGTACATCCACTGACGTTAAAAATTTTTTTATTGGTAATTTAAAAATTCACTATGGATTTTCGAAGCCATCCAACATTCAGGAATTTCAAGAGAAGCTTTAAAAGTGTCTCAGGTATCCGCGAAAAATTCATGGTATAACAATTATAACGCTAATAATTTATTTTAAAGGGGTACATCCGCTGACGTTAAAAAAATTTTTCATTGTTAATTTAAAAATTCACTATGGATTTTCGAAGCCACCTGACACTCAGGGATTTTAAGAGAAGCTTTAAAGGTGTCTTAGGTATCTGCGAAAAATGCTTTCAAAGCTTCTCTTAAAATCCCTGAGTGCTATGTGGCTTCAAAATTCCATAGTGAATTTTTAAATTAACAATAAAAATTTTTTTAACGTCAGTGGATGTGCTCCTTTAAAATAAATTGTTAGCGTTATAATTGTTATACCATGAATTTTTTGCAGATACTTAAGACACTTTTAAAGCTTCTCTTAAAATCCCTGAGTGCTGGGTGGCTTCAAAAATGCATAGTGAATTTTTAAATTAACAATAAAAATTTTTTTTTAACGTCAGTGGATATACCACTATAAAATAAATTGTTAGCGTTATAATTGTTGAACTATGAATTTTTTGCAGATACCTAAGACTCTTTTAAAGCTTCTGTTAAAATCCTTGAGTGCTGGGTGTCTTCAAAAATGCATAGGGAATTTTTAAGTTAACAATAAAAATTTTTTTAACATCTGTGGATATTCCCCTTTAAAATAAATTGTTAGCGTTATAATTGTTGAACTATTTAATTTTTTTGCAGATACCTAAGACACTTTTAAAGTTTGTCTTAAAATCCCTGAGTGCTGGGTGTCTTCGAAAATCCATAGTGAATTTTTAAATTAACAAAAAAAATTTTTTTAACGTCAGTGAATGTACCCTTTTAAAATAAATTGTTAGCGTTATAATTGTTAGACCATGAATTTTTCGCAGATATCTAAGACACTTTTAAAGCTTCTCTTAAAATCTCTGAGTGCTGGGTGTCTTCGAAAATCCATAGTGAATTTTTAAATTAACAACAAAAAATTTTTTAACGTCAGTGGATGTACCCCTTTAAAATAAATTGTTAGCGTTATAATTGTTGTATTATGAATTTTTTTGCAGATATCTAAGACTCTTTTAAAGCTTCTCTTAAAATCCCTGAGTGCTGGGTGGCTTTGAAAATCCATAGTGAATTTTTAAATTAACAAAAAAAATTTTTTTAACGTCAGTAGATGTACCCCTTTAAAATAAATTGTTAGCGTTAAAATTGTTGTACCATGAATTTTTCGCAGATAAATAAGACACTTTTAAAGCTTCTCTTAAAATCCCTGAGTGCTTGGTTTCTTCAAAAATGCATAGTGAATTTTTAAGTTAACAAAAAAAAAATTTTTAACGTCAGTGGATGTACCCCTTTAAAATAAATTGTTACCTAAGACACTTTTAAAGCTTCTGTTAAAATACTTGAGTGCTGGGTGGCTTCAAAAATGCATAGTGAATTTTTAAATTAACAATAAAAATTTTTTTAACGTCTGTGGATATTCCCCTTTAAAATAAATTGTTATCGTTATAAATGTTGAACTATGAATTTTTTGCAGATACCCAAGACACTTCTAAAGCTTCTCTTAAAGTCTTTGAATGCTGGGTGGCTTTGAAAATCCATAGTGAATTTTTAAATAAAAAAATTTTTTTTTTTAACTTCAGTGGATGTACCCCTTTAAAATAAATTGTTAGCGTTTTAACTGTTAAACTATAAATTTTTTCAGATACCTAAGACTCTTTTAAAGCTTCTTTTAAAATCCCTGAGTGCTGGGTGGCTTCGAAAATGCATAGTGAATTTTTAAATTAACAAAAAAATTTTTTAACGTCAGTGGATGTACCCATTAAAATAAATTGTTAGCGTTATAATTGTTGTACTATGAATTTTTCGCAGATACCTAAGACACTTTTAAAGCTTGTCTTAAAATCCCTGAGTGCTGGGTGTCTTCGAAAATCCATAGTGAATTTTTAAATTAACAACAAAAAATTTTTTAACGTCAGTGGATGTACTCCTTTAAAATAATTTGTTAGCGCTATAATTGTTGTATTATGAATTTTTTACAGATATCTAAGACACTTTTAAAGCTTCTCTTAAAATCCCTGAGTGCTGGGTGACTTTGAAAATCCATAGTAAATTTTTAAATTAACAAAAAAATTTTTTTTAAATTCAGAAGTTATACCTCTTTAAAATAAATTGTTGGCGTTACAATTGTTGAACTAAGAATTTTCTGCAGATACCCAAGACACTTCTAAAGCTTGTCTTAAAATACCTGAGTGCTGGGTGGCTTGGAAAATGCATAGTGAATTTTTAAATTAACAATAAAATTTTTTTTATCGTCAGTGGATGTACCCCTTTAAAATAAATTGTTAGCGTTATAATTGTTGGACCATGAAATTTTCGCAGATATCTAAGACACTTTTAAAGCTTCTCTTATAATTTCTGAGTGCTAGGTGGCTTCCAAAATCCATAGTGAATTTTTAAATTAACAAAAATTTTTTTTCTAACGTCACTGGATGTACCCCTTTAAAATAAATTGTTAGCGTTATAATTGTTGTACTATGAATTTTTCGCAGATATCTAAGACACTTTTAAAGCTTCTCTTAAAGTCCCTGAGTGCTGGGTATCTTCGAAATCCATAGTGAATTTTTAAATTAACATTAAAAATTTTTTAACGTCAGTGGATGTACCCCTTTAAAATAAAATGTTAGCGTTATAATTGTTGTATTATGAATTTTTTACAGATATCTAAGAATATTTTAAAGCTTCTCTAAAAATCCCTGAGTGCTGGGTGGCTTTTAAAATCCATAATGAATTTTTAAATTAACAATAAAGAAATTTTTTTTTGTCAGTGTATATTCCCATATAAAATAAATTGTTAGCGTTATAATTGTTGAACTATGAATTTTTTTCAGATACCCAAGACACTTCTAAAGCTTCGCTTAAAATACCTGAGTGCTGGGTGGCTTTGAAAATCCATAGTGAATTTTTAAATTAACAGTAAAAATTTTTTTAACGTCAGTGGATATTCCCTTTTAAAATAAATTGTTAGCGTTATAATTGCTGAACTATGAATTTTTTACAGATAACCAAGACACTTCTAAAGCTTCTCTTAAAATCTCTGAGTGCTGGGTGGCTTTGAAAATCCATAGTGAATTTTTAAATTAACAAAAAAAAAATTTTAACGTCAGTGGATGTACCCCTATAAAATAAAATGTTAGCGTTATAATTGTTGAACTAAGATTTTTTTGCAGATACCTAAGACATTTTTAAAGCTTCTCTTAAAATCCTTGGGTGCTGGGTAGCTTCAAAAATGCATAGTGAATTTTTAAATTAACAATAAAGAAATTTTTTTACGTCAGTGGATTTTAACCTTTAAAATAAATTTTTAGCGTTATAATTGTTGAACTATAAATTTTCTGCAGATACCTAAGACACTTTTAAAGCTTCTGTTAAAATCCCTGAGTGCTGGGTGGCTTCCAAAATGCATAGTGAATTTTCAAATTAACAAAAAAAAATTTTTTAACGTCAGTGGATGTACCCCTTTAAAATAAATTGTTAGCGTTATAATTGTTGAACTATGAATTTTTTTGCAGATACCCAAGACACTTCTAAAGCTTCGCTTAAAATACCTGAGTGCTGGGTGGCTTTGAAAATCCATAGTGAATTTTTAAATTAACAGTAAAAATTTTTTTAACGTCAGTGGATATTCCCTTTTAAAATAAATTGTTAGCGTTATAATTGCTGAACTATGAATTTTTTACAGATACCTAAGACACTTGTAAAGCTTCTCTTAAAATCTCTGAGTGCTGGGTGGCTTTGAAAATCCATAGTGAATTTTTAAATTAACAAAAAAAAAATTTTAACGTCAGTGGATGTACCCCTATAAAATAAAATGTTAGCGTTATAATTGTTGAACTAAGATTTTTTTTGCAGATATCTAAGACATTTTTAAAGCTTCTCTTAAAATCCTTGGGTGCTGGGTAGCTTCAAAAATGCATAGTGAATTTTTAAATTAACAATAAAGAAATTTTTTTACGTCAGTGGATTTTCCCCTTTAAAATAAATTGTTAGCGTTATAATTGTTGTATTATGAATCGATTTTATTTTCCTGTAATCAAAGCTCTTGGGAAGGAGAGGGGCGATCGCAAGAAAAACAAGTTGTCAACGGAAGGGAGTGCCAACAGCATACACATTTCTAATATAAAAGGCAGAATCGGTTTTATTTTCCTGTACTCAAAGCTCTTGGGAAGGAGAGGGGCGATCGCAAGAAAAACAAGTTGTCAACGGAAGGGAGTGCCAACAGCGTACACATTTCTAATATAAAAGGCAGAATCGGTTTTATTTTCCTGTACTCAAAGCTCTTGGGAAGGAAAGGGGCGATCACAAGAAAAACAAGTTGTCAGCGGAAGGGAGTGCCAACAGCATACACATTTCTTATATAAAAGGCAGAATCGGTTTCATTTTCTTGTACTCAAAGCTATTGGGAAGGAGAGGGACGATCGCAAGAAAAACAAGTTGTCAACGGGAGGGAGTGCCAACAGCATACAAATTTCTAATATAAAAGGCAGAATCGGTTTTATTTTTCTGTACTCAAAGCACTTGGGAAGGAGAGGGGCGATCGCAAGAAAAACAAGTTATCAACGGGAGGGAGTGCCAACAGCATACACATTTCTAATATAAAAGGCAGAATCGGTTTCATTTTCCTGTACTCAAAGCTCTTGGGAAGGAGAGGGGCGATCGCAAGAAAAACAAGTTGTTAACGGAAGGGAGTGCCAACAGCATACACATTTCTAATATAAAAGGCAGAATCGGTTTTATTTTCCTGTACTCAAAGCTCTTGGGAAGGAGAGGGGCGATCGCAAGAAAAACAAGTTGTCAACGGAAGGGAGTGCCAACAGCGTACACATTTCTAATATAAAAGGCAGAATCGGTTTTATTTTCCTGTACTCAAAGCTCTTGGGAAGGAAAGGGGCGATCACAAGAAAAACAAGTTGACAACGGAAGGGAGTGCCGACAGCATACACATTTCTTATATAAAAGGCAGAATCGGTTTTATTTTCTTGTACTCAAAGCTATTGGGAAGGAGAGGGACGATCGCAAGAAAAACAAGTTTTCAACGGGAGGGAGTGCCAACAGCATACACATTTCTAATATAAAAGGCAGAATCGGTTTTATTTTCCTGTACTCAAAGCACTTGGGAAGGAGAGGGGCGATCGCAAGAAAAACAAGTTATCAACGGGAGGGAGTTCCAACAGCATACACATTTCTAATATAAAAGGCAGAATCGGTTTCATTTTCCTGTACTCAAAGCTCTTGGGAAGGAGAGGGGCGATCGCAAGAAAAACAAGTTGTTAACGGAAGGGAGTGCCAACAGCATACATATTTTTAATATAAAAGGCAGAATCGGTTTTATTTTCCTGTACTCAAAGCTCTTGGGAAGGAGAGGGGCGATCGCAAGAAAAACAAGTTGTCAACGGAAGGGAGTGCCAACAGCATACACATTTCTAATATAAAAGGCAGAATCGGTTTTATTTTCCTCTACTCAAAACTCCTGGGAAGGAGAGGGGCGATCGCAAGAAAAACAAGTTGTCAACGGGAGGGAGTGCCAACAGCATACGCATTTCTAATATAAAATGCAGAATCGGTTATATTTTCCTGTACTCAAAGTTCTTGGCAAGGAGAGGGACGATCGCAAGAATAACAAGTTTTCAACGGAAGGGAGTGCCAACAGTATACACATTTCTAATATAAAAGGCAGAATCGGTTTTATTTTCCTGTACTCAAAGCTCTTGGGATGGAGTGGGGCGATCGCAAGAAAAACAATTTGTCAACGGGAGGGAGTGCCAACAGCATACACATTTCTAATATAAAAGGCAGAATCGGTTTTATTTTCCTGTACTCAAAGCTCTTGGGAAGCAGAGGGGCGATCGCAAGAAAAACATGTTTTCAACGGAAGGGAGTGTCAGCAGCATACACATTTCTAATATAAAAGGCAAAATCGGTTTCATTTTCCTGTACTCAAAGCTCTTGGGAAGGAGAGGGGCGATCGCAAGAAAAACAAGTTGTCAACGGAAGGGAGTGCCAACAGCATACACATTTCTAATATTAAAGGCAGAATCGGTTTTGTTTTCCTGTACTCAAAGCTCTTGGGAAGCAGAGGGGCGATCGCAAGAAAAACATGTTTTCAACGGAATGGAGTGTCAGCAGCATACACATTTCTAATATAAAAGGCAAAATCGGTTTCATTTTCCTGTACTCAAAGCTCTTGGGAAGGAGAGGGGCGATCGCAAGAAAAACAAGTTGTCAACGGAATTGAGTGCCAACAGCATACACATTTCTAATATAAAAGGCAGAATCGGTTTTATTTTCCTGTATTCAAAGCTCTTGGGAAGGAGAGGGGCGATCGCAAGAAAAACAAGTTGTCAACGGAAGGGAGTGCCAACAGCATACACATTTCTAATATAAAAGGCAGAATCGGTTTTATTTTCCTGTACTCAAAGCTCTTGGGAAGGAGAGGGGCGATCGCAAGAAAAACAAGTTGTCAACGGAAGGGAGTGCCAACTGCATACACATTTCTAATATAAAAGGCAGAATCGGTTTCATTTTCCTGTTCTCAAAGCTCTTGGGATGGAGAGGGGCGATCGCAAGAAAAACAAGTTGTCAACGGAAGGGAGTGCCAACTGCATACATATTTCTAATATAAAAGGCAGAATCGGTTTTATTTTCCTGTACTCAAAGCTCTTGGGAAGGAGAGGGGCGATCGCAAGAAAAACAAGTTATCAACGGGAGGGAGTGCCAACAGCATACACATTTCTAATATAAAAGGCAGAATCGGTTTTATTTTCCTCTACTCAAAACTCCTGGGAAGGAGAGGGGCGATCGCAAGAAAAACAAGTTGTCAACGGGAGGGAGTGCCAACAGCATACACATTTCTAATATAAAAGGCAGATCGGTTTTATTTTCCTGTACTCAAAGCTCTTGGGAAAGAGAGGGGCGATCGCAAGAAAAACAAGTTCTCAACGGAAGGGAGTGCCAACAGCATACACATTTCTAATATAAAAGGCAGAATCGGTTTTATTTTCCTGTACTCAAAGCTCTTGGGAAAGAGAGGGGCGATCGCAAGAAAAACAAGTTCTCAACGGAAGGGAGTGCCAACAGCATACACATTTCTAATATAAAAGTCAGAACCGGTTTTATTTTCCTGTACTCAAAGCTCTTGGGAAAGTGAGGGGCGATCGCAAAAAAACAAGTTGTCAACGGGAGGGAGTGCCAACAGCATACACATTTCTAATATAAAAGGAAGAATCGGTTTTATTTTCCTCTACTCAAAGCTCCTGGGAAGGAGAGGGGCGATCGCAAGAAAAACAAGTTGTCAACGGGAGGGAGTGCCAACAGCATACACATTTCTAATATAAAAGGCAGATCGGTTTTATTTTCCTGTACTCAAAGCTCCTGGGAAGGAGAGGGGCGATCGCAAGAAAAACAAGTTGTCAACCGAAGGGGGTGCCAACAGCATACACATATCTAATAATAAAGGCAGAATGGGTTTTATTTTCCTCTACTCAAAGCTCCTGGGAAGGAGAGGGGCGATCGCAAGAAAAACAAGTTATCAACGGGAGGGAGTGACAACAGCATACACATTTCTAATATAAAAGGCAGAATCGGTTTTGATTTCCTGTACTCAAAGCTCTTGGGAAGGAGAGGGGCGATCGCAAGAAAAACAAGTTGTCAACGGAAGGGAGTGCCAACAGCATACACATTTCTAATATAAAAGGCAGAATCGGTTTTATTTTCCTGTACTCAAAGCACTTGGGAAGGAGAGGGGCGATCGCAAGAAAAACAAGTTATCAACGGGAGAGAGTGCCAACAGCACACACATTTCTAATATAAAAGGCAGAATCGGTTTCATTTTCCTGTACTCAAAGCTCTTGGGAAGGAGAGGGGCGATCGCAAGAAAAACAAGTTGTCAACGGGAGGGAGTGCCAACAGCATACGCATTTCTAATATAAAAATCAGAATCGGTTATATTTTCCTGTACTCAAAGCTCTTGGCAAGGAGAGGGGCGATCGCAAGAAAAACAAGTTTTCAACGGAAGGGAGTGCCAACAGCATACACATTTCTAATATAAAAGGCAGAATCGGTTTTATTTTCCTGTACTCAAAGCTCTTGGGATGGAGTGGGGCGATCGCAAGAAAAACAAGTTGTCAACGGAAGGGAGTGCCAACAGCATACACATTTCTAATATAAAAGGCAGAATTGGTTTCATTTTCCTGAACTTAAATCTCTTGGAAAGAGAGGGGCGATCACAAGAAAAACAAGTTGTCAACGGGAGGGAGTGCCAACAGCATACACATTTCTAATATAAAAGGCAGAGTCGGTTTTATTTTCCTGTACTCAAAACTCTTGGGAAGGAGAGGGGCGATCGCAAGAAAAACAAGTTGTCAACGGGAGGGAGTGCCAACAGCATACATATTTCTAATATAAAAGGCAGAATCGGTTTTATTTTCCTGTACTCAAAACTCTTGGGAAGGAGAGGGGCGATCGCAAGAAAAACAAGTTGTCAACGGGAGGGAGTGCCAACAGCATACACATTTCTAATATAAAAGGCAGAATCGTTTTTATTTTCCTGTACTCAAACTCTTGGGAAGGAGAGGGGCGATCGCAAGAAAAACAAGTTGTCAACGGGCGGTAGTGACAACAGCATACACATTTCTTATATAAAAGGAAGAATCGGTTTTATTTTCCTGTACTCAAAGCTCTTTGGAAGGAGAGGGGCGATCGCAAGAAAAACAAGTTGTCAACGGGAGGGAGTGCCAACAGCATACACATTTCTAATATAAAAAGCAGAATCGGTTTCATTTTCCTGTACCCAAAGCTCTAGGGAAGGAGAGGGGCGATCGCAAGAAAAACAAGTTGTCAACGGAAGGGAGTGCCAACAGCATACATATTTCTAATATAAAAGGCGGAATCGGTTTTATTTTCCTGTACTCAAAGCTCTTGGGAAGGAGAGGGGCGATCGCAAGAAAAACAAGTTTTCAACGGAAGGGAGTGTCAGCAGCATACACATTTCTAATATAAAAGGCAAAATCGGTTTCATTTTCCTGTACTCAAAGCTCTTGGGAAGGGGAGGGGCGATCGCAAGAAAAACAAGTTGTCAACGGAAGGGAGTGCCAACAGCATACACATTTCTAATATAAAAGGCAGAATCGGTTTTATTTTCCTCTATTCAAAGCTCTTGGGAAGGAGAGGGGCGATCGCAAGAAAAACAAGTTCTCAACGGAAGGGAGTGCCAACAGCATACACATTTCTAATATAAAAGGCAGAATCGGTTTTATTTTCCTGTACTCAAAGCTCTTGGGAAAGTGAGGGGCGATTGCAAGAAAAACAAGTTGTCAACGGAAGGGAGTGCCAACAGCATACACATTTCTAATATAAAAGGCATAATCGGTTTTATTTTCCTGTATTCAAAGCTCTTGTGAAAGAGAGGGGCGATCGCAAGAAAAACAAGTTGTCAACGGAAGGGAGTGCCAACAGCATACACATTTCTAATAGAAAAAGCAGAATCGGTTTTATTTTCCTGTACTCAAAGCTCCTGGGAAGGAGAGGGGCGATCGCAAGAAAAACAAATTGTCAACGGGAGGGAGTGCCAACAGCATACACATTTCTAATATAAAAATCAGAATCGGTTTTATTTTCCTGTACTCAAAGCTCTTGGGAAAGAAAGGGGCGATCGCAAAAAAAACAAGTTCTCAACGGAAGGGAGTGCCAACAGCATACACATTTCTAATATAAAAGGCAGAATCGGTTTCATTTTCCTGTACTTAAAGCTCTTGGGAAAGTGAGGGGCGATCGCAAGAAAAACAAGTTGTCAACGGAAGGGAGTGCCAACAGCATACACATTTCTAATATAAAAGGCAGAATCGGTTTCATTTTCCTGTACTTAAAGCTCTTGGGAAAGTGAGGGGCGATCGCAAGAAAAACAAGTTGTCAACGGAAGGGAGTGCCAACAGCATACACATTTCTAATATAAAAGGCAGAATCGGTTTTATTTTCCTGGACTCAAAGCTCTTGGGAAAGAGAGGGGCGATCGCAAGAAAAACAAGTTGTCAACGGAAGGGAGTGCCAACAGCATACACATTTCTAATATAAAAGGCAGAATCGGTTTTATTTTCCTGTATTCACAGCTCTTGTGAAAGGGAGGGGCGATCGCAAGAAAAACAAGTTGTCAACGGAAGGGAGTGCCAACAGCATACACATTTCTAATAGAAAAAGCAGAATCGGTTTTATTTTCCTGTACTCAAAGCTCCTGGGAAGGAGAGGGGCGATCGCAAGAAAAACAAATTGTCAGCGGGAGGGAGTGTCAACAGCATACACATTTCTAATATAAAATGCAGAATCGGTTTTATTTCCCTGTACTCAAAGCTCTTGGGAAGGAGAGGGGCGATCGCAAGAAAAACAAGTTGTCAACGGGAGGGAGTGCCAACAGCATACACATTTCTAATAGAAAAGGCAGAATCGGTTTTATTTTCCTCTACTCAAAGCTCCTGGGAAGGAGAGGGGCGATCGCAAGAAAAACAAGTTGTCAACGGGAGGGAGTGCCAACAGCATACACATTTCTAATATAAAAGGCAGAATCGGTTTTATTTTCCTGGACTCAAAGCTCTTGGGAAAGAGAGGGGCGATCGCAAGAAAAACAAGTTGTCAACGGGAGGGAGTGCCAACAGCATACCCATTTCTAATAGAAAAGGCATAATCGGTTTTATTTTCCTCTACTAAAAACTCCTGGGAAGGAGAGGGGCGATCGCAAGAAAAACAAGTTGTCAATGGGAGGGAGTGCCAACAGCATACACATTTCTAATATAAAAGGCAGAATCGGTTTTATTTTCCTGTACTCAATGCTCTTGGGAAAGAAAGGGGCGATCGCAAAAAAAACAAGTTCTCAACGGAAGGGAGTGCCAACAGCATACACATTTCTAATATAAAAGGCAGAATCGGTTTCATTTTCCTGTACTTAAAGCTCTTGGGAAAGTGAGGGGCGATCGCAAGAAAAACAAGTTGTCAACGGAAGGGAGTGCCAACAGCATACACATTTCTAATATAAAAGGCAGAATCGGTTTTATTTTCCTGGACTCAAAGCTCTTGGGAAAGAGAGGGGCGATCGCAAGAAAAACAAGTTGTCAACGGAAGGGAGTGCCAACAGCATACACATTTCTAATATAAAAGGCAGAATCGGTTTTATTTTCCTGTATTCACAGCTCTTGTGAAAGGGAGGGGCGATCGCAAGAAAAACAAGTTGTCAACGGAAGGGAGTGCCAACAGCATACACATTTCTAATAGAAAAAGCAGAATCGGTTTTATTTTCCTGTACTCAAAGCTCCTGGGAAGGAGAGGGGCGATCGCAAGAAAAACAAATTGTCAGCGGGAGGGAGTGTCAACAGCATACACATTTCTAATATAAAATGCAGAATCGGTTTTATTTCCCTGTACTCAAAGCTCTTGGGAAGGAGAGGGGCGATCGCAAGAAAAACAAGTTGTCAACGGGAGGGAGTGCCAACAGCATACACATTTCTAATAGAAAAGGCAGAATCGGTTTTATTTTCCTCTACTCAAAGCTCCTGGGAAGGAGAGGGGCGATCGCAAGAAAAACAAGTTGTCAACGGGAGGGAGTGCCAACAGCATACACATTTCTAATATAAAAGGCAGAATCGGTTTTATTTTCCTGGACTCAAAGCTCTTGGGAAAGAGAGGGGCGATCGCAAGAAAAACAAGTTGTCAACGGAAGGGAGTGCCAACAGCATACACATTTCTAATATAAAAGGCAGAATCGGTTTTATTTTCCTGTATTCACAGCTCTTGTGAAAGGGAGGGGCGATCGCAAGAAAAACAAGTTGTCAACGGAAGGGAGTGCCAACAGCATACACATTTCTAATATAAAAGGCAGAATCGGTTTTATTTTCCTGTACTCAAAGCTCTTGGGAAAGTGAGGGGCGATTGCAAGAAAAACAAGTTGTCAACGGAAGGGAGTGCCAACAGCATACACATTTCTAATATAAAAGGCAGAATCGGTTTTATTTTCCTGTACTCAAAGATCTTGGGAAAGAGAGGGGCGATCGCAAGAAAAACAAGTTGTCAACGGAAGGGAGTGCCAACAGCATACACATTTCTAATATAAAAGGCATAATCGGTTTTATTTTCCTGTATTCAAAGCTCTTGTGAAAGAGAGGGGCGATCGCAAGAAAAACAAGTTGTCAACGGAAGGGAGTGCCAACAGCATACACATTTCTAATAGAAAAAGCAGAATCGGTTTTATTTTCCTGTACTCAAAGCTCCTGGGAAGGAGAGGGGCGATCGCAAGAAAAACAAATTGTCAACGGGAGGGAGTGCCAACAGCATACACATTTCTAATATAAAAATCAGAATCGGTTTTATTTTCCTGTACTCAAAGCTCTTGGGAAGGAGAGGGGCGATCGCAAGAAAAACAAGTTGTCAACGGGAGGGAGTGCCAACAGCATACCCATTTCTAATAGAAAAGGCATAATCGGTTTTATTTTCCTCTACTAAAAACTCCTGGGAAGGAGAGGGGCGATCGCAAGAAAAACAAGTTGTCAATGGGAGGGAGTGCCAACAGCATACACATTTCTAATATAAAAGGCAGAATCGGTTTTATTTTCCTGTACTCAATGCTCTTGGGAAAGAAAGGGGCGATCGCAAGAAAAACAAGTTCTCAACGGAAGGGAGTGCCAACAGCATACACATTTCTAATATAAAAGGCAGAATCGGTTTCATTTTCCTGTACTTAAAGCTCTTGGGAAAGTGAGGGGCGATCGCAAGAAAAACAAGTTGTCAACGGAAGGGAGTGCCAACAGCATACACATTTCTAATAGAAAAAGCAGAATCGGTTTTATTTTCCTGTACTCAAAGCTCCTGGGAAGGAGAGGGGCGATCGCAAGAAAAACAAATTGTCAGCGGGAGGGAGTGTCAACAGCATACACATTTCTAATATAAAATGCAGAATCGGTTTTATTTCCCTGTACTCAAAGCTCTTGGGAAGGAGAGGGGCGATCGCAAGAAAAACAAGTTGTCAACGGGAGGGAGTGCCAACAGCATACACATTTCTAATAGAAAAGGCAGAATCGGTTTTATTTTCCTCTACTCAAAGCTCCTGGGAAGGAGAGGGGCGATCGCAAGAAAAACAAGTTGTCAACGGGAGGGAGTGCCAACAGCATACACATTTCTAATATAAAAGGCAGAATCGGTTTTATTTTCCTGGACTCAAAGCTCTTGGGAAAGAGAGGGGCGATCGCAAGAAAAACAAGTTGTCAACGGAAGGGAGTGCCAACAGCATACACATTTCTAATATAAAAGGCAGAATCGGTTTTATTTTCCTGTATTCACAGCTCTTGTGAAAGGGAGGGGCGATCGCAAAAAAACAAGTTGTCAACGGAAGGGAGTGCCAACAGCATACACATTTCTAATAGAAAAAGCAGAATCGGTTTTATTTCCCTGTACTCAAAGCTCTTGAGAAAGTGAGGGGTGTTCGCAAGAAAAACAAGTTGTCAACGGAAGGGAGTGCCAACAGCATACACATTTCTAATATAAAAGGCAGAATCGGTTTTATTTCCCTGTACTCAAAGCACTTGGGAAGGAGAGGGGCGATCGCAAGAAAAACAAGTTGTCAACGGGAGGGAGTGCCAACAGCATACACATTTCTAATATAAAAGGCAGAATCGGTTTCATTTTCCTGTACTTAAAGCTCTTGGGAAGGAGAGGGGCGATCGCAAGAAAAACAAGTTGTTAACGGAAGGGAGTGCCAACAGCATACATATTTCTAATATAAAAGGCAGAATCGGTTTTATTTTCCTGTACTCAAAGCTCTTGGGAAGGATAGGGGCGATCGCAAGAAAAACAAGTTGTCAACGAGAGGGAGTGCCAACAGCATACACATTTCTAATATAAAAGGCAGAATCGGTTATAATTTCCTGTACTCAAAGCTCTTGGGAAGGAGAGGAGCGATCGCAAGAAAAACAAGTTTTCAACGGAAGGGAGTGCCAACAGCATACACATTTCTAATATAAAAGGCAGAATCGGTTTTATTTTCCTGTACTCAAAGCTCTTGGGATAGAGTGGGGCGATCGCAAGAAAAACAAGTTGTCAACGGAAGGGAGTGCCAACAGCATACACATTTCTAATATAAAAGGCAGAATCGGTTTCATTTTCCTGAACTTAGAGCTCTTGGAAAGAGAGGGGCGATCAACTCCTTTTTCTTGCGATCGCTCCTCACCTTCCCAAGAGCTTTGAGTTCAGGAAAAAAGAACCCATTCTTCATTTTACATTAGGAATGTGTATGCTGCTGGCACTCCCTCCCATAGATAACTCGTTTTTCTTGCGATCGCTCCTCACCTTCCCGAGAGTGTACATCTACGTTAAAAAAAATTTTTTTGTTAATTTAAAAATTCACTATGGATTTTCAAAGCCACCCAGCACTCAGGGATTTTAAGAGAAGCTTTAAAAGAGTCTTAAATATCTGCAAAAAATTCATAATACAACAATTATAACGCTAACAATTTATTTTAAGGGGGTACATCCACTGACGTTAAAAAAATTTTTTTTGTTAATTTAAAAATTCACTATGCATTTTTGAAGCCTCCCAGCACTCAGGGATTTTAATAGAAGCTTTAAAAGTGTCTTAGGTATCTGCAAAAAATTCATAGTTCAGCAATTATAACGCTAACAATTTATTTTAAAGGGGAATATCCACTGACGTAAAAAAATTTTTTTATTGTTAATTCAAAAATTCACTATGCATTTTTGAAGCTACCCAGCACTCAATAATTTTAAGAGAAGCTTTAAAAGTGTCTTAGGTATCTGCTAAAAATCATAGTTCAACAATTATAACGCTAACATTTTATTTTATAGGGGTACATCCACTGACGTTAAAATTTTTTTTTTGTTAATTTAAAAACTCACTATGGATTTTCAAAGCCACCCAGCACTCAGAGATTTTAAGAGAAGCTTTAGAAGTGTCTTGAGTATCTGCAAAAAATTCATAGTTCAACAATTATAACGCTAACAATTTATTTTAAAGGGGTACATCCACTGACGTGAAAATTTTTTTTATTGTTTATTTAAAAATTCACTATGGATTTTCAAAGCCACCCAGCACTCAAATATTTTAAGAGAAGTTTTAAAAGTGTCTTAGGTATCTGTAAAAAATTCAAAAATTTTTTATTGTTAATTTAAAAATTTACTATGCATTTTTGAAGCCACCCCGCACTCAGGGGTTTTAAGAGAAGCTTTAAAAGTGTCTTAGGTGTCTGTAAAAATTCATAGTTCAACAATTATAACGCTAACAATTTATTTTAAAGGGGTACATCCCCTGACGTTAAAAATTTTTTTTATTGTTAATCTAAAAATTCCCTATGGATTTTCAAAGCCACCCAGCACTCAGGGATTCTAAGAAAATCTTTAAAAGTGTCTTAGATATCTGCAAAAAATTTATAGTTCAACAATTATAACGCTAACAATTTATTTTAAAGTTGTATATCCACTGACGTTAAAAAATTTTTTTATTGTTGATTTAAAAATTCACTATGCATTTTTGAAGCCACCCAGCAGTCAGGGGTTTTAAGAGAAGCTTTAAAAGTGTCTTAGGTGTCTGTAAAAATTCATAGTTCAACAATTATAACGCTAACAATTTATTTTAAAAGGGTACATCCACTGACGTAAAAAAAATGTTTTTTGTTAATTTAAAATTTCACTATGCATTTTTGAAGCCACCCAGCACTCAGGGATTTTAAAAAAAGCCTTAAGAGTGTCTTAGGTATCTGTAAAAAATTCATAGTTCAATAATTATAACGCTAACAATTTATTTTAAAGGGTTATATCCACTGACGATAAAAAAAATTTTTATTGTTAATTTAAAAATTCACTATGCATTTTTAAAGCCACCCAGCACTCAGAGATTTTAAGAGAAGCTTTAAAAGTGTCTTAAGTGTCTGTAAAAATTCATAGTTGAACAATTATAACGCTAATAATTTATTTTAAAGGGGTACATCCACTGACGTTAAAAAATTTTTTTATTGCTGATTTAAAAATTCACTATGAATTTTCAAAGCCACGCAGCTCTCAGGAATTTTAAGAGAAGCTTTAAAAGTGTCTTAGGTATCTGTGAAAAATTCATAGTACAACAACTATAACGCTAATAATTTATTTTAAAGGGGTCCATCCACTGACGTTAAAAAAATTTTTTTTTGTTAATTTCAAAATTCACTATGCATTTTTGAAGCCACCCAGCACTCAGGGATTTTAAAATAAGCTTTAGAAGTGTCTTAGGTATCTGTAAAAAATTCATATTTCAACAATTATAACCCTAACAATTTATTTTAAAGGGGTATATCCACTGACGTTAAAAAAATTTTTTATTGTTAATTTAAAAATTCACTATGCATTTTTGAAGCCACCCAGCACTCAGGGATTTTAATAGAAGCTGTAAAAGTGTATTGGGTATCTGTAAAAGATTTATTGTTCAACAATTATAACGCTAACAATTTATTTTGTGTTGGTACATCCACTGAAGTTAAAAAAATTTTTTATTGTTTATTTAAAAATTCACCATGGATTTTCAAAGCCACCCAGCACTCAGATATTTTAAGAGAAGTTTTAGAAGTGTCTTAGGTATCTGCAAAAAATTCATAGTTAAACAATTATAACGCTAACAATTTATTTTAAAAGGGTATATCGACCGACGTTAAAAAATTTTTTTATTGTTAATTTAAAAAGTCACTATGGATTTTTGAAGCAACCCGGCACTCAGGGATTTTAAGAGAAGCTTTAAAAGTGTCTTAGGTATCTGTGAAAAATTCATAGTACAACAATTATAACGCTAACAATTTATTTTATAGGGCTACATCCACTGACGTTAAAAAAATTTTTTATTGTTAATTTAAAAATTCACTATGGATTTTTGAAGCCACCCGGCACTCAGGGATTTTAAGAGAAGCTTTAAAAGTGTCTTAGGTATCTGTGAAATATTCATAGTACAACAATTATAACGTTAACAATTTATTTTAAAGGGGTACATCCACTGAAGTTAAAAAAAATTTTTTATTGTTTATTTAAAAATTCTCTATGGATTTTCAAAGCCACCCAGCACTCAGATATTTTAAGAGAAATTTTAAAAGTGTCTTAGGTATCTGTAAAAAATTCATAGTTCAACAATTATAACGCTAACATTTTATTTTCAAGGGGTACATCCACTGACGTGATAAAAAAATTTTTTGTTAATTTGAAAATTCACCTGAAGCCACCCAGCACTTAAGGATTTTAAATGAAGCTTTATAAGTGTCATAGGTATCTGCAAAAAATTCATAGTTCAACAATTATAACGCTAACAATTTATTTTAAAGGGGTACATCCACTGACGTGAAAAAAATTTTTATTGTTTATTTAAAAATTCACTATGCATTTTCGAAGCCACCTAGCACTCAGGGATTTTAAGCGAAGCTTTAAAAGTGTCTTAGATATCTGCGAAAAATTCATAGTTCAACAATTATGACGCTAACAATTTATTATAAAGGGGTATATCTACTGACGTTAAAAAAATTTTTTATTGTTAACTTAAAAATTTACTATGCATTTTTGAAGCCACCTCGCACTCAGGGGTTTTAAGAGAAGCTTTAGAAGTGTCTTAGGTGTCTGTAAAAATTCTTAGTTCAACAATTATAACGCTAACAATTTATTTTAAAGGGGTACATCCCCTGACGTTAAAAAATTTTTTTATTGTTAATTTAAAAATTCACTATGGATTTTGAAAGCCACCCAGCACTCAGGGACTCTAAGAGAATCTTTAAAAGTGTCTTAGATATCTGCAAAAAATTTATAGTTCAACAATTATAACGCTAACAATTTATTATAAAGGGGTATATCCACTGACGTTAAAAAAATTTTTTATTGTTAATTTAAAAATTTACTATGCATTTTTGAAGCCACCCCGCACTCAGGGGTTTTAAGAGAAGCTTTAGAAGTGTCTTAGGTGTCTGTAAAAATTCATGGTTCAACAATTATAACGCTAACAATTTATTTTAAAGGGGTACATACACTGACGTGAAAAATTTTTTATTGTTTATTTAAAAATTCACTATGGATATTCTAAGCCCCCCAGCACTGACATATTTTAAGAGAAACTTTAAAAGTGTCTTAGATATCTGTAAAAAATTCTTAGTTCAACAATTATAACGCTAACAAATTATTTTAAAAGTGTACATCCACTGTCGTTAAAAAAAATTTTTATTGTCAATTTAAAAATTCACTATGGATTTTCGAAACCACTCAGCACTCAGGGATTTTAAGAGAAGCTTTAAAAGTGTCTTAGGTATCTGCGAAAAATTCATAGCACAACAATTATAATGCTGACAATTTATTTTAAAGGGGTTCATCCACTGACGTTAAAAAATTTTTTTTTGTTAATTTCAAAATTTACTATGCATTTTTGAAGCCACCCAGCACTCAGGGATTTTAAAATAAGCTTTAAAAGTGTCTTTGGTATATGTAAAAAATTCATAGTTCAACAATTATAACCCTAACAATTTATTTTAAAGGGGTATATCCACTGACGTTAAAAAAATTTTTTATTGTTAATTTAAAAATTCACTATGGATTTTCGAAGCCACTCAGCACTCAGGGATTTTAAGAGAAGCTTTAAAAGTGTCTTAGGTATCTGGGAAAAATTCATAGTACAACAATTATAACGCTAACAATTTATTTTAAAGTGGTACATCCACTGACGTGAAAAATTTTTTTTTTTGTTTATTTAAAATTTCTCTATAGATTTTCAAAGCCACCCAGCACTGAGATATTTTAAGAGAAGCTTTAAAAGTGTCTTAGATATCTGCAAAAAATTCATAGTTCAACAATTATAACGCTAACAATTTATTTTAAAGTGGTATATCCACTGACGTTAAAAAAATTTTTTATAGTTAATTTAAAAATTCACTATGAATTTTCAAAGCCACCCAGCACTCAGGAATTTTAAAAGAAGCTTTGAAAGTTTCTTAGGAATCTGGGAAAATTTCATAGTTCAACAATTATAACGCTAACAATTTATTTTAAAGGGGTACATCCACTGACGTTAAAAAATTTTTTTATTGCTAATTTAAAAATTCACTATGAATTTTCAAAGCCACCCAGCATTCAGAAATTTTAAGAAAAGCTTTAAAAGTGTCTTAGGTATCTGTGAAAAATTCATAGTACAACAATTATAACGCTAACAATTTATTTTAAAGGGGTCCATCCACTGACGTTAAAAAATTTTTTTATTGTTAATTTAAAAATTCACTATGCATTTTTGAAGCCTCCCAGCACTCAGGGATTTTAAGAGAAGCTGTAAAAGTGTATTGGGCATCTGTAAAAAATTTATAGTTCAACAATTATAACGCTAACAATTTATTTTATTTTGGTACATCCACTGAAGTTAAAAATTTTTTTTTTGTTAATTTAAAAATTCACCATGGATTTTCGAAGCCACCCAGCACTCAGATATTTTAAGAGAAGTTTTAGAAGTGTCTTAGGTATCTGCAAAAAATTCATAGATAAACAATTATAACGCTAACAATTTATTTTAAAGGGGTATATCGACCGACGATAAAAAAATTTTTTATTGTTAATTTAAAAATTCACCATGGATTTTTGAAGCCACCCAGCACTCAGGGATTTTAAGAGAAGCTTTAAAAGTGTCTTAGGTATCTGCAAAATATTCATAGTTCAACAATTATAACGCTAACAATTTATTTTATAGGGCTACTTCCACTGACGTTAAAAAATTTTTTTATTGTTAATTTAAAAATTCACTATGGATTTTTGAAGCCACCCGGCACTCAGGGATTTTAAGAGAATCTTTAAAAGTGTCTTAGGTATCTGTGAAAAATTCATAGTACAACAATTATAACGTTAACAATTTATTTTAAAGGGGTACATCCACTGAAGTTAAAAAAATTTTTTTATTGTTAATTTAAAAATTCACTATGGATTTTCAAAGCCACCCAGCACTCAGATATTTTAAGAGAAATTTTAAAAGTGTCTTAGGTATCTGTAAAAAATTCATAGTTCAACAATTATAACGCTAACATTTTATTTTCAAGGGGTATATCCACTGACGTGAAAAAAAAATTTGTTGTTAATTTAAAAATTCACTATGCATTTTCGAAGCCACCCAGCACTCAGGGATTTTAAAATAAGCTTTAAAAGTGTCTTAGGTATCCGTAAAAAATTTATAGTTCAACAATTATAATCCTAACAATTAATTTTAAAGGGGTATATCCACTGACGTTAAAAAATTTTTTTATTGTTAATTTAAAAATTCACTATGCATTTTTGAAGCCACCCAGCACTCAGGGAATTTAAGAGAAGCTGTAAAAGGGTATTGGGTATCTGTAAAAAATTTATAGTTCAACAATTATAACGCTAACAATTTATTTTATTTTGGTATATCCACTGAAGTTAAAAATTTTTTTATTGTTAATTTAAAAATTCACTATGGATTTTCGAAGCCACTCAGTACTCAGGTATTTTAAGAGAAGCTTTAAAAATGTCTTAGGTATCTGTGAAAAATTCATGGTTTAACAATTATAACGCCAACAATTTATTTTGAAGTGGTACATGCACTGAAGTTAAAAAAAATTTTTTTTTAATTTAAAAATTCACTATGCATTTCTGAAGCCACTCAGCACTCAAGGATATTAAGAGAAACTTTAAAAGTGTCTTAGATATCTGTAAAAAATTCATAGTTCAACAATTATAACGCTAACAATTTATTTTATTGGGGTACATCCACTGAAGTTAAAAAAAATTTTTATTGTTAATTTAAAATTTCACTAAGGATTTTCGAAGCCACTCAGCACTCAGGGATTTTAAGAAAAGCTTTAAAAGTGTCTTAGGTGTCTGTGAAAAATTCGTAGTACAACAATTATAACGCTAACAATTTATATTAAAGGGGTACATCCACTGACGTTAAAAAATTTTTCTTTTTTAATTTTAAAATTCACTATGCATTTTTGAAGCCACCTAGCATTCAGGGATTTAAAAATAAGCTTTAAAAGTGTCTTAGGTATCTGTAAAAAATTCATAGTTCAACAATTATAACGCTAACAATTTATTTTAAAGGGGTACATTCATTGACGTTAAAAAAATTTTTTATAGTTAATTTGAAAATTCACTATGAATTTTCAAAGCCACCCAGCACTCAGGGATTTTAAGAGAAGCTGTAAAAGTGTATTGGGTATCTGTAGAAAATTTATAGTTTAACAATTATAATTCTAACAATTTATTTTATTGGGGTACATCCACTGAAGTTAAAAAAATTTTTTATTGTTAATTTAAAAATACACTATGGATTTTGGAAGCCACTCAGCACTCAGGGATTTTAAGAGAAGCTTTAAAAGTGTCTTAGGATCTGTGAAAAATTCATATTTCAACAATTATAACGCTAACAATTTATTTTAAAGGGGTACATCCACTGACGTTAAAAATTTTTTTTATTGCTAATTTAAAAATTCACTATGAATTTTCAAAGCCACCCAGCATTCAGGAATTTTAAGAGAAGCTTTAAAAGTGTCTTAGGTATCCGCGAAAAATTCATGGTACAACAATAATAACGCTAACAATTTATTTTAAAGGGGTACATCCACTGACGTTAAAAAAATTTTTATTGTTAATTTAAAAATTCACTATGGATTTTCGAAGCCACCCAGCATTCAGGAATTTTAAGAGAAGCTTTAAAAGTGTCTTAGGTATCCGCGAAAAATTCATGGTACAACAATTATAACGCTAACAATTTATTTTAAAGGGGTACATCCGCTGACGTTAAAAAATTTTCTCATTGTTAATTTAAAAATTCACTATTGATTTTCGAAGCCACCTAACACTCAGGGATTTTAAGAGAAGCTTTAAAAGTGTCTTAGGTATCTGTGAAATATTCATAGTACAACAATTATAACGTTAACAATTTATTTTAAAGGGGTACATCCACTGAAGTAAAAAAAATTTTTTATTGTTTATTTAAAAATTCTCTATGGATTTTCAAAGCCACCCAGCACTCAGATATTTTAAGAGAAATTTTAAAAGTGTCTTAGGTATCTGTAAAAAATTCATAGTTCAACAATTATAACGCTAACATTTTATTTTCAAGGGGTACATCCACTGACGTGATAAAAAAATTTTTTGTTAATTTGAAAATTCACCTGAAGCCACCCAGCACTTAAGGATTTTAAATGAAGCTTTATAAGTGTCTTAAGTATCTGCAAAAAATTCATAGTTCAACAATTATAACGCTAACAATTTATTTTAAAGGGGTACATCCACTGACGTGAAAAAAATTTTTATTGTTTATTTAAAAATTCACTATGCATTTTCGAAGCCACCTAGCACTCAGGGATTTTAAGCGAAGCTTTAAAAGTGTCTTAGATATCTGCGAAAAATTCATAGTTCAACAATTATGACGCTAACAATTTATTATAAAGGGGTATATCTACTGACGTTAAAAAAATTTTTTATTGTTAACTTAAAAATTTACTATGCATTTTTGAAGCCACCTCGCACTCAGGGGTTTTAAGAGAAGCTTTAGAAGTGTCTTAGGTGTCTGTAAAAATTCTTAGTTCCACAATTATAACGCTAACAATTTATTTTAAAGGGGTACATCCCCTGACGTTAAAAAATTTTTTTATTGTTAATTTAAAAATTCACTATGGATTTTGAAAGCCACCCAGCACTCAGGGACTCTAAGAGAATCTTTAAAAGTGTCTTAGATATCTGCAAAAAATTTATAGTTCAACAATTATAACGCTAACAATTTATTATAAAGGGGTATATCCACTGACGTTAAAAAAATTTTTTATTGTTAATTTAAAAATTTACTATGCATTTTTGAAGCCACCCCGCACTCAGGGGTTTTAAGAGAAGCTTTAGAAGTGTCTTAGGTGTCTGTAAAAATTCATGGTTCAACAATTATAACGCTAACAATTTATTTTAAAGGGGTACATACACTGACGTGAAAAATTTTTTATTGTTTATTTAAAAATTCACTATGGATATTCTAAGCCCCCCAGCACTGACATATTTTAAGAGAAACTTTAAAAGTGTCTTAGATATCTGTAAAAAATTCTTAGTTCAACAATTATAACGCTAACAAATTATTTTAAAAGTGTACATCCACTGTCGTTAAAAAAAATTTTTATTGTCAATTTAAAAATTCACTATGGATTTTCGAAACCACTCAGCACTCAGGGATTTTAAGAGAAGCTTTAAAAGTGTCTTAGGTATCTGCGAAAAATTCATAGCACAACAATTATAATGCTGACAATTTATTTTAAAGGGGTTCATCCACTGACGTTAAAAAATTTTTTTTTGTTAATTTCAAAATTTACTATGCATTTTTGAAGCCACCCAGCACTCAGGGATTTTAAAATAAGCTTTAAAAGTGTCTTTGGTATATGTAAAAAATTCATAGTTCAACAATTATAACCCTAACAATTTATTTTAAAGGGGTATATCCACTGACGTTAAAAAAATTTTTTATTGTTAATTTAAAAATTCACTATGGATTTTCGAAGCCACTCAGCACTCAGGGATTTTAAGAGAAGCTTTAAAAGTGTCTTAGGTATCTGGGAAAAATTCATAGTACAACAATTATAACGCTAACAATTTATTTTAAAGTGGTACATCCACTGACGTGAAAAATTTTTTTTTTGTTTATTTAAAATTTCTCTATAGATTTTCAAAGCCACCCAGCACTGAGATATTTTAAGAGAAGCTTTAAAAGTGTCTTAGATATCTGCAAAAAATTCATAGTTCAACAATTATAACGCTAACAATTTATTTTAAAGTGGTATATCCACTGACGTTAAAAAAATTTTTTATAGTTAATTTAAAAATTCACTATGAATTTTCAAAGCCACCCAGCACTCAGGAATTTTAAAAGAAGCTTTGAAAGTTTCTTAGGAATCTGGGAAAATTTCATAGTTCAACAATTATAACGCTAACAATTTATTTTAAAGGGGTACATCCACTGACGTTAAAAAATTTTTTTATTGCTAATTTAAAAATTCACTATGAATTTTCAAAGCCACCCAGCATTCAGAAATTTTAAGAAAAGCTTTAAAAGTGTCTTAGGTATCTGTGAAAAATTCATAGTACAACAATTATAACGCTAACAATTTATTTTAAAGGGGTCCATCCACTGACGTTAAAAAATTTTTTTATTGTTAATTTAAAAATTCACTATGCATTTTTGAAGCCTCCCAGCACTCAGGGATTTTAAGAGAAGCTGTAAAAGTGTATTGGGTATCTGTAAAAAATTTATAGTTCAACAATTATAACGCTAACAATTTATTTTATTTTGGTACATCCACTGAAGTTAAAAATTTTTTTTTTGTTAATTTAAAAATTCACCATGGATTTTCGAAGCCACCCAGCACTCAGATATTTTAAGAGAAGTTTTAGAAGTGTCTTAGGTATCTGCAAAAAATTCATAGATAAACAATTATAACGCTAACAATTTATTTTAAAGGGGTATATCGACCGACGATAAAAAAATTTTTTATTGTTAATTTAAAAATTCACCATGGATTTTTGAAGCCACCCAGCACTCAGGGATTTTAAGAGAAGCTTTAAAAGTGTCTTAGGTATCTGCAAAATATTCATAGTTCAACAATTATAACGCTAACAATTTATTTTATAGGGCTACTTCCACTGACGTTAAAAAATTTTTTTATTGTTAATTTAAAAATTCACTATTTATTTTTGAAGCCACCCGGCACTCAGGGATTTTAAGAGAATCTTTAAAAGTGTCTTAGGTATCTGTGAAAAATTCATAGTACAACAATTATAACGTTAACAATTTATTTTAAAGGGGTACATCCACTGAAGTTAAAAAAATTTTTTTATTGTTAATTTAAAAATTCACTATGGATTTTCAAAGCCACCCAGCACTCAGATATTTTAAGAGAAATTTTAAAAGTGTCTTAGGTATCTGTAAAAAATTCATAGTTCAACAATTATAACGCTAACATTTTATTTTCAAGGGGTACATCCACTGACGTGAAAAAAAAATTTGTTGTTAATTTAAAAATTCACTATGCATTTTCGAAGCCCCCCAGCACTCAGGGATTTTAAAATAAGCTTTAAAAGTGTCTTAGGTATCCGTAAAAAATTTATAGTTCAACAATTATAATCCTAACAATTAATTTTAAAGGGGTATATCCACTGACGTTAAAAAATTTTTTTATTGTTAATTTAAAAATTCACTATGCATTTTTGAAGCCACCCAGCACTCAGGGAATTTAAGAGAAGCTGTAAAAGGGTATTGGGTATCTGTAAAAAATTTATAGTTCAACAATTATAACGCTAACAATTTATTTTATTTTGGTATATCCACTGAAGTTAAAAATTTTTTTATTGTTAATTTAAAAATTCACTATGGATTTTCGAAGCCACTCAGTACTCAGGTATTTTAAGAGAAGCTTTAAAAATGTCTTAGGTATCTGTGAAAAATTCATGGTTTAACAATTATAACGCCAACAATTTATTTTGAAGTGGTACATGCACTGAAGTTAAAAAAATTTTTTTTTAATTTAAAAATTCACTATGCATTTCTGAAGCCACTCAGCACTCAAGGATATTAAGAGAAACTTTAAAAGTGTCTTAGATATCTGTAAAAAATTCATAGTTCAACAATTATAACGCTAACAATTTATTTTATTGGGGTACATCCACTGAAGTTAAAAAAAATTTTTATTGTTAATTTAAAATTTCACTAAGGATTTTCGAAGCCACTCAGCACTCAGGGATTTTAAGAAAAGCTTTAAAAGTGTCTTAGGTGTCTGTGAAAAATTCGTAGTACAACAATTATAACGCTAACAATTTATATTAAAGGGGTACATCCACTGACGTTAAAAAATTTTTCTTTTTAATTTTAAAATTCACTATGCATTTTTGAAGCCACCTAGCACTCAGGGATTTAAAAATAAGCTTTAAAAGTGTCTTAGGTATCTGCAAAAATTCATAGTTCAACAATTATAACGCTAACAATTTATTTTAAAGGAGTACATTCACTGACGTTAAAAAAATTTTTTATAGTTAATTTGAAAATTCACTATGAATTTTCAAAGCCACCCAGCACTCAGGGATTTTAAGAGAAGCTGTAAAAGTGTATTGGGTATCTGTAAAAAATTTACAGTTTAACAATTATAATTCTAACAATTTATTTTATTGGGGTACATCCACTGAAGTTAAAAAAATTTTTTATTGTTAATTTAAAAATACACTATGGATTTTGGAAGCCACTCAGCACTCAGGGATTTTAAGAGAAGCTTTAAAAGTGTCTTAGGATCTGTGAAAAATTCATATTTCAACAATTATAACGTTAACAATTTATTTTAAAGGGGTACATCCACTGACGTTAAAAATTATTTTTATTGCTAATTTAAAAATTCACTATGAATTTTCAAAGCCACCCAGCATTCAGGAATTTTAAGAGAAGCTTTAAAAGTGTCTTAGGTATCCGCGAAAAATTCATGGTACAACAATAATAACGCTAACAATTTATTTTAAAGGGGTACATCCACTGACGTTAAAAAAATTTTTATTGTTAATTTAAAAATTCACTATGGATTTTCGAAGCCACCCAGCTTTCAGGAATTTTAAGAGAAGCTTTAAAAGTGTCTTAGGTATCCGCGAAAAATTCATGGTACAACAATTATAACGCTAACAATTTATTTTAAAGGGGTACATCCGCTGACGTTAAAAAATTTTCTCATTGTTAATTTAAAAATTCACTATTGATTTTCGAAGCCACCTAACACTCAGGGATTTTAAGAGAAGCTTTAAAGGTGTCTTAAGTATCTGCGAAAAATGCTTTCAAAGCTTCTCTTAAAATCCCTGAGTGCTATGTGGCTTCAAAATTCCATAGTGAATTTTTAAATTAACAATAAAAATTTTTTTAACGTCAGTGGATGTGCTCCTTTAAAATAAATTGTTAGCGTTATAATTGTTATACCATGAATTTTTTGCAGATACTTAAGACACTTTTAAAGCTTCTCTTAAAATCCCTGAGTGTTGGATGGCTTTGAAAATCCATAGTGAAATTTTAAATTAACAATAAAAATTTTTTTAACGTCAGTGGATATTCCCTTTTAAAATAAATTGTTAGCGTTATAATTGTTGAACTATGATTTTTTTGCAGACACCTAAGACCCTTTTAAAGCTTCTCTTAAAATCCTTGAGTGCTGGGTAGCTTCAAAAATGCATAGTGAATTTTTAAATTAACAATAAATAAATTTTTTTTTGTCAGTTTATATTCCCCTTTAAAATAAATTGTTAGCGTTATAATTGTTGAACTATGAATTTTTTGCAGATACCTAAGACACTTTTAAAGCTTCTCTTAAAATCCCTGAGTGCTGGGTGGCTTCGAAAATGCATAGTGAATTTTTAAATTAACAAAAAAAAATTTTTTAACGTCAGTTGAAGTACCCCTTTAAAATAAATTGTTGGCGTTATAATTGTTGTATTATGAATTTTTTACAGATATCTAAGACTCTGTTAAAGCTTCTCTTAAAATCCTTGAGTGCTGGGTGGCTTTGAAAATCCATAGTGAATTTTTAAATTAACAAAAAAAAATTTTAACGTCAGTGGATGTACCAATATAAAATAAAATGTTAGCGTTATAATTGTTGAACTATGATTTTTTTGCAGATACCTAAGATTCTTTTGAAGCTTCCTTTAAAATCCCTGAGTGCTGGGTGGCTTCGAAAATCCACAGTGAATTTTTAAATTAACAATAAAAGATTTTTTTAACGTCAGTGGATGTACCCTTTCAAAATAAATTGTTAGCGTTATAATTGTTGTACTATGAATATTTCACAGATACTTAGGCACTTTTAAAGCTTCCCTTAAAATCCCTGAGTGCTGGTGGCTTTGAAAATCTATAGTAAATTTTTAAATTAACAAAAAAATTTTTTTAACGTCAGTGGTTATACCCCTTTAAAATAAGTTGTTGGCGTTATAATTGTTGAACTATGAATTTTTTGCAGATACCCAAGACACTTCTAAAGCTTCTCTTAAAATACCTGAGTGCTGGGTGGCTTGGAAAATGCATAGTGAATTTTTAAATTAACAATAAGAATTTTTTTAACGTCAATGGATATTCCCTTTTAAAATAAATTGTTAGCGTTATAATTGCTGAACTATGAATTTTTTACAGATACCTAAGACACTTCTAAAGCTTCTCTTAAAATCTCTGAGTGCTGGGTGTCTTCGAAAATCCATAGTGAATTTTTAAATTAACAACAAAAAATTTTTTAACGTCAGTGGATGTACCCCTATAAAATAATTTATTAGCACTATAATTGTTGTATTATGAATTTTTTAAAGATATCTAAGACACTTTTAAAGCTTCCCTTAAAATCCCTGAGTGCTGGGTGTCTTTGAAAATCCATAGTAAATTTTTAAATTAACAAAAAATTTTTTTTAAAATTCAGAAGTTATACCCCTTTAAAATAAATTGTTGGTGTTATAATTGTTGAACTAAGAATTTTTTGCAGATACCCAAGACACTTGTAAAGCTTGTCTTAAAATACCTGAGTGCTGGGTGGCTTGGAAAATGCATAGTGAATTTTTAAATTAACAATAAAAAATTTTTTATCGTCAGTGGATGTACCAATTTAAAATAAATTGTTAGCGTTCTAATTGTTGGACCATGAATTTTTCGCAGATATCTAAGACACTTTTAAAGCTTCTCTTATAATCTCTGAGTGCTAGATGGCTTCGAAAATTCATAGTGAATTTTTAAATTAAGAAAAAAAATATTTTTTAACGTCAGTGGATGTACCCCTTAAAATAAATTGTTAGCGTTATAATTGTTGTACTATGAATTTTTCGCAGATACCTAAGACACTTTTAAAGCTTTTCTTAAAATCCCTGAGTGCTGGGTGTCTTCAAAAATCCATAGTAAATTTTTAAATTAACAAAAATTTTTTTTTTAAATTCAGAAGATATACCCCTTTAAAATAAATTGTTGGCGTTATAATTGTTGAACTAAGAATTTTTTGCAGATACCCAAGACACTTCTAAAGCTTGTCTTAAAATACCTGAGGGCTGGGTGGCTTGGAAAATGCATAGTGAATTTTTAAATTAACAATAAAAAAATTTTTATCGTCAGTGGATATACCCCTTTAAAATAAATTGTTAGCGTTCTAATTGTTGGACCATGAATTTTTCGCAGATATCTAAGGCTCTTTTAGAGCTTTTCTTATAATCTCTGAGTGCTAGGTGGCTTCGAAAATTCATAGTGAATTTTTAAATTAACAAAAAAAAATTTTTTAACGTCAGTGGATGTACCCCTTAAAATAAATTGTTAGCGTTATAATTGTTGTACTATGAATTTTTCGCAGATATCTAAGACACTTTTAAAGCTTCTCTTAAAGTCCCTGAATGCTGGGTGTCTTCGAAAATCCGTAGTGAATTTTTAAATTAACATTAAAAATTTTTTAACGTCAGTGGATGTACCCCTTTAAAATAAATTGTTAGCGTTATAATTGTTATATTATGAATTTTTTACAGATATCTAAGAATATTTTAAAGCTTCTCTAAAAATCCCTGAGTGCTGGGTGGCTTTTAAAATCCATAGTGAATTTTTAAATTAACAAAAAAAAAAATTTTTAACGTCAGTGGTTATACCCCTTTCAAATAAATTGTTAGCGTTATAATTGTTGAACTATGAATTTTCTGCAGATACCCAAGACGCTTCTAAAGCTTCTCGTAAAATACCTGAGTGGTAGGTGGCTTGGAAAATGCATAGTGAATTTTTAAATTAACAAAAAAAAAATTTTTTTACGTCAGTGGATGTACCCCTTTAAAATAAATTGTTAGCCTTATAATTGTTGTACTATAAACTTTTCACAGATACTTAAGACACTTTTAAAGCTTCTCTTAAAATCCCTGAGTGCTGGATGGCTTTGAAAATCCATAGTTAATTTTTAAATTAACAATAAAGGAAATTTTTTTTGTCAGTGGATATTCCCCTTTAAAATAAATTGTTAGCGTTATAATTGTTGAACTATGAATTTTTTGCAGATACCTAAGACACTTTTAAAGCTTCTCTTAAAATCCCTGAGTGCTGGGTGGCTTCGAAAATGCATAGTGAATTTTTAAATTAACAAAAAAAAATTTTTTAACGTCAGTTGATGTATCCCTTTAAAATAAATTGTTGGCGTTATAATTGTTGTATTATGAATTTTTTACAGATATCTAAGACTCTTTTAAAGCTTCTCTTAAAATTCTTGAGTGCTGGGTGGCTTTGAAAATCCATAGTGAATTTTTAAATTAACAAAAAAAAAAATTTAACGTCAGTGGAGGTACCAATATAAAATAAAATATTAGCGTTATAATTGTTGAACAATGATTTTTTTGCAGACACCTAAGACCCTTTTGAAGCTTCCCTTAAAATCCCTGAGTGCTGGGTGGCTTCGAAAATCCACAGTGAATTTTTAAATTAACAATAAAAGATTTTTTTAACGTCAGTGGATGTACCCTTTCAAAATAAATTCTTAGCGTTATAATTGTTGTACTATGAATTTTTCACAGATACTTAGGCACTTTTAAAGCTTCTCTTAAAATCCCTGAGTACTGGGTGGCTTTGAAAATCCATAGTAAATTTTTAAATTAACAAAAAAATTTTTTTAACGTCAGTGGTTATACCCCTTTAAAATAAATTGTTGGCGTTATAATTGTTGAACTATGAATTTTTTGCAGATACCCAAGACACTTCTAAAGCTTCTCTTAAAATACCTGAGTGCTGGGTGGCTTGGAAAATGCATAGTGAATTTTTAAATTAACAAAAAAAAAAATTTTTTAACGTCAGTGGATGTACCCCTTTAAAATAAATTGTTAGCGTTATAATTGTTGAACTATGAATTTTTTACAGATACCTAAGACACTTCTAAAGCTTTTCTTAAAATCTCCGAGTGCTGGGTGGCTTTGAAAATCCATAGTAAATTTTTAAATTAACAAAAAAAAAATTTTAACGTCAGTGGATGTACCTCTATAAAATAAAATGTTAACGTTATAATTGTTGAACTATGATTTTTTTGCAGATAACTAAGACATTTCTAAAGCTTCTGTTAAAATCCTTGAGTGCTGGGTATCTTCAAAAATGCATAGTGAATTTTTTAATTAACAATAAAGAAATTTTTTTACGTCAGTGGATATTCCCCTTTAAAATAAATTTTTAGCGTTATAATTGTTGAACTTTGAATTTTTTGCAGATACCTAAGACACTTTTAAAACTTCTATTAAAATCCCTGAGTGCTGGGTGCCTTCCAAAATGCATAGTGAATTTTTAAATTAACAAAAAAAATTTTTTTAACGTCAGTGGATGTACCCCTTTAAAATAAATTGTTAGCGTTATAATTGTTGTATTATGAATCGATTTTATTTTCCTGTACTCAAAGATCTTGGGAAGGAGAGGGGCGATCGCAAGAAAAACAAGTTGTCAACGGAAGGGAGTGCCAACAGCATACACATTTCTAATATAAAAGGCAGAATCGGTTTTATTTTCCTGTACTCAAAGCTCTTGGGAAGGAGAGGGGCGATCGCAAGAAAAACAAGTTGTCAACGGAAGGGAGTGACAACAGCATACACATTTCTAATATAAAAGGCAGAATCGGTTTTATTTTCCTGTACTCAAAGCTCTTGGGAAGGAAAGGGGCGATCACAAGAAAAACAAGTTGTCAACGGAAGGGAGTGCCAACAGCATACACATTTCTAATATAAAAGGCAGAATCGGTTTTATTTTCTTGTACTCAAAGCTATTGGGAAGGAGAGGGACGATCGCAAGAAAAACAAGTTGTCAACGGGAGGGAGTGCCAACAGCATACACATTTCTAATATAAAAGGCAGAATCGGTTTTATTTTCCTGTACTCAAAGCTCTTGGGTAGGAGAGGGGCGATCGCAAGAAAAACAAGTTGTAAACTGAAGGGAGTCCTAACAGCATAAACACTTCTAGTATAGAAAGCAGAATCGGTTTTATTTTTCTCTACTCAAAGCTTTAGGGAAGGAGAGGGGCGATCGCAAGAAAAAAAAGTTGTCAACGGGAGGGAGTGTCAACAGCATTCACATTTCTAATATAAAAGGCAGAATCGGTTTTATTTTCCTGTACTCAAAGCTCTTGGGAAAGAGAGGGGCGATCGCAAGAAAAACAAGTTGTCAACGGAAGGGAGTGCCAACAGCATATGCATTTCTAATATAAAAGGCAGAATCGGTTATATTTTCCTGTACTCAAAGCTCTTGGGAAGGAGAGGGGCGATCGCAAGAAAAACAAGTTGTTAACTGAAGGGAGTGCCAACAGCATACGTATTTCTAATATAAAAGGCAGAATCGGTTTTATTTCCCTGTACTCAAAGCTCTTGTGAAGGAGAGGGGCGATCGCAAGAAAAACAAGTTGTCAACGGAAGGGAGTGCCAACAGCATACACATTTCTAATATAAAAGGCAGAATCGGTTTTATTTTCCTGTACTCAAAGCTCTTGGGAAGGAGAGGGGCGATCGCAAGAAAAACAAGTTGTCAACGGGAGGGAGTGCCAACAGCATACGCATTTCTAATATAAAAGGCAGAATCGGTTATATTTTCCTGTACTCAAAGCTCATGGGAAGGAGAGGGGCGATCGCAAGAAAAACAAGTTGTCAACGCAAGGGAGTTCCAACAGCATACACATTTCTAATATAAAAGGCAGAATCGGTTTCATTTTCCTGAACTTAAAGCTCTTGGAAAGAGAGTGGCGATCACAAGAAAAACAAGTTGTCAACGCAAGGGAGTGCCAACAGCATACACATTTCTAATATAAAAGGCAGAATCGGTTTTATTTTCCTGTACTCAAATCTCTTGTGAAAGAGAGGGTCGATCACAAGAAAAACAAGTTGTCAACGGGAGGGAGTGCCAACAGCATACCCATTTCTAACATAAAAGCAGAATCGGTTTTATTTTCCTGAAATTAAAACTCTTGGAAAGACAGGGGCGATCACAAGAAAAACAAGTTGTCTACGGGAGGGAGTGCCAACAGCATACACATTTCTAATATAAAAGGCAGAGTCGGTTTTATTTTCCTGTAATCAAAACTCTTGGGAAGGAGAGGGGCGATCGCAAGAAAAACAAGTTGTCAACGCAAGGGAGTGCCAACAGCATACACATTTCTAATATAAAAGGCAGAATCGGTTTTATTTTCCTGTACTCAAAGCTCTTGGGAAAGAGAGGGGCGATCACAAGAAAAACAAGTTGTCAACGGGAGGAAGTGCCAACAGCATACCCATTTCTAACATAAAAGGCAGAATCGGTTTTATTTTCCTGTACTCAAAGCTCTTGGAAAGGAGAGGGGCGATCACAAGAAAAACAAGTTGTCAACGGAAGGGAGTGCCTACAGCATACACATTTCTAATATAAAAGGAAAAATCGGTTTTATTTTCCTGTACTCAAAGCTCTTGGGAAGGAGAGGGGCGATCGCAAGAAAAACAAGTTGTCAACGGGAGGGAGTGCCAACAGCATACACATTTCTAATAGAAAAGGCAGAATCGGTTTTATTTTCCTCTACTCAAAGCTCCTGGGAAGGAGAGGGGCGATCGCAAGAAAAACAAGTTGTCAACGGGAGGGAGTACCAACAGCATACACATTTCTAATATAAAAGGCAGAATCGGTTTTATTTTCCTGTACTCAAAGCTCTTGGGAAAGAGAGGGGCGATCGCAAGAAAAACAAGTTCTCAACGGAAGGGAGTGCCAACAGCATACACATTTCTAATATAAAAGGCAGAATCGGTTTTATTTTCTTGTACTCAAAGCTCTTGGGAAGGAGAGGGGCGATCGCAAGAAAAACAAGTTGTCAACGGGAGGGAGTGCCAACAGCATACACATTTCTAATAGAAAAGGCAGAATCGGTTTTATTTTCCTGTACTCAAAGCTCTTGGGAAAGAGAGGGGCGATCACAAGAAAAACAAGTTGTCAACGGGAGGAAGTGCCAACAGCATACCCATTTCTAACATAAAAGGCAGAATCGGTTTTATTTTCCTGTACTCAAAGCTCTTGGAAAGGAGAGGGGCGATCACAAGAAAAACAAGTTGTCAACGGAAGGGAGTGCCTACAGCATACACATATCTAATATAAAAGGAAAAATCGGTTTTATTTTCCTGTACTCAAAGCTCTTGGGAAGGAGAGGGGCGATCGCAAGAAAAACAAGTTGTCAACGGGAGGGAGTGCCAACAGCATACACATTTCTAATATAAAAGCAAAATCGGTTTTATTTTCCTGTACTCAAAGCTCTTGGGAAAGAGAGGGGCGATCGCAAGAAAAACAAGTTCTCAACGGAAGGGAGTGCCAACAGCATACACATTTCTAATATAAAAGGCAGAATCGGTTTTATTTTCCTTTCCTCAAAGCTCTTGGGAAGGTGAGGGGCGATCGCAAGAAAAACAAGTTGTCAACGGAAGGGAGTGCCAACAGCATACACATTTCTAATATAAAAGGCAGAATCGGTTTTATTTTCCTGTACTCAAAGCACTTGGGAAGGAGAGGGGCGATCGCAAGAAAAACAAGTTGTCAACGGAAGGGAGTGCCAACAGCATACACATTTCTAATATAAAAGGCAGAATCGGTTTTATTTTCCTGTACTCAAAGCTCTTGGGAAGGAGAGGGGCGATCGCAAGAAAAACAAGTTGTCAACGGGAGGGAGTGCCAACAGCATACGCATTTCTAATATAAAAGGCAGAATCGGTTATATTTTCCTGTACTCAAAGCTCTTGGGAAAGAGAGGGGCGATCGCAAGAAAAACTAGTTTTCAACGGAAGGGAGTGCCAACAGCATACACATTTCTAATGTAAAAGGCAGAATCGGTTTTATTTTCCTGTACTCAAAGCTCTTGGGATGGAGTGGGGCGATCGCAAGAAAAACAAGTTGTCAACGGAAGGGAGTGCCAACTGCATATACATTTCTAATATAAAAGGCAGAATCGGTTTTATTTTCCTGTACTCAAAGCTCTTGGGAAAGACAGGGGCGATCACAAGAAAAACAAGTTGTCTACGGGAGGGAGTGCCAACAGCATACACATTTCTAATATAAAATGCAGAGTCGGTTTTATTTTCCTGTACTCAAAACTCTTGGGAAGGAGATGGGCGATCGCAAGAAAAACAAGTTGTCAACGCAAGAGAGTGCTAACAGCATACACATTTCTAATATAAAATGCAGAATCGGTTTTATTTTCCTGTACTCAAAGCTCTTGGGAAAGAGAGGGGCGATCACAAGAAAAACAAGTTGTCAACGGGAGGAAGTGCCAACAGCATTCCCATTTCTAACATAAAAGGCAGAATCGGTTTTATTTTCCTGTACTCAATGCTCTTGGAAAGGAGAGGGGCGATCACAAGAAAAACAAGTTGTCAACGGGAGGGAGTGCCAACAGCATACCCATTTCTAACATAAAAGCAGAATCGGTTTTATTTTCCTGAAATTAAAACTCTTGGAAAGACAGGGGCGATCACAAGAAAAACAAGTTGTCTACGGGAGGGAGTGCCAACAGCATGCACATTTCTAATATAAAAGGCAGAGTCGGTTTTATTTTCCTGTACTCAAAACTCTTGGGAAGGAGAGGGGCGATCGCAAGAAAAACAAGTTGTCAACGCAAGGGAGTGCCAACAGCATACACATTTCTAATATAAAAGGCAGAATCGGTTTTATTTTCCTGTACTCAAAGCTCTTGGGAAAGAGAGGGGCGATCACAAGAAAAACAAGTTGTCAACGGGAGGAAGTGTCAACAGCATACCCATTTCTAACATAAAAGGCAGAATCGGTTTTATTTTCCTGTACTCAAAGCTCTTGGGAAGGAGAGGGGCGATCGCAAGAAAAACAAGTTGTCAACGGGAGGGAGTGCCAACAGCATACACATTTCTAATAGAAAAGGCAGAATCGGTTTTATTTTCCTCTACTCAAAGCTCCTGGGAAGGAGAGGGGCGATCGCAAGAAAAACAAGTTGTCAACGGGAGGGAGTACCAACAGCATACACATTTCTAATATAAAAGGCAGAATCGGTTTTATTTTCCTGTACTCAAAGCTCTTGGGAAAGAGAGGGGCGATCGCAAGAAAAACAAGTTATCAACGGAAGGGAGTGCCAACAGCATACACATTTCTAATATAAAAGGCAGAATCGGTTTTATTTTCCTGTACACAAAGCTCTTGGGAAGGAGAGGGGCGATCGCAAGAAAAACAAGTTGTCAACGGGAGGGAGTGCCAACAGCATACACATTTCTAATAGAAAAGGCAGAATCGGTTTTATTTTCCTCTACTCAAAGCTCCTGGGAAGAATAGGGGCGATCGCAAGAAAAAAAAGTTGTCAACGGGAGGGAGCGCCAACAGCATACACATTTCTAATATAAAAGCAGAATCGGTTTTATTTTCCTGTACTCAAAGCTCTTGGGAAAGAGAGGGGCGATCGCAAGAAAAACAAGTTCTCAACGGAAGGGAGTGCCAACAGCATACACATTTCTAATATAAAAGGCAGAATCTGTTTTATTTTCCTGTCCTCAAAGCTCTTGGGAAAGTGAGGGGCGATCGCAAGAAAACAAGTTGTCAACGGAAGGGAGTGCCAACAGCATACACATTTCTAATATAAAAGGCAGAATCGGTTTTATTTTCCTGTACTCAAAGCACTTGGGAAGGAGAGGGGCGATCGCAAGAAAAACAAGTTGTCAACGGGAGGGAGTGCCAACAGCATACACATTTCTAATATAAAAGGCAGAATCGGTTTCATTTTCCTGTACTCAAAGCTCTTGGGAAGGAGAGGGGCGATCGCAAGAAAAACAAGTTGTTAACTGAAGGGAGTGCCAACAGCATACACATTTCTAATATAAAAGGCAGAATCGGTTTTATTTTCCTGTACTCAAAGCTCTTGGGAAGGAGAGGGGCGATCGCAAGAAAAACAAGTTGTCAACGGAAGGGAGTGCCAACAGCATACACATTTCTAATATAAAAGGCAGAATCGGTTTTATTTTCCTGTACACAAAGCTCTTGGGAAGGAGAGGGGCGATCGCAAGAAAAACAAGTTGTCAACGGGAGGGAGTGCCAACAGCATACACATTTCTAATAGAAAAGGCAGAATCGGTTTTATTTTCCTCTACTCAAAGCTCCTGGGAAGAATAGGGGCGATCGCAAGAAAAAAAAGTTGTCAACGGGAGGGAGCGCCAACAGCATACACATTTCTAATATAAAAGCAGAATCGGTTTTATTTTCCTGTACTCAAAGCTCTTGGGAAAGAGAGGGGCGATCGCAAGAAAAACAAGTTCTCAACGGAAGGGAGTGCCAACAGCATATACATTTCTAATATAAAAGGCAGAATCGTTTTTATTTTCCTGTACTCAAAGCTCTTGGGAAAGAGAGGGTCGATCACAAGAAAAACAAGTTGTCAACGGGAGGGAGTGCCAACAGCATACCCATTTCTAACATAAAAGGCAGAATCGGTTTTATTTTCCTGAAATTAAAGATCTTGGAAAGACAGGGGCGATCACAAGAAAAACAAGTTGTCTACGGGAGGGAGTGCCAACAGCATACACATTTCTAATATAAAATGCAGAGTCGGTATTATTTTCCTGTACTCAAAACTCTTGGGAAGGAGATGGGCGATCGCAAGAAAAACAAGTTGTCAACGCAAGAGAGTGCTAACAGCATACACATTTCTAATATAAAAGGCAGAATCGGGTTTACTTTCCTGTACTCAAAGCTCTTGGGAAAGAGAAGGGCGATCACAAGAAAAACAAGTTGTCAACGGGAGGATGTGCCAACAGCATACCCACTTCTAACATAAAAGGCAGAATCGGTTTTATTTTCCTGTACTCAAAGCTCTTGAGAAAGAGAGGGGCGATCGCAAGAAAAACAAGTTGTCAACGGGAGGGAGTGCCAACAGCATACACATTTCTAATATAAAAGGCAGAATCGGTTTTATTTTCCTCTACTCAAAGCTCTTGGGAAAGTGAGGGGCGATCGCAAGAAAAACAAGTTGTCAACGGGAGGGAGTGCCAACAGCATACACATTTCTAATATAAAAGGCAGAATCGGTTTTATTTTCCTGTACTCAAAGCTCTTGGGAAAGAGAGGGCCGATCGCAAGAAAAACAAGTTTTCAACGGAAGGGAGTGCCAACAGCATACACATTTCTAATATAAAAGGCAGAATCGGTTTTATTTTCCTCTACTCAAAGCTCCTGGGAAGGATAGGGGCGATCGCAAGAAAAACAAGTTGTCAACGGGAGGGAGTGCCAACAGCATACACATTTCTAATATAAAAGGCAGAATCGGTTTTATTTTCCTGTATTCAAAGCTCTTGGGAAAGAGAGGGGCGATCGCAAGAAAAACAAGTTCTCAACGGAAGGGAGTGCCAACAGCATACACATTTCTAATATAAAAGGCAGAATCGGTTTTATTTTCCTGTACTCAAAGCTCTTGGGAAAGTGAGGGGCGATCGCAAGAAAAACAAGTTGTCAACGGAAGGGAGTGCCAACAGCATACACATTTCTAATATAAAAGGCAGAATCGGTTTTATTTTCCTGTACTCAAAGCACTTGGGAAGGAGAGGGGCGATCGCAAGAAAAACAAGTTGTCAACGGGAGGGAGTGCCAGCAGCATACACATTTCTAATATAAAAGGCAGAATCGGTTTCATTTTCCTGTACTTAAAGCTCTTGGGAAGGAGAGGGGCGATCGCAAGAAAAACAAGTTGTTAACGGAAGGGAGTGCCAACAGCATACACATTTCTAATATAAAAGGCAGAATCGGTTTTATTTTCCTGTACTCAAAGTTCTTGGGAAAGATGGGGGCGATAGCAAGAAAAACAAGTTTTCAACGGAAGGGAGTGCCAGCAGCATACACATTTCTAATATAAAATGCAGAATCGGTTTTATTTTCCAGAACTCAAAGCACTTGGGAAGGAGAGGGGCGATCGCAAGAAAACCAAGTTGTCAACGGAAGGGGGTGCCAACAGCATACACATATCTAATAATAAAGGCAGAATCGGTTTTATTTTCCTCTACTCAAAGCTCCTGGGAAGGAGAGGGGCGATCGCAAGAAAAACAATTTGTCAACGGGAGGGAGTGCCAACAGCATACACATTTCTAATAGAAAAGGCAGAATCGGTTTTATTTTCCTGTACTCAAAGCTCTAGGTAAAGAGAGGGGCGATCGCAAGAAAAACAAGTTGTCAACGGAAGGGAGTGCCAACAGCATTCACATTTCTAATATAAAAGGCAGAATCGGTTTTATTTTTCTGTACTCAAAGCTCTTGGGAAGGAGAGGGGTGATTGCAAGAAAAACAAGTTGTTAACGCAAGGGAGTGCCAACAGCATACACATTTCTAATATAAAAGGCAGAATCGGTTTTATTTTCCTGTACTAAAAGCTCTTGGGAAGGAGAGGGGCGATCACAAGAAAAACAAGTTGTCAACTGGAGGGAGTGCCAACAGCATACACATTTCTAATATAAAATTCAGAATCGGTTTTATTTTCCTGTACTCAAAGCTCTTGGGAAGGAGAGGGGCGATCGCAAGAAAAACAAGTTGTCAACGGAAGGGAGTGCCAACAGCATACCCATTTCTAATATAAAAGGCAGAATCGGTTTTATTTTCCTGTACTCAAAGCTCTTAGGAAGGAGAGGGGCGATCGCAAGAAAAACAAGTTGTCAAAGGGAGGGAGTGCCAACAGCATACGCATTTCTAATATAAAAGGCAGAATCGGTTATATTTTCCTGTACTCAAAGCTCTTGGCAAGGAGAGGGGCGATCGCAAGAAAAACAAGTTTTCAACGGAAGGGAGTGCCAACAGCATACACATTTCTAATATAAAAGGCAGAATTGGTTTTATTTTCCTGTACTCAAAGCTCTTGGAAAGAGAGGGGCGATCACAAGAAAAACAAGTTGTCAACGGAAGGGAGTGCCAACAGCATACACATTTCTAATATAAAAGGCAGAATCGGTTTTATTTTCCTTTATTCAAAGCTCTTGTGAAAGGGAGGGGTGATCGCAAGAAAAACAGGTTGTCAACGGAAGGGAGTGCCAACAGCATACACATTTCTAATAGAAAAAGCAGAATCGGTTTTATTTTCCTGTACTCAAAGCTCCTGGGAAGGAGAGGGGCGATCGCAAGAAAAACAAATTGTCAGCGGGAGGGAGTGCCAACAGCATACACATTTCTAATATAAAAGGCAGAATCGGTTTTATTTTCCTGTACTCAAAGCTCTTGGGAAGGAGAGGGGCGATCGCAAGAAAAACAAGTTGTCAACGGGAGGGAGTGCCAACAGCATACACATTTCTAATAGAAAAGGCAGAATCGGTTTTATTTTCCTCTACTCAAAGCTCCTGGGAATGAGAGGGGCGATCGCAAAAAAAACAAGTTGTCAACGGGAGGGAGTGCCAACAGCATACAGATTTCTAATATAAAAGGCAGAATCGCTTTTATTTTCCTGTACTCAAAGCTCTTGGGAAAGAGAGAGACGATCGCAAGAAAAACAAGTTCTCAACGGAAGGGAGTGCCAACAGCATACACATTTCTAATATAAAAGGCAGAATCGGTTTTATTTTCCTGTACTCAAAGCTCTTGGGAAAGTGAGGGGTGTTCGAAAGAAAAAAAAGTTGTCAACGGAAGGGAGTGCCAACAGCATACACATTTCTAATATAAAAGGCAGAATCGGTTTTATTTTCCTGTACTCAAAGCATTTGGGAAGGAGAGGGGCGATCGCAAGAAAAACAAGTTTTCAACGGGAGGGAGTGCCAACAGCATACACATTTCTAATATAAAAGTCAGAATCGGTTTCACTTTCCTGTACTTAAAGCTCTTGGGAAGGAGAGGGGCGATCGCAAGAAAAACAAGTTGTTAACGGAAGGGAGTGCCAACAGCATACATATTTCTAATATAAAAGGCAGAATCGGTTTTATTTTCCTGTACTCAAAGCTCTTGGGAAGGAGAGGGGCGATCGCAAGAAAAACAAGTTGTCAACGAGAGGGAGTGCCAACAGCATACACATTTCTAATATAAAAGGCAGAATCGGTTTTATTTTCCTGTACTCAAACCTCTTGGGAAGGAGAGGGGCGATTGCAAGAAAAACAAGTTGTCAACGGGAGGGAATGCCAGGAGCATACACATTTCTAATATAAAAGGCAGAATCGGTTATAATTTCCTGTACTCAAAGCTCTTGGGAAGGAGAGGGGCGATCGCAAGAAAAACAAGTTTTCAACGGAAGGGAGTGCCAACAGCATACACATTTCTAATATAAAAGGCAGAATCGGTTTTATTTTCCTGTACTCAAAGCTCTTGGGATGGAGTGGGGCGATGGAAAGAAAAACAAGTTGTCAACGGAAGGGAGTGCCAACAGCATACACATTTCTAATATAAAAGGCAGAATCGGTTTCATTTTCCTAAACTTAAAGCTCTTGGAAAGAGAGGGGCGATCAACTCGTTTTTCTTGCGATCGCTCCTCACCTTCCCAAGAGCTTTGAGTTCAGGAAAAAAGAACCCATTCTTCATTTTACATTAGAAATGTGTATGCTGCTGGCACTCCCTCCCATAGATAACTCGTTTTTCTTGCGATCGCTCCTCACCTTCCCGAGAGGGTACATCTACTCACGTTAAAAAAAATTTTTTTGTTAATTTAAAAATTCACTATTGATTTTCAAAGCCACCCAGCACTCAGGGATTTTAAGAGAAGCTTTAAAAGAGTCTTAGATATCTGCAAAAAATTCATAATACAACAATTATAACGCTAACAATTTATTTTAAAGGGGTACATCCACTGACGTTAAAAAAATTTTTTTTGTTAATTTAAAAATTCACTATGCATTTTAGAAGCCACCCAGCACTCAGGGATTTTAAGAGAAGCTTTAAAAGTGTCTTAGGTATCTGCAAAAAATTCATAGTTCAGCAATTATAACGCTAACAATTTATTTTAAAGGGGAATATCCACTGACGTAAAAAAATTTCTTTATTGTTAATTCAAAAATTCACTATGCATTTTTGAAGCTACCCAGCACTCAATAATTTTAAGGGAAGCTTTAAAAGTGTCTTAGGTATCTGCAAAAAAATCATAGTTCAACAATTATAACGCTAACATTTTATTTTATAGGGGTACATCCACTGACGTTAAAAAATTTTTTTTGTTAATTTAAAAACTCACTATGGATTTTCAAAGCCACCCAGCACTCAGAGATTTTAAGAGAAGCTTTAGAAGTGTCTTGAGTATCTGCAAAAAATTCATAGTTCAACAATTATAACGCTAACAATTTATTTGAAAGGGGTATATCCACTGACGTTAAAAAAATTTTTTTTTGTTAATTTAAAAATTCACTATGGATTTTAAAAGCCACCCAGCACTCAGGGACTTTAAGGGTAGCTTTAAAAGTGTCTTAGATATCTGCGAAAAATTCATAGTACACCAATTATAACGCTAACAATTTATTTTAAGGGGTACATCCACTGACGTTAAAAAATTTTTTTTTTGTTAATTTAAAAATTCACTATGAATTTTCGAAGCCACCTAGCACTCAGAGATTATAAGAGAAGCCTTAAAAGTGTCTTAGATATCTACGAAAAATTCATGGTCCATCAATTAGAACGCTAACAATTTATTTTAAATGGGTACATCCACTGACGATAAAAAATTTTTTATTGTTAATTTAAAAATTCACTATGCATTTTTCAAGCCACCCAGCACTCAGGTATTTTAAGACAAGCTTTAGAAGTGTCTTGGGTATCTGTAAAAAATTCTTAGTTCAACAATTATAGCGCCAACAATTTATTTTAAAGGGGTATATCTTCTGAATTTAAAAAAAATTTTTTTGTTAATTTAAAAATTTACTATGGATTTTCAAAGTCACCCAGCACTCAGGGATTCTAAGAGAAGCTTTAAAAGTGTCTTAGATATCTGTAAAAAATTCATAATACAACAATTATAGCGCTAACAAATTATTTTAAAGGTGTACATCCAATGACGTTAAAAAATTTTTTGTTGTTAATTTAAAAATTCACTATGGATTTTCGAAGACACCCAGCACTCAGAGATTTTAAGAAAAACTTTAAAAGTCTCTTAGATATCTGCGAAAAATTCATAGTTCAACAATTATAACGCTAACAATTTATTTTGAAGGGGTACATCCACTGACGTTAAAAAAAATTTTTTTGTTAATTTAAAAATTCACTATGGATTTTTGAAGACACCCAGCACTCAGGGATTTTAAGACAAGCTTTAAAAGTGTCTTAGGTATCTGCGAAAAATTCATAGTACAACAATTATAACGCTAACAATTTATTTTCAGGGGTACATCCACTGACGTTAATAAATTTTTTTGTTAATTTAAGAATTCACTATGCATTTTCGAAGCCACCCAGCACTCCGGGATTTTAAAAGAAGCTTTAAAAGTGTCTTAGGTATCTGTAAAAAATTTATATTTTAGCAGTTAAAACGCTAACAATTTATTTTAAAGGGGTACATCCACTAAAGTTAAAAAAATTTTTTTTTTAATTTAAAAATTCACTATGGATTTTCAAAGCCACCCAGCACTCAAAGACTTTAAGAGAAGCTTTAGAAGTGTCTTGGGTATCTACAAAAAATTCATAGTTCAACATTTATAACGATAACAATTTATTTTAAAGGGGAATATCCACAGACGTTAAAAAAATTTTTATTGTTAATTTAAAAATTCACTATGCATTTTTGAAGCAACCCAGCACTCAAGGATTTTAACAGAAGTTTTAAAAGTGTCTTAGGTATCTGCAAAAAATTCATAGTTCAACAATTATAACGCTAACAATTTATTTTAAAGTGGTATATCCACTGACGTTAAAAAAAATTTTTATTGTTAATTTAAAAATTCACTATGGATTTTTGAAGACACCGAGCACTCAAAGATTTTGTCTTAAGTATCTGTGAAAAATTCATAGTACAACAATTATAACGCTAACAATTTATTCTAAAGGGGTACATTCACTGACGTTAAAAAATTTTTTTTGTTAATTCAAAAATTCACTATGGATTTTCGAAGCCACCCAGCACTCAGGGATTTCAAGAGAAGCTTCAAAAGGGTCTTACGTATTTGCGAAAAATTCATAGTACAACAATTATAACGCTAACAATTTATTTTAAAGGGGTACTCCACTGACGTTAAAAATTTTTTTTTTGTTAATTTAAAAATTCACTATGCATTTTTGAAGAAACCAAGCACTCAGGGATTTTAAGAGAAGCTTTAGAGGTGTCTTGGGTATCTGTGAAAAATTCATGGTACAACAATTTGAACGCTAACAATTTATTTTAAAGGGGTACATCTACTGACGTTAAAAAAATTTTTTTTGTTAATATAAAAATTCACTATGGATTTTCAAAGCCACCCAGCACTCAGAGATTTTAAGAGAAGCTTTAAAAGAGTCTTAGATATCTGTAAAAAATTCATAATACAACAATTATAACGCTAACAATTTATTTTAAAGGGGTACATCCACTGACGTTAAAAAAATTTATTTTGTTAATTTAAAAATTCACTATGCATTTTGGAAGCCACCCAGCACTCAGGAATTTTAAGAGAAGCTTTAAAAGTGTCTTAGGTATCTGCAAAAAATTCATAGTTCAACAATTATAACGCTAACAATTTATTTTAAAGGGGAATATCCACTGACGTAAAAAAATTTCTTTATTGTTAATTTAAAAATTCACTATGCATTTTTGAAGCTACCCAGCGCTCAAGGATTTTAAGAAAAGCTTTAAAAGTATCTTTTGTATCTGCAAGAAAATCATAGTTCAACAATTATAACGCTAACATTTTATTTTATAGGGGTACATTCACTGACGTTAAAAATTTTTTTTTGTTAATTTAAAAATTCACTATGGATTTTCAAAGCCACCCAGCACTCAGGGATTTTAAGAGAAACTTTAAAAGAATCTTAGATATCTTTAAAAAATTCATAATACAACAATTATAACGCTAACAATATATTTTAAAGGGGTACATCCACTGACGTTAAAAAATTTTTTGTTGTTAATTTAAAAATTCACTATGCATTTTCGAAGACACCCAGCACTCAGAGATTTTAAGAGAAGCTTTAAAAGTGTCTTAGATATCTGCGAAAAATTCATGGTCCAACAATTATAACGCTAACAATTTATTTTAATGGGTACATCCACTGACGTTAAAAAATTTTTTTATTGTTAATTTAAAAATTCACTATGCATTTTTGAAGCTACCCAGCGCTGAAGGATTTTAAGAAAAGCTTTAAAAGTGTCTTTGATATCTGCAAAAAATCATAGTTCAACAATTATAACGCTAACATTTTATTTTATAGGGGTACATTCACGGACGTTAAAAATTTTTTTTTGTTAATTTAAAAATTCACTATGGATTTTCAAAGCCACCCAGCACTCAGGTATTTTAAGAGAAGCTTTAGAAGTGTCTTGGGTATCTGCAAAAAAAAATCATAGTTCAACAATTATAACGCTAACAATTTATTTTAAAGGGGTATAACCAGTGACGTTAAAAAAAATTTTTTTGTTAATTTAAAAATTCACTATGCATTTTCGAAGCCACCAAGCACTCAGGGATTTTGAAAGAAGCTTTAAAAGTGTCTTACGTATCTGTAAAAAAGTTATAGTTTAACAGTTAAAACGCTAACAATTTATTTTAAAGGGGTACATCCACTGAAGTTAAAAAATTTTTTTTTTTAATTTAAAAATTCACTATGGATTTTCAAAGCCACCCAGCACTCAAAGATTTTAAGAGAAGCTTTAGAAGTGTCTTGGATATCTGCAAAAAAATTAAATAGTTCAACAATTATAACGCTAACAATTTATTTTAAAGGGGAATATCCACAGATGTTAAAAAAAAATTATTGTTAGCTTAAAAATTCCCTATGCATTTTTGAAGACACCCAGCACGCAAGGATTTTAACAGAAGCTTTAAAAGAGTCTTAGGTATCTGCAAAAAATTCATAGTTCAACAATTATAACGCTAACAATATATTTTATAGTGGTACATCCACTGACGTTAAAAATATTTTTTTTTGTTAATTTAAAAATTCACTATGCATTTTTGAAGCCACCCAGCACTCAGGGATTTTAAGAGAAGCTTTAAAAGTGTCTTAAGTATCTGCAAGAAATTCATGGTATAACAATTATAACGCTAACAATTTATTTTAAAGGAGCACATCCACTGACGTTAAAAAATTTTTTATTGTTAATTTAAAAATTCACTATGGATTTTCAAAGCTACCCAGCACTCAGGGATTTTAAGAGAAGCTTTAGAAGTGCCTAAGTATCTGTGAAAAGTTCACAGTACAATAATTATAATGCTAACAATTTATTTTAAAGGGGTACATCCACTGACGTTAAAAAAATTTTTTTGTTAATTTAAAAATTCACTATGGATTTTCAAAGCCACCCAGCACTCAGGGATTTTAAGAGAAGCTTTAAAAGTGTATTAAGTATCTGTTAAAAATTCATAGTACAACAATTATAACGCTAACAATTTATATTAAAAGGGTATATCCGCTGACGTTAAAAAAATTTTTATTGTTAATTTAAAATTCACTATGGATTTTCGAAGTCACCCAGCACTCAAAGATTTTAAGAAAACCTTTAAAAGGGTCTTAGGTATCTGCAAAAAATTCATAGTACAACAATTATAACGCCAACAATTTATTTTAAAGGGGTACATCCACTGATGTTAAAAAATTTTTTTTTGTTAATTTAAAAATTCACTATGCATTTTCGAAGCCACCCAGCACTCAGGGATTTTAAGAGAAGCTTTAAAAGTGTCTTATGTATCTGTGAAAAATTCATAGTACAACAATTATAACGCTAAAAATTTATTTTAAATTGGTAAATCCACTGACGTAAAAAAATTTTTTATTGTTAATTTAAAAATTCACTATGAATTTTCGAAGAAACCCAGCACTCAGAGATTTTAAGAGAAGCTTTAAAAGTGTCTTAGATATCTGCAAAAAATTCATGGTCTAACAATTATAACGCTAACAATTTATTTCAAAGGGGTACATCCACTGACGTTAAAAAATTTTTTTTGTTAATTTAAAAATTCACTATGGATTTTCATAGCCACCCAGCACTCAGGGATTTCAAGACAAGCTTTAAAATTGTCTTAGATATCTGCGAAAAATTCATAGTACAACAATTATAACGCTAACATTTTATTATAAGGGGTATATCCACTGACGTTAAAAATTTTTTTTTGTTAATTCAAAAATTCACTATGCATTTTTGAAGCCACCCAGCACTCAGGAATTTTAAAAGAAACTTTAAAACTGTGTTAGGTATCTGCGAAAAATTCGTAGTTCAACAATTATAACGCTAACATTTTATTTTAAATGGGTACATCCACTGACGTGAAAAAAGAATTTATTGTTAATTTGAAAATTGACTATGGATTTTAGAAGCCACCCAGCACTCAGGGATTTTAAGAGAAGCTTTAAAAGTGTCTTAGGTATCTGTGAAAAATTCGTAGTACAACAATTATAACGTTAACAATTTATTTTAAAGGGGTACATCCACTGAAGTTAAAAAATTTTTTTTATTGTTTATTTAAAAATTCACTATGGATTTTCAAAGCCACCCAGCCCTCAGGGATTTTAAGAGAAGCTTTAAAAGTGTCTTAGGTCTCTGCAGAAGATTCATAGTTCAACAATTATAACGCTAACAATTTATTTTATTGGGCTACATCCACTGACGTTAAAAAATTTTTTTATTGTTAATTTAAAAATTCACTATGAATTTTTGAAGCCACCCGGTACTCAGGGATTTTAAGAGAAGCTTTAAAAGTGTCTAAGGTATCTGTGAAAAATTCATAGTACAACAATTATAACGTTAACAATTTATTTTAAAGGGGTACATCCACTGAAGTTAAAAAAATTTTTTTTGTTAATTTAAAAATTCGCTATGCATTTCTGAAGCCACCCATCACTCAGGGATTTTAAGAGAAGCTTTAAAAGTGTCTTAAGTATCTGCAAAAAAATTCATAGTTCAACAATTATAACGCTAACAATTTATTTTAAAGGGGTACATCCACTGACGTGAAAAATTTTTTTATTGTTTATTTAAAAATTCACTATGGATTTTCAAAGCCACCCAGCACTCAAAGATTTTAAGAGAAGCTTTAGAAGTGTCTTGGGTATCTGCAAAAAAATTAAATAGTTCAAAAATTATAACGCTAACAATTTATTTTAAAGGGGAATATCCACTGACGTTAAAAAAATTTTTTTTTGTTAATTTAAAAATTCACTATGCATTTTTGAAGCCACCCAGCACTCAGGGATTTTAAGAGAAGCTTTAAAAGTGTCTTAAGTATCTGCAAAAAATTCATGGTATAACAATTATAACGCTAACAATTTATTTTAAAGGAGCACATCCACTGACGTTAAAAAAATTTTTATTGTTAATTTAAAAATTCACTATGGATTTTCAAAGCTACCCATCACTCAGGGATTTTAAGAGAAGCTTTAGAAGTGCCTAAGTATCTGTGAAAAGTTCACAGTACAATAATTATAACGCTAACAATTTATTTTAAAGGGGTACATCCACTGACGTTAAAAAATTTTTTTTGTTAATTTAAAAATTCACTATGGATTTTCAAAGCCACCCAGCACTCAGGGATTTTAAGAGAAGCTTTAAAAGTGTATTGAGTATCTGTTAAGAATTCATAGTACAACAATTATAACGCTAACAATTTATATTAAAAGGGTATATCCGCTGACGTTAAAAAAATTTTTTATTGTTAATTTAAAATTCACTATGGATTTTCGAAGTCACCCAGCACTCAAAGATTTTAAGAAAAGCTTTAAAAGGGTCTTAGGTTTCTGAAAAAAATTCATAGTACAACAATTATAACGCTAACAATTTATTTTAAAGGGGTACATCCACTGATGTTAAAAAAAATTTTTTATTGTTAATTTAAAAATTCACTATGAATTTTCGAAGCAACCCAGCACTCAGAGATTTTAAGAGAAGCTTTAAAAGTGTCTTAGATATCTGCAAAAAATTCATGGTCCAACAATTATAACGCTAACAATTTATTTTAAAGGGGTACATCCACTAACGTGAAAAAAAAAATTATTGTTAATTTGAAAATTGACTATGGATTTTCGAAGCCATCCAGCACTCAGGGATTTTACGAAAAGCTTAAAAAGTGACTTAGGTATCTGCAAAAATTTCATAGTTCAACAATTATAACGCTAACAATTTATTTTATAAGAGTATATCCACTGAACTTAAAAAAAATTTTTATTGTTAATTTAAAAATTCACTATGCATTTTTGAAGCCACCCAGCACTCAGGTATTTTAAGAGAAACTTAAAAAGTGTCTTAGGTATCTGTAAAAAAATTCATAATTCAACAATATAACGCTAACAATTTATTTTAAAGGGGTATATCCACTAACGTTAAAAAATTTTTTATTGTTAATTTAAAAATTCACTATGCATTTTTGAAGCCACCCAGCACTCAAAGATTTTAAGAAAAACTTTAAAGGTGTCCTAGGTATCTGTAAGAAAATTCATAGTTCAACAATTATAACGCTAACAATTTATTTTAAAGGGGTACATCAACTGACGTGAAAAATTTGTTTATTGTTTATTTAAAAATTCACTATGGATTTTCAAAGCCACCCAGCACTCAGATATTTTAAGAGAAGTTTTAGAAATGTCTTAGGTATCTGCAAAAAATTCATAGTTAAAGAATTATAACGCTAACAATTTATTTTAAAGGGGTATATCGACTGATTTTTAAAAAAATTTTTATTGTTAATTTGAAAATTCACTATGGATTTTTGAAGAAACCCGGCACTCAGGGATTTTAAGAGAAGCTTTAAAAGTGTCTTAGGTATCTGTGAAAAATTCATAGTACAACAATTATAACGTTAACAATTTATTTTAAAGGGGTACATCCACTGAAGTTAAAAAAATTTTTTTTGTTAATTTAAAAATTCGCTATGCATTTCTGAAGCCACCCATCACTCAGGGATTTTAAGAGAAGCTTTAAAAGTGTCTTAGGTATCTGCAAAAATATTCATAGTTCAACAATTATAACGCTAACAATTTATTTTAAAGGGGTACATCCACTGACGTGAAAATTTTTTTTATTGTTTATTTAAAAATTCACTATGGATTTTCAAAGCCACCCAGTACTCAGATATTTTAAGAGAAGTTTTAAAAGTGTCTTAGGTATCTGTAAAAAATTCAAAATTTTTTATTGTTAATTTAAAAATTTACTATGCATTTTTGAAGCCACCCCGCACTCAGGGGTTTTAAGAGAAGCTTTAAAAGTGTCTTAGGTGTCTGTAAAAATTCATAGTTCAACAATTATAACGCCAACAATTTATTTTAAAGGGGGACATCCCCTGACGTTAAAAAATTTTTTTATTGTTAATTTAAAAATTCACTATGGATTTTCAAAGCTACCCAGCACTCAGGGATTCTAAGAAAATCTTTAAAAGTGTCTTAGATATTTGCAAAAAATTTATAGTTCAACAGTTATAACGCTAACAATTTATTTTAAAGGGGTATATCCACTGACGTTAAAAAAATTTTTTATTGTTGATCTAAAAATTCACTATGCATTTTTAAAGCCACCCAGCAGTCAGGGGTTTTAAGAGAAGCTTTAAAAGTGTCTTAGGTGTCTTTAAAAATTCATAGTTCAACAATTATAACGCTAACAATTTATTTTAAAAGGGTACATCCACTGTCGTTAAAAAAAATTTTTATTGTCAATTTAAAAATTCACTATGGATTTTCGAAGCCACTCAGCACTCAGGGATTTTAAGAGCAGCTTTAAAAGTGTCTTAGGTATCTGTGAAAAATTCATAGCACAGCAATTATAACGTTAACAATTTATTTTAAAGGGGTACATCCACTGACGTAAAAAAAATGTTTTTTGTTAATTTAAAAATTCACTATGCATTTTAGAAGCCACCCAGCTCTCAGGGATTTTAAAAAAAGCTTTAAAAGTGTCTTAGGTATCTGTAAAAAATTCATAGTTCAACAATTATAACGCTAACAATTTATTTTAAAGGGTTATATCCACTGACTATAAAAAAAATTTTTATTGTTAATTTAAAAATTCATTATGCATTTTTGAAGCCACCCAGCACTCAGAGATTTTTAGAGAAGCTTTAAAAAATGTCTTAGGTATCTGTAAAAAATTCATAGTTCAACAATTATAACGCTAACATTTTATTTTAAAGGGGTACTCCACTGACGTTAAAATTTTTTTTATAGTTAATTTAAAAATTCACTATGAATTTTCAAAGCCACCCAGCACTCAGGAATTTTAAGAGAAGCTTTGAAAGTTTCTTAGGAATCTGTGAAAAATTCATAGTACAACAATTATAATGCTAACAATTTATTTTAAAGGGGTACATCCACTGACGTTAAAAAAATTTTTTTGTTAATTTAAAAATTCACTATGGATTTTCAAAGCCACCCAGCACTCAGGGATTTTAAGAGAAGCTTTAAAAGTGTATTAAGTATCTGTTAAAAATTCATAGTACAACAATTATAACGCTAACAATTTATATTAAAAGGGTATATCCGCTGACGTTAAAAAAATTTTTATTGTTAATTTAAAATTCACTATGGATTTTCGAAGTCACCCAGCACTCAAAGATTTTAAGAAAACCTTTAAAAGGGTCTTAGGTATCTGCAAAAAATTCATAGTACAACAATTATAACGCCAACAATTTATTTTAAAGGGGTACATCCACTGATGTTAAAAAATTTTTTTTTGTTAATTTAAAAATTCACTATGCATTTTCGAAGCCACCCAGCACTCAGGGATTTTAAGAGAAGCTTTAAAAGTGTCTTATGTATCTGTGAAAAATTCATAGTACAACAATTATAACGCTAAAAATTTATTTTAAATTGGTAAATCTACTGACGTAAAAAAATTTTTTATTGTTAATTTAAAAATTCACTATGAATTTTCGAAGAAACCCAGCACTCAGAGATTTTAAGAGAAGCTTTAAAAGTGTCTTAGATATCTGCAAAAAATTCATGGTCTAACAATTATAACGCTAACAATTTATTTCAAAGGGGTACATCCACTGACGTTAAAAAATTTTTTTTGTTAATTTAAAAATTCACTATGGATTTTCATAGCCACCCAGCACTCAGGGATTTCAAGACAAGCTTTAAAATTGTCTTAGATATCTGCGAAAAATTCATAGTACAACAATTATAACGCTAACATTTTATTATAAGGGGTATATCCACTGACGTTAAAAATTTTTTTTTGTTAATTCAAAAATTCACTATGCATTTTTGAAGCCACCCAGCACTCAGGAATTTTAAAAGAAACTTTAGAACTGTGTTAGGTATCTGCGAAAAATTCGTAGTTCAACAATTATAACGCTAACATTTTATTTTAAATGGGTACATCCACTGACGTGAAAAAAGAATTTATTGTTAATTTGAAAATTGACTATGGATTTTAGAAGCCACCCAGCACTCAGGGATTTTAAGAGAAGCTTTAAAAGTGTCTTAGGTATCTGTGAAAAATTCGTAGTACAACAATTATAACGTTAACAATTTATTTTAAAGGGGTACATCCACTGAAGTTAAAAAATTTTTTTTATTGTTTATTTAAAAATTCACTATGGATTTTCAAAGCCACCCAGCCCTCAGGGATTTTAAGAGAAGCTTTAAAAGTGTCTTAGGTCTCTGCAGAAGATTCATAGTTCAACAATTATAACGCTAACAATTTATTTTATTGGGCTACATCCACTGACGTTAAAAAATTTTTTTATTGTTAATTTAAAAATTCACTATGAATTTTTGAAGCCACCCGGTACTCAGGGATTTTAAGAGAAGCTTTAAAAGTGTCTAAGGTATCTGTGAAAAATTCATAGTACAACAATTATAACGTTAACAATTTATTTTAAAGGGGTACATCCACTGAAGTTAAAAAAATTTTTTTTGTTAATTTAAAAATTCGCTATGCATTTCTGAAGCCACCCATCACTCAGGGATTTTAAGAGAAGCTTTAAAAGTGTCTTAAGTATCTGCAAAAAAATTCATAGTTCAACAATTATAACGCTAACAATTTATTTTAAAGGGGTACATCCACTGACGTGAAAAATTTTTTTATTGTTTATTTAAAAATTCACTATGGATTTTCAAAGCCACCCAGCACTCAAAGATTTTAAGAGAAGCTTTAGAAGTGTCTTGGGTATCTGCAAAAAAATTAAATAGTTCAAAAATTATAACGCTAACAATTTATTTTAAAGGGGAATATCCACTGACGTTAAAAAAATTTTTTTTTGTTAATTTAAAAATTCACTATGCATTTTTGAAGCCACCCAGCACTCAGGGATTTTAAGAGAAGCTTTAAAAGTGTCTTAAGTATCTGCAAAAAATTCATGGTATAACAATTATAACGCTAACAATTTATTTTAAAGGAGCACATCCACTGACGTTAAAAAAATTTTTATTGTTAATTTAAAAATTCACTATGGATTTTCAAAGCTACCCATCACTCAGGGATTTTAAGAGAAGCTTTAGAAGTGCCTAAGTATCTGTGAAAAGTTCACAGTACAATAATTATAACGCTAACAATTTATTTTAAAGGGGTACATCCACTGACGTTAAAAAATTTTTTTTGTTAATTTAAAAATTCACTATGGATTTTCAAAGCCACCCAGCACTCAGGGATTTTAAGAGAAGCTTTAAAAGTGTATTGAGTATCTGTTAAGAATTCATAGTACAACAATTATAACGCTAACAATTTATATTAAAAGGGTATATCCGCTGACGTTAAAAAAATTTTTTATTGTTAATTTAAAATTCACTATGGATTTTCGAAGTCACCCAGCACTCAAAGATTTTAAGAAAAGCTTTAAAAGGGTCTTAGGTTTCTGAAAAAAATTCATAGTACAACAATTATAACGCTAACAATTTATTTTAAAGGGGTACATCCACTGATGTTAAAAAAAATTTTTTATTGTTAATTTAAAAATTCACTATGAATTTTCGAAGCAACCCAGCACTCAGAGATTTTAAGAGAAGCTTTAAAAGTGTCTTAGATATCTGCAAAAAATTCATGGTCCAACAATTATAACGCTAACAATTTATTTTAAAGGGGTACATCCACTAACGTGAAAAAAAAAATTATTGTTAATTTGAAAATTGACTATGGATTTTCGAAGCCATCCAGCACTCAGGGATTTTACGAAAAGCTTAAAAAGTGACTTAGGTATCTGCAAAAATTTCATAGTTCAACAATTATAACGCTAACAATTTATTTTATAAGAGTATATCCACTGAACTTAAAAAAAATTTTTATTGTTAATTTAAAAATTCACTATGCATTTTTGAAGCCACCCAGCACTCAGGTATTTTAAGAGAAACTTAAAAAGTGTCTTAGGTATCTGTAAAAAAATTCATAATTCAACAATATAACGCTAACAATTTATTTTAAAGGGGTATATCCACTAACGTTAAAAAATTTTTTATTGTTAATTTAAAAATTCACTATGCATTTTTGAAGCCACCCAGCACTCAAAGATTTTAAGAAAAACTTTAAAGGTGTCCTAGGTATCTGTAAGAAAATTCATAGTTCAACAATTATAACGCTAACAATTTATTTTAAAGGGGTACATCAACTGACGTGAAAAATTTGTTTATTGTTTATTTAAAAATTCACTATGGATTTTCAAAGCCACCCAGCACTCAGATATTTTAAGAGAAGTTTTAGAAATGTCTTAGGTATCTGCAAAAAATTCATAGTTAAAGAATTATAACGCTAACAATTTATTTTAAAGGGGTATATCGACTGATTTTTAAAAAAATTTTTATTGTTAATTTGAAAATTCACTATGGATTTTTGAAGAAACCCGGCACTCAGGGATTTTAAGAGAAGCTTTAAAAGTGTCTTAGGTATCTGTGAAAAATTCATAGTACAACAATTATAACGTTAACAATTTATTTTAAAGGGGTACATCCACTGAAGTTAAAAAAATTTTTTTTGTTAATTTAAAAATTCGCTATGCATTTCTGAAGCCACCCATCACTCAGGGATTTTAAGAGAAGCTTTAAAAGTGTCTTAGGTATCTGCAAAAATATTCATAGTTCAACAATTATAACGCTAACAATTTATTTTAAAGGGGTACATCCACTGACGTGAAAATTTTTTTTATTGTTTATTTAAAAATTCACTATGGATTTTCAAAGCCACCCAGTACTCAGATATTTTAAGAGAAGTTTTAAAAGTGTCTTAGGTATCTGTAAAAAATTCAAAATTTTTTATTGTTAATTTAAAAATTTACTATGCATTTTTGAAGCCACCCCGCACTCAGGGGTTTTAAGAGAAGCTTTAAAAGTGTCTTAGGTGTCTGTAAAAATTCATAGTTCAACAATTATAACGCCAACAATTTATTTTAAAGGGGGACATCCCCTGACGTTAAAAAATTTTTTTATTGTTAATTTAAAAATTCACTATGGATTTTCAAAGCTACCCAGCACTCAGGGATTCTAAGAAAATCTTTAAAAGTGTCTTAGATATTTGCAAAAAATTTATAGTTCAACAGTTATAACGCTAACAATTTATTTTAAAGGGGTATATCCACTGACGTTAAAAAAATTTTTTATTGTTGATCTAAAAATTCACTATGCATTTTTAAAGCCACCCAGCAGTCAGGGGTTTTAAGAGAAGCTTTAAAAGTGTCTTAGGTGTCTTTAAAAATTCATAGTTCAACAATTATAACGCTAACAATTTATTTTAAAAGGGTACATCCACTGTCGTTAAAAAAAATTTTTATTGTCAATTTAAAAATTCACTATGGATTTTCGAAGCCACTCAGCACTCAGGGATTTTAAGAGCAGCTTTAAAAGTGTCTTAGGTATCTGTGAAAAATTCATAGCACAGCAATTATAACGTTAACAATTTATTTTAAAGGGGTACATCCACTGACGTAAAAAAAATGTTTTTTGTTAATTTAAAAATTCACTATGCATTTTAGAAGCCACCCAGCTCTCAGGGATTTTAAAAAAAGCTTTAAAAGTGTCTTAGGTATCTGTAAAAAATTCATAGTTCAACAATTATAACGCTAACAATTTATTTTAAAGGGTTATATCCACTGACTATAAAAAAAATTTTTATTGTTAATTTAAAAATTCATTATGCATTTTTGAAGCCACCCAGCACTCAGAGATTTTTAGAGAAGCTTTAAAAAATGTCTTAGGTATCTGTAAAAAATTCATAGTTCAACAATTATAACGCTAACATTTTATTTTAAAGGGGTACTCCACTGACGTTAAAATTTTTTTTATAGTTAATTTAAAAATTCACTATGAATTTTCAAAGCCACCCAGCACTCAGGAATTTTAAGAGAAGCTTTGAAAGTTTCTTAGGAATCTGTGAAAAATTCATAGTACAACAATTATAATGCTAACAATTTATTTTAAAGGGGTACATCCACTGACGTTAAAAAAATTTTTTATTGCTGATTTAAAAATTCACTATGAATTTTCAAAGCCACCCAGCTTTCAGGAATTTTAAGAGAAGCTTTAAAAGAGTCTTAGGTATCTGTGAAAAATTCATAGTACAACAATTATAACGCTAACAATTTATTTTAAAAGGGTACATCCACTGTCGTTAAAAAAAATTTTTATTGTCAATTTAAAAATTCACTATGGATTTTCGAAGCCACTCAGCACTCAGGGATTTTAAGAGCAGCTTTAAAAGTGTCTTAGGTATCTGTAAAAGATTCATATTTCAACAATTATAACCCTAACAATTTATTTTAAAGGGGTACATCCACTGACGTAAAAAAAATGTTTTTTGTTAATTTAAAAATTCACTATGCATTTTAGAAGCCACCCAGCTCTCAGGGATTTTAAAAAAAGCTTTAAAAGTGTCTTAGGTATCTGTAAAAAATTCATAGTTCAACAATTATAACGCTAACAATTTATTTTAAAGGGTTATATCCACTGACTATAAAAAAAATTTTTATTGTTAATTTAAAAATTCATTATGCATTTTTGAAGCCACCCAGCACTCAGAGATTTTTAGAGAAGCTTTAAAAAATGTCTTAGGTATCTGTAAAAAATTCATAGTTCAACAATTATAACGCTAACATTTTATTTTAAAGGGGTACTCCACTGACGTTAAAATTTTTTTTATAGTTAATTTAAAAATTCACTATGAATTTTCAAAGCCACCCAGCACTCAGGAATTTTAAGAGAAGCTTTGAAAGTTTCTTAGGAATCTGTGAAAAATTCATAGTACAACAATTATAATGCTAACAATTTATTTTAAAGGGGTACATCCACTGACGTTAAAAAAATTTTTTATTGCTGATTTAAAAATTCACTATGAATTTTCAAAGCCACCCAGCTTTCAGGAATTTTAAGAGAAGCTTTAAAAGAGTCTTAGGTATCTGTGAAAAATTCATAGTACAACAATTATAACGCTAACAATTTATTTTAAAGGGGTCCATCCACTGACGTTAAAAAAATTTTTTTTTGTTAATTTCAAAATTCACTATGCATTTTTGAAGCCACCCAGCACTCAGGGATTTTAAAATAAGCTTTAAAAGTGTCTTAGGTATCTGTAAAAGATTCATATTTCAACAATTATAACCCTAACAATTTATTTTAAAGGGGTATATCCACTGACGTTAAAAAAATTTTTTATTGTTAATTTGAAAATTCACTATGCATTTTTGAAGCCACCCAGCACTCAGGGATGATAAGAGAAGCTTTAAAAGTTTCTTAGGTATCTGTGAAAAATTCATAGGGCAACAATTATAACGTTAACAATTTATTTTATGGGGGTACATCCACTGAAGTTAAAAAAAATTTTTTATTGCTTATTTAAAAATTCACTATGGATTTTCAAAGCCATCCAGCACTCAGATATTTTAAGAGAAATTTTAAAAGTGTCTTAGGTATCTGTAAAAAATTCATAGTTCAACAATTATAACGCTAACATTTTATTTTCAAGGGGTACATCCACTGACGTGAAAAAAAAATTTGTTGTTAATTTGAAAATTCACTATGCATTTTTGAAGCCACCCAGCACTTAAGGATTTTAAAAGAAGCTTTATAAGTGTCTTAAGTATCTGCAAAAAATTCATAGTTCAACAATTATAACGCTAAGAGTTTATTATAAAGGGGAATATCCACTGACGTTAAAAAAATTTTTTATTGTTAATTTAAAAATTCACTATGCATTTTCGAAGCCACCCAGCACTCAGGGATTTTAAAATAAGCTTTAAAAGTGTATTAGGTATCCGTAAAAAATTCATAGTTCAACAATTATAACCCTAACAATTTATTTTAAAGGGGTATATCCACTGACGTTAAAAAAATTTTTTATTGTTAATTTAAAAATTCACTATGGATTTTCGAAGCCACTCAGTACTCAGGGATTTTAAGAGAAGCTTTGAAAGTGTCTTAGGTATCTGTGAAAAATTCATGGTTCAACAATTATAACGCCAACAATTTATTTTAAAGTGGTACATGCACTGAAGTTAAAAAAATTTTTTTTTTAATTTAAAAATTCACTATGCATTTTCGAAGCCACCCAGCACTCAGGGATTTTAAGAGAAGCTGTAAAAGGGTATTGGGTATCTGTAAAAAATTTATAGTTCAACAATTATAACGCTAACAATTTATTTTATTTTGGTACATCCACTGAAGTTAAAAAATTTTTTTATTGTTAATTTAAAAATTCGCTATGGATTTTCGAAGCCACTCAGTACTCAGGGATTTTAAGAGAAGCTTTGAAAGTGTCTTAGGTATCTGTGAAAAATTCATGGTTCAACAATTATAACGCCAACAATTTATTTTAAAGTGGTACATGCACTGAAGTTGAAATAATTTTTTTTTTAATTTAAAAATTCACTATGCATTTTCGAAGCCACCCAGCACTCAGGGATTTTAAAATAAGCTTTAAAAGTGTCTTAGGTATCCGTAAAAAATTCATAGTTCAACAATTATAACCCTAACAATTTATTTTAAAGGGGTATATCCACTGACGTTAAAAAATTTTTTTATTGTTAATTTAAAAATTCACTATGCATTTTCGAAGCCACCCAGCAATCAGGGATTTTAAGAGAAGCTTTGAAATGGTATTGGGTATCTGTAAAAAATTTATAGTTCAACAATTATAACGCTAACAATTTATTTTATTTTGGTCCATCCACTGAAGTTAAAAAAATTTTTTATTGTTAATTTAAAAATTCACTATGGATTTTCGAAGCCACTCAGTACTCAGGGATTTTAAGGGAAGCTTTAAAAGTGTCTTAGGTATCTGTGAAAAATTCATGGTTCAACAATTATAAAGCCAACAATTTATTTTAAAGTGGTACATGCACTGAAGTTAAAAAAAAATTTTTTTTAATTTAAAAATTCGCTATGCATTTTTGAAGCCACCCAGCACTCAGGGATATTAAGAGAAACTTTAAAAGTGTCTTAGGTATCTGTAAAAAATTCATAGTTCAACAATTATAACGCTAACAATTTATTTTATTGGGGTACATTCACTGAAGTTAAAAAAAAATTTTATTGTTAGTTTAAAATTTCACTAAGGATTTTCGAAGCCACTCAGCACTCAGGGATTTTAAGAAAAGCTTTAAAAGTGGCTTAGGTGTCTGTGAAAAATTCATAGTACAACAATTATAACGCTAACAATTTATATTAAAGGGGTACATCCACTGACGTGAAAAAAATTTTTATTATTTATTTAAAAATTCTCTATGAATTTTCAAAGCCACCCAGCACTGAGATGTTTTAAGAGAAGCTTTAAAAGTGTCTTAGATATCTGTAAAAAATTTAACGTTCAACAATTATAACGCTAACAATTTATTTTAAAGGGGTACATTCACTGACGTTAAAAAATTTTTTTATAGTTAATTTGAAAATTCACTATGAATTTTCAAAGCCACCCAGCACTCAGGAATTTTAAGAGAAGCTTTGAAAGTTTCTTAGGAATCTGCGAAAAATTCATAGTACAACAATTATAATGCTAACAATTTATTTTAAAGGGGTCCATCCACTGACGTTAAAAATTTTTTCTTTTTTAATTTAAAAATTCACTATGCATTTTCGAAGCCACCCAGCACTCAGGGATTTTAAAATAAGCTTTAAAAGTGTCTTAGGTATCCGTAAAAATTCATAGTTCAACAATTATAACCCTAACAATTTATTTTAAAGGGGTATATCCACTGACGTTAAAAAAATTTTTTATTGTTAATTTAAAAATTCACTATGCATTTTTGAAGCCATCCAGCACTCAGGGATTTTAAGAGAAGCTGTAAAAGGGTATTGGGTATCTGTAAAAAATTTATAGTTCAACAATTATAACGCTAACAATTTATTTTATTTTGGTACATCCACTGAATTTAAAAAATTTTTTTATTGTTAATTTAAAAATTCACTATGGATTTTCGAAGCCACTCAGTACTCAGGGATTTTAAGAGAAGCTTTATAAGTGTCTTAGGTATCTGTGAAAAATTCATGGTTCAACAATTATAACGCCAACAATTTATTTTAAAGTGGTACATGCACTGAAGTTAAAAATTTTTTTTATTAATTTAAAAATTCACTATGCATTTTTGAAGCCACCCAGCACTGAGATGTTTTAAGAGAAGCTTTAAAAGGGTCTTAGATATCTGTAAAAAATTAATAGTTCAACAATTATAACGCTAACAATTTATTTTAAGGGGGTACATTCACTGACGTTAAAAAATTTTTTTATAGTTAATTTGAAAATTCACTATGAATTTTCAAAGCCACCCAGCACTCAGGAATTTTAAGAGAAGCTTTGAAAGTTTCTTAGGAATCTGCGAAAAATTCATAGTACAACAATTATAATGCTAACAATTTATTTTAAAGGGGTTCATCCACTGACGTTAAAAATTTTTTCTTTTTTAATTTTAAAATTCACTATGCATTTTTGAAGCCACCTAGCACTCAGGGATTTAAAAATAAGCTTTAAAAGTGTCTTAGGTATCTGTAAAAAATTCATAGTTCAACAATTATAACCCTAACAATTTATTTTAAAGGGGTAAATCCACTGACGGTAAAAAAAATTTTTATTGTTAATTTAAAAATTCACTATGCATTTTTGAAGCCACCCAGCACTCAGGGATTTTAAGAGAAGCTGTAAAAGTGTATTGGGTATCTGTAAAAAATTTATAGTTCAACAATTATAACGCTAACAATTTATTTTATTGGGGTACATCCACTGAAGTTTAAAAAAATTTTTTATTGTTAATTTAAAAATTCACTATGGATTTTCGAAGCCACTCAGCACTCAGGGATTTTAAGAGAAGCTTTAAAAGTGTCTTAGGATCTGTGAAAAATTCATAGTTCAACAATTATAACGCTAACAATTTATTTTAAAGGGATATATCCACTGACGTTTAAAAAGTTTTTTACTGTTAATTTAAAATTCACTATGAATTTTCAAAGCCACCCGGCACTCAGGAATTTTAAGAGAAGCTTTAAAAGTATCTTAAATATCTGCAAAAAATTCATAGTTCAACAATTATGACGCTAACAATTTATTTTAAAATATTTATAAACTGACGTTAAAAAGAATTTTTATTGTTAATTTAAAAATTCACTATGGATTTTCGAAGCCACCCAGCACTCAGAGATTTTAAAAGAAGCTTCAAAAAATGTCTTAGGTATCTGTAAAAAATTCATATTTCAACAATTATAACGCTAACAATTTATTTTAAAGGGGTACATCCACTGACGTTAGAAAATTTTTTTATTGCTAATTTAAAAATTCACTATGAATTTTCAAAGCCACCCAGCATTCAGGAATTTTAAGAGAAGCTTTAAAAGTGTCTTAGGTATCCGCGAAAAATTCATGATACAACAATAATAACGCTAACAATTTATTTTAAAGGGGTACATCCACTGACGTTAAAAAAATTTTTATTGTTAATTTAAAAATTCACTATGGATTTTCGAAGCCACCCAGCATTCAAGAATTTCAAGAGAAGCTTTAGAAGTGTCTCAGGTATCCGCGAAAAATTCATGGTATAACAATTATAACGCTAACAATTTATTTTAAAGGGGTACATCCGCTGACGTTAAAAAAATTTTTCATTGTTAATTTAAAAATTCACTATGGATTTTCGAAGCCACCTAACACTCAGGGATTTTAAGAGAAGCTTTAAAGGTGTCTTAGGTAACTGCGAAAAATGCTTTCAAAGCTTCTCTTAAAATCCCTGAGTGCTATGTGGCTTCAAAATTCCATAGTGAATTTTTAAATTAACAATAAAAATTTTTTTAACGTCAGTGGATGTGCTCCTTTAAAATAAATTGTTAGCGTTATAATTGTTATACCATGAATTTTTTGCATATACTTAAGACACTTTTAAAGCTTCTCTTAAAATCCCTGAGTGCTGGGTGGCTTCAAAAATGCATAGTGAATTTTTAAATTAACAAAAAAAAATTTTTTTAACGTCAGTGGATGTACCCCTTTAAAATAAATTGTTAGCGTTATAATTGTTGTACTATGAATTTTTCGCAGATACCTAAGACCCTTTTAAAGTTTCTCTTGAAATCCCTGAGTGCTGGGAGGCTTCAAAAATGCATAGTGAATTTTTAAATTAACAATAAAAAATTTTTTAACGTCAGTGGATATACCACTATAAAACAAATTGTTAGCGTTATAATTGTTGAACTATGAATTTTTTGTAGATACCCAAGACTCTTTTAAAGCTTCTGTTAAAATCCTTGAGTGCTGGGTGTCTTCAAAAATGCATAGGGAATTTTTAAGTTAACAATAAAATTTTTTTTAATCTGTGGATATTCCCATTTAAATAAATTGTTAGCGTTAAAATTGTTGAACTATTTAATTTTTTTGCAGATACCCAAGACACTTCTAAAGCTTCTCTTAAAATCTTAGAGTGCTGGGTGGCTTTGAAAATCCATAGTGAATTTTTAAATTGAAAAAAAAATTTTTTAACTTCAGTGGATGTACCCCTTTAAAATAAATTGTTAGCGTTTTAACTGTTAAACTATAAATTTTTTACAGATACGTAAGACCCTTTTAAAGCTTCTTTCAAAATCCCTGAGTGCTGGGTGGCTTCGAAAATGCATAGTGAATTTTTAAATTAACAAAAAAATTTTTTAACGTCAGTGGATGTATCCCTTAAAATAAATTGTTAGCATTATAATTGTTGTACTATGAATTTTTCGCAGATACCTAAGACACTTTTAAAGTTTGTCTTAAAATCCCTGAGTACTGGGTGTCTTCAAAAATCCATAGTGAATTTTTAAATTAACAAAAAAAATTTTTTTAACGTCAGTGGATGTACCCTTTTAAAATAAATTGTTAGCGTTATAATTGTTGGACCATGAATTTTTCGCAGATATCTAAGACACTTTTAAAGCTTCTTTTAATATCTCTGAGTGCTGGGTGTCTTCGAAAATCCATAGTGAATTTTTGAATTAACAACAAAAAATTTTTTAACGTCAGTGGATGTACCCATTTAAAATAAATTGTTAGCGTTATAATTGTTGTATTATGAATTTTTTGCAGATATCTAAGACTCTTTTAAAGCTTCTCTTAAAATCCCTGAGTGCTGGGTGGCTTTGAAAATCCATAGTGAATTTTTAAATTAACAAAAAAATTTTTTTTAACGTCAGTAGATGTACCCCTTTAAAATAAATTGTTAGCGTTAAAATTGTTGTACCATGAATTTTTCGCAGATAGATAAGACACTTTTAAAGCTTCGCTTAAAGTCCCTGAGTGCTTGGTTTCTTCAAAAATGCATAGTGAATTTTTAAATTAACAAAAAAAAAATTTTTTAACGTCAGTGGATGAACCCCTTTAAAATAAATTGTTACCTAAGACACTTTTAAAGCTTCTGTTAAAATCCTTGAGTGCTGCGTGGCTTCAAAAATGCATAGTGAATTTTTAAATTAACAATAAATTTTTTTTAACGTCAGTGGATGTACCCCTTAAAATAAATTGTTAGCGTTATAATTGTTGTACTATGAATTTTTCGCAGATACCTAAGACACTTTTAAAGCTTGTCTTAAAATCCCTGAGTGCTGGGTGTCTTCAAAAATCCATAGTGAATTTTTAAATTAACAAAAAAATTTTTTTTAACGTCAGTGGATTTACCCCTTTAAAATAAATTGTTAGCGTTATAATTGTTGGACCATGAATTTTTCACAGATATCTAAGACACTTTTAAAGCTTTTCCTAAAACCTCTGAGTGCCGGGTGTCTTCGAAAATCCATAGTGAATTTTTAAATTAACAACAAAAAATTTTTTAACGTCAGTGGATGTACCCCTTTAATATAATTTTTTAGCGCTATAATTGTTGTATTATGAGTTTTTTACAGATATCTAAGACACTTTTAAAGCTTCTCTTAAAATCCCTGAGTGCTGGGTGACTTTGAAAATCCATAGTAAATTTTTAAATTAACAAAAAAATTTTTTTTAAATTCAGATGTTATACCCCTTTAAAATAAATTGTTGGCGTTATAATTGTTGAACTAAGAATTTTTTGCAGATACCCAAGACACTTCTAAAGCTTGTCTTAAAATACCTGAGTGCTGGGTGGCTTGGAAAATGCATAGTGAATTTTCAAATTAACAATAAAAAATTTTTTATCGTCAGTGGATGTACCCCTTTAATATAAATTTTTAGCGTTATAATTGTTGTATTATGAATTTTTTACAGATATCTAAGAATATTTTAAAGCTTCTCTAAAAATCCCTGAGTGCTGGGTGGCTTTTAAAATTCATAGTGAATTTTTAAATAAACAAAAAAAAATTTTTTAACGTCAGTGGTAATACCCCTTTCAAATAAATTGTTAGCGTTATAATTGTTGAACTATGAATTTTTTGCAGATACCAAAGACACTTTTAAAGCTTGTCTTAAAATACCTGAGTGCTGGGTGGATTGGAAAATGCATAGTGAATTTTTAAATTAACAATAAAAATTTTTTTATCGTCAGTGGATGTACCCCTTTAAAATAAATTGTTAGCGTTCTAATTGTTGGACCATGAATTTTTCGCAGATATCTAAGACACTTTTAAAGCTTCTCTTATAATCTCTGAGTGCTAGGTGGCTTCGAAAATTCATAGTGAATTTTTAAATTAACAATAAAAAATTTTTTAACGTCAGTGGATATTCCCTTTTAAAATAAATTGTTAGCGTTATAATTGTTGAACTATGATTTTCTTGCAGATACCTAAGACCCTCCTAAAGCTTCTCTTAAAATCCCTGAGTGCTGGGTGGCTTCGAAAATGCATAGTGAATTTTTAAATTAACAATAAAGAAATTTTTTTTTGTCAGTGGATATTCCCTTTTAAAATAAATTGTTAACGTTATAATTGTTGAACTATGATTTTCTTGCAGATACCTAAGACCCTCCTAAAGCTTCTCTTAAAATCCCTGAGTGCTGGGTGGCTTCGAAAATGCATAGTGAATTTTTAAATTAACAAAAAGAAATTTTTTAACGTCAGTTGATGTACCCCTTTAAAATAAATTGTTGGCGTTATAATTGTTGTATTATGAATTTTTTACAGATATCTAAGACTCTTTTAAAGCTTCTCTTAAAATCCTTGAGTGCTGGGTGGCTTTGAAAATCCATAGTGAATTTTTAAATTAACAAAAAAAAATTTTAACGTCAGTGGATGTTCCAATATAAAATAAAATGTTAGCGTTATAATTGTTGAACTATGATTTTTTTGCAGATACCTAAGACTTTTTTGAAGCTTCCCTTAAAATCCCTGAGTGCTGGGTGGCTTCGAAAATCCACAGTGAATTTTTAAATTAACAATAAAAGATTTTTTTAACGTCAGTGGATGTACCCTTTCAAAATAAATTGTTAGCGTTATAATTGTTATACTATGAATTTTTCACAGATACTTAGGCACTTTTAAAGCTTTTCTTAAAATCCCTGAGTGCTGGGTGGCTTTGAAAATCCATAGTAAATTTTTAAATTACCAAAAATTTTTTTTTAACGTCAGTGGTTATACCCCTTTAAAATAAATTGTTGGCGTTATAATTGTTGAACTATGAATTTTTTGCAGATACCCAAGACACTTCTAAAGCTTCTCTTAAAATACCTGAGTGCTGGGTGGCTTGGAAAATGCATAGTGAATTTTTAAATTAACAAAAAAAAAATTTTAACGTCAGTGGATGTACCCCTATAAAATAAAATGTTAGCGTAATAATTGTTGAACTATGATTTTTTTGCAGATACCTAAGACACTTTTAAAGCTTCTCTTAAAATCCTTGAGTGCTGGGTAGCTTCAAAAATGCATAGTGAATTTTTAAATTAACAAAAAAGAAATTTTTTTACGTCAGTGGATATTCCATTTTAAAATAAATTTTTAGCGTCATAATTGTTGAACTATGAATTTTTTGCAGATACCTAAGACACTTTTAAAGCTTCTGTTAAAATCCCTGAGTGCTGGGTGGCTTCCAAAATGCATAGTGAATTTTTAAATTAACAAAAAAAATTTTTTAACGTCAGTGGATGTTCCCCTTTAAAATAAATTGTTAGCGTTATAATTGTTGTATTATGTATCGATTTTATTTTCCTGTACTCAAAGCTCTTGGGATGGAGAGGGGCGATCGCAAGAAAAACAAGTTGTCAACGGAAGGGAGTGCCAACAGCATACACATTTCTAATATAAAAGGCAGAATCGGTTTTATTTTCTTGTACTCAAAGCTATTGGGAAGGAGAGGGACGATCGCAAGAAAAACAAGTTGTCAACGGGAGGGAGTGCCAACAGCATACACATTTCTAATATAAAAGGCAGAATCGGTTTTATTTTCCTGTACTCAAAGCTCTTGGGTAGGAGAGGGGCAATCGCAAGAAAAACAAGTTGTAAACTGAAGGGAGTCCTAACAGCATAAACACTTCTAATATAGAAAGCAGAATCGGTTTTATTTTCCTGTACTCAAAGCTCTAGGGAAGGAGAGGGGCGATCGCAAGAAAAACAAGTTGTCAACGGAAGGGAGTGCCAACAGCATACACATTTCTAATATAAAAGGCAGAATCGGTTTTATTTTCCTGTACTCAAAGCTCTTGGGAAGGAGAGGGGCGATCGCAAGAAAAAAAAGTTGTCAACGGGAGGGAGTGTCAACAGCATTCACATTTCTAATATAAATGGAAGAATCGGGTTTATTTTCCTGTACTCAAACTCTTCGGAAGGAGATGGGCGATCGCAAGAAAAACAAGTTGTCAACGGAAGGGAGTGCCATCAGCATACACATTTCTAATATAAAAGGCAGAATCGGTTTTATTTTCCTATACTCAAAGCTCTTGGGAAGGGGAGGGGCGATCGCAAGAAAAACAATTTGGCAACGGAAGGGAGTGCCAACAGCATACACATTTCTAATATAAAAGGCAGAATCGGTTTTATTTTCCTGTACTCAAAGCTCTTGGGAAAGAGAGGGGCGATCGCAAGAAAAACAAGTTTTCAACGGAAAGGAGTGCCAATAGCATACACATTTCTAATATAAAAGGCAGAATCGGTTTTATTTTCCTGTATTCAAAGCTCTTGGGAAGGAGACGGGCGATCGCAAGAAAAACAAGTTGTCAACGGAAGGGAGTGCCAACAGCATACACATTTCTAATATAAAAGGCAGAATCGGTTTTATTTTCCTGTTCTCAAAATTCTTGGGAAGTAGAGAGGCGATCGCAAGAAAACCAAGTTGTCAACGGATGGGAGTGCCAACTGAATACACATTTCTTATATAAAAGGCAGAATCGGTTTTATGTTCCTGTACTCAAAGCTCTTGGGAAGGAGAGGTTCGATCGCAAGGAAAACAAGTTGTCAACGGGAGGGTGTGCCAAAAGCATACACATTTCTAATATAAAAGGCAGAATCGGTTTTATTTTCCTGTACTCAAAGCTCTTGAGAAGGAGAGGGGCGATCGCAAGAAAAACAAGTTGTCATCGGAAGGGAGTGCCAGAAGCATACACATTTCTAATATAAAATGCAGAATCGGTTCTATTTTCCTGTACTTAAAGCTCTTGGGAAAAGGGGGGCGATCGCAAGAAAAACAAGTTGTCAACGGGAGGGAGTGCCAGCAGCATACACATTTCTAATATAAAAGTCAGAAACGGTTTTATTTTCCTGTACTCAAAGCTCTTGGGAAGGAGAGGGGCGATCGCAAGAAAAACAAGTTGTCAACGGAAGGGAGTGTCAGCAGCATACACATTTCTAATATAAAATGCAGAATCGGTTTTAATTTCCTGTACTCAAAGCGCTTGGGAAGGAGAGGGGCGATCGCAAAAAAAACAAGTTTTCAACGGAAGGGAGTGCCAACAGCATACACATTTCTTATATAAAAGGCAGAATGGGTTTTATTTTCCTGAACTTAAAGCTCTTGGAAAGGAAAGGGGCGATCACAAGGAAAACAAGTTGTAAACGGGAGGGAGTTCCAGCAGCTGTTACAGTTTTGTTATTTCATGAACAAAACTATAAATAATTTTACCAAAATACCAACAATCAAGCCAATACTCACCATAAATTATATTCTTATTTTCATCAAGTAGCCTCTTTAATACATATAAAATAAAAACTAAAAGTTTTTGTCACTGTCACACCAAAAACCGGTTTTGTAAAAAAATCAAGTGTGCCTAGAAATGTATCAAACACTCCACTTTTGCCACTTTCATCAAGGGTGTAGTTAGTTAATCTTTTGTTTTTTTTTTCTTGGCGCTCTTGAGTGTCAGTAGAGAGAGTCTGGGCCAAGCCTTGGTTGTGAAAACTGGCAGAAACCCAGAAAGCAAAGATTTTTTGCCGATTTTCTCAGAGTACAATACTACTTTTATTCCTGTTTGCAGCTAAAATCATAGTTTAGTGCGTTAAGGCATCATTTGCCAGATATTGAGGATAAACAAAGTTTTTATTGTATTCGTTTTTCGTTAAGTACAGTTTAGTGAAAGTGATCTCACCTAAAAAGCTAACACACCATCGTTGTGACTACTTGGTGCACCTTTCAAGACAATCAGGTACATGCCACAAACAGTTCTTATTATACCGGGACTTTGCCATCCTGTTTAAAGTTAGATTTGCCTACCAGAGCCAACATATTACATACCACTACTCCATAGAGGCCATCGGCTATCCAGCTTGCCGAAAGTGTTTGGATTTAATGACAAAACTGCCTTTCAGGTATTACAACTTCATAATAAACAGTGACATTACCAGTTTTAATGTATACTTTCCTTTTTCCCCTGTGATTGGGAACTAATAAGACTTTATGCGAGCAATTACAGGACACTTTATTTTTAAATTTCATTTAAAATACCTTGTAAACCGAAGGTATACGTATACACTAGGTAATTTAAAACATCACTTCACATATTAATAGTCCAACACTTTTAATTAGGCTTAAGTAAACATAATTTTAGACTTAATCGGCCTACTAGAAAAAGTAAGGTTATTCAGTTCAGCCGATAGTAAAAATTAAAGCTGGACCTACATCTAAACCGACTTGGCGTATGGCGCAGATGACGTCATACTTGTAGTAGGGTTATTCATTGTTTCTTTGTTTTTTTTTTTTGTTATAATCCATTTAGCAAATAGTCACATATTTCTTTAGTTTAAAACTGTAATTCAAAATCCCTTTTTTTTTATTGTTAAATATAGATTTTAATTGTTTTTGGAATCGGTGTGTTTTATTTTTGGATCCAGTTGTTTCCTGTTTTCGATAAGATCATCGCTTCTTCTTACCGACGGGCCTAAAACAGGTGGCGCTTTTAATTTATATAACCCCCCCTAATCTCCGGCATGCTAGCCTAGGCACTGCCCTAAAAGAAGGAGCGATTAACACTAAAAAATAACCACCTGTACAGAAGCATTCAATATTTAATTTTTTTTTCTCTCTCCCGTGACGTGGCAAAATTTGGCGCCCTAAACGTGTTAAGGGTTGTTTCTTGACAACATTTATGTGACTATTTGTTTAATTTTTGACATTTTTTTTTCACCGCAATTAATTTCTTGTGATAAATTTTTGAGACACATACAGTGACAATGAACAATGCTGCTTGAGATTTTAACAACAAATCTGAGTGTCATCTGTAGCTAATACGTATTTTATTATTGCTAAGTGGCATTTGCGCTGTGTATCTTTAGGGTAAGAAAAGTATTGTTTTGTTTTGTGCAGTACATTTTTGGTGATTTTTAGTTTAGCCCAACAATCGTGTTGGATTTCTAACTATATTATAACATTTTCATTTTTGTTGAAAATTAAGCTACCGGGTACGCGCAAAACAAAAACGAATTTTTCAGATGAATATTTCTTTTTGGCCTAGAAGAACCTGCGGTTCTTTTTTTTTTATTAGTAGAGGGCGGGTTTCGTGTCACTGATAAACTCCCAATAGTTTTATTAATAATTTTAGTGCATATTGGCTTGCCTATAGACATTTTTGGTTAAAATGGATGTAAACTACTTAGGCAATGAAGAGCTAAAGTACGAACTACATATTCGTGGCTTACCTCTTACCGGTACTTTTGCGCAAAAGCGGGCAGACCTACGAAATGCTTTGCGTCTGGAGCGCGAGTCTGAAACTGAATCCCAGATTCACCAGACACCTGTTTCTTATGACTTAATAGATCTGAGTGATAATAATAATTTTGATAGTAACCCTGTTAATCAACAAAGTTTACCAAAGACCAACACAACATCATCTATCACTAATCATGCATATGTTGACCAAAACTCCCAGTTTGACTTAATAAACTTTCATAGTGAGGTACCAGCTCCAACCATATATTTTCATAATGCTCGTAATACACAGCCCACAATATCTGAATTTTCCCCATATAGCGCTAATTTTACGGAGTCGTTATTAGACCGTGAAATTGCTGCTTCTACTGCCCCTTCAGCTCCTGTTGCTTTTACGAGTTCAAGTCCTTTAGATCTTAGCACTCATAACAAGCCAGTGCCTTTTCGAAGTCAAACATTACTTGGAGATCATATGCCATTTATCGAGCACAATCCTCACCATCCCGTAGTGAATATAGTTCAAAGTACCCCTCAGTCACAAGCCACTCCAGTAACTAGACAACAAGCCTTTCATTCACAACATTTGGGTCAGTTACAGCCCGAAAGACTTGACACTGCCCTACCCCCTCATCACTACGTTGAACAGTTTCGGCAGCCCGTTACTGAGAGCCTTCCGCGAAATATGTACCCGTCCTGTGACGAATTTCGACGTTTCGACAGACCAATAGTTCCTCAATATCGTATTGCTCCGTCACTGACTAGTTCTCGCTTACAGGCTACGCCTAGTAACACTCATAATGTTCAATTTTACAACCAGCCCATGACGACAATTCAGTCTAGGTCAAACATGAATGTTACTCAGCCTCAAGTGAATTCGTCAGTATATTCTACTGCTGAGCAGTTGCGAAATTTTGATTCTCCTAGCAGAAATTTGAGAGCGCATGACCGTCCTTTGCCTAATAATGAGTGTGGCTCATCACAAATCAGAATGAACGTTTTTGATTCCTTCGCCTCCAATAAAGCCAATGTAAACTCAACCAGACCTTCAGAGATCTCTTCTCAGTCCATGCCTCTTGTTGATCTAACCAATCGATTGGATAATCTTGAGTTTTCCCCTCTCCGTGAATCAAATCGTAATGATTTGCCTACTTATGCGACTCCACCTCAGTTTTACGACATCAGCCGTTGGAACTTGACATATGATGGCCAGTCCAGCGTTACTAATTTTCTTGAAAGAGTTGAGGAGCTAAGATTATCAAGAGGTGTATCTAAAGATCATTTACTGCGTGCAGCACCCGAATTACTCACCCGCGATGCACTCTTGTGGTATCGAACCCGTTCATTTAATGACTGGGATGATTTAACCTCTCAATTACGGGAAGCTTTTCAACCTTATGATTACGAGTTTAGTCTTTGGGATGAGATTCGTAAAAGAACTCAGGGATCTCAGGAACGTGTCCTCAATTTTGTGGTTGCTCTGCAAAATTTATTTCGTAAATTAGCCGAAATTCCTTCTGAAGCAGTACAGCTTCAACTGGTCCGCCGAAACCTTCTGCCATATATTCAGAGCCGTCTGGCTACTCACCAAATATCGTCATTATCTGAATTAATCCGAATTAGTCGAGCTATCGAGGAAACAGAGTTATGTCTCCAACGCTTCGCTCCACCACCTACTAATTACAGGCAACTTTTGGAACCTGAATTAGCATACCATAAGCCTACCCATCATGCTGCCTCAATGGAATGCCCAAACCTAACTCCTCTAGACTCGTCAATGCAGTCATCCCCTGATTTTCATGCCGAACGTTCTGCAACTACGACAGTTAATGCAAATGATGCAACGAGTCCACTTAGTTGCTGGAATTGTGATGGAAAAGGACACCGATTTCGTCATTGCGATAAAGCTCGTAAGAAGTTTTGTTTCCGATGTGGCAAAAAGGAAGTTACCAGCAAGAACTGCCCATCTTGTTCAAAAAACGGCCTCTTGGCAAGGTCATAGGCCGTACTCCTTGCCAGAACTCTAAGGCCATTGTATCTCGAAATGCTGTATTAAATTATGTGTTAGCACATGCTAAGGGTGATCAGCGTCCCTTTTTGAACGTGCAAATTTATGGTAAATCGTTACTAGGTCTTCTTGATAGTGGAGCCTCTCGAACTATCCTCGGCTCTACCGGATGGAACTTATTGCAGTCCTTAAGCAAACTTAATCCATCGCCAACTTCCGAGTGTATTGTGGCTAATGGTCAATCCTGTCCAGTTTTAGGTGTGGTACAGTTACCTATTCAGTTGCGTGACCGTGTGATTTTGCTAGAGACTTTAGTAATCCCCGCGTTACCCCACACGCTTATATTGGGAATTGATTTTTGGACACGGATGGAAATTGTTCCTGATCTTTACGCCGGAGAATGGTCCTTTAGGACTGAAGAAACTCAAACGCCACAATTTTCTGCAATTCAGTCGGTAGAAATGCTTTCATCTCAACAAAAGCAAACACTAGATGCACTGATAGACGAAACATTTTCCACTATGGGCAATGGTCTTGGTTGCACAAATCTAGTGGAACTAGTTATCAAGACGGACTCACCGCCTCTAAAACAACGGTATTACCCTCTATCGCGAGCACTTCAAAACGAAGTCAACAAAGAGTTAGCGCAGATGTTAGCCGAGGATATTATTGAACCATCTGACTCTCCATGGTCATCTCCCATAGTTATGATCAAAAAGAAGAGTAATGGCTGGCGCTTTTGTGTAGATTATCGCGCGCTTAATAAAGTCACCGTTCCAGATGCCTATCCTATTCCATACGTATCTGCCACTCTAGATAAACTGCGAGACGCTCGATTTCTTACAACGTTAGATATTAAATCAGCTTATTGGCAGATTCCCATTTCCAAAGAGTCTAGACCACTAACTGCCTTTACTGTACCATCACGAGGTCTTTTCCAATTTAAGCGTATGCCTTTTGGACTTACCAATGCCCCTGCGGTGTGGCAAAGACTTATTGATCGCGTCGTTGGTGTCGATCTAGAGCAATATGTTTTTGTGTATTTAGATGACGTTGTTATATGCACGCCAACGTTTGACGAACATATTCGAGTATTACGTGAAATCATTACGCGCATACTACGTGCTGGTCTAACTCTCAATCGCGAAAAATGTGTTTTCTGCAAATCCGAGCTGAAATATCTAGGTTATGTTGTTAATTCGTCCGGACTTTCAGTTGACCCTGAGAAAATAGACGCTGTCGTACGCATCCCAACTCCCAAAAATGTTTCCGAGGTGCGAAGAGTCATTGGACTTGCGTCGTGGTACCGAAGGTTCGTACCAAATTTTTCATCTGTTGTATCGCCACTTACTGCCTTGACCAGGAAAAACGTTAAATTTATTTGGGATGAAAATTGTGAGGCCGCTTTTAAGTTAGTAAAAGAACATCTTATTAAGGCTCCAGTACTTTCTTGTCCTGATTTTGAAAAGCCCTTCACAATTCAATGCGATGCCTCAGATTTTGGTCTAGGTGCTGTTCTTTCCCAGGTCATCGATGGTCAAGAAAATGTTATTTGCTATCTAAGCCGCTCACTAACTAAAAACGAACGGAAGTTTAGTACCACCGAGAAGGAGTGTTTAGCCGTACTATATGCAATCGATAAGCTTCGACCATATATTGAGGGTACCCATTTTACAGTCATTACGGACCACTACAGTTTAAAATGGTTAAATTCGATAAAAGATCCTGTCGGTCGAATAGCGCGATGGGCCGTAAGGTTGCAACAGTACGATTTTGATATCGTCCATCGAAAAGGTAAAGAGAACGTCGTCCCAGATGCTCTTTCTCGTTCAGTGCCAATTATTGATGCAACAACAGAACAACCTGTCAGTCCTGTGCCAATAGATCGGTCCTCTTCATCTTCTGACCGATGGTACCAGGGAATGATCAAAAAAATTGAAGAACGCCCTTCTCAGTATCCTTTGTGGTGGTTTGAAAACGGCACATTGTACAAACGAGCTAGACCTCCTTATCCTTCACTAGCCGAACCCGAAGACACATGGCGTATTGTCGTTCCTCGTGAGCAGCGTTCTGCAATCATCAAGTCCCATCATGATCCACCTACCTGCGGTCATCTTGGTGTTTTCAAAACCTTCTCTAGGATTAGTCAGAGATATTACTGGCCGAGAATGAGAGCTGATGTGGCAAAATATATTCGTCGCTGCTATACATGTCTTCGAGCTAAACCTATCCAACAAGCTCCCGCAGGGCATATGCTCAGTGCACAACTTACCGCTACTCGACCATGGCAAATTATTAGTATGGATATAGTTGGACCACTTCCACGTTCAAAGTCTGGCTATTCCTACATATTCTCGGTTCTGGACGTTTTCAGTAAATACACCCTCTTTTTCCCATTACGTGCCGCTACTTCACCTAATATACTTCGGTGGCTGGAAGATCACGTCATTCTGATTTATGGTAGACCTGATAAAATTATCGCTGATAACGGAGTGCAATTCCGAAGTAAAATTTTCCAGGACACTATGGAACGATATGGCATCAAAATTCAATATACGGCCAATTATCACCCTCAGGCCAATCCCGTTGAACGAGTCCATCGTGTCCTTAAAACTATCTTATCGAGCTACGTGAATGAAGATCACCGGAATTGGGATAAGATTCTTCCTAAGGCAGCCTGTGCCCTTAGATCTGCTAAACATGAGGTCACCGGTCTGAGTCCCAATTTTGTGGTCTTTGGACGTGAAATTCAGTTTTCTTCAGGTTCTCCCTTACCGGCCGGTGACGATGCTACAGGATGTGATCTTCACAATAGATCTCAAGCATTAGAACAAGTATTCTCTGACGTTCACAAGCGACTACGCAAGGCGTACGAGAAAGCTCAGCCTCGGTACAATCTGCGACGTCGTGATGATCGTTTTTGTTTAGGCCAAAAAGTTTGGAAGAGAAATTACGTTGTGTCTAATCAGGCTAATCAGTTTACTGCTAAACTTGCACCTAAATTTGCTGGACCCTTTACCATCACTAAAATTTTATCACCATGGTCCTACGAGATTTCTGATGAGTCAGGAAGAAATTTAGGCGTTTGGCATGCTAAAGACCTAAAAGCACACCCACCGGATAATGACAATTAACAACCTGATATTCCATATTTTTAATTTAGTTGTCAAAATAGTGTAAGATTTCTTTTTTTTATTCCTTATTTTTCTTTTAAATAAAAGTTTCGAAGAAACTTTTCTCCAGGGAGGGGAGGTGTGTTACAGTTTTGTTATTTCATGAACAAAACTATAAATAATTTTACCAAAATACCAACAATCAAGCCAATACTCACCATAAATTATATTCTTATTTTCATCAAGTAGCCTCTTTAATACATATAAAATAAAAACTAAAAGTTTTTGTCACTGTCACACCAAAAACCGGTTTTGTAAAAAAATCAAGTGTGCCTAGAAATGTATCAAACACTCCACTTTTGCCACTTTCATCAAGGGTGTAGTTAGTTAATCTTTTGTTTTTTTTTTCTTGGCGCTCTTGAGTGTCAGTAGAGAGAGTCTGGGCCAAGCCTTGGTTGTGAAAACTGGCAGAAACCCAGAAAGCAAAGATTTTTTGCCGATTTTCTCAGAGTACAATACTACTTTTATTCCTGTTTGCAGCTAAAATCATAGTTTAGTGCGTTAAGGCATCATTTGCCAGATATTGAGGATAAACAAAGTTTTTATTGTATTCGTTTTTCGTTAAGTACAGTTTAGTGAAAGTGATCTCACCTAAAAAGCTAACACACCATCGTTGTGACTACTTGGTGCACCTTTCAAGACAATCAGGTACATGCCACAAACAGTTCTTATTATACCGGGACTTTGCCATCCTGTTTAAAGTTAGATTTGCCTACCAGAGCCAACATATTACATACCACTACTCCATAGAGGCCATCGGCTATCCAGCTTGCCGAAAGTGTTTGGATTTAATGACAAAACTGCCTTTCAGGTATTACAACTTCATAATAAACAGTGACATTACCAGTTTTAATGTATACTTTCCTTTTTCCCCTGTGATTGGGAACTAATAAGACTTTATGCGAGCAATTACAGGACACTTTATTTTTAAATTTCATTTAAAATACCTTGTAAACCGAAGGTATACGTATACACTAGGTAATTTAAAACATCACTTCACATATTAATAGTCCAACACTTTTAATTAGGCTTAAGTAAACATAATTTTAGACTTAATCGGCCTACTAGAAAAAGTAAGGTTATTCAGTTCAGCCGATAGTAAAAATTAAAGCTGGACCTACATCTAAACCGACTTGGCGTATGGCGCAGATGACGTCATACTTGTAGTAGGGTTATTCATTGTTTCTTTGTTTTTTTTTTTTGTTATAATCCATTTAGCAAATAGTCACATATTTCTTTAGTTTAAAACTGTAATTCAAAATCCCTTTTTTTTTATTGTTAAATATAGATTTTAATTGTTTTTGGAATCGGTGTGTTTTATTTTTGGATCCAGTTGTTTCCTGTTTTCGATAAGATCATCGCTTCTTCTTACCGACGGGCCTAAAACAGGTGGCGCTTTTAATTTATATAACCCCCCCCTAATCTCCGGCATGCTAGCCTAGGCACTGCCCTAAAAGAAGGAGCGATTAACACTAAAAAATAACCACCTGTACAGAAGCATTCAATATTTAATTTTTTTTTCTCTCTCCCGTGACGTGGCACAGCATACACATTTCTAATATAAAATGCAGAATCGGTTCTATTTTCCTGTACTCGTAGGTCTTGGGAAGGAGAGGGGCGATCGCAAGAAAAACAAGTTTTCAACGGGAGGGAGTGCCAGCAGCATACACATTTCTAATATAAAAGTCAGAAACGGTTTTATTTTCCTGTACTCAAAGCTCTTGGGAAGGAGAGGGGCGATCGCAAGAAAAACAAGTTGTCAACGGAAGGGAGTGTCAGCAGCATACACATTTCTAATATAAAAGGCAGAATCGGTTTTGTTTTCCTGTACTCAAAGCTCTTGGGAAGGAGAGGGGCGGTCGCAAGAAAAACAAGTTGTCAACGGGAGGGAGGGCCAACAGCATACACATTTCTAATATAAAAGGCAGAATCGGTTTTATTTTCCTATACTCAAAGCTCTTGGGAAGGAGAGGGGCGGTCGCAAGAAAAACAAGTTGTCAACGGGAGGGAGTGCCAATAGCATACACATTTCTAAAATAAAAGGCAGAATCGGTTTTATTTTCCTGTACTCAAAGCTCTTGGGATGGAGTGGGGCGATCGGAAGAAAAACAAGTTGCAAACGGAAGGGAGTGCCAACAGCATACACATTTCTAATATAAAAGGTATAATCGGTTTCATTTTCCTGAACTTAAAGCTCTTGGAAAGAGAGGGGCGATCACTAGAAAAACAAGTTGTCAACGCAAGGGAGTGCCAACAGCATACACATTTCTAATATAAAAGGCAGAATCGGTTTTATTTTCCTGTACTCAAAGCTCTTGGGAAAGAAAGGGGCGATCACAAGGAAAACAAGTTGTCAACGGGAGGGAGTGCCAACAGCATACCCATTTCTAACATAAAAGGCAGAATCGGTTTTATTTTCCTGAAATTAAAACTCTTGGAAAGAGAGGGGCGATCACAAGAAAAACAAGTTGTCTACAGGAGGGAGTGCCAACAGCATACACATTTCTAATATAAAAGGCAGAGTCGGTTTTATTTTCCTGTACTCAAAACTCTTGGGAAGGAGAGGGGCGATCGCAAGAAAAACAAGTTGTCAACGGAAGGGAGTGCCAACAGCATACACATATCTAATAGAAAAGGCAGAATCGGTTTTATTTTCCTCTACTAAAAGCTCCTGGGAAGGAGAGGGACGATCTCAAGAAAAACAATTTGTCAACGGGAGGGAGTGCCAACAGCATACACATTTCTAATATAAAAGGCAGAATCGGTTTTATTTTCCTGTATTCAAAGCTCTTGGGAAGGAGAGGGGCGATCGCAAGAAAAACAAGTTTTCAACGGAAGGGAGTGCCAACAGCATACACATTTCTAATATAAAAGGCAGAATCGGTTTTATTTTCCTGTACTCAAAGCACTTGGGAAGGAGAGGGGCGATCGCAAGAAAAACAAGTTATCAACGGGAGGGAGTGCCAACAGCATACACATTTCTAATATAAAAGGCAGAATCGGTTTCATTTTCCTGTACTCAAAGCTCTTGGGAAGGAGAGGGGCGATCGCAAGAAAAACAAGTTGTTAACGGAAGGGAGTGCCAACAGCATACATATTTCTAATATAAAAGGCAGAATGGGTTTTATTTTCCTGTACTCAAAGCTCTTGGGAAGGAGAGGGGCGATCGCAAGAAAAACAAGTTGTCAACGGAAGGGAGTGTCAACAGCATACACATTTCTAATATAAAAGGCAGAATCGGTTTTATTTTCCTGTACTCAAAGCTCTTGGGATGGAGTGGGGCGATCGCAAGAAAAACAAGTTGTCAACCGAAGGGAGTGCCAACAGCATACACATTTCTAATATAAAAGGCAGAATCGGTTTTATTTTCCTGTACTCAAAGCTCTTGGGATGGAGTGGGGCGATCGCAAGAAAAACAAGTTGTCAACGGAAGGGAGTGCCAACAGCATACATATTTCTAATAAAAAAGGCAGAATTGGTTTCATTTTCTTGAACTTAAAGCTCTTGGAAAGAGAGGGGCGATCACAAGAAAAACAAGTTGTCAACGGGAGGGAGTGCCAACAGCATACACATTTCTAATATAAAAGGCAGAGTCGGTTTTATTTTCCTGTCCTCAAAACTCTTCGGAAGGAGAGGGGCGATCGCAAGAAAAACAAGTTGTCAACGCAAGGGAGTGCCAACAGCATACACATTTCTAATATAAAAGGCAGAATCGGTTTTATTTTCCTGTACTCAAAGCTCTTGGGAAGGAGAGGGGCGATCGCAAGAAAAACAAGTTGTCAACGGAAGGGAGTGCCAACAGCATACATATTTCTAATATAAAAGGCGGAATCGGTTTTATTTTCCTGTACTCAAAGCTCTTGGGAAGGAGAGGGGCGATCGCAAGAAAAACAAGTTGTCAACGAGAAAGAATGCCAACAGCATACACATTTTTTATATAAAAGGCAGAATCGGTTTTATTTTCCTCTACTCAATGCTCTTGGGAAGCAGAGGGCCGATCGCAAGAAAACCAAGTTGTCAACGGAAGGGAGTGCCAACAGCATACACATTTCTAATATTAAAGGCAGAATCGGTTTTGTTTTCCTGTACTCAAATCTCTTGGGAAGCAGAGGGACGATCGCAAGAAAAACAAGTTTTCAACGGAAGGGAGTGTCAGCAGCATACACATTTCTAATATAAAAGGCAAAATCGGTTTCATTTTCCTGTACTCAAAGCTCTTGGGAAGGAGAGGGGCGATCGCAAGAAAAACAAGTTGTCAACGGAAGGGAGTGCCAACAGCATACACATTTCTAATATAAAAGGCAGAATCGGTTTTATTTTCCTCTATTCAAAGCTCTTGGGAAGGAGAGGGGCGATCGCAAGAAAAACAAGTTCTCAACGGAAGGGAGTGCCAACAGCATACACATTTCTAATATAAAAGGCAGAATCGGTTTTATTTTCCTGTACTCAAAGCTCTTGGGAAAGTGAGGGGCGATCGCAAGAAAAACAAGCTGTCAACGGAAGGGAGTGCCAACAGCATACACATTTCTAATATAAAAGGCAGAATCGGTTTTATTTTCCTGTACTCAAAGCACTTGGGAAAGAGAGGGGCGATCGCAAGAAAAACAAGTTGTCAACGGAAGTGAGTGCCAACAGCATACACATTTCCAATATAAAAGGCAGAATCGGTTTTATTTTCCTGTACTCAAAGCTCTTGGGAAAGAGAGGGGCGATCGCAAGAAAAACAAGTTCTCAACGGAAGAGAGTGCCAACAGCATACACATTTCTAATATAAAAGGAAGAATCGGTTTTATTTTCCTGTACTCAAAGCTCTTGGGAAGGAGAGGGGCGATCGCAAGAAAAACAAGTTCTCAACGGAAGTGAGTGCCAACAGCATACACATTTCTAATATAAAAGGCAGAATCGGTTTTATTTTCCTGTACTCAAAGCTCTTGGGAAAGAGAGGGGCGATCGCAAGAAAAACAAGTTGTCAACGGGAGGGAGTGCCAACAGCATACACATTTCTAATAGAAAAGGCAGAATCGGTTTTATTTTCCTCTACTCAAAGCTCCTGGGAAGGAGAGGGGCGATCGCAAGAAAAACAAGTTTTCAACGGAAAGGAGTGCCAATAGCATACACATTTCTAATATAAAAGGCAGAATCGGTTTTATTTTCCTGTATTCAAAGCTCTTGGGAAGGAGACGGGCGATCGCAAGAAAAACAAGTTGTCAACGGAAGGGAGTGCCAACAGCATACACATTTCTAATATAAAAGGCAGAATCGGTTTTATTTTCCTGTACTCAAAGCTCTTGGGAAGGAGAGGGGCGATCGCAAGAAAAACAAGTTGTCAACGGGAAGGAGTGCCAACAGCATACACATTTTTAATAGTAAAGGCAGAATCGGTTTTATTTTCCTCTACTCAAAGCTCCTGGAAGAAGAGGGGCGATCGCAAGAAAAACAAGTTGTCAACGGGAGGGAGTGCCAACAGCATACACATTTCTAATATAAAAGGCAGAATCGGTTTTATTTTCCTGTACTCAAAGCTCTTGGAAGGAGAGGGGCGATCGCAAGAAAAACAAGTTGTCAACGGGAAGGAGTGCCAACAGCATACACATTTCTAATAGAAAAGGCAGAATCGGTTTTTATTTTCCTCTACTCAAAGCTCCTGGGAAGAAGAGGGGCGATCGCAAGAAAAACAAGTTGTCAACGGGAGGGAGTGCCAACAGCATACACATTTCTAATATAAAAGGCAGAATCGGTTTTATTTTCCTGTACTCAAAGCTCTTGGGAAGGAGAGGGGCGATCGGAAGAAAAACAAGTTGTCAACGGAAGGGAGTGCCAACAGCATACACATTTCTAATATAAAAGGCAGAATCGGTTTTATTTTCCTCTACTCAAAGCTCCTGGGAAGGAGAGGGGCGATCGCAAGAAAAACAAGTTGTCAACGGGAGGGAGTGCCAACAGCATACACATTTCTAATATAAAAGGCAGAATCGGTTTTATTTTCCTGTATTCAAAGCTCTTGGGAAGGAGACGGGCGATCGCAAGAAAAACAAGTTGTCAACGGAAGGGAGTGCCAACAGCATACACATTTCTAATATAAAAGGCAGAATCGGTTTTATTTTCCTGTACTCAAAGCTCTTGGGAAAGAGAGGGGCGATCGCAAGAAAAACAAGTTGTCAACGGGAGGGAGTGCCAACAGCATACACATTTCTAATAGAAAAGGCAGAATCGGTTTTATTTTCTTCTACTCAAAGCTCCTGGGAAGGAGAGGGGCGATCGCAAGAAAAACAAGTTGTCAACGGAAGGGACTGCCAACAGCATACACATTTCTATTATAAAAGGCAGAATCGGTTTTATTTTCCTGTACTCAAAGCTCTTGGGAAGGAGAGGGGCGATCGCAAGAAAAACAAGTTGTCAACGGGAAGAAGTGCCAACAGCATACACATTTCTAATAGAAAAGGCAGAATCGGTTTTATTTTCCTCTACTCAAAGCTCCTGGGAAGAAGAGGGGCGATCGCAAGAAAAACAAGTTGTCAACGGGAGGGAGTGCCAACAGCATACACATTTCTAATATAAAAGGCAGAATCGGTTTTATTTTCCTGTACACAAAGCTCTTGGGAAAGAGAGGGGCGATCGCAAGAAAAACAAGTTGTCAACGGGAGGGAGTGCCAACAGCATACACATTTCTAATATAAAAGGCAGAATCGGTTTCATTTTCCTGTACTTAAAGCTCTTGGGAAGGAGAGAGGCGATCGCAAGAAAAACAAGTTGTTAACGGAAGTGAGTGCCAACAGCATACATATTTCTAATATAAAAGGCAGAATCGGTTTTATTTTCCTGTACTCAAAGCACTTGGGAAAGAGAGGGGCGATCGCAAGAAAAACAAGTTATCAACGGGAGGGAGTGAGAACAGCATACACATTTCTAATATAAAAGGCAGAATCGGTTTCATTTTCCTGTACTCAAAGCTCTTGGGAAGGAGAGGGGCGATCGCAAGAAAAACAAGTTGTTAACTGAAGGGAGTGCCAACAGCATACATATTTCTAATATAAAAGGTAGAATCGGTTTTATTTTCCTGTACTCAAAGCTCTTGGGAAGGAGAGGGGCGATCGCAAGAAAAACAAGTTGTCAACGGAAGGGAGTGCCGACAGCATACACATTTCTAATATAAAAGGCAGAATCGGTTTTATTTTCCTGTTCTCAAAGCTCTTGGGAAGGAGAGGGGCGATCGCAAGAAAAACAAGTTGTCAACGGGAGGGAGTGCCAACAGCATACGCATTTCTAATATAAAAGGCAGAATCGGTTATATTTTCCTGTACTCAAAGCTCTTGGGATGGAGTGGGGCGATCGCAAGAAAAACAAGTTGTCAACGGAAGGGAGTGCCAACAGCATATACATTTCTAATATAAAAGGCAGAATCGGTCTTATTTTCATGAAAATAAAACTCTTGGAAAGACAGGGGCGATCACAAGAAAAACAAGTTGTCAACGGGAGGGAGTGCCAACAGCATATGCATTTCTAATATAAAAGGCAGAATCGGTTATATTTTCCTGTACTCAAAGCTCTTGGGAAAGAGAGGGTCGATCACAAGAAAAACAAGTTGTCAACGGGAGGGAGTGCCAACAGCATACCCATTTCTAATATAAAAGGCAGAATCGGTTTTATTTTCATGAAAATAAAACTCTTGGAAAGACAGGGGCGATCACAAGAAAAACAAGTTGTCTACGGGAGGGAGTGTCAACAGCATACACATTTCTAATATAAAAGGCAGAGTCGGTTTTATTTTCCTGTACTCAAAACTCTTGGGAAGGAGATGGGCTATCGCAAGAAAAACAAGTTGTCAACGCAAGGGAGTGCCAACAGCATACACATTTCTAATATAAAAGGCAGAATCGGTTTTATTTTCCTGTACTCAAAGCTCTTGGGAAAGAGAGGGGCGATCACAAGAAAAACAAGTTGTCAACGGGAGGAAGTGCCAACAGCATACCCATTTCTAACATAAAAGGCCGAATCGGTTTTATTTTCCTGTACTCAAAGCTCTTGGAAAGGAGAGGGGCGATCACAAGAAAAACAAGTTTTCAACGGAAGGGAGTGCCAACAGCATACACATTTCTAATATAAAAGGCAGAATCGGTTTTATTTTCCTGCACTCAAAGCTCTTGGGAAGGAGAGGGGCGATCACAAGAAAAACAAGTTGTCAACGGGAGGGAGTGCCAACAGCTTACACATTTCTAATATAAAAGGCAGAATCGGTTTTATTTTCCTGTACTCAAAGCTCTTGGGAAAGAGAGGGGCGATCGCAAGAAAAAAAAGTTCTCAACGGAAGGGAGTGCCAACAGCATACACATTTCTAATATAAAAGGCAGAATCGGTTTTATTTTCCTGTACTCAAAGCTCTTGGGAAAGTGAGGGGCGATCGCAAGAAAAACAAGTTGTCAACGGGAGGGAGTGCCAACAGCATACACATTTCTAATATAAAAGGCAGAATCGGTTTTTATTTTCCTGTACTCAAAGCTCTTTGGAAAGAGAGGGCCGATCGCAAGAAAAACAAGTTTTCAACGGAAGGGAGTGCCAACAGCATACACATTTCTAATATAAAAGGCATAATCGGTTTTATTTTCCTCTATTCAAAGCTCCTGGGAAGGAGAGGGGCGATCGCAAGAAAAACAAGTTGTCAACGGGAGGGAGTGCCAACAGCATGCACATTTCTAATATAAAAGGCAGAATCGGTTTTATTTTCCTGTACTCAAAGCTCTTGGGAAAGAGAGGGGCGATCGCAAGAAAAACAAGTTCTCAACGGAAGGGAGTGCCAACAGCATACACATTTCTAATATAAAAGGCAGAATCGGTTTTATTTTCCTGTACTCAAAGCTCTTGGGAAAGTGAGGGGCGATCGCAAGAAAAACAAGTTGTCAACGGGAGGGAGTGCCAACAGCATACACATTTCTAATATAAAAGGCAGAATCGGTTTCATTTTCCTGTACTTAAAGCTCTTGGGAAGGAGAGGGGCGATCGCAAGAAAAACAAGTTGTTAACGGAAGGGAGTGCCAACAGCATACACATTTCTAATATAAAAGGCAGAATCGGTTTTATTTTCCTGTACTCAAAGCTCTTGGGAAAGAGAGGGGCCATCGCAAGAAAAACAAGTTGTCAACGGAAGGGAGTACCAGCAGCATACACATTTCTAATAGAAAAGGCAGAATCGGTTTTATTTTCCTGTACTCAAAACTCTAGGGAAATAGAGGGGCGATCGCAAGAAAAACAAGTTGTCAACGGAAGGGAGTGCCAACAGCATTCACATTTCTAATATAAAAGGCAGAATCGGTTTTATTTTCCTGTACTCAAAGCTCTTGGGAAGGAGAGGGGCGACTGCAAGAAAAACAAGTTGTCAACGCAAGAGAGTGCCAACAGCATACATATTTCTAATATAAAAGGCAGAATCGGTTTTATTTTCCTCTATTCAAAGCTCTTGGGAAGGAGAGGGGCGATCGCATAAAAACAAGTTCTCAACGGAAGGGAGTGTCAACAGCGTACACATTTCTAATATAAAAGGCAGAATCGGTTTTATTTTCCTGTACCCAAAGCTCTTGGGAAAGTGAGGGGCGATCGCAAGAAAAACAAGTTGTCAACGGAAGGGAGTGCCAACAGCATACACATTTCTAATATAAAAGGCAGAATCGGTTTTATTTTCCTGTACTCAAAGCACTTGGGAAGGAGAGGGGCGATCGCAAGAAAAACAAGTTGTCAACGGAAGGGAGTGCCAACAGCATACACATTTCTAATATAAAAGGCAGAATCGGTTTTATTTTCCTGTACTCAAAGCTCTTGGGAAGGAGAGGGGCGATCGCAAGAAAAACAAGTTGTCAACGGGAGGGAGTGCCAACAGCATACGCATTTCTAATATAAAAGGCAGAATCGGTTATATTTTCCTGTACTCAAAGCTCTTGGGAAAGAGAGGGGCGATCGCAAGAAAAACTAGTTTTCAACGGAAGGGAGTGCCAACAGCATACACATTTCTAATGTAAAAGGCAGAATCGGTTTTATTTTCCTGTACTCAAAGCTCTTGGGATGGAGTGGGGCGATCGCAAGAAAAACAAGTTGTCAACGGAAGGGAGTGCCAACTGCATATACATTTCTAATATAAAAGGCAGAATCGGTTTTATTTTCCTGTACTCAAAGCTCTTGGGAAAGACAGGGGCGATCACAAGAAAAACAAGTTGTCTACGGGAGGGAGTGCCAACAGCATACACATTTCTAATATAAAATGCAGAGTCGGTTTTATTTTCCTGTACTCAAAACTCTTGGGAAGGAGATGGGCGATCGCAAGAAAAACAAGTTGTCAACGCAAGAGAGTGCTAACAGCATACACATTTCTAATATAAAATGCAGAATCGGTTTTATTTTCCTGTACTCAAAGCTCTTGGGAAAGAGAGGGGCGATCACAAGAAAAACAAGTTGTCAACGGGAGGAAGTGCCAACAGCATTCCCATTTCTAACATAAAAGGCAGAATCGGTTTTATTTTCCTGTACTCAATGCTCTTGGAAAGGAGAGGGGCGATCACAAGAAAAACAAGTTGTCAACGGGAGGGAGTGCCAACAGCATACCCATTTCTAACATAAAAGCAGAATCGGTTTTATTTTCCTGAAATTAAAACTCTTGGAAAGACAGGGGCGATCACAAGAAAAACAAGTTGTCTACGGGAGGGAGTGCCAACAGCATGCACATTTCTAATATAAAAGGCAGAGTCGGTTTTATTTTCCTGTACTCAAAACTCTTGGGAAGGAGAGGGGCGATCGCAAGAAAAACAAGTTGTCAACGCAAGGGAGTGCCAACAGCATACACATTTCTAATATAAAAGGCAGAATCGGTTTTATTTTCCTGTACTCAAAGCTCTTGGGAAAGAGAGGGGCGATCACAAGAAAAACAAGTTGTCAACGGGAGGAAGTGTCAACAGCATACCCATTTCTAACATAAAAGGCAGAATCGGTTTTATTTTCCTGTACTCAAAGCTCTTGGGAAGGAGAGGGGCGATCGCAAGAAAAACAAGTTGTCAACGGGAGGGAGTGCCAACAGCATACACATTTCTAATAGAAAAGGCAGAATCGGTTTTATTTTCCTCTACTCAAAGCTCCTGGGAAGGAGAGGGGCGATCGCAAGAAAAACAAGTTGTCAACGGGAGGGAGTACCAACAGCATACACATTTCTAATATAAAAGGCAGAATCGGTTTTATTTTCCTGTACTCAAAGCTCTTGGGAAAGAGAGGGGCGATCGCAAGAAAAACAAGTTATCAACGGAAGGGAGTGCCAACAGCATACACATTTCTAATATAAAAGGCAGAATCGGTTTTATTTTCCTGTACACAAAGCTCTTGGGAAGGAGAGGGGCGATCGCAAGAAAAACAAGTTGTCAACGGGAGGGAGTGCCAACAGCATACACATTTCTAATAGAAAAGGCAGAATCGGTTTTATTTTCCTCTACTCAAGCTCCTGGGAAGAATAGGGGCGATCGCAAGAAAAAAAGTTGTCAACGGGAGGGAGCGCCAACAGCATACACATTTCTAATATAAAAGCAGAATCGGTTTTATTTTCCTGTACTCAAAGCTCTGGGAAAGAGAGGGGCGATCGCAAGAAAAACAAGTTCTCAACGGAAGGGAGTGCCAACAGCATACACATTTCTAATATAAAGGCAGAATCTGTTTTATTTTCCTGTCCTCAAAGCTCTTGGGAAAGTGAGGGGCGATCGCAAGAAAACAAGTTGTCAACGGAAGGGAGTGCCAACAGCATACACATTTCTAATATAAAAGGCAGAATCGGTTTTATTTTCCTGTACTCAAAGCACTTGGGAAGGAGAGGGGCGATCGCAAGAAAAACAAGTTGTCAACGGGAGGGAGTGCCAACAGCATACACATTTCTAATATAAAAGGCAGAATCGGTTTCATTTTCCTGTACTCAAAGCTCTTGGGAAGGAGAGGGGCGATCGCAAGAAAAACAAGTTGTTAACTGAAGGGAGTGCCAACAGCATACACATTTCTAATATAAAAGGCAGAATCGGTTTATTTTCCTGTACTCAAAGCTCTTGGGAAGGAGAGGGGCGATCGCAAGAAAAACAAGTTGTCAACGGAAGGGAGTGCCAACAGCATACACATTTCTAATATAAAAGGCAGAATCGGTTTTATTTTCCTGTACACAAAGCTCTTGGGAAGGAGAGGGGCGATCGCAAGAAAAACAAGTTGTCAACGGGAGGGAGTGCCAACAGCATACACATTTCTAATAGAAAAGGCAGAATCGGTTTTATTTTCCTCTACTCAAAGCTCCTGGGAAGAATAGGGGCGATCGCAAGAAAAAAAAGTTGTCAACGGGAGGGAGCGCCAACAGCATACACATTTCTAATATAAAAGCAGAATCGGTTTTATTTTCCTGTACTCAAAGCTCTTGGAAAGAGAGGGGCGATCGCAAGAAAAACAAGTTCTCAACGGAAGGGAGTGCCAACAGCATATACATTTCTAATATAAAAGGCAGAATCGTTTTTATTTTCCTGTACTCAAAGCTCTTGGGAAAGAGAGGGTCGATCACAAGAAAAACAAGTTGTCAACGGGAGGGAGTGCCAACAGCATACCCATTTCTAACATAAAAGGCAGAATCGGTTTTATTTTCCTGAAATTAAAGCTCTTGGAAAGACAGGGCGATCACAAGAAAAACAAGTTGTCTACGGGAGGGAGTGCCAACAGCATACACATTTCTAATATAAAATGCAGAGTCGGTATTATTTTCCTGTACTCAAAACTCTTGGGAAGGAGATGGGGCGATCGCAAGAAAAACAAGTTGTCAACGCAAGAGAGTGCTAACAGCATACACATTTCTAATATAAAGGCAGAATCGGGTTTATTTTCCTGTACTCAAAGCTCTTGGGAAAGAGAAGGGCGATCACAAGAAAAACAAGTTGTCAACGGGAGGATGTGCCAACAGCATACCCACTTCTAACATAAAAGGCAGAATCGGTTTTATTTTCCTGTACTCAAAGCTCTTGAGAAAGAGAGGGGCGATCGCAAGAAAAACAAGTTGTCAACGGGAGGGAGTGCCAACAGCATACACATTTCTAATATAAAAGGCAGAATCGGTTTTATTTTCCTCTACTCAAAGCTCTTGGGAAAGTGAGGGGCGATCGCAAGAAAAACAAGTTGTCAACGGGAGGGAGTGCCAACAGCATACACATTTCTAATATAAAAGGCAGAATCGGTTTTATTTTCCTGTACTCAAAGCTCTTGGGAAAGAGAGGGCCGATCGCAAGAAAAACAAGTTTTCAACGGAAGGGAGTGCCAACAGCATACACATTTCTAATATAAAAGGCAGAATCGGTTTTATTTTCCCTCTACTCAAAGCTCCTGGGAAGGATAGGGGCGATCGCAAGAAAAACAGTTGTCAACGGGAGGGAGTGCCAACAGCATACACATTTCTAATATAAAAGGCAGAATCGGTTTTATTTTCCTGTATTCAAAGCTCTTGGGAAAGAGAGGGGCGATCGCAAGAAAAACAAGTTCTCAACGGAAGGGAGTGCCAACAGCATACACATTTCTAATATAAAAGGCAGAATCGGTTTATTTTCCTGTACTCAAAGCTCTTGGGAAAGTGAGGGGCGATCGCAAGAAAAACAAGTTGTCAACGGAAGGGAGTGCCAACAGCATACACATTTCTAATATAAAAGGCAGAATCGGTTTTATTTTCCTGTACTCAAAGCACTTGGGAAGGAGAGGGGCGATCGCAAGAAAAACAAGTTGTCAACGGGAGGGAGTGCCAGCAGCATACACATTTCTAATATAAAAGGCAGAATCGGTTTCATTTTCCTGTACTTAAAGCTCTTGGGAGGAGAGGGGCGATCGCAAGAAAAACAAGTTGTTAACGGAAGGGAGTGCCAACAGCATACACATTTCTAATATAAAAGGCAGAATCGGTTTTATTTTCCTGTACTCAAAGTTCTTGGGAAAGATGGGGGCGATAGCAAGAAAAACAAGTTTTCAACGGAAGGGAGTGCCAGCAGCATACACATTTCTAATATAAAATGCAGAATCGGTTTTATTTTCCAGAACTCAAAGCACTTGGGAAGGAGAGGGGCGATCGCAAGAAAACCAAGTTGTCAACGGAAGGGGGTGCCAACAGCATACACATATCTAATAATAAAGGCAGAATCGGTTTTATTTTCCTCTACTCAAAGCTCCTGGGAAGGAGAGGGGCGATCGCAAGAAAAACAATTGTCAACGGGAGGGAGTGCCAACAGCATACACATTTCTAATAGAAAAGGCAGAATCGGTTTTATTTTCTGTACTCAAAGCTCTAGGTAAAGAGAGGGGCGATCGCAAGAAAAACAAGTTGTCAACGGAAGGGAGTGCCAACAGCATTCACATTTCTAATATAAAAGGCAGAATCGGTTTTATTTTTCTGTACTCAAAGCTCTTGGGAAGGAGAGGGTGATTGCAAGAAAAACAAGTTGTTAACGCAAGGGAGTGCCAACAGCATACACATTTCTAATATAAAAGGCAGAATCGGTTTTATTTTCCTGTACTAAAAGCTCTTGGGAAGGAGAGGGGCGATCACAAGAAAAACAAGTTGTCAACTGGAGGGAGTGCCAACAGCATACACATTTCTAATATAAAATTCAGAATCGGTTTTATTTTCCTGTACTCAAAGCTCTTGGGAAGGAGAGGGGCGATCGCAAGAAAAACAAGTTGTCAACGGAAGGAGTGCCAACAGCATACCCATTTCTAATATAAAAGGCAGAATCGGTTTTATTTTCCTGTACTCAAAGCTCTTAGGAAGGAGAGGGGCGATCGCAAGAAAAACAAGTTGTCAAAGGGAGGAGTGCCAACAGCATACGCATTTCTAATATAAAAGGCAGAATCGGTTATATTTTCCTGTACTCAAAGCTCTTGGCAAGGAGAGGGGCGATCGCAAGAAAAACAAGTTTTCAACGGAAGGGAGTGCCAACAGCATACACATTTCTAATATAAAAGGCAGAATTGTTTTATTTTCCTGTACTCAAAGCTCTTGGAAAGAGAGGGGCGATCACAAGAAAAACAAGTTGTCAACGGAAGGGAGTGCCAACAGCATACACATTTCTAATATAAAAGGCAGAATCGGTTTTATTTCCTTTATTCAAAGCTCTTGTGAAAGGGAGGGGTGATCGCAAGAAAAACAGGTTGTCAACGGAAGGGAGTGCCAACAGCATACACATTTCTAATAGAAAAAGCAGAATCGGTTTTATTTTCCTGTACTCAAAGCTCCTGGGAAGGAGAGGGGCGATCGCAAGAAAAACAAATTGTCAGCGGGAGGGAGTGCCAACAGCATACACATTTCTAATATAAAAGGCAGAATCGGTTTTATTTTCCTGTACTCAAAGCTCTTGGAAGGAGAGGGGCGATCGCAAGAAAAACAAGTTGTCAACGGAGGGAGTGCCAACAGCATACACATTCTAATAGAAAAGGCAGAATCGGTTTTATTTTCCTCTACTCAAAGCTCCTGGGAATGAGAGGGGCGATCGCAAAAAAAACAAGTTGTCAACGGGAGGGAGTGCCACAGCATACAGATTTCTAATATAAAAAGGCAGAATCGCTTTTATTTTCCTGTACTCAAAGCTCTTGGGAAAGAGAGAGACGATCGCAAGAAAAACAAGTTCTCAACGGAAGGGAGTGCCAACAGCATACACATTTCTAATATAAAAGGCAGAATCGGTTTTATTTTCCTGTACTCAAAGCTCTTGGGAAAGTGAGGGGTGTTCGAAAGAAAAAAAAGTTGTCAACGGAAGGGAGTGCCAACAGCATACACATTTCTAATATAAAAGGCAGAATCGGTTTTATTTTCCTGTACTCAAAGCATTTGGGAAGGAGAGGGGCGATCGCAAGAAAAACAAGTTTTCAACGGGAGGGAGTGCCAACAGCATACACATTTCTAATATAAAAGTCAGAATCGGTTTCACTTTCCTGTACTTAAAGCTCTTGGGAAGGAGAGGGGCGATCGCAAGAAAAACAAGTTGTTAACGGAAGGGAGTGCCAACAGCATACATATTTCTAATATAAAAGGCAGAATCGGTTTTATTTTCCTGTACTCAAAGCTCTTGGGAAGGAGAGGGGCGATCGCAAGAAAAACAAGTTGTCAACGAGAGGGAGTGCCAACAGCATACACATTTCTAATATAAAAGGCAGAATCGGTTTTATTTTCCTGTACTCAAAGCTCTTGGGAAGGAGAGGGGCGATTGCAAGAAAAACAAGTTGTCAACGGGAGGGAATGCCAGGAGCATACACATTTCTAATATAAAAGGCAGAATCGGTTATAATTTCCTGTACTCAAAGCTCTTGGGAAGGAGAGGGGCGATCGCAAGAAAAACAAGTTTTCAACGGAAGGGAGTGCCAACAGCATACACATTTCTAATATAAAAGGCAGAATCGGTTTTATTTTCCTGTACTCAAAGCTCTTGGGATGGAGTGGGGCGATGGAAAGAAAAACAAGTTGTCAACGGAAGGGAGTGCCAACAGCATACACATTTCTAATATAAAAGGCAGAATCGGTTTCATTTTCCTAAACTTAAAGCTCTTGGAAAGAGAGGGGCGATCAACTCGTTTTTCTTGCGATCGCTCCTCACCTTCCCAAGAGCTTTGAGTTCAGGAAAAAAGAACCCATTCTTCATTTTACATTAGAAATGTGTATGCTGCTGGCACTCCCTCCCATAGATAACTCGTTTTTCTTGCGATCGCTCCTCACCTTCCCGAGAGGGTACATCTACTCACGTTAAAAAAAATTTTTTTGTTAATTTAAAAATTCACTATTGATTTTCAAAGCCACCCAGCACTCAGGGATTTTAAGAGAAGCTTTAAAAGAGTCTTAGATATCTGCAAAAAATTCATAATACAACAATTATAACGCTAACAATTTATTTTAAAGGGGTACATCCACTGACGTTAAAAAAATTTTTTTTGTTAATTTAAAAATTCACTATGCATTTTAGAAGCCACCCAGCACTCAGGGATTTTAAGAGAAGCTTTAAAAGTGTCTTAGGTATCTGCAAAAAATTCATAGTTCAGCAATTATAACGCTAACAATTTATTTTAAAGGGGAATATCCACTGACGTAAAAAAATTTCTTTATTGTTAATTCAAAAATTCACTATGCATTTTTGAAGCTACCCAGCACTCAATAATTTTAAGGGAAGCTTTAAAAGTGTCTTAGGTATCTGCAAAAAAATCATAGTTCAACAATTATAACGCTAACATTTTATTTTATAGGGGTACATCCACTGACGTTAAAAAATTTTTTTTGTTAATTTAAAAACTCACTATGGATTTTCAAAGCCACCCAGCACTCAGAGATTTTAAGAGAAGCTTTAGAAGTGTCTTGAGTATCTGCAAAAAATTCATAGTTCAACAATTATAACGCTAACAATTTATTTGAAAGGGGTATATCCACTGACGTTAAAAAAATTTTTTTTTGTTAATTTAAAAATTCACTATGGATTTTAAAAGCCACCCAGCACTCAGGGACTTTAAGGGTAGCTTTAAAAGTGTCTTAGATATCTGCGAAAAATTCATAGTACACCAATTATAACGCTAACAATTTATTTTAAGGGGTACATCCACTGACGTTAAAAAATTTTTTTTTTGTTAATTTAAAAATTCACTATGAATTTTCGAAGCCACCTAGCACTCAGAGATTATAAGAGAAGCCTTAAAAGTGTCTTAGATATCTACGAAAAATTCATGGTCCATCAATTAGAACGCTAACAATTTATTTTAAATGGGTACATCCACTGACGATAAAAAATTTTTTATTGTTAATTTAAAAATTCACTATGCATTTTTCAAGCCACCCAGCACTCAGGTATTTTAAGACAAGCTTTAGAAGTGTCTTGGGTATCTGTAAAAAATTCTTAGTTCAACAATTATAGCGCCAACAATTTATTTTAAAGGGGTATATCTTCTGAATTTAAAAAAAATTTTTTTGTTAATTTAAAAATTTACTATGGATTTTCAAAGTCACCCAGCACTCAGGGATTCTAAGAGAAGCTTTAAAAGTGTCTTAGATATCTGTAAAAAATTCATAATACAACAATTATAGCGCTAACAAATTATTTTAAAGGTGTACATCCAATGACGTTAAAAAATTTTTTGTTGTTAATTTAAAAATTCACTATGGATTTTCGAAGACACCCAGCACTCAGAGATTTTAAGAAAAACTTTAAAAGTCTCTTAGATATCTGCGAAAAATTCATAGTTCAACAATTATAACGCTAACAATTTATTTTGAAGGGGTACATCCACTGACGTTAAAAAAAATTTTTTTGTTAATTTAAAAATTCACTATGGATTTTTGAAGACACCCAGCACTCAGGGATTTTAAGACAAGCTTTAAAAGTGTCTTAGGTATCTGCGAAAAATTCATAGTACAACAATTATAACGCTAACAATTTATTTTCAGGGGTACATCCACTGACGTTAATAAATTTTTTTGTTAATTTAAGAATTCACTATGCATTTTCGAAGCCACCCAGCACTCCGGGATTTTAAAAGAAGCTTTAAAAGTGTCTTAGGTATCTGTAAAAAATTTATATTTTAGCAGTTAAAACGCTAACAATTTATTTTAAAGGGGTACATCCACTAAAGTTAAAAAAATTTTTTTTTTAATTTAAAAATTCACTATGGATTTTCAAAGCCACCCAGCACTCAAAGACTTTAAGAGAAGCTTTAGAAGTGTCTTGGGTATCTACAAAAAATTCATAGTTCAACATTTATAACGATAACAATTTATTTTAAAGGGGAATATCCACAGACGTTAAAAAAATTTTTATTGTTAATTTAAAAATTCACTATGCATTTTTGAAGCAACCCAGCACTCAAGGATTTTAACAGAAGTTTTAAAAGTGTCTTAGGTATCTGCAAAAAATTCATAGTTCAACAATTATAACGCTAACAATTTATTTTAAAGTGGTATATCCACTGACGTTAAAAAAATTTTTTATTGTTAATTTAAAAATTCACTATGGATTTTTGAAGACACCGAGCACTCAAAGATTTTGTCTTAAGTATCTGTGAAAAATTCATAGTACAACAATTATAACGCTAACAATTTATTCTAAAGGGGTACATTCACTGACGTTAAAAAATTTTTTTTGTTAATTCAAAAATTCACTATGGATTTTCGAAGCCACCCAGCACTCAGGGATTTCAAGAGAAGCTTCAAAAGGGTCTTACGTATTTGCGAAAAATTCATAGTACAACAATTATAACGCTAACAATTTATTTTAAAGGGGTACTCCACTGACGTTAAAAATTTTTTTTTTGTTAATTTAAAAATTCACTATGCATTTTTGAAGAAACCAAGCACTCAGGGATTTTAAGAGAAGCTTTAGAGGTGTCTTGGGTATCTGTGAAAAATTCATGGTACAACAATTTGAACGCTAACAATTTATTTTAAAGGGGTACATCTACTGACGTTAAAAAAATTTTTTTTGTTAATATAAAAATTCACTATGGATTTTCAAAGCCACCCAGCACTCAGAGATTTTAAGAGAAGCTTTAAAAGAGTCTTAGATATCTGTAAAAAATTCATAATACAACAATTATAACGCTAACAATTTATTTTAAAGGGGTACATCCACTGACGTTAAAAAAATTTATTTTGTTAATTTAAAAATTCACTATGCATTTTGGAAGCCACCCAGCACTCAGGAATTTTAAGAGAAGCTTTAAAAGTGTCTTAGGTATCTGCAAAAAATTCATAGTTCAACAATTATAACGCTAACAATTTATTTTAAAGGGGAATATCCACTGACGTAAAAAAATTTCTTTATTGTTAATTTAAAAATTCACTATGCATTTTTGAAGCTACCCAGCGCTCAAGGATTTTAAGAAAAGCTTTAAAAGTGTCTTTTGTATCTGCAAGAAAATCATAGTTCAACAATTATAACGCTAACATTTTATTTTATAGGGGTACATTCACTGACGTTAAAAATTTTTTTTTGTTAATTTAAAAATTCACTATGGATTTTCAAAGCCACCCAGCACTCAGGGATTTTAAGAGAAACTTTAAAAGAATCTTAGATATCTTTAAAAAATTCATAATACAACAATTATAACGCTAACAATATATTTTAAAGGGGTACATCCACTGACGTTAAAAAATTTTTTGTTGTTAATTTAAAAATTCACTATGCATTTTCGAAGACACCCAGCACTCAGAGATTTTAAGAGAAGCTTTAAAAGTGTCTTAGATATCTGCGAAAAATTCATGGTCCAACAATTATAACGCTAACAATTTATTTTAATGGGTACATCCACTGACGTTAAAAAATTTTTTTATTGTTAATTTAAAAATTCACTATGCATTTTTGAAGCTACCCAGCGCTGAAGGATTTTAAGAAAAGCTTTAAAAGTGTCTTTGATATCTGCAAAAAATCATAGTTCAACAATTATAACGCTAACATTTTATTTTATAGGGGTACATTCACGGACGTTAAAAATTTTTTTTTGTTAATTTAAAAATTCACTATGGATTTTCAAAGCCACCCAGCACTCAGGTATTTTAAGAGAAGCTTTAGAAGTGTCTTGGGTATCTGCAAAAAAAAATCATAGTTCAACAATTATAACGCTAACAATTTATTTTAAAGGGGTATAACCAGTGACGTTAAAAAAAATTTTTTTGTTAATTTAAAAATTCACTATGCATTTTCGAAGCCACCAAGCACTCAGGGATTTTGAAAGAAGCTTTAAAAGTGTCTTACGTATCTGTAAAAAAGTTATAGTTTAACAGTTAAAACGCTAACAATTTATTTTAAAGGGGTACATCCACTGAAGTTAAAAAAATTTTTTTTTTAATTTAAAAATTCACTATGGATTTTCAAAGCCACCCAGCACTCAAAGATTTTAAGAGAAGCTTTAGAAGTGTCTTGGATATCTGCAAAAAAATTAAATAGTTCAACAATTATAACGCTAACAATTTATTTTAAAGGGGAATATCCACAGATGTTAAAAAAAAATTATTGTTAGCTTAAAAATTCCCTATGCATTTTTGAAGACACCCAGCACGCAAGGATTTTAACAGAAGCTTTAAAAGAGTCTTAGGTATCTGCAAAAAATTCATAGTTCAACAATTATAACGCTAACAATATATTTTATAGTGGTACATCCACTGACGTTAAAAATATTTTTTTTTGTTAATTTAAAAATTCACTATGCATTTTTGAAGCCACCCAGCACTCAGGGATTTTAAGAGAAGCTTTAAAAGTGTCTTAAGTATCTGCAAGAAATTCATGGTATAACAATTATAACGCTAACAATTTATTTTAAAGGAGCACATCCACTGACGTTAAAAAATTTTTTATTGTTAATTTAAAAATTCACTATGGATTTTCAAAGCTACCCAGCACTCAGGGATTTTAAGAGAAGCTTTAGAAGTGCCTAAGTATCTGTGAAAAGTTCACAGTACAATAATTATAATGCTAACAATTTATTTTAAAGGGGTACATCCACTGACGTTAAAAAAATTTTTTTGTTAATTTAAAAATTCACTATGGATTTTCAAAGCCACCCAGCACTCAGGGATTTTAAGAGAAGCTTTAAAAGTGTATTAAGTATCTGTTAAAAATTCATAGTACAACAATTATAACGCTAACAATTTATATTAAAAGGGTATATCCGCTGACGTTAAAAAAATTTTTATTGTTAATTTAAAATTCACTATGGATTTTCGAAGTCACCCAGCACTCAAAGATTTTAAGAAAACCTTTAAAAGGGTCTTAGGTATCTGCAAAAAATTCATAGTACAACAATTATAACGCCAACAATTTATTTTAAAGGGGTACATCCACTGATGTTAAAAAATTTTTTTTTGTTAATTTAAAAATTCACTATGCATTTTCGAAGCCACCCAGCACTCAGGGATTTTAAGAGAAGCTTTAAAAGTGTCTTATGTATCTGTGAAAAATTCATAGTACAACAATTATAACGCTAAAAATTTATTTTAAATTGGTAAATCTACTGACGTAAAAAAATTTTTTATTGTTAATTTAAAAATTCACTATGAATTTTCGAAGAAACCCAGCACTCAGAGATTTTAAGAGAAGCTTTAAAAGTGTCTTAGATATCTGCAAAAAATTCATGGTCTAACAATTATAACGCTAACAATTTATTTCAAAGGGGTACATCCACTGACGTTAAAAAATTTTTTTTGTTAATTTAAAAATTCACTATGGATTTTCATAGCCACCCAGCACTCAGGGATTTCAAGACAAGCTTTAAAATTGTCTTAGATATCTGCGAAAAATTCATAGTACAACAATTATAACGCTAACATTTTATTATAAGGGGTATATCCACTGACGTTAAAAATTTTTTTTTGTTAATTCAAAAATTCACTATGCATTTTTGAAGCCACCCAGCACTCAGGAATTTTAAAAGAAACTTTAGAACTGTGTTAGGTATCTGCGAAAAATTCGTAGTTCAACAATTATAACGCTAACATTTTATTTTAAATGGGTACATCCACTGACGTGAAAAAAGAATTTATTGTTAATTTGAAAATTGACTATGGATTTTAGAAGCCACCCAGCACTCAGGGATTTTAAGAGAAGCTTTAAAAGTGTCTTAGGTATCTGTGAAAAATTCGTAGTACAACAATTATAACGTTAACAATTTATTTTAAAGGGGTACATCCACTGAAGTTAAAAAATTTTTTTTATTGTTTATTTAAAAATTCACTATGGATTTTCAAAGCCACCCAGCCCTCAGGGATTTTAAGAGAAGCTTTAAAAGTGTCTTAGGTCTCTGCAGAAGATTCATAGTTCAACAATTATAACGCTAACAATTTATTTTATTGGGCTACATCCACTGACGTTAAAAAATTTTTTTATTGTTAATTTAAAAATTCACTATGAATTTTTGAAGCCACCCGGTACTCAGGGATTTTAAGAGAAGCTTTAAAAGTGTCTAAGGTATCTGTGAAAAATTCATAGTACAACAATTATAACGTTAACAATTTATTTTAAAGGGGTACATCCACTGAAGTTAAAAAAATTTTTTTTGTTAATTTAAAAATTCGCTATGCATTTCTGAAGCCACCCATCACTCAGGGATTTTAAGAGAAGCTTTAAAAGTGTCTTAAGTATCTGCAAAAAAATTCATAGTTCAACAATTATAACGCTAACAATTTATTTTAAAGGGGTACATCCACTGACGTGAAAAATTTTTTTATTGTTTATTTAAAAATTCACTATGGATTTTCAAAGCCACCCAGCACTCAAAGATTTTAAGAGAAGCTTTAGAAGTGTCTTGGGTATCTGCAAAAAAATTAAATAGTTCAAAAATTATAACGCTAACAATTTATTTTAAAGGGGAATATCCACTGACGTTAAAAAAATTTTTTTTTGTTAATTTAAAAATTCACTATGCATTTTCGAAGCCACCCAGCACTCAGGGATTTTAAGAGAAGCTTTAAAAGTGTCTTAAGTATCTGCAAAAAATTCATGGTATAACAATTATAACGCTAACAATTTATTTTAAAGGAGCACATCCACTGACGTTAAAAAAATTTTTATTGTTAATTTAAAAATTCACTATGGATTTTCAAAGCTACCCATCACTCAGGGATTTTAAGAGAAGCTTTAGAAGTGCCTAAGTATCTGTGAAAAGTTCACAGTACAATAATTATAACGCTAACAATTTATTTTAAAGGGGTACATCCACTGACGTTAAAAAATTTTTTTTGTTAATTTAAAAATTCACTATGGATTTTCAAAGCCACCCAGCACTCAGGGATTTTAAGAGAAGCTTTAAAAGTGTATTGAGTATCTGTTAAGAATTCATAGTACAACAATTATAACGCTAACAATTTATATTAAAAGGGTATATCCGCTGACGTTAAAAAAATTTTTTATTGTTAATTTAAAATTCACTATGGATTTTCGAAGTCACCCAGCACTCAAAGATTTTAAGAAAAGCTTTAAAAGGGTCTTAGGTTTCTGCAAAAAATTCATAGTACAACAATTATAACGCTAACAATTTATTTTAAAGGGGTACATCCACTGATGTTAAAAAAAATTTTTTATTGTTAATTTAAAAATTCACTATGAATTTTCGAAGCAACCCAGCACTCAGAGATTTTAAGAGAAGCTTTAAAAGTGTCTTAGATATCTGCAAAAAATTCATGGTCCAACAATTATAACGCTAACAATTTATTTTAAAGGGGTACATCCACTAACGTGAAAAAAAAAATTATTGTTAATTTGAAAATTGACTATGGATTTTCGAAGCCATCCAGCACTCAGGGATTTTACGAAAAGCTTAAAAAGTGACTTAGGTATCTGCAAAAATTTCATAGTTCAACAATTATAACGCTAACAATTTATTTTATAAGAGTATATCCACTGAACTTAAAAAAAATTTTTATTGTTAATTTAAAAATTCACTATGCATTTTTGAAGCCACCCAGCACTCAGGTATTTTAAGAGAAACTTAAAAAGTGTCTTAGGTATCTGTAAAAAAATTCATAATTCAACAATATAACGCTAACAATTTATTTTAAAGGGGTATATCCACTAACGTTAAAAAATTTTTTATTGTTAATTTAAAAATTCACTATGCATTTTTGAAGCCACCCAGCACTCAAAGATTTTAAGAAAAACTTTAAAGGTGTCCTAGGTATCTGTAAGAAAATTCATAGTTCAACAATTATAACGCTAACAATTTATTTTAAAGGGGTACATCAACTGACGTGAAAAATTTGTTTATTGTTTATTTAAAAATTCACTATGGATTTTCAAAGCCACCCAGCACTCAGATATTTTAAGAGAAGTTTTAGAAATGTCTTAGGTATCTGCAAAAAATTCATAGTTAAAGAATTATAACGCTAACAATTTATTTTAAAGGGGTATATCGACTGATTTTTAAAAAAATTTTTATTGTTAATTTGAAAATTCACTATGGATTTTTGAAGAAACCCGGCACTCAGGGATTTTAAGAGAAGCTTTAAAAGTGTCTTAGGTATCTGTGAAAAATTCATAGTACAACAATTATAACGTTAACAATTTATTTTAAAGGGGTACATCCACTGAAGTTAAAAAAATTTTTTTTGTTAATTTAAAAATTCGCTATGCATTTCTGAAGCCACCCATCACTCAGGGATTTTAAGAGAAGCTTTAAAAGTGTCTTAGGTATCTGCAAAAATATTCATAGTTCAACAATTATAACGCTAACAATTTATTTTAAAGGGGTACATCCACTGACGTGAAAATTTTTTTTATTGTTTATTTAAAAATTCACTATGGATTTTCAAAGCCACCCAGTACTCAGATATTTTAAGAGAAGTTTTAAAAGTGTCTTAGGTATCTGTAAAAAATTCAAAATTTTTTATTGTTAATTTAAAAATTTACTATGCATTTTTGAAGCCACCCCGCACTCAGGGGTTTTAAGAGAAGCTTTAAAAGTGTCTTAGGTGTCTGTAAAAATTCATAGTTCAACAATTATAACGCCAACAATTTATTTTAAAGGGGGACATCCCCTGACGTTAAAAAATTTTTTTATTGTTAATTTAAAAATTCACTATGGATTTTCAAAGCTACCCAGCACTCAGGGATTCTAAGAAAATCTTTAAAAGTGTCTTAGATATTTGCAAAAAATTTATAGTTCAACAGTTATAACGCTAACAATTTATTTTAAAGGGGTATATCCACTGACGTTAAAAAAATTTTTTATTGTTGATCTAAAAATTCACTATGCATTTTTAAAGCCACCCAGCAGTCAGGGGTTTTAAGAGAAGCTTTAAAAGTGTCTTAGGTGTCTTTAAAAATTCATAGTTCAACAATTATAACGCTAACAATTTATTTTAAAAGGGTACATCCACTGTCGTTAAAAAAAATTTTTATTGTCAATTTAAAAATTCACTATGGATTTTCGAAGCCACTCAGCACTCAGGGATTTTAAGAGCAGCTTTAAAAGTGTCTTAGGTATCTGTGAAAAATTCATAGCACAGCAATTATAACGTTAACAATTTATTTTAAAGGGGTACATCCACTGACGTAAAAAAAATGTTTTTTGTTAATTTAAAAATTCACTATGCATTTTAGAAGCCACCCAGCTCTCAGGGATTTTAAAAAAAGCTTTAAAAGTGTCTTAGGTATCTGTAAAAAATTCATAGTTCAACAATTATAACGCTAACAATTTATTTTAAAGGGTTATATCCACTGACTATAAAAAAAATTTTTATTGTTAATTTAAAAATTCATTATGCATTTTTGAAGCCACCCAGCACTCAGAGATTTTTAGAGAAGCTTTAAAAAATGTCTTAGGTATCTGTAAAAAATTCATAGTTCAACAATTATAACGCTAACATTTTATTTTAAAGGGGTACTCCACTGACGTTAAAATTTTTTTTATAGTTAATTTAAAAATTCACTATGAATTTTCAAAGCCACCCAGCACTCAGGAATTTTAAGAGAAGCTTTGAAAGTTTCTTAGGAATCTGTGAAAAATTCATAGTACAACAATTATAATGCTAACAATTTATTTTAAAGGGGTACATCCACTGACGTTAAAAAAATTTTTTATTGCTGATTTAAAAATTCACTATGAATTTTCAAAGCCACCCAGCTTTCAGGAATTTTAAGAGAAGCTTTAAAAGAGTCTTAGGTATCTGTGAAAAATTCATAGTACAACAATTATAACGCTAACAATTTATTTTAAAGGGGTCCATCCACTGACGTTAAAAAAATTTTTTTTTGTTAATTTCAAAATTCACTATGCATTTTTGAAGCCACCCAGCACTCAGGGATTTTAAAATAAGCTTTAAAAGTGTCTTAGGTATCTGTAAAAGATTCATATTTCAACAATTATAACCTTAACAATTTATTTTAAAGGGGTATATCCACTGACGTTAAAAAAATTTTTTATTGTTAATTTGAAAATTCACTATGCATTTTTGAAGCCACCCAGCACTCAGGGATGATAAGAGAAGCTTTAAAAGTGTCTTAGGTATTTGTAAAAAATTCATAGTTCAACAATTATAACGCTAACAATTTATTTTATTTTGGTACATCCACTGAAGTTAAAAATTTTTTTTATTGTTTATTTAAAAATTCACTATGGATTTTCAAAAGCCACCCAGCACTCAGATATTTTAAGAGAAGTTTTAGAAGTGTCTTAGGTATCTGTGAAAAATTCATAGTACAACAATTATAACGCTAACAATTTATTTTATAGGGCTACATCCACTGACGTTAAAAAAATTTTTTATTGTTAATTTAAAAATTCACTATGGATTTTTAAAGCCACCCGGCACTCAGGGATTTTAAGAGAAGCTTTAAAAGTTTCTTAGGTATCTGTGAAAAATTCATAGGGCAACAATTATAACGTTAACAATTTATTTTATGGGGGTACATCCACTGAAGTTAAAAAAAATTTTTTATTGCTTATTTAAAAATTCACTATGGATTTTCAAAGCCATCCAGCACTCAGATATTTTAAGAGAAATTTTAAAAGTGTCTTAGGTATCTGTAAAAAATTCATAGTTCAACAATTATAACGCTAACATTTTATTTTCAAGGGGTACATCCACTGACGTGAAAAAAAAATTTGTTGTTAATTTGAAAATTCACTATGCATTTTTGAAGCCACCCAGCACTTAAGGATTTTAAAAGAAGCTTTATAAGTGTCTTAAGTATCTGCAAAAAATTCATAGTTCAACAATTATAACGCTAAGAGTTTATTATAAAGGGGAATATCCACTGACGTTAAAAAAATTTTTTATTGTTAATTTAAAAATTCACTATGCATTTTCGAAGCCACCCAGCACTCAGGGATTTTAAAATAAGCTTTAAAAGTGTATTAGGTATCCGTAAAAAATTCATAGTTCAACAATTATAACCCTAACAATTTATTTTAAAGGGGTATATCCACTGACGTTAAAAAAATTTTTTATTGTTAATTTAAAAATTCACTATGGATTTTCGAAGCCACTCAGTACTCAGGGATTTTAAGAGAAGCTTTGAAAGTGTCTTAGGTATCTGTGAAAAATTCATGGTTCAACAATTATAACGCCAACAATTTATTTTAAAGTGGTACATGCACTGAAGTTAAAAAAATTTTTTTTTTAATTTAAAAATTCACTATGCATTTTCGAAGCCACCCAGCACTCAGGGATTTTAAGAGAAGCTGTAAAAGGGTATTGGGTATCTGTAAAAAATTTATAGTTCAACAATTATAACGCTAACAATTTATTTTATTTTGGTACATCCACTGAAGTTAAAAAATTTTTTTATTGTTAATTTAAAAATTCGCTATGGATTTTCGAAGCCACTCAGTACTCAGGGATTTTAAGAGAAGCTTTGAAAGTGTCTTAGGTATCTGTGAAAAATTCATGGTTCAACAATTATAACGCCAACAATTTATTTTAAAGTGGTACATGCACTGAAGTTGAAATAATTTTTTTTTTAATTTAAAAATTCACTATGCATTTTCGAAGCCACCCAGCACTCAGGGATTTTAAAATAAGCTTTAAAAGTGTCTTAGGTATCCGTAAAAAATTCATAGTTCAACAATTATAACCCTAACAATTTATTTTAAAGGGGTATATCCACTGACGTTAAAAAATTTTTTTATTGTTAATTTAAAAATTCACTATGCATTTTCGAAGCCACCCAGCAATCAGGGATTTTAAGAGAAGCTTTGAAATGGTATTGGGTATCTGTAAAAAATTTATAGTTCAACAATTATAACGCTAACAATTTATTTTATTTTGGTCCATCCACTGAAGTTAAAAAAATTTTTTATTGTTAATTTAAAAATTCACTATGGATTTTCGAAGCCACTCAGTACTCAGGGATTTTAAGGGAAGCTTTAAAAGTGTCTTAGGTATCTGTGAAAAATTCATGGTTCAACAATTATAAAGCCAACAATTTATTTTAAAGTGGTACATGCACTGAAGTTAAAAAAAAATTTTTTTTAATTTAAAAATTCGCTATGCATTTTTGAAGCCACCCAGCACTCAGGGATATTAAGAGAAACTTTAAAAGTGTCTTAGGTATCTGTAAAAAATTCATAGTTCAACAATTATAACGCTAACAATTTATTTTATTGGGGTACATTCACTGAAGTTAAAAAAAAATTTTATTGTTAGTTTAAAATTTCACTAAGGATTTTCGAAGCCACTCAGCACTCAGGGATTTTAAGAAAAGCTTTAAAAGTGGCTTAGGTGTCTGTGAAAAATTCATAGTACAACAATTATAACGCTAACAATTTATATTAAAGGGGTACATCCACTGACGTGAAAAAAATTTTTATTATTTATTTAAAAATTCTCTATGAATTTTCAAAGCCACCCAGCACTGAGATGTTTTAAGAGAAGCTTTAAAAGTGTCTTAGATATCTGTAAAAAATTTAACGTTCAACAATTATAACGCTAACAATTTATTTTAAAGGGGTACATTCACTGACGTTAAAAAATTTTTTTATAGTTAATTTGAAAATTCACTATGAATTTTCAAAGCCACCCAGCACTCAGGAATTTTAAGAGAAGCTTTGAAAGTTTCTTAGGAATCTGCGAAAAATTCATAGTACAACAATTATAATGCTAACAATTTATTTTAAAGGGGTCCATCCACTGACGTTAAAAATTTTTTCTTTTTTAATTTAAAAATTCACTATGCATTTTCGAAGCCACCCAGCACTCAGGGATTTTAAAATAAGCTTTAAAAGTGTCTTAGGTATCCGTAAAAATTCATAGTTCAACAATTATAACCCTAACAATTTATTTTAAAGGGGTATATCCACTGACGTTAAAAAAATTTTTTATTGTTAATTTAAAAATTCACTATGCATTTTTGAAGCCATCCAGCACTCAGGGATTTTAAGAGAAGCTGTAAAAGGGTATTGGGTATCTGTAAAAAATTTATAGTTCAACAATTATAACGCTAACAATTTATTTTATTTTGGTACATCCACTGAATTTAAAAAATTTTTTTATTGTTAATTTAAAAATTCACTATGGATTTTCGAAGCCACTCAGTACTCAGGGATTTTAAGAGAAGCTTTATAAGTGTCTTAGGTATCTGTGAAAAATTCATGGTTCAACAATTATAACGCCAACAATTTATTTTAAAGTGGTACATGCACTGAAGTTAAAAATTTTTTTTATTAATTTAAAAATTCACTATGCATTTTTGAAGCCACCCAGCACTGAGATGTTTTAAGAGAAGCTTTAAAGGGGTCTTAGATATCTGTAAAAAATTAATAGTTCAACAATTATAACGCTAACAATTTATTTTAAGGGGGTACATTCACTGACGTTAAAAAATTTTTTTATAGTTAATTTGAAAATTCACTATGAATTTTCAAAGCCACCCAGCACTCAGGAATTTTAAGAGAAGCTTTGAAAGTTTCTTAGGAATCTGCGAAAAATTCATAGTACAACAATTATAATGCTAACAATTTATTTTAAAGGGGTTCATCCACTGACGTTAAAAATTTTTTCTTTTTTAATTTTAAAATTCACTATGCATTTTTGAAGCCACCTAGCACTCAGGGATTTAAAAATAAGCTTTAAAAGTGTCTTAGGTATCTGTAAAAAATTCATAGTTCAACAATTATAACCCTAACAATTTATTTTAAAGGGGTAAATCCACTGACGGTAAAAAAAATTTTTATTGTTAATTTAAAAATTCACTATGCATTTTTGAAGCCACCCAGCACTCAGGGATTTTAAGAGAAGCTGTAAAAGTGTATTGGGTATCTGTAAAAAATTTATAGTTCAACAATTATAACGCTAACAATTTATTTTATTGGGGTACATCCACTGAAGTTTAAAAAAATTTTTTATTGTTAATTTAAAAATTCACTATGGATTTTCGAAGCCACTCAGCACTCAGGGATTTTAAGAGAAGCTTTAAAAGTGTCTTAGGATCTGTGAAAAATTCATAGTTGAACAATTATAACGCTAACAATTTATTTTAAAGGGATATATCCACTGACGTTTAAAAAGTTTTTTACTGTTAATTTAAAATTCACTATGAATTTTCAAAGCCACCCGGCACTCAGGAATTTTAAGAGAAGCTTTAAAAGTATCTTAAATATCTGCAAAAAATTCATAGTTCAACAATTATGACGCTAACAATTTATTTTAAAATATTTATAAACTGACGTTAAAAAGAATTTTTATTGTTAATTTAAAAATTCACTATGGATTTTCGAAGCCACCCAGCACTCAGAGATTTTAAAAGAAGCTTCAAAAAATGTCTTAGGTATCTGTAAAAAATTCATATTTCAACAATTATAACGCTAACAATTTATTTTAAAGGGGTACATCCACTGACGTTAGAAAATTTTTTTATTGCTAATTTAAAAATTCACTATGAATTTTCAAAGCCACCCAGCATTCAGGAATTTTAAGAGAAGCTTTAAAAGTGTCTTAGGTATCCGCGAAAAATTCATGATACAACAATAATAACGCTAACAATTTATTTTAAAGGGGTACATCCACTGACGTTAAAAAAATTTTTATTGTTAATTTAAAAATTCACTATGGATTTTCGAAGCCACCCAGCATTCAAGAATTTCAAGAGAAGCTTTAGAAGTGTCTCAGGTATCCGCGAAAAATTCATGGTATAACAATTATAACGCTAACAATTTATTTTAAAGGGGTACATCCGCTGACGTTAAAAAAATTTTTCATTGTTAATTTAAAAATTCACTATGGATTTTCGAAGCCACCTAACACTCAGGGATTTTAAGAGAAGCTTTAAAGGTGTCTTAGGTAACTGCGAAAAATGCTTTCAAAGCTTCTCTTAAAATCCCTGAGTGCTATGTGGCTTCAAAATTCCATAGTGAATTTTTAAATTAACAATAAAAATTTTTTTAACGTCAGTGGATGTGCTCCTTTAAAATAAATTGTTAGCGTTATAATTGTTATACCATGAATTTTTTGCATATACTTAAGACACTTTTAAAGCTTCTCTTAAAATCCCTGAGTGCTGGGTGGCTTCAAAAATGCATAGTGAATTTTTAAATTAACAAAAAAAAATTTTTTTAACGTCAGTGGATGTACCCCTTTAAAATAAATTGTTAGCGTTATAATTGTTGTACTATGAATTTTTCGCAGATACCTAAGACCCTTTTAAAGTTTCTCTTGAAATCCCTGAGTGCTGGGAGGCTTCAAAAATGCATAGTGAATTTTTAAATTAACAATAAAAAATTTTTTAACGTCAGTGGATATACCACTATAAAACAAATTGTTAGCGTTATAATTGTTGAACTATGAATTTTTTGTAGATACCCAAGACTCTTTTAAAGCTTCTGTTAAAATCCTTGAGTGCTGGGTGTCTTCAAAAATGCATAGGGAATTTTTAAGTTAACAATAAAATTTTTTTTAATCTGTGGATATTCCCATTTAAATAAATTGTTAGCGTTAAAATTGTTGAACTATTTAATTTTTTTGCAGATACCCAAGACACTTCTAAAGCTTCTCTTAAAATCTTAGAGTGCTGGGTGGCTTTGAAAATCCATAGTGAATTTTTAAATTGAAAAAAAAATTTTTTAACTTCAGTGGATGTACCCCTTTAAAATAAATTGTTAGCGTTTTAACTGTTAAACTATAAATTTTTTACAGATACGTAAGACCCTTTTAAAGCTTCTTTCAAAATCCCTGAGTGCTGGGTGGCTTCGAAAATGCATAGTGAATTTTTAAATTAACAAAAAAATTTTTTAACGTCAGTGGATGTATCCCTTAAAATAAATTGTTAGCATTATAATTGTTGTACTATGAATTTTTCGCAGATACCTAAGACACTTTTAAAGTTTGTCTTAAAATCCCTGAGTACTGGGTGTCTTCAAAAATCCATAGTGAATTTTTAAATTAACAAAAAAAATTTTTTTAACGTCAGTGGATGTACCCTTTTAAAATAAATTGTTAGCGTTATAATTGTTGGACCATGAATTTTTCGCAGATATCTAAGACACTTTTAAAGCTTCTTTTAATATCTCTGAGTGCTGGGTGTCTTCGAAAATCCATAGTGAATTTTTGAATTAACAACAAAAAATTTTTTAACGTCAGTGGATGTACCCATTTAAAATAAATTGTTAGCGTTATAATTGTTGTATTATGAATTTTTTGCAGATATCTAAGACTCTTTTAAAGCTTCTCTTAAAATCCCTGAGTGCTGGGTGGCTTTGAAAATCCATAGTGAATTTTTAAATTAACAAAAAAATTTTTTTTAACGTCAGTAGATGTACCCCTTTAAAATAAATTGTTAGCGTTAAAATTGTTGTACCATGAATTTTTCGCAGATAGATAAGACACTTTTAAAGCTTCGCTTAAAGTCCCTGAGTGCTTGGTTTCTTCAAAAATGCATAGTGAATTTTTAAATTAACAAAAAAAAAATTTTTTAACGTCAGTGGATGAACCCCTTTAAAATAAATTGTTACCTAAGACACTTTTAAAGCTTCTGTTAAAATCCTTGAGTGCTGCGTGGCTTCAAAAATGCATAGTGAATTTTTAAATTAACAATAAATTTTTTTTAACGTCAGTGGATGTACCCCTTAAAATAAATTGTTAGCGTTATAATTGTTGTACTATGAATTTTTCGCAGATACCTAAGACACTTTTAAAGCTTGTCTTAAAATCCCTGAGTGCTGGGTGTCTTCAAAAATCCATAGTGAATTTTTAAATTAACAAAAAAATTTTTTTTAACGTCAGTGGATTTACCCCTTTAAAATAAATTGTTAGCGTTATAATTGTTGGACCATGAATTTTTCACAGATATCTAAGACACTTTTAAAGCTTTTCCTAAAACCTCTGAGTGCCGGGTGTCTTCGAAAATCCATAGTGAATTTTTAAATTAACAACAAAAAATTTTTTAACGTCAGTGGATGTACCCCTTTAATATAATTTTTTAGCGCTATAATTGTTGTATTATGAGTTTTTTACAGATATCTAAGACACTTTTAAAGCTTCTCTTAAAATCCCTGAGTGCTGGGTGACTTTGAAAATCCATAGTAAATTTTTAAATTAACAAAAAAATTTTTTTTAAATTCAGATGTTATACCCCTTTAAAATAAATTGTTGGCGTTATAATTGTTGAACTAAGAATTTTTTGCAGATACCCAAGACACTTCTAAAGCTTGTCTTAAAATACCTGAGTGCTGGGTGGCTTGGAAAATGCATAGTGAATTTTCAAATTAACAATAAAAAATTTTTTATCGTCAGTGGATGTACCCCTTTAATATAAATTTTTAGCGTTATAATTGTTGTATTATGAATTTTTTACAGATATCTAAGAATATTTTAAAGCTTCTCTAAAAATCCCTGAGTGCTGGGTGGCTTTTAAAATTCATAGTGAATTTTTAAATAAACAAAAAAAAATTTTTTAACGTCAGTGGTAATACCCCTTTCAAATAAATTGTTAGCGTTATAATTGTTGAACTATGAATTTTTTGCAGATACCAAAGACACTTTTAAAGCTTGTCTTAAAATACCTGAGTGCTGGGTGGATTGGAAAATGCATAGTGAATTTTTAAATTAACAATAAAAATTTTTTTATCGTCAGTGGATGTACCCCTTTAAAATAAATTGTTAGCGTTCTAATTGTTGGACCATGAATTTTTCGCAGATATCTAAGACACTTTTAAAGCTTCTCTTATAATCTCTGAGTGCTAGGTGGCTTCGAAAATTCATAGTGAATTTTTAAATTAACAATAAAAAATTTTTTAACGTCAGTGGATATTCCCTTTTAAAATAAATTGTTAGCGTTATAATTGTTGAACTATGATTTTCTTGCAGATACCTAAGACCCTCCTAAAGCTTCTCTTAAAATCCCTGAGTGCTGGGTGGCTTCGAAAATGCATAGTGAATTTTTAAATTAACAATAAAGAAATTTTTTTTTGTCAGTGGATATTCCCTTTTAAAATAAATTGTTAACGTTATAATTGTTGAACTATGATTTTCTTGCAGATACCTAAGACCCTCCTAAAGCTTCTCTTAAAATCCCTGAGTGCTGGGTGGCTTCGAAAATGCATAGTGAATTTTTAAATTAACAAAAAGAAATTTTTTAACGTCAGTTGATGTACCCCTTTAAAATAAATTGTTGGCGTTATAATTGTTGTATTATGAATTTTTTACAGATATCTAAGACTCTTTTAAAGCTTCTCTTAAAATCCTTGAGTGCTGGGTGGCTTTGAAAATCCATAGTGAATTTTTAAATTAACAAAAAAAAATTTTAACGTCAGTGGATGTTCCAATATAAAATAAAATGTTAGCGTTATAATTGTTGAACTATGATTTTTTTGCAGATACCTAAGACTTTTTTGAAGCTTCCCTTAAAATCCCTGAGTGCTGGGTGGCTTCGAAAATCCACAGTGAATTTTTAAATTAACAATAAAAGATTTTTTTAACGTCAGTGGATGTACCCTTTCAAAATAAATTGTTAGCGTTATAATTGTTATACTATGAATTTTTCACAGATACTTAGGCACTTTTAAAGCTTTTCTTAAAATCCCTGAGTGCTGGGTGGCTTTGAAAATCCATAGTAAATTTTTAAATTACCAAAAATTTTTTTTTAACGTCAGTGGTTATACCCCTTTAAAATAAATTGTTGGCGTTATAATTGTTGAACTATGAATTTTTTGCAGATACCCAAGACACTTCTAAAGCTTCTCTTAAAATACCTGAGTGCTGGGTGGCTTGGAAAATGCATAGTGAATTTTTAAATTAACAAAAAAAAAATTTTAACGTCAGTGGATGTACCCCTATAAAATAAAATGTTAGCGTAATAATTGTTGAACTATGATTTTTTTGCAGATACCTAAGACACTTTTAAAGCTTCTCTTAAAATCCTTGAGTGCTGGGTAGCTTCAAAAATGCATAGTGAATTTTTAAATTAACAAAAAAGAAATTTTTTTACGTCAGTGGATATTCCATTTTAAAATAAATTTTTAGCGTCATAATTGTTGAACTATGAATTTTTTGCAGATACCTAAGACACTTTTAAAGCTTCTGTTAAAATCCCTGAGTGCTGGGTGGCTTCCAAAATGCATAGTGAATTTTTAAATTAACAAAAAAAATTTTTTAACGTCAGTGGATGTTCCCCTTTAAAATAAATTGTTAGCGTTATAATTGTTGTATTATGTATCGATTTTATTTTCCTGTACTCAAAGCTCTTGGGATGGAGAGGGGCGATCGCAAGAAAAACAAGTTGTCAACGGAAGGGAGTGCCAACAGCATACACATTTCTAATATAAAAGGCAGAATCGGTTTTATTTTCTTGTACTCAAAGCTATTGGGAAGGAGAGGGACGATCGCAAGAAAAACAAGTTGTCAACGGGAGGGAGTGCCAACAGCATACACATTTCTAATATAAAAGGCAGAATCGGTTTTATTTTCCTGTACTCAAAGCTCTTGGGTAGGAGAGGGGCAATCGCAAGAAAAACAAGTTGTAAACTGAAGGGAGTCCTAACAGCATAAACACTTCTAATATAGAAAGCAGAATCGGTTTTATTTTCCTGTACTCAAAGCTCTAGGGAAGGAGAGGGGCGATCGCAAGAAAAACAAGTTGTCAACGGAAGGGAGTGCCAACAGCATACACATTTCTAATATAAAAGGCAGAATCGGTTTTATTTTCCTGTACTCAAAGCTCTTGGGAAGGAGAGGGGCGATCGCAAGAAAAAAAAGTTGTCAACGGGAGGGAGTGTCAACAGCATTCACATTTCTAATATAAATGGAAGAATCGGGTTTATTTTCCTGTACTCAAACTCTTCGGAAGGAGATGGGCGATCGCAAGAAAAACAAGTTGTCAACGGAAGGGAGTGCCATCAGCATACACATTTCTAATATAAAAGGCAGAATCGGTTTTATTTTCCTATACTCAAAGCTCTTGGGAAGGGGAGGGGCGATCGCAAGAAAAACAATTTGGCAACGGAAGGGAGTGCCAACAGCATACACATTTCTAATATAAAAGGCAGAATCGGTTTTATTTTCCTGTACTCAAAGCTCTTGGGAAAGAGAGGGGCGATCGCAAGAAAAACAAGTTTTCAACGGAAAGGAGTGCCAATAGCATACACATTTCTAATATAAAAGGCAGAATCGGTTTTATTTTCCTGTATTCAAAGCTCTTGGGAAGGAGACGGGCGATCGCAAGAAAAACAAGTTGTCAACGGAAGGGAGTGCCAACAGCATACACATTTCTAATATAAAAGGCAGAATCGGTTTTATTTTCCTGTTCTCAAAATTCTTGGGAAGTAGAGAGGCGATCGCAAGAAAACCAAGTTGTCAACGGATGGGAGTGCCAACTGAATACACATTTCTTATATAAAAGGCAGAATCGGTTTTATGTTCCTGTACTCAAAGCTCTTGGGAAGGAGAGGTTCGATCGCAAGGAAAACAAGTTGTCAACGGGAGGGTGTGCCAAAAGCATACACATTTCTAATATAAAAGGCAGAATCGGTTTTATTTTCCTGTACTCAAAGCTCTTGAGAAGGAGAGGGGCGATCGCAAGAAAAACAAGTTGTCATCGGAAGGGAGTGCCAGAAGCATACACATTTCTAATATAAAATGCAGAATCGGTTCTATTTTCCTGTACTTAAAGCTCTTGGGAAAAGGGGGGCGATCGCAAGAAAAACAAGTTGTCAACGGGAGGGAGTGCCAGCAGCATACACATTTCTAATATAAAAGTCAGAAACGGTTTTATTTTCCTGTACTCAAAGCTCTTGGGAAGGAGAGGGGCGATCGCAAGAAAAACAAGTTGTCAACGGAAGGGAGTGTCAGCAGCATACACATTTCTAATATAAAATGCAGAATCGGTTTTAATTTCCTGTACTCAAAGCGCTTGGGAAGGAGAGGGGCGATCGCAAAAAAAACAAGTTTTCAACGGAAGGGAGTGCCAACAGCATACACATTTCTTATATAAAAGGCAGAATGGGTTTTATTTTCCTGAACTTAAAGCTCTTGGAAAGGAAAGGGGCGATCACAAGGAAAACAAGTTGTAAACGGGAGGGAGTTCCAGCAGCTGTTACAGTTTTGTTATTTCATGAACAAAACTATAAATAATTTTACCAAAATACCAACAATCAAGCCAATACTCACCATAAATTATATTCTTATTTTCATCAAGTAGCCTCTTTAATACATATAAAATAAAAACTAAAAGTTTTTGTCACTGTCACACCAAAAACCGGTTTTGTAAAAAAATCAAGTGTGCCTAGAAATGTATCAAACACTCCACTTTTGCCACTTTCATCAAGGGTGTAGTTAGTTAATCTTTTGTTTTTTTTTTCTTGGCGCTCTTGAGTGTCAGTAGAGAGAGTCTGGGCCAAGCCTTGGTTGTGAAAACTGGCAGAAACCCAGAAAGCAAAGATTTTTTGCCGATTTTCTCAGAGTACAATACTACTTTTATTCCTGTTTGCAGCTAAAATCATAGTTTAGTGCGTTAAGGCATCATTTGCCAGATATTGAGGATAAACAAAGTTTTTATTGTATTCGTTTTTCGTTAAGTACAGTTTAGTGAAAGTGATCTCACCTAAAAAGCTAACACACCATCGTTGTGACTACTTGGTGCACCTTTCAAGACAATCAGGTACATGCCACAAACAGTTCTTATTATACCGGGACTTTGCCATCCTGTTTAAAGTTAGATTTGCCTACCAGAGCCAACATATTACATACCACTACTCCATAGAGGCCATCGGCTATCCAGCTTGCCGAAAGTGTTTGGATTTAATGACAAAACTGCCTTTCAGGTATTACAACTTCATAATAAACAGTGACATTACCAGTTTTAATGTATACTTTCCTTTTTCCCCTGTGATTGGGAACTAATAAGACTTTATGCGAGCAATTACAGGACACTTTATTTTTAAATTTCATTTAAAATACCTTGTAAACCGAAGGTATACGTATACACTAGGTAATTTAAAACATCACTTCACATATTAATAGTCCAACACTTTTAATTAGGCTTAAGTAAACATAATTTTAGACTTAATCGGCCTACTAGAAAAAGTAAGGTTATTCAGTTCAGCCGATAGTAAAAATTAAAGCTGGACCTACATCTAAACCGACTTGGCGTATGGCGCAGATGACGTCATACTTGTAGTAGGGTTATTCATTGTTTCTTTGTTTTTTTTTTTTGTTATAATCCATTTAGCAAATAGTCACATATTTCTTTAGTTTAAAACTGTAATTCAAAATCCCTTTTTTTTTATTGTTAAATATAGATTTTAATTGTTTTTGGAATCGGTGTGTTTTATTTTTGGATCCAGTTGTTTCCTGTTTTCGATAAGATCATCGCTTCTTCTTACCGACGGGCCTAAAACAGGTGGCGCTTTTAATTTATATAACCCCCCCTAATCTCCGGCATGCTAGCCTAGGCACTGCCCTAAAAGAAGGAGCGATTAACACTAAAAAATAACCACCTGTACAGAAGCATTCAATATTTAATTTTTTTTTCTCTCTCCCGTGACGTGGCAAAATTTGGCGCCCTAAACGTGTTAAGGGTTGTTTCTTGACAACATTTATGTGACTATTTGTTTAATTTTTGACATTTTTTTTTCACCGCAATTAATTTCTTGTGATAAATTTTTGAGACACATACAGTGACAATGAACAATGCTGCTTGAGATTTTAACAACAAATCTGAGTGTCATCTGTAGCTAATACGTATTTTATTATTGCTAAGTGGCATTTGCGCTGTGTATCTTTAGGGTAAGAAAAGTATTGTTTTGTTTTGTGCAGTACATTTTTGGTGATTTTTAGTTTAGCCCAACAATCGTGTTGGATTTCTAACTATATTATAACATTTTCATTTTTGTTGAAAATTAAGCTACCGGGTACGCGCAAAACAAAAACGAATTTTTCAGATGAATATTTCTTTTTGGCCTAGAAGAACCTGCGGTTCTTTTTTTTTTATTAGTAGAGGGCGGGTTTCGTGTCACTGATAAACTCCCAATAGTTTTATTAATAATTTTAGTGCATATTGGCTTGCCTATAGACATTTTTGGTTAAAATGGATGTAAACTACTTAGGCAATGAAGAGCTAAAGTACGAACTACATATTCGTGGCTTACCTCTTACCGGTACTTTTGCGCAAAAGCGGGCAGACCTACGAAATGCTTTGCGTCTGGAGCGCGAGTCTGAAACTGAATCCCAGATTCACCAGACACCTGTTTCTTATGACTTAATAGATCTGAGTGATAATAATAATTTTGATAGTAACCCTGTTAATCAACAAAGTTTACCAAAGACCAACACAACATCATCTATCACTAATCATGCATATGTTGACCAAAACTCCCAGTTTGACTTAATAAACTTTCATAGTGAGGTACCAGCTCCAACCATATATTTTCATAATGCTCGTAATACACAGCCCACAATATCTGAATTTTCCCCATATAGCGCTAATTTTACGGAGTCGTTATTAGACCGTGAAATTGCTGCTTCTACTGCCCCTTCAGCTCCTGTTGCTTTTACGAGTTCAAGTCCTTTAGATCTTAGCACTCATAACAAGCCAGTGCCTTTTCGAAGTCAAACATTACTTGGAGATCATATGCCATTTATCGAGCACAATCCTCACCATCCCGTAGTGAATATAGTTCAAAGTACCCCTCAGTCACAAGCCACTCCAGTAACTAGACAACAAGCCTTTCATTCACAACATTTGGGTCAGTTACAGCCCGAAAGACTTGACACTGCCCTACCCCCTCATCACTACGTTGAACAGTTTCGGCAGCCCGTTACTGAGAGCCTTCCGCGAAATATGTACCCGTCCTGTGACGAATTTCGACGTTTCGACAGACCAATAGTTCCTCAATATCGTATTGCTCCGTCACTGACTAGTTCTCGCTTACAGGCTACGCCTAGTAACACTCATAATGTTCAATTTTACAACCAGCCCATGACGACAATTCAGTCTAGGTCAAACATGAATGTTACTCAGCCTCAAGTGAATTCGTCAGTATATTCTACTGCTGAGCAGTTGCGAAATTTTGATTCTCCTAGCAGAAATTTGAGAGCGCATGACCGTCCTTTGCCTAATAATGAGTGTGGCTCATCACAAATCAGAATGAACGTTTTTGATTCCTTCGCCTCCAATAAAGCCAATGTAAACTCAACCAGACCTTCAGAGATCTCTTCTCAGTCCATGCCTCTTGTTGATCTAACCAATCGATTGGATAATCTTGAGTTTTCCCCTCTCCGTGAATCAAATCGTAATGATTTGCCTACTTATGCGACTCCACCTCAGTTTTACGACATCAGCCGTTGGAACTTGACATATGATGGCCAGTCCAGCGTTACTAATTTTCTTGAAAGAGTTGAGGAGCTAAGATTATCAAGAGGTGTATCTAAAGATCATTTACTGCGTGCAGCACCCGAATTACTCACCCGCGATGCACTCTTGTGGTATCGAACCCGTTCATTTAATGACTGGGATGATTTAACCTCTCAATTACGGGAAGCTTTTCAACCTTATGATTACGAGTTTAGTCTTTGGGATGAGATTCGTAAAAGAACTCAGGGATCTCAGGAACGTGTCCTCAATTTTGTGGTTGCTCTGCAAAATTTATTTCGTAAATTAGCCGAAATTCCTTCTGAAGCAGTACAGCTTCAACTGGTCCGCCGAAACCTTCTGCCATATATTCAGAGCCGTCTGGCTACTCACCAAATATCGTCATTATCTGAATTAATCCGAATTAGTCGAGCTATCGAGGAAACAGAGTTATGTCTCCAACGCTTCGCTCCACCACCTACTAATTACAGGCAACTTTTGGAACCTGAATTAGCATACCATAAGCCTACCCATCATGCTGCCTCAATGGAATGCCCAAACCTAACTCCTCTAGACTCGTCAATGCAGTCATCCCCTGATTTTCATGCCGAACGTTCTGCAACTACGACAGTTAATGCAAATGATGCAACGAGTCCACTTAGTTGCTGGAATTGTGATGGAAAAGGACACCGATTTCGTCATTGCGATAAAGCTCGTAAGAAGTTTTGTTTCCGATGTGGCAAAAAGGAAGTTACCAGCAAGAACTGCCCATCTTGTTCAAAAAACGGCCTCTTGGCAAGGTCATAGGCCGTACTCCTTGCCAGAACTCTACGGCCATTGTATCTCGAAATGCTGTATTAAATTATGTGTTAGCACATGCTAAGGGTGATCAGCGTCCCTTTTTGAACGTGCAAATTTATGGTAAATCGTTACTAGGTCTTCTTGATAGTGGAGCCTCTCGAACTATCCTCGGCTCTACCGGATGGAACTTATTGCAGTCCTTAAGCAAACTTAATCCATCGCCAACTTCCGAGTGTATTGTGGCTAATGGTCAATCCTGTCCAGTTTTAGGTGTGGTACAGTTACCTATTCAGTTGCGTGACCGTGTGATTTTGCTAGAGACTTTAGTAATCCCCGCGTTACCCCACACGCTTATATTGGGAATTGATTTTTGGACACGGATGGAAATTGTTCCTGATCTTTACGCCGGAGAATGGTCCTTTAGGACTGAAGAAACTCAAACGCCACAATTTTCTGCAATTCAGTCGGTAGAAATGCTTTCATCTCAACAAAAGCAAACACTAGATGCACTGATAGACGAAACATTTTCCACTATGGGCAATGGTCTTGGTTGCACAAATCTAGTGGAACTAGTTATCAAGACGGACTCACCGCCTCTAAAACAACGGTATTACCCTCTATCGCGAGCACTTCAAAACGAAGTCAACAAAGAGTTAGCGCAGATGTTAGCCGAGGATATTATTGAACCATCTGACTCTCCATGGTCATCTCCCATAGTTATGATCAAAAAGAAGAGTAATGGCTGGCGCTTTTGTGTAGATTATCGCGCGCTTAATAAAGTCACCGTTCCAGATGCCTATCCTATTCCATACGTATCTGCCACTCTAGATAAACTGCGAGACGCTCGATTTCTTACAACGTTAGATATTAAATCAGCTTATTGGCAGATTCCCATTTCCAAAGAGTCTAGACCACTAACTGCCTTTACTGTACCATCACGAGGTCTTTTCCAATTTAAGCGTATGCCTTTTGGACTTACCAATGCCCCTGCGGTGTGGCAAAGACTTATTGATCGCGTCGTTGGTGTCGATCTAGAGCAATATGTTTTTGTGTATTTAGATGACGTTGTTATATGCACGCCAACGTTTGACGAACATATTCGAGTATTACGTGAAATCATTACGCGCATACTACGTGCTGGTCTAACTCTCAATCGCGAAAAATGTGTTTTCTGCAAATCCGAGCTGAAATATCTAGGTTATGTTGTTAATTCGTCCGGACTTTCAGTTGACCCTGAGAAAATAGACGCTGTCGTACGCATCCCAACTCCCAAAAATGTTTCCGAGGTGCGAAGAGTCATTGGACTTGCGTCGTGGTACCGAAGGTTCGTACCAAATTTTTCATCTGTTGTATCGCCACTTACTGCCTTGACCAGGAAAAACGTTAAATTTATTTGGGATGAAAATTGTGAGGCCGCTTTTAAGTTAGTAAAAGAACATCTTATTAAGGCTCCAGTACTTTCTTGTCCTGATTTTGAAAAGCCCTTCACAATTCAATGCGATGCCTCAGATTTTGGTCTAGGTGCTGTTCTTTCCCAGGTCATCGATGGTCAAGAAAATGTTATTTGCTATCTAAGCCGCTCACTAACTAAAAACGAACGGAAGTTTAGTACCACCGAGAAGGAGTGTTTAGCCGTACTATATGCAATCGATAAGCTTCGACCATATATTGAGGGTACCCATTTTACAGTCATTACGGACCACTACAGTTTAAAATGGTTAAATTCGATAAAAGATCCTGTCGGTCGAATAGCGCGATGGGCCGTAAGGTTGCAACAGTACGATTTTGATATCGTCCATCGAAAAGGTAAAGAGAACGTCGTCCCAGATGCTCTTTCTCGTTCAGTGCCAATTATTGATGCAACAACAGAACAACCTGTCAGTCCTGTGCCAATAGATCGGTCCTCTTCATCTTCTGACCGATGGTACCAGGGAATGATCAAAAAAATTGAAGAACGCCCTTCTCAGTATCCTTTGTGGTGGTTTGAAAACGGCACATTGTACAAACGAGCTAGACCTCCTTATCCTTCACTAGCCGAACCCGAAGACACATGGCGTATTGTCGTTCCTCGTGAGCAGCGTTCTGCAATCATCAAGTCCCATCATGATCCACCTACCTGCGGTCATCTTGGTGTTTTCAAAACCTTCTCTAGGATTAGTCAGAGATATTACTGGCCGAGAATGAGAGCTGATGTGGCAAAATATATTCGTCGCTGCTATACATGTCTTCGAGCTAAACCTATCCAACAAGCTCCCGCAGGGCATATGCTCAGTGCACAACTTACCGCTACTCGACCATGGCAAATTATTAGTATGGATATAGTTGGACCACTTCCACGTTCAAAGTCTGGCTATTCCTACATATTCTCGGTTCTGGACGTTTTCAGTAAATACACCCTCTTTTTCCCATTACGTGCCGCTACTTCACCTAATATACTTCGGTGGCTGGAAGATCACGTCATTCTGATTTATGGTAGACCTGATAAAATTATCGCTGATAACGGAGTGCAATTCCGAAGTAAAATTTTCCAGGACACTATGGAACGATATGGCATCAAAATTCAATATACGGCCAATTATCACCCTCAGGCCAATCCCGTTGAACGAGTCCATCGTGTCCTTAAAACTATCTTATCGAGCTACGTGAATGAAGATCACCGGAATTGGGATAAGATTCTTCCTAAGGCAGCCTGTGCCCTTAGATCTGCTAAACATGAGGTCACCGGTCTGAGTCCCAATTTTGTGGTCTTTGGACGTGAAATTCAGTTTTCTTCAGGTTCTCCCTTACCGGCCGGTGACGATGCTACAGGATGTGATCTTCACAATAGATCTCAAGCATTAGAACAAGTATTCTCTGACGTTCACAAGCGACTACGCAAGGCGTACGAGAAAGCTCAGCCTCGGTACAATCTGCGACGTCGTGATGATCGTTTTTGTTTAGGCCAAAAAGTTTGGAAGAGAAATTACGTTGTGTCTAATCAGGCTAATCAGTTTACTGCTAAACTTGCACCTAAATTTGCTGGACCCTTTACCATCACTAAAATTTTATCACCATGGTCCTACGAGATTTCTGATGAGTCAGGAAGAAATTTAGGCGTTTGGCATGCTAAAGACCTAAAAGCACACCCACCGGATAATGACAATTAACAACCTGATATTCCATATTTTTAATTTAGTTGTCAAAATAGTGTAAGATTTCTTTTTTTTATTCCTTATTTTTCTTTTAAATAAAAGTTTCGAAGAAACTTTTCTCCAGGGAGGGGAGGTGTGTTACAGTTTTGTTATTTCATGAACAAAACTATAAATAATTTTACCAAAATACCAACAATCAAGCCAATACTCACCATAAATTATATTCTTATTTTCATCAAGTAGCCTCTTTAATACATATAAAATAAAAACTAAAAGTTTTTGTCACTGTCACACCAAAAACCGGTTTTGTAAAAAAATCAAGTGTGCCTAGAAATGTATCAAACACTCCACTTTTGCCACTTTCATCAAGGGTGTAGTTAGTTAATCTTTTGTTTTTTTTTTCTTGGCGCTCTTGAGTGTCAGTAGAGAGAGTCTGGGCCAAGCCTTGGTTGTGAAAACTGGCAGAAACCCAGAAAGCAAAGATTTTTTGCCGATTTTCTCAGAGTACAATACTACTTTTATTCCTGTTTGCAGCTAAAATCATAGTTTAGTGCGTTAAGGCATCATTTGCCAGATATTGAGGATAAACAAAGTTTTTATTGTATTCGTTTTTCGTTAAGTACAGTTTAGTGAAAGTGATCTCACCTAAAAAGCTAACACACCATCGTTGTGACTACTTGGTGCACCTTTCAAGACAATCAGGTACATGCCACAAACAGTTCTTATTATACCGGGACTTTGCCATCCTGTTTAAAGTTAGATTTGCCTACCAGAGCCAACATATTACATACCACTACTCCATAGAGGCCATCGGCTATCCAGCTTGCCGAAAGTGTTTGGATTTAATGACAAAACTGCCTTTCAGGTATTACAACTTCATAATAAACAGTGACATTACCAGTTTTAATGTATACTTTCCTTTTTCCCCTGTGATTGGGAACTAATAAGACTTTATGCGAGCAATTACAGGACACTTTATTTTTAAATTTCATTTAAAATACCTTGTAAACCGAAGGTATACGTATACACTAGGTAATTTAAAACATCACTTCACATATTAATAGTCCAACACTTTTAATTAGGCTTAAGTAAACATAATTTTAGACTTAATCGGCCTACTAGAAAAAGTAAGGTTATTCAGTTCAGCCGATAGTAAAAATTAAAGCTGGACCTACATCTAAACCGACTTGGCGTATGGCGCAGATGACGTCATACTTGTAGTAGGGTTATTCATTGTTTCTTTGTTTTTTTTTTTTGTTATAATCCATTTAGCAAATAGTCACATATTTCTTTAGTTTAAAACTGTAATTCAAAATCCCTTTTTTTTTATTGTTAAATATAGATTTTAATTGTTTTTGGAATCGGTGTGTTTTATTTTTGGATCCAGTTGTTTCCTGTTTTCGATAAGATCATCGCTTCTTCTTACCGACGGGCCTAAAACAGGTGGCGCTTTTAATTTATATAACCCCCCCCTAATCTCCGGCATGCTAGCCTAGGCACTGCCCTAAAAGAAGGAGCGATTAACACTAAAAAATAACCACCTGTACAGAAGCATTCAATATTTAATTTTTTTTTCTCTCTCCCGTGACGTGGCACAGCATACACATTTCTAATATAAAATGCAGAATCGGTTCTATTTTCCTGTACTCGTAGGTCTTGGGAAGGAGAGGGGCGATCGCAAGAAAAACAAGTTTTCAACGGGAGGGAGTGCCAGCAGCATACACATTTCTAATATAAAAGTCAGAAACGGTTTTATTTTCCTGTACTCAAAGCTCTTGGGAAGGAGAGGGGCGATCGCAAGAAAAACAAGTTGTCAACGGAAGGGAGTGTCAGCAGCATACACATTTCTAATATAAAAGGCAGAATCGGTTTTGTTTTCCTGTACTCAAAGCTCTTGGGAAGGAGAGGGGCGGTCGCAAGAAAAACAAGTTGTCAACGGGAGGGAGGGCCAACAGCATACACATTTCTAATATAAAAGGCAGAATCGGTTTTATTTTCCTATACTCAAAGCTCTTGGGAAGGAGAGGGGCGGTCGCAAGAAAAACAAGTTGTCAACGGGAGGGAGTGCCAATAGCATACACATTTCTAAAATAAAAGGCAGAATCGGTTTTATTTTCCTGTACTCAAAGCTCTTGGGATGGAGTGGGGCGATCGGAAGAAAAACAAGTTGCAAACGGAAGGGAGTGCCAACAGCATACACATTTCTAATATAAAAGGTATAATCGGTTTCATTTTCCTGAACTTAAAGCTCTTGGAAAGAGAGGGGCGATCACTAGAAAAACAAGTTGTCAACGCAAGGGAGTGCCAACAGCATACACATTTCTAATATAAAAGGCAGAATCGGTTTTATTTTCCTGTACTCAAAGCTCTTGGGAAAGAAAGGGGCGATCACAAGGAAAACAAGTTGTCAACGGGAGGGAGTGCCAACAGCATACCCATTTCTAACATAAAAGGCAGAATCGGTTTTATTTTCCTGAAATTAAAACTCTTGGAAAGAGAGGGGCGATCACAAGAAAAACAAGTTGTCTACAGGAGGGAGTGCCAACAGCATACACATTTCTAATATAAAAGGCAGAGTCGGTTTTATTTTCCTGTACTCAAAACTCTTGGGAAGGAGAGGGGCGATCGCAAGAAAAACAAGTTGTCAACGGAAGGGAGTGCCAACAGCATACACATATCTAATAGAAAAGGCAGAATCGGTTTTATTTTCCTCTACTAAAAGCTCCTGGGAAGGAGAGGGACGATCTCAAGAAAAACAATTTGTCAACGGGAGGGAGTGCCAACAGCATACACATTTCTAATATAAAAGGCAGAATCGGTTTTATTTTCCTGTATTCAAAGCTCTTGGGAAGGAGAGGGGCGATCGCAAGAAAAACAAGTTTTCAACGGAAGGGAGTGCCAACAGCATACACATTTCTAATATAAAAGGCAGAATCGGTTTTATTTTCCTGTACTCAAAGCACTTGGGAAGGAGAGGGGCGATCGCAAGAAAAACAAGTTATCAACGGGAGGGAGTGCCAACAGCATACACATTTCTAATATAAAAGGCAGAATCGGTTTCATTTTCCTGTACTCAAAGCTCTTGGGAAGGAGAGGGGCGATCGCAAGAAAAACAAGTTGTTAACGGAAGGGAGTGCCAACAGCATACATATTTCTAATATAAAAGGCAGAATGGGTTTTATTTTCCTGTACTCAAAGCTCTTGGGAAGGAGAGGGGCGATCGCAAGAAAAACAAGTTGTCAACGGAAGGGAGTGTCAACAGCATACACATTTCTAATATAAAAGGCAGAATCGGTTTTATTTTCCTGTACTCAAAGCTCTTGGGATGGAGTGGGGCGATCGCAAGAAAAACAAGTTGTCAACCGAAGGGAGTGCCAACAGCATACACATTTCTAATATAAAAGGCAGAATCGGTTTTATTTTCCTGTACTCAAAGCTCTTGGGATGGAGTGGGGCGATCGCAAGAAAAACAAGTTGTCAACGGAAGGGAGTGCCAACAGCATACATATTTCTAATAAAAAAGGCAGAATTGGTTTCATTTTCTTGAACTTAAAGCTCTTGGAAAGAGAGGGGCGATCACAAGAAAAACAAGTTGTCAACGGGAGGGAGTGCCAACAGCATACACATTTCTAATATAAAAGGCAGAGTCGGTTTTATTTTCCTGTCCTCAAAACTCTTCGGAAGGAGAGGGGCGATCGCAAGAAAAACAAGTTGTCAACGCAAGGGAGTGCCAACAGCATACACATTTCTAATATAAAAGGCAGAATCGGTTTTATTTTCCTGTACTCAAAGCTCTTGGGAAGGAGAGGGGCGATCGCAAGAAAAACAAGTTGTCAACGGAAGGGAGTGCCAACAGCATACATATTTCTAATATAAAAGGCGGAATCGGTTTTATTTTCCTGTACTCAAAGCTCTTGGGAAGGAGAGGGGCGATCGCAAGAAAAACAAGTTGTCAACGAGAAAGAATGCCAACAGCATACACATTTTTTATATAAAAGGCAGAATCGGTTTTATTTTCCTCTACTCAATGCTCTTGGGAAGCAGAGGGCCGATCGCAAGAAAACCAAGTTGTCAACGGAAGGGAGTGCCAACAGCATACACATTTCTAATATTAAAGGCAGAATCGGTTTTGTTTTCCTGTACTCAAATCTCTTGGGAAGCAGAGGGACGATCGCAAGAAAAACAAGTTTTCAACGGAAGGGAGTGTCAGCAGCATACACATTTCTAATATAAAAGGCAAAATCGGTTTCATTTTCCTGTACTCAAAGCTCTTGGGAAGGAGAGGGGCGATCGCAAGAAAAACAAGTTGTCAACGGAAGGGAGTGCCAACAGCATACACATTTCTAATATAAAAGGCAGAATCGGTTTTATTTTCCTCTATTCAAAGCTCTTGGGAAGGAGAGGGGCGATCGCAAGAAAAACAAGTTCTCAACGGAAGGGAGTGCCAACAGCATACACATTTCTAATATAAAAGGCAGAATCGGTTTTATTTTCCTGTACTCAAAGCTCTTGGGAAAGTGAGGGGCGATCGCAAGAAAAACAAGCTGTCAACGGAAGGGAGTGCCAACAGCATACACATTTCTAATATAAAAGGCAGAATCGGTTTTATTTTCCTGTACTCAAAGCACTTGGGAAAGAGAGGGGCGATCGCAAGAAAAACAAGTTGTCAACGGAAGTGAGTGCCAACAGCATACACATTTCCAATATAAAAGGCAGAATCGGTTTTATTTTCCTGTACTCAAAGCTCTTGGGAAAGAGAGGGGCGATCGCAAGAAAAACAAGTTCTCAACGGAAGAGAGTGCCAACAGCATACACATTTCTAATATAAAAGGAAGAATCGGTTTTATTTTCCTGTACTCAAAGCTCTTGGGAAGGAGAGGGGCGATCGCAAGAAAAACAAGTTCTCAACGGAAGTGAGTGCCAACAGCATACACATTTCTAATATAAAAGGCAGAATCGGTTTTATTTTCCTGTACTCAAAGCTCTTGGGAAAGAGAGGGGCGATCGCAAGAAAAACAAGTTGTCAACGGGAGGGAGTGCCAACAGCATACACATTTCTAATAGAAAAGGCAGAATCGGTTTTATTTTCCTCTACTCAAAGCTCCTGGGAAGGAGAGGGGCGATCGCAAGAAAAACAAGTTTTCAACGGAAAGGAGTGCCAATAGCATACACATTTCTAATATAAAAGGCAGAATCGGTTTTATTTTCCTGTATTCAAAGCTCTTGGGAAGGAGACGGGCGATCGCAAGAAAAACAAGTTGTCAACGGAAGGGAGTGCCAACAGCATACACATTTCTAATATAAAAGGCAGAATCGGTTTTATTTTCCTGTACTCAAAGCTCTTGGGAAGGAGAGGGGCGATCGCAAGAAAAACAAGTTGTCAACGGGAAGGAGTGCCAACAGCATACACATTTTTAATAGTAAAGGCAGAATCGGTTTTATTTTCCTCTACTCAAAGCTCCTGGGAAGAAGAGGGGCGATCGCAAGAAAAACAAGTTGTCAACGGGAGGGAGTGCCAACAGCATACACATTTCTAATATAAAAGGCAGAATCGGTTTTATTTTCCTGTACTCAAAGCTCTTGGGAAGGAGAGGGGCGATCGCAAGAAAAACAAGTTGTCAACGGGAAGGAGTGCCAACAGCATACACATTTCTAATAGAAAAGGCAGAATCGGTTTTATTTTCCTCTACTCAAAGCTCCTGGGAAGAAGAGGGGCGATCGCAAGAAAAACAAGTTGTCAACGGGAGGGAGTGCCAACAGCATACACATTTCTAATATAAAAGGCAGAATCGGTTTTATTTTCCTGTACTCAAAGCTCTTGGGAAGGAGAGGGGCGATCGGAAGAAAAACAAGTTGTCAACGGAAGGGAGTGCCAACAGCATACACATTTCTAATATAAAAGGCAGAATCGGTTTTATTTTCCTCTACTCAAAGCTCCTGGGAAGGAGAGGGGCGATCGCAAGAAAAACAAGTTGTCAACGGGAGGGAGTGCCAACAGCATACACATTTCTAATATAAAAGGCAGAATCGGTTTTATTTTCCTGTATTCAAAGCTCTTGGGAAGGAGACGGGCGATCGCAAGAAAAACAAGTTGTCAACGGAAGGGAGTGCCAACAGCATACACATTTCTAATATAAAAGGCAGAATCGGTTTTATTTTCCTGTACTCAAAGCTCTTGGGAAAGAGAGGGGCGATCGCAAGAAAAACAAGTTGTCAACGGGAGGGAGTGCCAACAGCATACACATTTCTAATAGAAAAGGCAGAATCGGTTTTATTTTCTTCTACTCAAAGCTCCTGGGAAGGAGAGGGGCGATCGCAAGAAAAACAAGTTGTCAACGGAAGGGACTGCCAACAGCATACACATTTCTATTATAAAAGGCAGAATCGGTTTTATTTTCCTGTACTCAAAGCTCTTGGGAAGGAGAGGGGCGATCGCAAGAAAAACAAGTTGTCAACGGGAAGAAGTGCCAACAGCATACACATTTCTAATAGAAAAGGCAGAATCGGTTTTATTTTCCTCTACTCAAAGCTCCTGGGAAGAAGAGGGGCGATCGCAAGAAAAACAAGTTGTCAACGGGAGGGAGTGCCAACAGCATACACATTTCTAATATAAAAGGCAGAATCTTATTTTCCTGTACACAAAGCTCTTGGGAAAGAGAGGGGCGATCGCAAGAAAAACAAGTTGTCAACGGGAGGGAGTGCCAACAGCATACACATTTCTAATATAAAAGGCAGAATCGGTTTCATTTTCCTGTACTTAAAGCTCTTGGGAAGGAGAGAGGCGATCGCAAGAAAAACAAGTTGTTAACGGAAGTGAGTGCCAACAGCATACATATTTCTAATATAAAAGGCAGAATCGGTTTTATTTTCCTGTACTCAAAGCACTTGGGAAAGAGAGGGGCGATCGCAAGAAAAACAAGTTATCAACGGGAGGGAGTGAGAACAGCATACACATTTCTAATATAAAAGGCAGAATCGGTTTCATTTTCCTGTACTCAAAGCTCTTGGGAAGGAGAGGGGCGATCGCAAGAAAAACAAGTTGTTAACTGAAGGGAGTGCCAACAGCATACATATTTCTAATATAAAAGGTAGAATCGGTTTTATTTTCCTGTACTCAAAGCTCTTGGGAAGGAGAGGGGCGATCGCAAGAAAAACAAGTTGTCAACGGAAGGGAGTGCCGACAGCATACACATTTCTAATATAAAAGGCAGAATCGGTTTTATTTTCCTGTTCTCAAAGCTCTTGGGAAGGAGAGGGGCGATCGCAAGAAAAACAAGTTGTCAACGGGAGGGAGTGCCAACAGCATACGCATTTCTAATATAAAAGGCAGAATCGGTTATATTTTCCTGTACTCAAAGCTCTTGGGATGGAGTGGGGCGATCGCAAGAAAAACAAGTTGTCAACGGAAGGGAGTGCCAACAGCATATACATTTCTAATATAAAAGGCAGAATCGGTCTTATTTTCATGAAAATAAAACTCTTGGAAAGACAGGGGCGATCACAAGAAAAACAAGTTGTCAACGGGAGGGAGTGCCAACAGCATATGCATTTCTAATATAAAAGGCAGAATCGGTTATATTTTCCTGTACTCAAAGCTCTTGGGAAAGAGAGGGTCGATCACAAGAAAAACAAGTTGTCAACGGGAGGGAGTGCCAACAGCATACCCATTTCTAATATAAAAGGCAGAATCGGTTTTATTTTCATGAAAATAAAACTCTTGGAAAGACAGGGGCGATCACAAGAAAAACAAGTTGTCTACGGGAGGGAGTGTCAACAGCATACACATTTCTAATATAAAAGGCAGAGTCGGTTTTATTTTCCTGTACTCAAAACTCTTGGGAAGGAGATGGGCTATCGCAAGAAAAACAAGTTGTCAACGCAAGGGAGTGCCAACAGCATACACATTTCTAATATAAAAGGCAGAATCGGTTTTATTTTCCTGTACTCAAAGCTCTTGGGAAAGAGAGGGGCGATCACAAGAAAAACAAGTTGTCAACGGGAGGAAGTGCCAACAGCATACCCATTTCTAACATAAAAGGCCGAATCGGTTTTATTTTCCTGTACTCAAAGCTCTTGGAAAGGAGAGGGGCGATCACAAGAAAAACAAGTTTTCAACGGAAGGGAGTGCCAACAGCATACACATTTCTAATATAAAAGGCAGAATCGGTTTTATTTTCCTGCACTCAAAGCTCTTGGGAAGGAGAGGGGCGATCACAAGAAAAACAAGTTGTCAACGGGAGGGAGTGCCAACAGCTTACACATTTCTAATATAAAAGGCAGAATCGGTTTTATTTTCCTGTACTCAAAGCTCTTGGGAAAGAGAGGGGCGATCGCAAGAAAAACAAGTTTTCAACGGAAAGGAGTGCCAATAGCATACACATTTCTAATATAAAAGGCAGAATCGGTTTTATTTTCCTGTATTCAAAGCTCTTGGGAAGGAGACGGGCGATCGCAAGAAAAACAAGTTGTCAACGGAAGGGAGTGCCAACAGCATACACATTTCTAATATAAAAGGCAGAATCGGTTTTATTTTCCTGTTCTCAAAATTCTTGGGAAGTAGAGAGGCGATCGCAAGAAAACCAAGTTGTCAACGGATGGGAGTGCCAACTGAATACACATTTCTTATATAAAAGGCAGAATCGGTTTTATGTTCCTGTACTCAAAGCTCTTGGGAAGGAGAGGTTCGATCGCAAGGAAAACAAGTTATCAACGGGAGGGAGTGCCAACAGCATACACATTTCTAATATAAAAGGCAGAATCGGCTTTATTTTCCTGTGTTCCAAGCTCTTGGGAAGGAGAGGGGCGATCGCAAGAAAAACAAGTTGTCAACGGGAGGGTGTGCCAAAAGCATACACATTTCTAATATAAAAGGCAGAATCGGTTTTATTTTCCTGTACTCAAAGCTCTTGAGAAGGAGAGGGGCGATCGCAAGAAAAACAAGTTGTCATCGGAAGGGAGTGCCAGAAGCATACACATTTCTAATATAAAATGCAGAATCGGTTCTATTTTCCTGTACTTAAAGCTCTTGGGAAAAGGGGGGCGATCGCAAGAAAAACAAGTTGTCAACCGGAGGGAGTGCCAGCAGCATACACATTTCTAATATAAAAGTCAGAAACGGTTTTATTTTCCTGTACTCAAAGCTCTTGGGAAGGAGAGGGGCGATCGCAAGAAAAACAAGTTGTCAACGGAAGGGAGTGTCAGCAGCATACACATTTCTAATATAAAATGCAGAATCGGTTTTAATTTCCTGTACTCAAAGCGCTTGGGAAGGAGAGGGGCGATCGCAAAAAAAACAAGTTTTCAACGGAAGGGAGTGCCAACAGCATACACATTTCTTATATAAAAGGCAGAATGGGTTTTATTTTCCTGAACTTAAAGCTCTTGGAAAGGAAAGGGGCGATCACAAGGAAAACAAGTTGTAAACGGGAGGGAGTTCCAGCAGCATACACATTTCTAATATAAAATGCAGAATCGGTTCTATTTTCCTGTACTCGTAGGTCTTGGGAAGGAGAGGGGCGATCGCAAGAAAAACAAGTTTTCAACGGGAGGGAGTGCCAGCAGCATACACATTTCTAATATAAAAGTCAGAAACGGTTTTATTTTCCTGTACTCAAAGCTCTTGGGAAGGAGAGGGGCGATCGCAAGAAAAACAAGTTGTCAACGGAAGGGAGTGTCAGCAGCATACACATTTCTAATATAAAAGGCAGAATCGGTTTTGTTTTCCTGTACTCAAAGCTCTTGGGAAGGAGAGGGGCGGTCGCAAGAAAAACAAGTTGTCAACGGGAGGGAGGGCCAACAGCATACACATTTCTAATATAAAAGGCAGAATCGGTTTTATTTTCCTATACTCAAAGCTCTTGGGAAGGAGAGGGGCGGTCGCAAGAAAAACAAGTTGTCAACGGGAGGGAGTGCCAATAGCATACACATTTCTAAAATAAAAGGCAGAATCGGTTTTATTTTCCTGTACTCAAAGCTCTTGGGATGGAGTGGGGCGATCGGAAGAAAAACAAGTTGCAAACGGAAGGGAGTGCCAACAGCATACACATTTCTAATATAAAAGGTATAATCGGTTTCATTTTCCTGAACTTAAAGCTCTTGGAAAGAGAGGGGCGATCACTAGAAAAACAAGTTGTCAACGCAAGGGAGTGCCAACAGCATACACATTTCTAATATAAAAGGCAGAATCGGTTTTATTTTCCTGTACTCAAAGCTCTTGGGAAAGAAAGGGGCGATCACAAGGAAAACAAGTTGTCAACGGGAGGGAGTGCCAACAGCATACCCATTTCTAACATAAAAGGCAGAATCGGTTTTATTTTCCTGAAATTAAAACTCTTGGAAAGAGAGGGGCGATCACAAGAAAAACAAGTTGTCTACAGGAGGGAGTGCCAACAGCATACACATTTCTAATATAAAAGGCAGAGTCGGTTTTATTTTCCTGTACTCAAAACTCTTGGGAAGGAGAGGGGCGATCGCAAGAAAAACAAGTTGTCAACGGAAGGGAGTGCCAACAGCATACACATATCTAATAGAAAAGGCAGAATCGGTTTTATTTTCCTCTACTAAAAGCTCCTGGGAAGGAGAGGGACGATCTCAAGAAAAACAATTTGTCAACGGGAGGGAGTGCCAACAGCATACACATTTCTAATATAAAAGGCAGAATCGGTTTTATTTTCCTGTATTCAAAGCTCTTGGGAAGGAGAGGGGCGATCGCAAGAAAAACAAGTTTTCAACGGAAGGGAGTGCCAACAGCATACACATTTCTAATATAAAAGGCAGAATCGGTTTTATTTTCCTGTACTCAAAGCACTTGGGAAGGAGAGGGGCGATCGCAAGAAAAACAAGTTATCAACGGGAGGGAGTGCCAACAGCATACACATTTCTAATATAAAAGGCAGAATCGGTTTCATTTTCCTGTACTCAAAGCTCTTGGGAAGGAGAGGGGCGATCGCAAGAAAAACAAGTTGTTAACGGAAGGGAGTGCCAACAGCATACATATTTCTAATATAAAAGGCAGAATGGGTTTTATTTTCCTGTACTCAAAGCTCTTGGGAAGGAGAGGGGCGATCGCAAGAAAAACAAGTTGTCAACGGAAGGGAGTGTCAACAGCATACACATTTCTAATATAAAAGGCAGAATCGGTTTTATTTTCCTGTACTCAAAGCTCTTGGGATGGAGTGGGGCGATCGCAAGAAAAACAAGTTGTCAACCGAAGGGAGTGCCAACAGCATACACATTTCTAATATAAAAGGCAGAATCGGTTTTATTTTCCTGTACTCAAAGCTCTTGGGATGGAGTGGGGCGATCGCAAGAAAAACAAGTTGTCAACGGAAGGGAGTGCCAACAGCATACATATTTCTAATAAAAAAGGCAGAATTGGTTTCATTTTCTTGAACTTAAAGCTCTTGGAAAGAGAGGGGCGATCACAAGAAAAACAAGTTGTCAACGGGAGGGAGTGCCAACAGCATACACATTTCTAATATAAAAGGCAGAGTCGGTTTTATTTTCCTGTCCTCAAAACTCTTCGGAAGGAGAGGGGCGATCGCAAGAAAAACAAGTTGTCAACGCAAGGGAGTGCCAACAGCATACACATTTCTAATATAAAAGGCAGAATCGGTTTTATTTTCCTGTACTCAAAGCTCTTGGGAAGGAGAGGGGCGATCGCAAGAAAAACAAGTTGTCAACGGAAGGGAGTGCCAACAGCATACATATTTCTAATATAAAAGGCGGAATCGGTTTTATTTTCCTGTACTCAAAGCTCTTGGGAAGGAGAGGGGCGATCGCAAGAAAAACAAGTTGTCAACGAGAAAGAATGCCAACAGCATACACATTTTTTATATAAAAGGCAGAATCGGTTTTATTTTCCTCTACTCAATGCTCTTGGGAAGCAGAGGGCCGATCGCAAGAAAACCAAGTTGTCAACGGAAGGGAGTGCCAACAGCATACACATTTCTAATATTAAAGGCAGAATCGGTTTTGTTTTCCTGTACTCAAATCTCTTGGGAAGCAGAGGGACGATCGCAAGAAAAACAAGTTTTCAACGGAAGGGAGTGTCAGCAGCATACACATTTCTAATATAAAAGGCAAAATCGGTTTCATTTTCCTGTACTCAAAGCTCTTGGGAAGGAGAGGGGCGATCGCAAGAAAAACAAGTTGTCAACGGAAGGGAGTGCCAACAGCATACACATTTCTAATATAAAAGGCAGAATCGGTTTTATTTTCCTCTATTCAAAGCTCTTGGGAAGGAGAGGGGCGATCGCAAGAAAAACAAGTTCTCAACGGAAGGGAGTGCCAACAGCATACACATTTCTAATATAAAAGGCAGAATCGGTTTTATTTTCCTGTACTCAAAGCTCTTGGGAAAGTGAGGGGCGATCGCAAGAAAAACAAGCTGTCAACGGAAGGGAGTGCCAACAGCATACACATTTCTAATATAAAAGGCAGAATCGGTTTTATTTTCCTGTACTCAAAGCACTTGGGAAAGAGAGGGGCGATCGCAAGAAAAACAAGTTGTCAACGGAAGTGAGTGCCAACAGCATACACATTTCCAATATAAAAGGCAGAATCGGTTTTATTTTCCTGTACTCAAAGCTCTTGGGAAAGAGAGGGGCGATCGCAAGAAAAACAAGTTCTCAACGGAAGAGAGTGCCAACAGCATACACATTTCTAATATAAAAGGAAGAATCGGTTTTATTTTCCTGTACTCAAAGCTCTTGGGAAGGAGAGGGGCGATCGCAAGAAAAACAAGTTCTCAACGGAAGTGAGTGCCAACAGCATACACATTTCTAATATAAAAGGCAGAATCGGTTTTATTTTCCTGTACTCAAAGCTCTTGGGAAAGAGAGGGGCGATCGCAAGAAAAACAAGTTGTCAACGGGAGGGAGTGCCAACAGCATACACATTTCTAATAGAAAAGGCAGAATCGGTTTTATTTTCCTCTACTCAAAGCTCCTGGGAAGGAGAGGGGCGATCGCAAGAAAAACAAGTTTTCAACGGAAAGGAGTGCCAATAGCATACACATTTCTAATATAAAAGGCAGAATCGGTTTTATTTTCCTGTATTCAAAGCTCTTGGGAAGGAGACGGGCGATCGCAAGAAAAACAAGTTGTCAACGGAAGGGAGTGCCAACAGCATACACATTTCTAATATAAAAGGCAGAATCGGTTTTATTTTCCTGTACTCAAAGCTCTTGGGAAGGAGAGGGGCGATCGCAAGAAAAACAAGTTGTCAACGGGAAGGAGTGCCAACAGCATACACATTTTTAATAGTAAAGGCAGAATCGGTTTTATTTTCCTCTACTCAAAGCTCCTGGGAAGAAGAGGGGCGATCGCAAGAAAAACAAGTTGTCAACGGGAGGGAGTGCCAACAGCATACACATTTCTAATATAAAAGGCAGAATCGGTTTTATTTTCCTGTACTCAAAGCTCTTGGGAAGGAGAGGGGCGATCGCAAGAAAAACAAGTTGTCAACGGGAAGGAGTGCCAACAGCATACACATTTCTAATAGAAAAGGCAGAATCGGTTTTATTTTCCTCTACTCAAAGCTCCTGGGAAGAAGAGGGGCGATCGCAAGAAAAACAAGTTGTCAACGGGAGGGAGTGCCAACAGCATACACATTTCTAATATAAAAGGCAGAATCGGTTTTATTTTCCTGTACTCAAAGCTCTTGGGAAGGAGAGGGGCGATCGGAAGAAAAACAAGTTGTCAACGGAAGGGAGTGCCAACAGCATACACATTTCTAATATAAAAGGCAGAATCGGTTTTATTTTCCTCTACTCAAAGCTCCTGGGAAGGAGAGGGGCGATCGCAAGAAAAACAAGTTGTCAACGGGAGGGAGTGCCAACAGCATACACATTTCTAATATAAAAGGCAGAATCGGTTTTATTTTCCTGTATTCAAAGCTCTTGGGAAGGAGACGGGCGATCGCAAGAAAAACAAGTTGTCAACGGAAGGGAGTGCCAACAGCATACACATTTCTAATATAAAAGGCAGAATCGGTTTTATTTTCCTGTACTCAAAGCTCTTGGGAAAGAGAGGGGCGATCGCAAGAAAAACAAGTTGTCAACGGGAGGGAGTGCCAACAGCATACACATTTCTAATAGAAAAGGCAGAATCGGTTTTATTTTCTTCTACTCAAAGCTCCTGGGAAGGAGAGGGGCGATCGCAAGAAAAACAAGTTGTCAACGGAAGGGACTGCCAACAGCATACACATTTCTATTATAAAAGGCAGAATCGGTTTTATTTTCCTGTACTCAAAGCTCTTGGGAAGGAGAGGGGCGATCGCAAGAAAAACAAGTTGTCAACGGGAAGAAGTGCCAACAGCATACACATTTCTAATAGAAAAGGCAGAATCGGTTTTATTTTCCTCTACTCAAAGCTCCTGGGAAGAAGAGGGGCGATCGCAAGAAAAACAAGTTGTCAACGGGAGGGAGTGCCAACAGCATACACATTTCTAATATAAAAGGCAGAATCTTATTTTCCTGTACACAAAGCTCTTGGGAAAGAGAGGGGCGATCGCAAGAAAAACAAGTTGTCAACGGGAGGGAGTGCCAACAGCATACACATTTCTAATATAAAAGGCAGAATCGGTTTCATTTTCCTGTACTTAAAGCTCTTGGGAAGGAGAGAGGCGATCGCAAGAAAAACAAGTTGTTAACGGAAGTGAGTGCCAACAGCATACATATTTCTAATATAAAAGGCAGAATCGGTTTTATTTTCCTGTACTCAAAGCACTTGGGAAAGAGAGGGGCGATCGCAAGAAAAACAAGTTATCAACGGGAGGGAGTGAGAACAGCATACACATTTCTAATATAAAAGGCAGAATCGGTTTCATTTTCCTGTACTCAAAGCTCTTGGGAAGGAGAGGGGCGATCGCAAGAAAAACAAGTTGTTAACTGAAGGGAGTGCCAACAGCATACATATTTCTAATATAAAAGGTAGAATCGGTTTTATTTTCCTGTACTCAAAGCTCTTGGGAAGGAGAGGGGCGATCGCAAGAAAAACAAGTTGTCAACGGAAGGGAGTGCCGACAGCATACACATTTCTAATATAAAAGGCAGAATCGGTTTTATTTTCCTGTTCTCAAAGCTCTTGGGAAGGAGAGGGGCGATCGCAAGAAAAACAAGTTGTCAACGGGAGGGAGTGCCAACAGCATACGCATTTCTAATATAAAAGGCAGAATCGGTTATATTTTCCTGTACTCAAAGCTCTTGGGATGGAGTGGGGCGATCGCAAGAAAAACAAGTTGTCAACGGAAGGGAGTGCCAACAGCATATACATTTCTAATATAAAAGGCAGAATCGGTCTTATTTTCATGAAAATAAAACTCTTGGAAAGACAGGGGCGATCACAAGAAAAACAAGTTGTCAACGGGAGGGAGTGCCAACAGCATATGCATTTCTAATATAAAAGGCAGAATCGGTTATATTTTCCTGTACTCAAAGCTCTTGGGAAAGAGAGGGTCGATCACAAGAAAAACAAGTTGTCAACGGGAGGGAGTGCCAACAGCATACCCATTTCTAATATAAAAGGCAGAATCGGTTTTATTTTCATGAAAATAAAACTCTTGGAAAGACAGGGGCGATCACAAGAAAAACAAGTTGTCTACGGGAGGGAGTGTCAACAGCATACACATTTCTAATATAAAAGGCAGAGTCGGTTTTATTTTCCTGTACTCAAAACTCTTGGGAAGGAGATGGGCTATCGCAAGAAAAACAAGTTGTCAACGCAAGGGAGTGCCAACAGCATACACATTTCTAATATAAAAGGCAGAATCGGTTTTATTTTCCTGTACTCAAAGCTCTTGGGAAAGAGAGGGGCGATCACAAGAAAAACAAGTTGTCAACGGGAGGAAGTGCCAACAGCATACCCATTTCTAACATAAAAGGCCGAATCGGTTTTATTTTCCTGTACTCAAAGCTCTTGGAAAGGAGAGGGGCGATCACAAGAAAAACAAGTTTTCAACGGAAGGGAGTGCCAACAGCATACACATTTCTAATATAAAAGGCAGAATCGGTTTTATTTTCCTGCACTCAAAGCTCTTGGGAAGGAGAGGGGCGATCACAAGAAAAACAAGTTGTCAACGGGAGGGAGTGCCAACAGCTTACACATTTCTAATATAAAAGGCAGAATCGGTTTTATTTTCCTGTACTCAAAGCTCTTGGGAAAGAGAGGGGCGATCGCAAGAAAAACAAGTTTTCAACGGAAAGGAGTGCCAATAGCATACACATTTCTAATATAAAAGGCAGAATCGGTTTTATTTTCCTGTATTCAAAGCTCTTGGGAAGGAGACGGGCGATCGCAAGAAAAACAAGTTGTCAACGGAAGGGAGTGCCAACAGCATACACATTTCTAATATAAAAGGCAGAATCGGTTTTATTTTCCTGTTCTCAAAATTCTTGGGAAGTAGAGAGGCGATCGCAAGAAAACCAAGTTGTCAACGGATGGGAGTGCCAACTGAATACACATTTCTTATATAAAAGGCAGAATCGGTTTTATGTTCCTGTACTCAAAGCTCTTGGGAAGGAGAGGTTCGATCGCAAGGAAAACAAGTTATCAACGGGAGGGAGTGCCAACAGCATACACATTTCTAATATAAAAGGCAGAATCGGCTTTATTTTCCTGTGTTCCAAGCTCTTGGGAAGGAGAGGGGCGATCGCAAGAAAAACAAGTTGTCAACGGGAGGGTGTGCCAAAAGCATACACATTTCTAATATAAAAGGCAGAATCGGTTTTATTTTCCTGTACTCAAAGCTCTTGAGAAGGAGAGGGGCGATCGCAAGAAAAACAAGTTGTCATCGGAAGGGAGTGCCAGAAGCATACACATTTCTAATATAAAATGCAGAATCGGTTCTATTTTCCTGTACTTAAAGCTCTTGGGAAAAGGGGGGCGATCGCAAGAAAAACAAGTTGTCAACCGGAGGGAGTGCCAGCAGCATACACATTTCTAATATAAAAGTCAGAAACGGTTTTATTTTCCTGTACTCAAAGCTCTTGGGAAGGAGAGGGGCGATCGCAAGAAAAACAAGTTGTCAACGGAAGGGAGTGTCAGCAGCATACACATTTCTAATATAAAATGCAGAATCGGTTTTAATTTCCTGTACTCAAAGCGCTTGGGAAGGAGAGGGGCGATCGCAAAAAAAACAAGTTTTCAACGGAAGGGAGTGCCAACAGCATACACATTTCTTATATAAAAGGCAGAATGGGTTTTATTTTCCTGAACTTAAAGCTCTTGGAAAGGAAAGGGGCGATCACAAGGAAAACAAGTTGTAAACGGGAGGGAGTTCCAGCAGCATACACATTTCTAATATAAAATGCAGAATCGGTTCTATTTTCCTGTACTCGTAGGTCTTGGGAAGGAGAGGGGCGATCGCAAGAAAAACAAGTTTTCAACGGGAGGGAGTGCCAGCAGCATACACATTTCTAATATAAAAGTCAGAAACGGTTTTATTTTCCTGTACTCAAAGCTCTTGGGAAGGAGAGGGGCGATCGCAAGAAAAACAAGTTGTCAACGGAAGGGAGTGTCAGCAGCATACACATTTCTAATATAAAAGGCAGAATCGGTTTTGTTTTCCTGTACTCAAAGCTCTTGGGAAGGAGAGGGGCGGTCGCAAGAAAAACAAGTTGTCAACGGGAGGGAGGGCCAACAGCATACACATTTCTAATATAAAAGGCAGAATCGGTTTTATTTTCCTATACTCAAAGCTCTTGGGAAGGAGAGGGGCGGTCGCAAGAAAAACAAGTTGTCAACGGGAGGGAGTGCCAATAGCATACACATTTCTAAAATAAAAGGCAGAATCGGTTTTATTTTCCTGTACTCAAAGCTCTTGGGATGGAGTGGGGCGATCGGAAGAAAAACAAGTTGCAAACGGAAGGGAGTGCCAACAGCATACACATTTCTAATATAAAAGGTATAATCGGTTTCATTTTCCTGAACTTAAAGCTCTTGGAAAGAGAGGGGCGATCACTAGAAAAACAAGTTGTCAACGCAAGGGAGTGCCAACAGCATACACATTTCTAATATAAAAGGCAGAATCGGTTTTATTTTCCTGTACTCAAAGCTCTTGGGAAAGAAAGGGGCGATCACAAGAAAAACAAGTTGTCAACGGGAGGGAGTGCCAACAGCATACCCATTTCTAACATAAAAGGCAGAATCGGTTTTATTTTCCTGAAATTAAAACTCTTGGAAAGAGAGGGGCGATCACAAGAAAAACAAGTTGTCTACAGGAGGGAGTGCCAACAGCATACACATTTCTAATATAAAAGGCAGAGTCGGTTTTATTTTCCTGTACTCAAAACTCTTGGGAAGGAGAGGGGCGATCGCAAGAAAAACAAGTTGTCAACGGAAGGGAGTGCCAACAGCATACACATATCTAATAGAAAAGGCAGAATCGGTTTTATTTTCCTCTACTAAAAGCTCCTGGGAAGGAGAGGGACGATCTCAAGAAAAACAATTTGTCAACGGGAGGGAGTGCCAACAGCATACACATTTCTAATATAAAAGGCAGAATCGGTTTTATTTTCCTGTATTCAAAGCTCTTGGGAAGGAGAGGGGCGATCGCAAGAAAAACAAGTTTTCAACGGAAGGGAGTGCCAACAGCATACACATTTCTAATATAAAAGGCAGAATCGGTTTTATTTTCCTGTACTCAAAGCACTTGGGAAGGAGAGGGGCGATCGCAAGAAAAACAAGTTATCAACGGGAGGGAGTGCCAACAGCATACACATTTCTAATATAAAAGGCAGAATCGGTTTCATTTTCCTGTACTCAAAGCTCTTGGGAAGGAGAGGGGCGATCGCAAGAAAAACAAGTTGTTAACGGAAGGGAGTGCCAACAGCATACATATTTCTAATATAAAAGGCAGAATGGGTTTTATTTTCCTGTACTCAAAGCTCTTGGGAAGGAGAGGGGCGATCGCAAGAAAAACAAGTTGTCAACGGAAGGGAGTGTCAACAGCATACACATTTCTAATATAAAAGGCAGAATCGGTTTTATTTTCCTGTACTCAAAGCTCTTGGGATGGAGTGGGGCGATCGCAAGAAAAACAAGTTGTCAACCGAAGGGAGTGCCAACAGCATACACATTTCTAATATAAAAGGCAGAATCGGTTTTATTTTCCTGTACTCAAAGCTCTTGGGATGGAGTGGGGCGATCGCAAGAAAAACAAGTTGTCAACGGAAGGGAGTGCCAACAGCATACATATTTCTAATAAAAAAGGCAGAATTGGTTTCATTTTCTTGAACTTAAAGCTCTTGGAAAGAGAGGGGCGATCACAAGAAAAACAAGTTGTCAACGGGAGGGAGTGCCAACAGCATACACATTTCTAATATAAAAGGCAGAGTCGGTTTTATTTTCCTGTCCTCAAAACTCTTCGGAAGGAGAGGGGCGATCGCAAGAAAAACAAGTTGTCAACGCAAGGGAGTGCCAACAGCATACACATTTCTAATATAAAAGGCAGAATCGGTTTTATTTTCCTGTACTCAAAGCTCTTGGGAAGGAGAGGGGCGATCGCAAGAAAAACAAGTTGTCAACGGAAGGGAGTGCCAACAGCATACATATTTCTAATATAAAAGGCGGAATCGGTTTTATTTTCCTGTACTCAAAGCTCTTGGGAAGGAGAGGGGCGATCGCAAGAAAAACAAGTTGTCAACGAGAAAGAATGCCAACAGCATACACATTTTTTATATAAAAGGCAGAATCGGTTTTATTTTCCTCTACTCAATGCTCTTGGGAAGCAGAGGGCCGATCGCAAGAAAACCAAGTTGTCAACGGAAGGGAGTGCCAACAGCATACACATTTCTAATATTAAAGGCAGAATCGGTTTTGTTTTCCTGTACTCAAATCTCTTGGGAAGCAGAGGGACGATCGCAAGAAAAACAAGTTTTCAACGGAAGGGAGTGTCAGCAGCATACACATTTCTAATATAAAAGGCAAAATCGGTTTCATTTTCCTGTACTCAAAGCTCTTGGGAAGGAGAGGGGCGATCGCAAGAAAAACAAGTTGTCAACGGAAGGGAGTGCCAACAGCATACACATTTCTAATATAAAAGGCAGAATCGGTTTTATTTTCCTCTATTCAAAGCTCTTGGGAAGGAGAGGGGCGATCGCAAGAAAAACAAGTTCTCAACGGAAAGGAGTGCCAACAGCATACACATTTCTAATATAAAAGGCAGAATCGGTTTTATTTTCCTGTACTCAAAGCTCTTGGGAAAGTGAGGGGCGATCGCAAGAAAAACAAGCTGTCAACGGAAGGGAGTGCCAACAGCATACACATTTCTAATATAAAAGGCAGAATCGGTTTTATTTTCCTGTACTCAAAGCACTTGGGAAAGAGAGGGGCGATCGCAAGAAAAACAAGTTGTCAACGGAAGTGAGTGCCAACAGCATACACATTTCCAATATAAAAGGCAGAATCGGTTTTATTTTCCTGTACTCAAAGCTCTTGGGAAAGAGAGGGGCGATCGCAAGAAAAACAAGTTCTCAACGGAAGAGAGTGCCAACAGCATACACATTTCTAATATAAAAGGAAGAATCGGTTTTATTTTCCTGTACTCAAAGCTCTTGGGAAGGAGAGGGGCGATCGCAAGAAAAACAAGTTCTCAACGGAAGTGAGTGCCAACAGCATACACATTTCTAATATAAAAGGCAGAATCGGTTTTATTTTCCTGTACTCAAAGCTCTTGGGAAAGAGAGGGGCGATCGCAAGAAAAACAAGTTGTCAACGGGAGGGAGTGCCAACAGCATACACATTTCTAATAGAAAAGGCAGAATCGGTTTTATTTTCCTCTACTCAAAGCTCCTGGGAAGGAGAGGGGCGATCGCAAGAAAAACAAGTTTTCAACGGAAAGGAGTGCCAATAGCATACACATTTCTAATATAAAAGGCAGAATCGGTTTTATTTTCCTGTATTCAAAGCTCTTGGGAAGGAGACGGGCGATCGCAAGAAAAACAAGTTGTCAACGGAAGGGAGTGCCAACAGCATACACATTTCTAATATAAAAGGCAGAATCGGTTTTATTTTCCTGTACTCAAAGCTCTTGGGAAGGAGAGGGGCGATCGCAAGAAAAACAAGTTGTCAACGGGAAGGAGTGCCAACAGCATACACATTTTTAATAGTAAAGGCAGAATCGGTTTTATTTTCCTCTACTCAAAGCTCCTGGGAAGAAGAGGGGCGATCGCAAGAAAAACAAGTTGTCAACGGGAGGGAGTGCCAACAGCATACACATTTCTAATATAAAAGGCAGAATCGGTTTTATTTTCCTGTACTCAAAGCTCTTGGGAAGGAGAGGGGCGATCGCAAGAAAAACAAGTTGTCAACGGGAAGGAGTGCCAACAGCATACACATTTCTAATAGAAAAGGCAGAATCGGTTTTATTTTCCTCTACTCAAAGCTCCTGGGAAGAAGAGGGGCGATCGCAAGAAAAACAAGTTGTCAACGGGAGGGAGTGCCAACAGCATACACATTTCTAATATAAAAGGCAGAATCGGTTTTATTTTCCTGTACTCAAAGCTCTTGGGAAGGAGAGGGGCGATCGGAAGAAAAACAAGTTGTCAACGGAAGGGAGTGCCAACAGCATACACATTTCTAATATAAAAGGCAGAATCGGTTTTATTTTCCTCTACTCAAAGCTCCTGGGAAGGAGAGGGGCGATCGCAAGAAAAACAAGTTGTCAACGGGAGGGAGTGCCAACAGCATACACATTTCTAATATAAAAGGCAGAATCGGTTTTATTTTCCTGTATTCAAAGCTCTTGGGAAGGAGACGGGCGATCGCAAGAAAAACAAGTTGTCAACGGAAGGGAGTGCCAACAGCATACACATTTCTAATATAAAAGGCAGAATCGGTTTTATTTTCCTGTACTCAAAGCTCTTGGGAAAGAGAGGGGCGATCGCAAGAAAAACAAGTTGTCAACGGGAGGGAGTGCCAACAGCATACACATTTCTAATAGAAAAGGCAGAATCGGTTTTATTTTCTTCTACTCAAAGCTCCTGGGAAGGAGAGGGGCGATCGCAAGAAAAACAAGTTGTCAACGGAAGGGACTGCCAACAGCATACACATTTCTATTATAAAAGGCAGAATCGGTTTTATTTTCCTGTACTCAAAGCTCTTGGGAAGGAGAGGGGCGATCGCAAGAAAAACAAGTTGTCAACGGGAAGAAGTGCCAACAGCATACACATTTCTAATAGAAAAGGCAGAATCGGTTTTATTTTCCTCTACTCAAAGCTCCTGGGAAGAAGAGGGGCGATCGCAAGAAAAACAAGTTGTCAACGGGAGGGAGTGCCAACAGCATACACATTTCTAATATAAAAGGCAGAATCGGTTTTATTTTCCTGTACACAAAGCTCTTGGGAAAGAGAGGGGCGATCGCAAGAAAAACAAGTTGTCAACGGGAGGGAGTGCCAACAGCATACACATTTCTAATATAAAAGGCAGAATCGGTTTCATTTTCCTGTACTTAAAGCTCTTGGGAAGGAGAGAGGCGATCGCAAGAAAAACAAGTTGTTAACGGAAGTGAGTGCCAACAGCATACATATTTCTAATATAAAAGGCAGAATCGGTTTTATTTTCCTGTACTCAAAGCACTTGGGAAAGAGAGGGGCGATCGCAAGAAAAACAAGTTATCAACGGGAGGGAGTGAGAACAGCATACACATTTCTAATATAAAAGGCAGAATCGGTTTCATTTTCCTGTACTCAAAGCTCTTGGGAAGGAGAGGGGCGATCGCAAGAAAAACAAGTTGTTAACTGAAGGGAGTGCCAACAGCATACATATTTCTAATATAAAAGGTAGAATCGGTTTTATTTTCCTGTACTCAAAGCTCTTGGGAAGGAGAGGGGCGATCGCAAGAAAAACAAGTTGTCAACGGAAGGGAGTGCCGACAGCATACACATTTCTAATATAAAAGGCAGAATCGGTTTTATTTTCCTGTTCTCAAAGCTCTTGGGAAGGAGAGGGGCGATCGCAAGAAAAACAAGTTGTCAACGGGAGGGAGTGCCAACAGCATACGCATTTCTAATATAAAAGGCAGAATCGGTTATATTTTCCTGTACTCAAAGCTCTTGGGATGGAGTGGGGCGATCGCAAGAAAAACAAGTTGTCAACGGAAGGGAGTGCCAACAGCATATACATTTCTAATATAAAAGGCAGAATCGGTCTTATTTTCATGAAAATAAAACTCTTGGAAAGACAGGGGCGATCACAAGAAAAACAAGTTGTCAACGGGAGGGAGTGCCAACAGCATATGCATTTCTAATATAAAAAGCAGAATCGGTTATATTTTCCTGTACTCAAAGCTCTTGGGAAAGAGAGGGTCGATCACAAGAAAAACAAGTTGTCAACGGGAGGGAGTGCCAACAGCATACCCATTTCTAACATAAAAGGCAGAATCGGTTTTATTTTCATGAAAATAAAACTCTTGGAAAGACAGGGGCGATCACAAGAAAAACAAGTTGTCTACGGGAGGGAGTGTCAACAGCATACACATTTCTAATATAAAAGGCAGAGTCGGTTTTATTTTCCTGTACTCAAAACTCTTGGGAAGGAGATGGGCTATCGCAAGAAAAACAAGTTGTCAACGCAAGGGAGTGCCAACAGCATACACATTTCTAATATAAAAGGCAGAATCGGTTTTATTTTCCTGTACTCAAAGCTCTTGGGAAAGAGAGGGGCGATCACAAGAAAAACAAGTTGTCAACGGGAGGAAGTGCCAACAGCATACCCATTTCTAACATAAAAGGCCGAATCGGTTTTATTTTCCTGTACTCAAAGCTCTTGGAAAGGAGAGGGGCGATCACAAGAAAAACAAGTTTTCAACGGAAGGGAGTGCCAACAGCATACACATTTCTAATATAAAAGGCAGAATCGGTTTTATTTTCCTGCACTCAAAGCTCTTGGGAAGGAGAGGGGCGATCACAAGAAAAACAAGTTGTCAACGGGAGGGAGTGCCAACAGCTTACACATTTCTAATATAAAAGGCAGAATCGGTTTTATTTTCCTGTACTCAAAGCTCTTGGGAAAGAGAGGGGCGATCGCAAGAAAAAAAAGTTCTCAACGGAAGGGAGTGCCAACAGCATACACATTTCTAATATAAAAGGCAGAATCGGTTTTATTTTCCTGTACTCAAAGCTCTTGGGAAAGTGAGGGGCGATCGCAAGAAAAACAAGTTGTCAACGGGAGGGAGTGCCAACAGCATACACATTTCTAATATAAAAGGCAGAATCGGTTTTATTTTCCTGTACTCAAAGCTCTTGGGAAAGAGAGGGCCGATCGCAAGAAAAACAAGTTTTCAACGGAAGGGAGTGCCAACAGCATACACATTTCTAATATAAAAGGCATAATCGGTTTTATTTTCCTCTATTCAAAGCTCCTGGGAAGGAGAGGGGCGATCGCAAGAAAAACAAGTTGTCAACGGGAGGGAGTGCCAACAGCATGCACATTTCTAATATAAAAGGCAGAATCGGTTTTATTTTCCTGTACTCAAAGCTCTTGGGAAAGAGAGGGGCGATCGCAAGAAAAACAAGTTCTCAACGGAAGGGAGTGCCAACAGCATACACATTTCTAATATAAAAGGCAGAATCGGTTTTATTTTCCTGTACTCAAAGCTCTTGGGAAAGTGAGGGGCGATCGCAAGAAAAACAAGTTGTCAACGGGAGGGAGTGCCAACAGCATACACATTTCTAATATAAAAGGCAGAATCGGTTTCATTTTCCTGTACTTAAAGCTCTTGGGAAGGAGAGGGGCGATCGCAAGAAAAACAAGTTGTTAACGGAAGGGAGTGCCAACAGCATACACATTTCTAATATAAAAGGCAGAATCGGTTTTATTTTCCTGTACTCAAAGCTCTTGGGAAAGAGAGGGGCCATCGCAAGAAAAACAAGTTGTCAACGGAAGGGAGTACCAGCAGCATACACATTTCTAATAGAAAAGGCAGAATCGGTTTTATTTTCCTGTACTCAAAACTCTAGGGAAATAGAGGGGCGATCGCAAGAAAAACAAGTTGTCAACGGAAGGGAGTGCCAACAGCATTCACATTTCTAATATAAAAGGCAGAATCGGTTTTATTTTCCTGTACTCAAAGCTCTTGGGAAGGAGAGGGGCGATTGCAAGAAAAACAAGTTGTCAACGCAAGAGAGTGCCAACAGCATACATATTTCTAATATAAAAGGCAGAATCGGTTTTATTTTCCTCTATTCAAAGCTCTTGGGAAGGAGAGGGGCGATCGCATAAAAACAAGTTCTCAACGGAAGGGAGTGTCAACAGCGTACACATTTCTAATATAAAAGGCAGAATCGGTTTTATTTTCCTGTACCCAAAGCTCTTGGGAAAGTGAGGGGCGATCGCAAGAAAAACAAGTTGTCAACGGAAGGGAGTGCCAACAGCATACACATTTCTAATATAAAAGGCAGAATCGGTTTTATTTTCCTGTACTCAAAGCTCTTGGGAAGGAGAGGGGCGATCGCAAGAAAAACAAGTTGTCAACGGGAAGAAGTGCCAACAGCATACACATTTCTAATAGAAAAGGCAGAATCGGTTATATTTTCCTCTACTCAAAGCTCCTGGGAAGGAGAGGGGCGATCGCAAGAAAAACAAGTTGTCAACGGGAAGAAGTGCCAACAGCATACACATTTCTAATAGAAAAGGCAGAATCGGTTTTATTTTCCTCTACTCAAAGCTCCTGGGAAGAAGAGGGGCGATCGCAAGAAAAACAAGTTGTCAACGGGAGGGAGTGCCAACAGCATACACATTTCTAATATAAAAGGCAGTATCGGTTTTATTTTCCTGTACTCAAAGCTCTTGGGAAAGAGAGGGGCGATCGCAAGAAAAACAAGTTGTCAACGGGAGGGAGTGCCAACAGCATACACATTTCTAATATAAAAGGCAGAATCGGTTTCATTTTCCTGTACTTAAAGCTCTTGGGAAGGAGAGAGGCGATCGCAGGAAAAACAAGTTGTTAACGGAAGGGAGTGCCAACAGCATACATATTTCTAATATAAAAGGCAGAATCGGTTTTATTTTCCTGTACTCAAAGCACTTGGGAAAGAGAGGGGCGATCGCAAGAAAAACAAGTTATCAACGGGAGGGAGTGACAACAGCATACACATTTCTAATATAAAAGGCAGAATCGGTTTCATTTTCCTGTACTCAAAGCTCTTGGGAAGGAGAGGGGCGATCGCAAGAAAAACAAGTTGTTAACTGAAGGGAGTGCCAACAGCATACATATTTCTAATATAAAAGGTAGAATCGGTTTTATTTTCCTGTACTCAAAGCTCTTGGGAAGGAGAGGGGCGATCGCAAGAAAAACAAGTTGTCAACGGAAGGGAGTGCCGACAGCATACACATTTCTAATATAAAAGGCAGAATCGGTTTTATTTTCCTGTTCTCAAAGCTCTTGGGAAGGAGAGGGGCGATCGCAAGAAAAACAAGTTGTCAACGGGAGGGAGTGCCAACAGCATACGCATTTCTAATATAAAAGGCAGAATCGGTTATATTTTCCTGTACTCAAAGCTCTTGGGATGGAGTGGGGCGATCGCAAGAAAAACAAGTTGTCAACGGAAGGGAGTGCCAACAGCATATACATTTCTAATATAAAAGGCAGAATCGGTCTTATTTTCATGAAAATAAAACTCTTGGAAAGACAGGGGCGATCACAAGAAAAACAAGTTGTCAACGGGAGGGTGTGCCAACAGCATACGCATTTCTAATATAAAAGGCAGAATCGGTTATATTTTCCTGTACTCAAAGCTCTTGGGAAAGAGAGGGTCGATCACAAGAAAAACAAGTTGTCAACGGGAGGGAGTGCCAACAGCATACCCATTTCTAACATAAAAGGCAGAATCGGTTTTATTTTCATGAAAATAAAACTCTTGGAAAGACAGGGGCGATCACAAGAAAAACAAGTTGTCTACGGGAGGGAGTGTCAACAGCATACACATTTCTAATATAAAAGGCAGAGTCGGTTTTATTTTCCTGTACTCAAAACTCTTGGGAAGGAGATGGGCTATCGCAAGAAAAACAAGTTGTCAACGCAAGGGAGTGCCAACAGCATACACATTTCTAATATAAAAGGCAGAATCGGTTTTATTTTCCTGTACTCAAAGCTCTTGGGAAAGAGAGGGGCGATCACAAGAAAAACAAGTTGTCAACGGGAGGAAGTGCCAACAGCATACCCATTTCTAACATAAAAGGCCGAATCGGTTTTATTTTCCTGTACTCAAAGCTCTTGGAAAGGAGAGGGGCGATCACAAGAAAAACAAGTTTTCAACGGAAGGGAGTGCCAACAGCATACACATTTCTAATATAAAAGGCAGAATCGGTTTTATTTTCCTGTACTCAAAGCTCTTGGGAAGGAGAGGGGCGATCACAAGAAAAACAAGTTGTCAACGGGAGGGAGTGCCAGCAGCTTACACATTTCTAATATAAAAGGCAGAATCGGTTTTATTTTCCTGTACTCAAAGCTCTTGGGAAAGAGAGGGGCGATCGCAAGAAAAAAAAGTTCTCAACGGAAGGGAGTGCCAACAGCATACACATTTCTAATATAAAAGGCAGAATCGGTTTTATTTTCCTGTACTCAAAGCTCTTGGGAAAGTGAGGGGCGATCGCAAGAAAAACAAGTTGTCAACGGGAGGGAGTGCCAACAGCATACACATTTCTAATATAAAAGGCAGAATCGGTTTTATTTTCCTGTACTCAAAGCTCTTGGGAAAGAGAGGGCCGATCGCAAGAAAAACAAGTTTTCAACGGAAGGGAGTGCCAACAGCATACACATTTCTAATATAAAAGGCATAATCGGTTTTATTTTCCTCTACTCAAAGCTCCTGGGAAGGAGAGGGGCGATCGCAAGAAAAACAAGTTGTCAACGGGAGGGAGTGCCAACAGCATGCACATTTCTAATATAAAAGGCAGAATCGGTTTTATTTTCCTGTACTCAAAGCTCTTGGGAAAGAGAGGGGCGATCGCAAGAAAAACAAGTTCTCAACGGAAGGGAGTGCCAACAGCATACACATTTCTAATATAAAAGGCAGAATCGGTTTTATTTTCCTGTACTCAAAGCTCTTGGGAAAGTGAGGGGCGATCGCAAGAAAAACAAGTTGTCAACGGGAGGGAGTGCCAACAGCATACACATTTCTAATATAAAAGGCAGAATCGGTTTCATTTTCCTGTACTTAAAGCTCTTGGGAAGGAGAGGGGCGATCGCAAGAAAAACAAGTTGTTAACGGAAGGGAGTGCCAACAGCATACACATTTCTAATATAAAAGGCAGAATCGGTTTTATTTTCCTGTACTCAAAGCTCTTGGGAAAGAGAGGGGCCATCGCAAGAAAAACAAGTTGTCAACGGAAGGGAGTACCAGCAGCATACACATTTCTAATAGAAAAGGCAGAATCGGTTTTATTTTCCTGTACTCAAAACTCTAGGGAAATAGAGGGGCGATCGCAAGAAAAACAAGTTGTCAACGGAAGGGAGTGCCAACAGCATTCACATTTCTAATATAAAAGGCAGAATCGGTTTTATTTTCCTGTACTCAAAGCTCTTGGGAAGGAGAGGGGCGATTGCAAGAAAAACAAGTTGTCAACGCAAGAGAGTGCCAACAGCATACACATTTCTAATATAAAAGGCAGAATCGGTTTTATTTTCCTCTATTCAAAGCTCTTGGGAAGGAGAGGGGCGATCGCATAAAAACAAGTTCTCAACGGAAGGGAGTGTCAACAGCGTACACATTTCTAATATAAAAGGCAGAATCGGTTTTATTTTCCTGTACTCAAAGCTCTTGGGAAAGTGAGGGGCGATCGCAAGAAAAACAAGTTGTCAACGGAAGGGAGTGCCAACAGCATACACATTTCTAATATAAAAGGCAGAATCGGTTTTATTTTCCTCTATTCAAAGCTCTTGGGAATGAGAGGGGCGATCGCAAGAAAAACAAGTTCTCAACGGAAGGGAGTGCCAACAGCATACACATTTCTAATATAAAAGGCAGAATCGGTTTTATTTTCCTGTACTCAAAGCTCTTGGGAAAGTGAGGGGCGATCGCAAGAAAAACAAGTTGTCAACGGAAGGGAGTGCCAACAGCATACACATTTCTAATATAAAAGGCAGAATCGGTTTTATTTTCCTCTATTCAAAGCTCTTGGGAAGGAGAGGGGCGATCGCAAGAAAAACAAGTTCTCAACGGAAGGGAGTGCCAACAGCATACACATTTCTAATATAAAAGGCAGAATCGGTTTTATTTTCCTGTACTCAAAGCTCTTGGGAAAGAGAGGGGCGATCGCAAGAAAAACAAGTTCTCAACGGAAGGGAGTGCCAACAGCATACACATTTCTAATATAAAAGGCAGAATCGGTTTTATTTTCCTGTACTCAAAGCTCTTGGGAAGGAGAGGGGCGATCGCAAGAAAAACAAGTTGTCAACGGGAGGGAGTGCCAACAGCATACACATTTCTAATAGAAAAGGCAGAATCGGTTTTATTTTCCTGTACTCAAAGCTCTTGGGAAGGAGAGGTGCGATCGCAAGAAAAACAAGTTGTCAACGGGAGGGAGTGCCAACAGCATTCACATTTCTAATAGAAAAGGCAGAATCGGTTTTATTTTCCTGTACTCAAAGCTCTTGGGAAAGAGAGGGGCGATCACAAGAAAAACAAGTTGTCAACGGGAGGAAGTGCCAACAGCATACCCATTTCTAACATAAAAGGCCGAATCGGTTTTATTTTCCTGTACTCAAAGCTCTTGGAAAGGAGAGGGGCGATCACAAGAAAAACAAGTTTTCAACGGAAGGGAGTGCCAACAGCATACACATATCTAATATAAAAGGCAGAATCGGTTTTATTTTCCTGTACTCAAAGCTCTTGGGAAGGAGAGGGGCGATCACAAGAAAAACAAGTTGTCAACGGGAGGGAGTGCCAGCAGCTTACACATTTCTAATATAAAAGGCAGAATCGGTTTTATTTTCCTGTACTCAAAGCTCTTGGGAAAGAGAGGGGCGATCGCAAGAAAAAAAAGTTCTCAACGGAAGGGAGTGCCAACAGCATACACATTTCTAATATAAAAGGCAGAATCGGTTTTATTTTCCTGTACTCAAAGCTCTTGGGAAAGTGAGGGGCGATCGCAAGAAAAACAAGTTGTCAACGGGAGGGAGTGCCAACAGCATACACATTTCTAATATAAAAGGCAGAATCGGTTTTATTTTCCTGTACTCAAAGCTCTTGGGAAAGAGAGGGCCGATCGCAAGAAAAACAAGTTTTCAACGGAAGGGAGTGCCAACAGCATACACATTTCTAATATAAAAGGCATAATCGGTTTTATTTTCCTCTACTCAAAGCTCCTGGGAAGGAGAGGGGCGATCGCAAGAAAAACAAGTTGTCAACGGGAGGGAGTGCCAACAGCATGCACATTTCTAATATAAAAGGCAGAATCGGTTTTATTTTCCTGTACTCAAAGCTCTTGGGAAAGAGAGGGGCGATCGCAAGAAAAACAAGTTCTCAACGGAAGGGAGTGCCAACAGCATACACATTTCTAATATAAAAGGCAGAATCGGTTTTATTTTCCTGTACTCAAAGCTCTTGGGAAAGTGAGGGGCGATCGCAAGAAAAACAAGTTGTCAACGGGAGGGAGTGCCAACAGCATACACATTTCTAATATAAAAGGCAGAATCGGTTTCATTTTCCTGTACTTAAAGCTCTTGGGAAGGAGAGGGGCGATCGCAAGAAAAACAAGTTGTTAACGGAAGGGAGTGCCAACAGCATACACATTTCTAATATAAAAGGCAGAATCGGTTTTATTTTCCTGTACTCAAAGCTCTTGGGAAAGAGAGGGGCCATCGCAAGAAAAACAAGTTGTCAACGGAAGGGAGTACCAGCAGCATACACATTTCTAATAGAAAAGGCAGAATCGGTTTTATTTTCCTGTACTCAAAACTCTAGGGAAATAGAGGGGCGATCGCAAGAAAAACAAGTTGTCAACGGAAGGGAGTGCCAACAGCATTCACATTTCTAATATAAAAGGCAGAATCGGTTTTATTTTCCTGTACTCAAAGCTCTTGGGAAGGAGAGGGGCGATTGCAAGAAAAACAAGTTGTCAACGCAAGAGAGTGCCAACAGCATACACATTTCTAATATAAAAGGCAGAATCGGTTTTATTTTCCTCTATTCAAAGCTCTTGGGAAGGAGAGGGGCGATCGCATAAAAACAAGTTCTCAACGGAAGGGAGTGTCAACAGCGTACACATTTCTAATATAAAAGGCAGAATCGGTTTTATTTTCCTGTACTCAAAGCTCTTGGGAAAGTGAGGGGCGATCGCAAGAAAAACAAGTTGTCAACGGAAGGGAGTGCCAACAGCATACACATTTCTAATATAAAAGGCAGAATCGGTTTTATTTTCCTCTATTCAAAGCTCTTGGGAATGAGAGGGGCGATCGCAAGAAAAACAAGTTCTCAACGGAAGGGAGTGCCAACAGCATACACATTTCTAATATAAAAGGCAGAATCGGTTTTATTTTCCTGTACTCAAAGCTCTTGGGAAAGTGAGGGGCGATCGCAAGAAAAACAAGTTGTCAACGGAAGGGAGTGCCAACAGCATACACATTTCTAATATAAAAGGCAGAATCGGTTTTATTTTCCTCTATTCAAAGCTCTTGGGAAGGAGAGGGGCGATCGCAAGAAAAACAAGTTCTCAACGGAAGGGAGTGCCAACAGCATACACATTTCTAATATAAAAGGCAGAATCGGTTTTATTTTCCTGTACTCAAAGCTCTTGGGAAAGAGAGGGGCGATCGCAAGAAAAACAAGTTCTCAACGGAAGGGAGTGCCAACAGCATACACATTTCTAATATAAAAGGCAGAATCGGTTTTATTTTCCTGTACTCAAAGCTCTTGGGAAGGAGAGGGGCGATCGCAAGAAAAACAAGTTGTCAACGGGAGGGAGTGCCAACAGCATACACATTTCTAATAGAAAAGGCAGAATCGGTTTTATTTTCCTGTACTCAAAGCTCTTGGGAAGGAGAGGTGCGATCGCAAGAAAAACAAGTTGTCAACGGGAGGGAGTGCCAACAGCATTCACATTTCTAATAGAAAAGGCAGAATCGGTTTTATTTTCCTGTACTCAAAGCTCTTGGGAAAGAGAGGGGCGATTGCAAGAAAAACAAGTTGTCAACGGGAGGGAGTGCCAACAGCATACACATTTCTAATATAAAAGGCAGAATCGGTTTTATTTTCCTGTACTCAAAGCACTTGGGAAGGAGAGGGCGATCGCAAGAAAAACAAGTTATCAACGGGAGGGAGTGCCAACAGCATACACATTTCTAATATAAAAGGCAGAATCGGTTTCATTTTCCTGTACTCAAAGCTCTTGGGAAGGAGAGGGGCGATCGCAAGAAAAACAAGTTGTTAACTGAAGGGAGTGCCAACAGCATACATATTTCTAATATAAAAGGCAGAATCGGTTTTATTTTCCTGTACTCAAAGCTCTTGGGAAGGGGAAGGGCGATCGCAAGAAAAACAAGTTGTCAACGGAAGGGAGTGCCAACAGCATACACATTTCTAATATAAAAGGCAGAGTCGGTTTTATTTTCCTGTCCTCAAAACTCTTGGGAAGGAGAGGGGCGATCGCAAGAAAAACAAGTTGTCAACGCAAGGGAGTGCCAACAGCATACACATTTCTAATATAAAAGGCAGAATCGGTTTTATTTTCCTGTACTCAAAGCTCTTGGGAAGGAGAGGGGCGATCGCAAGAAAAACAAGTTGTCAACGGGAGGGAGTGCCAACAGCATACACATTTCTAATATAAAAGGCAGAATCGGTTTTATTTTCCTGTACTCAAACTCTTGGGAAGGAGAGGGGCGATCGCAAGAAAAACAAGTTGTCAACGGGAAGGAGTGCCAACAGCATACACATTTCTAATATAAAAAGCAGAATCGGTTTTATATTTCTGTACTCAAAACTCTTGGGAAGGAGAGGGGCGATCGCAAGAAAAACAAGTTGTCAGCGGGCGGGAGTGACAACAGCATACACATTTCTAATATAAAAGGAAGAATCGGTTTTATTTTCCTGTACTCAAAGCTCTTGGGAAGGAGAGGGGCGATCGCAAGAAAAACAAGTTGTCAACGGGAGGGAGTGCCAACAGCAAACACATTTCTAATATAAAAGGCAGAATCGGTTTCATTTTCCTGTACCCAAAGCTCTAGGGAAGGAGAGGGGCGATCGCAAGAAAAACAAGTTGTCAACGGAAGGGAGTGCCAACAGCATACATATTTCTAATATAAACGGCGGAATCGGTTTTATTTTCCTGTACTCAAAGCTCTTGGGAAGGAGAGGGGCGATCGCAAGAAAAACAAGTTGTCAACGAGAAAGAGTGCCAACAGCATACACATTTTTTATATAAAAGGCAGAATCGGTTTTATTTTTCTGTACTTAATGCTCTTGGGAAGAAGAGGGCCGATCGCAAGAAAACCAAGTTGTCAACGGAAGGGAGTGCCAACAGCATACACATTTCTAATATTAAAGGCAGAATCGGTTTTGCTTTCCTGTACTCAAAGCTCTTGGGAAACAGAGGGGCGATCGCAAGAAAAACAAGTTTTCAACGGAAGGGAGTGTCAGCAGCATACACATTTCTAATATAAAAGGCAAAATCGGTTTCATTTTCCTGTACTCAAAGCTCTTGGGAAGGAGAGGGGCGATCGCAAGAAAAACAAGTTGTCAACGGAAGGGAGTGCCAACAGCATACACATTTCTAATATAAAAGGCAGAATCGGTTTTATTTTCCTCTATTCAAGGCTCTTGGGAAGGAGAGGGGCGATCGCAAGAAAAACAAGTTCTCAACGGAAGGGAGTGCCAACAGCACACACATTTTTAATATAAAAGGCAGAATCGGTTTTATTTTCCTGTACTCAAAGCTCTTGGGAAAGTGAGGGGCGATCGCAAGAAAAACAAGTTGTCAACGGAAGGGAGTGCCAACAGCATACACATTTCTAATATAAAAGGCAGAATCGGTTTTAATTTCCTGTACTCAAAGCTCTTGGGAAAGAGAGGGGCGATCGCAAGAAAAACAAGTTGTCAACGGAAGGGAGTGCCAACAGCATACACATTTCTAATATAAAAGGCAGAATCGGTTTTATTTTCCTGTATTCAAAGCTCTTGTGAAAGAGAGGGGCGATCGCAAGAAAAAGAAGTTGTCAACGGAAGGGAGTGCCAACAGCATACACATTTCTAATAGAAAAAGCAGAATCGGTTTTATTTTCCTGTACTCAAAGCTCCTGGGAAGGGAGGGGAGATCGCAAGAAAAACAAATTGTCAACGGGAGGGAGTGCCAACAGCATACACATTTCTAATATAAAAATCAGAATCGGTTTTATTTTCCTGTACTCAAATCTCTTGGGAAGGAGAGGGGCGATCGCAAGAAAACAAGTTGTCAACGGGAGGGAGTGCCAACAGCATACCCATTTCTAATAGAAAAGGCAGAATCGGTTTTATTTTCCTCTACTCAAAACTCCTGGGAAAGAGAGGGGCGATCGCAAGAAAAACAAGTTGTCAACGGGAGGGAGTGCCAACAGCATACACATTTCTAATATAAAAGGCAGAATCGGTTTTATTTTCCTGTACTCAATGCTCTTGGGAAAGAGAGGGGCGATCGCAAGAAAAACAAGTTCTCAACGGAAGGGAGTGCCAACAGCATACACATTTCTAATATAAAAGGCAGAATCGGTTTCATTTTCCTGTACATAAAGCTCTTGGGAAAGTGAGGGGCGATCGCAAGAAAAACAAGTTGTCAACGGAAGGGAGTGCCAACAGCATACACATTTCTAATATAAAAGGCAGAATCGGTTTTATTTTCCTGTACTCAAAGCTCTTGGGAAAGAGAGGGGCGATCGCAAGAAAAACAAGTTGTCAACGGAAGGGAGTGCCAACAGCTTACACATTTCTAATATAAAAGGCAGAATCGGTTTTATTTTCCTGTACTCAAAGCTCTTGTGAAAGGGAGGGGCGATCGCAAGAAAAACAAGTTGTCAACGGGAGGGAGTGCCAACAGCATACACATTTCTAATATAAAAGGCAGAATCGCTTTTATTTTCCTGTACTCAAAGCTCTTGGGAAAGAGAGAGACGATCGCAAGAAAAACAAGTTCTCAACGGAAGGGAGTGCCAACAGCATACACATTTCTAATATAAAAGGCAGAATCGGTTTTATTTTCCTGTATTCAAAGCTCTTGGGAAAGTGAGGGGTGTTCCCAAAAAAACAAGTTGTCAACGGGAGGGAGTGCCAACAGCATACACATTTCTAATATAAAAGGCAGAATCGGTTTCATTTTCCTGTACTTAAAGCTCTTGGGAAGGAGAGGGACGATCGCAAGAAAAACAAGTTGTTAACGGAAGGGAGTGCCAACAGCATACACATTTCTAATATAAAAAATAGAATCGGTTTTATTTTCCTGTTCTCAAAGCTCTTGGGAAAGAGAGGGGCGATCGCAAGAAAAACAAGTTGTCAACGGAAGGGAGTGCCAGCAGCATACACATTTCTAATAGAAAAGGCAGAATCGGTTTTATTTTCCTGTACTCAAAGCTCTAGGGAAAGAGAGGGGCGATCGCAAGAAAAACAAGTTGTCAACGGAAGGGAGTGCCAACAGCATTCACATTTCTAATATAAAAGGCAGAATCGGTTATATTTTCCTGTACTAAAAGCTCTTTTGAAGGAGAGGGGCGATTGCAAGAAAAACAAGTTGTCAACGCAAGGGAGTGCCAACAGCATACACATTTCTAATATAAAAGACAGAATCGGTTTTATTTTCCTGTACTAAAAGCTCTTGGGAAGGAGAGGGTCGATCTCGAGAAAAACAAGTTGTCAACTGGAGGGAGTGCCAACAGCATACACATTTCTAATATAAAATTCAGAATCGGTTTTATTTTCCTGTACTCAAAGCTCTTGGGAAGGAGAGGGGCGATCGCAAGAAAAACAAGTTGTCAACGGAAGGGAGTGCCAACAGCATACACATTTCTAATATAAAAGGCAGAATCGGTTTTACTTTCCTGTACTCAAAGCTCTTGGGAAGGAGACGGGCGATCGCAAGAAAAACAAGTTGTCAACGGAAGGGAGTGCCAACAGGATACACATTTCTAATATAAAAGGCAGAATCGGTTTTATTTTCCTGTATTCAAAGCTTTTGGGAGGAAGAGGGGCGATCGCAAGAAAAACAAGTTGTCAACGGAAGGAAGTGCCAACAGCATACACATTTCTAATATAAAAGGCAGAATCGGTTTTATTTTCCTGTTCTCAAAATTCTTGGGAAGGAGAGAGGCGATCGCAAGAAAACCAAGTTGTCAACGGAAGGGAGTGCCAACTGCATACACATTTCTAATATAAAAGGCAGAATCGGTTTTATTTTCCTCTACTCAAAGCTCTTGGGAAGGAGAGGGGCGATCGCAAGGAAAACAAGTTATCAACGGGAGGGAGTGCCAACAGCATACACATTTCTATTATAAAAGGCAGAATCGGTTTTATTTTCCTGTGTTCCAAGCTCTTGTGAAGGAGAGGGGCGATCGCAAGAAAAACAAGTTGTCAACGGGAGGGAGTGCCAAGAGCTTACACATTTCTAATAGAAAAGGCAGAATCGGTTTTATTTTCCTGTACTCAAATCTCCTGGGGAGGAGAGGGGCGATCGCAAGGAAAATAAGTTATCAACGGGAGGGAGTGCCAACAGCATACACATTTCTAATATAAAAGGCAGAATCGGTTTTATTTTGATGTATTCAAAGCTCTTGTGAAAGGGAGGGGTGATCGCAAGAAAAACAAGTTGTCAACGGAAGGGAGTGCCAACAGCATACACATTTCTAATAGAAAAGGCAGAATGGGTTTTATTTTCCTGTACTCAAAGCTCTTGAGAAGGAGAGGGGCGATCGCAAGAAAAACAAGTTGTCGTCGGAAGGGAGTGCCAACAGCATACACATTTCTAATATAAAAGGCAGAATCGGTTTTATTTTCCTGAACTCAAAGCTCTTGGGAAGGAGAGGGGCGATCGCAAGAAAAACAAGTTGTCAACGGGAGGGAGTGCCAACAGCATACACATTTCTAATAGAAAAGGCAGAATCGGTTTTATTTTCCTCTACTCAAAGCTCCTGGGAAGGAGAGTGGCGATCGCAAGAAAAACAGGTTGTCAACGGGAGGGAGTGCCAACAGCATACACATTTCTAATATAAAAGGCTGAATCGCTTTTATTTTCCTGTACTCAAAGCTCTTGGGAAAGAGAGAGACGATCGCAAGAAAAACAAGTTCTCAACGGAAGGGTGTGCCAACAGCATACACATTTCTAATATAAAAGGCAGAATCGGTTTTATTTTCCTGTACTCAAAGCTCTTGGGAAAGTGAGGGGTGTTCGCAAGAAAAACAAGTTGTCAACGGGAGGGAGTGCCAACAGCATACACATTTCTAATATAAAAGGCAGAATCGGTTTCATTTTCCTGTACTTAAAACTCTTGGGAAGGAGAGGGGCGATCGCAAGAAAAACAAGTTGTCAACGGGAGGGAGTGCCAACAGCATACACATTTCTAATATAAAAGGCAGAATCGGTTTTATTTTCCTGTACTCAAAGCTCTTGGGAAAGAGAGGGGCGATCGCAAGAAAAACAAGTTCTCAACGGAAGGGAGTGCCAACAGCATACACATTTCTAATATAAAAGACAGAATCGGTTTTATTTTCCTGTTCTCAAAGTTCTTGGGAAAGTGAGGGGCGATCGCAAGAAAAACAAGTTGTCAACGGAATGGAGTGCCAACAGCATACACATTTCTAATATAAAAGGCAGAATCGGTTTCATTCTCCTGTACTTAAAGCTCTTGGGAAGGAGAGGGGCGATCGCAAGAAAAACAAGTTGTTAACGGAAGGGAGTGCCAACAGCATACATATTTCTAGTATAAAAGGCAGAATCGGTTTTATTTTCCTGTACTCAAAGCTCTTGGGAAGGAGAGGGGCGATCGCAAGAAAAACAAGTTGTCAACGGAAGGGAGTGCCAACAGCATACCATTTCTAATATAAAAGGCAGAATCGGTTTTATTTGCCTGTACTCAAAGCTCTTGGGAAGGAGAGGGGCGATCGCAAGAAAAACAAGTTTTCAACGGAAGGGAGTGCCAACAGCATACACATTTCTAATATAAAAGGCAGAATCGGTTTTATTTTCCTGTACTCAAAACTCTTGGGATGGAGTGGGGCGATCGCAAGAAAAACAAGTTGTCAACGGAAGGGAGTGCCAACAGCATACACATTTCTAATATAAAAGGCAGAATCGGTTTCATTTTCCTGAACTTAAACTCTTGGAAAGAGAAGGGCGATCAACTCGTTTTTCTTGCGATCGCTCCTCACCTTCCCAAGAGCTTTGAGTTCAGGAAAAAAGAACCCATTCTTCATTTTACATTAGGAATGTGTATGCTGCTGGCACTCTCTCCCATAGAAAACTCGTTTTTCTTGCGATCACTCCTCACCTTCCCGAGAGGGTACATCTACTCACGTTAAAAAAATTTTTTTTGTTAATTTAAAAAGTCACTATGGATTTTCAAAGCCACCCAGCACTCAGGGACTTTAAGAGAAGCTTTAAAAGAGTCTTAGATATCTGCAAAAAATTCATAATACAACAATTATAACGCTAACAATTTATTTTAAAGGGGTACATCCACTGACGTAAAAAAATTTCTTTATTGTTAATTTAAAAATTCACTATGCATTTTTGAAGCTACCCAGCACTCAAGGATTTTAAGAGAAGTTTTAAAAGTGTCTTAGGTATCTGCAAAAAAATCATAGTTTAACAATTATAACGCTAACATTTTATTTTATAGGGGTACATCCACTGACGTTAAAAAATTTTTTTTGTTAATTTAAAAATTCAGTATGGATTTTCAAAGCCACCCAGCACTCAGAGATTTTAAGAGAAGCTTTAGAAGTGTCTTGAGTATCTGTAAAAAATTCACAGTTCAACAATTATAACGCTGACAATTTATTTGAAAGGGGTATAACCACTGACGTTAAAAATTTTTTTTTTTGTAAATTTAAAAATTCACTATGGATTTCAAAAGCCACCCAGCACTCAGGGATTTTAAGAGAAGCTTTAAAAGTGTCTTAGATATCTGTAAAAAATTCATAATACAACAATAATAGCGCTAACAAATTATTTTAAAGGGGTACATCCACTGACGTTAAAAAATTTTTTGTTGTTAATTTAAAAATTCACTATGGATTTTCGAAGACACCCAGCAATCAGAGATTTTAAGAGAAGCTTTAAAAGTGTCTTAGATATCTGCGAAAAATTCATAGTCCAACAATTATAACGCTAACAATTTATTTTAAAGGGATACATCCACTGACGTTAAAAAAAATTTTTTGTTAATTTAAAAATTCTCTATGGATTTTTGAAGACACCCAGCACTCAGGGATTTTAAGACAAGCTTTAAAAGTGTCTTAGGTATCTGCGAAAAATTCATAGTACAACAATTATAACGCTAACAATTTATTTTAAGGGGTACATCCACTGATGTTAATAAATTTTTTGTTAATTTAAGAATTCACTATGCATTTTCGAAGCCACCCAGCACTCAGGGATTTTAAAAGAAGCTTTAAAAGTGTCTTAGGTATCTGTAAAAAATTTATAGTTTAACAGTTAAAACGCTAACAATTTATTTTAAAGGGGTACATCCACTGAAGTTAAAAAAAAATTTTTTTTAATTTAAAAATTCACTATGGATTTTCAAAGCCACCCAGCACTCAAAGACTTTAAGAGAAGTTTTAGAAGTGTCTTGGGTATCTGCAAAAAATTCATAGTTCAACATTTATAACGATAACAATTTATTTTAAAGGGGAATATCCACAGACGTTAAAAAAATATTTATTGTTAATTTAAAAATTCACTATGCATTTTCGAAGCCACCCAGCACTCAAGGATTTTAACAGAAGCTTTAAAAGTGTCTTAGGTATCTGCAAAAAATTTATAGTTCAACAATTATAACGCTAACAATTTATTTTAAAGTGGTATATCCACTGACGTTAAAAAATTTTTTATTGTTATTTTAAAAATTCACTATGCATTTTTGAAGCCCCCCAGCACTCAGGGATTTCAAGAGAAGCTTCGAAAAGGTCTTAGGTATTTGCGAAAAATTCATAGTACAACAATTATAACGCTAACAATTTATTTTAAAGGGGTACTCCACTGATGTTAAAAATTTTTTTTTTGTTAATTTAAAAATTCACTATGCATTTTTGAAGAAACCAAGCACTCAGGGATTTTAAGAGAAGCTTTAGAGGTGTCTTAGGTATCTGTGAAAAATTCATGGTACAACAATTTGAACGCTAACAATTTATTTTAAAGGGGTACATCTATTGACGTTAAAAAAAATTTTTGTTAATATAAAAATTCACTACGGATTTTCAAAGCCACCCAGCACTCAGGGATTTTAAGAGAAGCTTTAAAAGAATCTTAGATATCTGCAAAAAATTCATAATACAACAATTATAACGCTAACAATTTATTTTAAAGGGGTACATCCACTGACGTTAACAAATTTTTTTTTTGTAATTTAAAAATTCACTATGCATTTTGGAAGCCACCCAGCACTCAGGCATTTTAAGAGAAGCTTTAAAAGTGTCTTTGGTATCTGCAAAAAAATCATAGTTCAACAATTATAACGCTAACATTTTATTTTATAGGGGTACATTCACTGACGTTAAAAATTTTTTTTTGTTAATTTAAAAATTCACTATGGATTTTCAAAGCCACCCAGCACTCAGGTATTTTAAGAGAAGCTTTAGAAGTGTCTTGGGTATCTGCAAAAAAATCATAGTTCAACAATTATAACGCTAACAATTTATTTTAAAGGGGTATAACCACTGACGTTAAAAAAAATTTTTTTGTTAATTTAAAAATTCACTATGGATTTTCAAAGCCACCCAGCACTCAGGGATTTTAAGAGAAGCTTTAAAAGAATCTTAGATATCTGTAAAAAATTCATAATACAACAATTATAACTTTAACAATTTATTTTAAAGGGGTACATCCACTGACGTTAAAAAATTTTTTGTTGTTAATTTAAAAATTCACTATGGATTTTCGAAGACACCCAGCACTCAGAGATTTTAAGAGAAGCTTTAAAAGTGTCTTAGATATCTGCGAAAAATTCATGGTCCAACAATTATACCGCTAACAATTTATTTTAATGGGTACATCCACTGAAGTTAAAATTTTTTTTTTTTAATTTAAAAATTCACTATGGATTTTCAAAGCCACCCAGCACTCAAAGATTTTAAGAGAAGCTTTAGAAGTGTCTTGGGTATCTGCAAAAAAATTAAATAGTTCAACAATTATAACGCTAACAATTTATTTTAAAGGGGAATATCCACAGATGTTAAAAAATTTTTTATTGTTAACTTAAAAATTCCCTATGCATTTTTGAAGACACCCAGCACTCAAGGATTTTAACAGAAGCTTTAAAAGAGTCTTAGGTATCTGCAAAAAATTCATAGTTCAACAATTATAACGCTAACAATTTATTTTATAGTGGTATATCCACTGACGTTAAAAAATTATTTATTGTTAATTTAAAAATTCACTATGCATTTTTGAAGCCTCCCAGCACTCAGGGATTTCAAGAGATACTTTAAAAGGGTCTTAGGTATCTGCGAAAAATTCATAGTACAACAATTATAACGCTAACAATTTATTTTAAAGGGGTACATCCACTGACGTTAAAAAAATTTTTTTTTGTTAATTTAAAAATTCACTATGCATTTTTGAAGCCACCCAGCACTCAGGGATTTTAAGAGAAGCTTTAAAAGTGTCTTAGGTATCTGTAAAAAATTTATAGTTTAACAGTTAAAACGCTAACAATTTATTTTAAAGGGGTACATCCACTGAAGTTAAAAAAAAATTTTTTTTAATTTAAAAATTCACTATGGATTTTCAAAGCCACCCAGCACTCAAAGACTTTAAGAGAAGTTTTAGAAGTGTATTGGGTATCTGCAAAAAATTCATAGTTCAACATTTATAACGATAACAATTTATTTTAAAGGGGAATATCCACAGACGTTAAAAAAATATTTATTGTTAATTTAAAAATTCACTATGCATTTTCGAAGCCACCCAGCACTCAAGGATTTTAACAGAAGCTTTAAAAGTGTCTTAGGTATCTGCAAAAAATTTATAGTTCAACAATTATAACGCTAACAATTTATTTTAAAGTGGTATATCCACTGACGTTAAAAAATTTTTTATTGTTATTTTAAAAATTCACTATGCATTTTTGAAGCCCCCCAGCACTCAGGGATTTCAAGAGAAGCTTCGAAAAGGTCTTAGGTATTTGCGAAAAATTCATAGTACAACAATTATAACGCTAACAATTTATTTTAAAGGGGTACTCCACTGATGTTAAAAATTTTTTTTTTTGTTAATTTAAAAATTCACTATGCATTTTTGAAGAAACCAAGCACTCAGGGATTTTAAGAGAAGCTTTAGAGGTGTCTTAGGTATCTGTGAAAAATTCATGGTACAACAATTTGAACGCTAACAATTTATTTTAAAGGGGTACATCTATTGACGTTAAAAAAAATTTTTGTTAATATAAAAATTCACTACGGATTTTCAAAGCCACCCAGCACTCAGGGATTTTAAGAGAAGCTTTAAAAGAATCTTAGATATCTGCAAAAAATTCATAATACAACAATTATAACGCTAACAATTTATTTTAAAGGGGTACATCCACTGACGTTAACAAATTTTTTTTTTGTAATTTAAAAATTCACTATGCATTTTGGAAGCCACCCAGCACTCAGGCATTTTAAGAGAAGCTTTAAAAGTGTCTTTGGTATCTGCAAAAAAATCATAGTTCAACAATTATAACGCTAACATTTTATTTTATAGGGGTACATTCACTGACGTTAAAAATTTTTTTTTGTTAATTTAAAAATTCACTATGGATTTTCAAAGCCACCCAGCACTCAGGTATTTTAAGAGAAGCTTTAGAAGTGTCTTGGGTATCTGCAAAAAAATCATAGTTCAACAATTATAACGCTAACAATTTATTTTAAAGGGGTATAACCACTGACGTTAAAAAAAATTTTTTGTTAATTTAAAAATTCACTATGGATTTTCAAAGCCACCCAGCACTCAGGGATTTTAAGAGAAGCTTTAAAAGAATCTTAGATATCTGTAAAAAATTCATAATACAACAATTATAACTTTAACAATTTATTTTAAAGGGGTACATCCACTGACGTTAAAAAATTTTTTGTTGTTAATTAAAAATTCACTATGGATTTTCGAAGACACCCAGCACTCAGAGATTTTAAGAGAGGCTTTAAAAGTGTCTTAGATATCTGCGAAAAATTCATGGTCCAACAATTATACCGCTAACAATTTATTTTAATGGGTACATCCACTGAAGTTAAAATTTTTTTTTTTTAATTTAAAAATTCACTATGGATTTTCAAAGCCACCCAGCACTCAAAGATTTTAAGAGAAGCTTTAGAAGTGTCTTGGGTATCTGCAAAAAAATTAAATAGTTCAACAATTATAACGCTAACAATTTATTTTAAAGGGGAATATCCACAGATGTTAAAAAATTTTTTATTGTTAACTTAAAAATTCCCTATGCATTTTTGAAGACACCCAGCACTCAAGGATTTTAACAGAAGCTTTAAAAGAGTCTTAGGTATCTGCAAAAAATTCATAGTTCAACAATTATAACGCTAACAATTTATTTTATAGTGGTATATCCACTGACGTTAAAAAATTATTTATTGTTAATTTAAAAATTCACTATGCATTTTTGAAGCCTCCCAGCACTCAGGGATTTCAAGAGATACTTTAAAAGGGTCTTAGGTATCTGCGAAAAATTCATAGTACAACAATTATAACGCTAACAATTTATTTTAAAGGGGTACATCCACTGACGTTAAAAAAATTTTTTTTTGTTAATTTAAAAATTCACTATGCATTTTTGAAGCCACCCAGCACTCAGGGATTTTAAGAGAAGCTTTAAAAGTGTCTTAGGTATCTGTAAAAAATTTATAGTTTAACAGTTAAAACGCTAACAATTTATTTTAAAGGGGTACATCCACTGAAGTTAAAAAAAAATTTTTTTTAATTTAAAAATTCACTATGGATTTTCAAAGCCACCCAGCACTCAAAGACTTTAAGAGAAGTTTTAGAAGTGTATTGGGTATCTGCAAAAAATTCATAGTTCAACATTTATAACGATAACAATTTATTTTAAAGGGGAATATCCACAGACGTTAAAAAAATATTTATTGTAAATTTAAAAATTCACTATGCATTTTCGAAGCCACCCAGCACTCAAGGATTTTAACAGAAGCTTTAAAAGTGTCTTAGGTATCTGCAAAAAATTTATAGTTCAACAATTATAACGCTAACAATTTATTTTAAAGTGGTATATCCACTGACGTTAAAAAATTTTTTATTGTTATTTTAAAAATTCACTATGCATTTTTGAAGCCCCCCAGCACTCAGGGATTTCAAGAGAAGCTTCGAAAAGGTCTTAGGTATTTGCGAAAAATTCATAGTACAACAATTATAACGCTAACAATTTATTTTAAAGGGGTACTCCACTGATGTTAAAATTTTTTTTTTTTGTTAATTTAAAAATTCACTATGCATTTTTGAAGAAACCAAGCACTCAGGGATTTTAAGAGAAGCTTTAGAGGTGTCTTAGGTATCTGTGAAAAATTCATGGTACAACAATTTGAACGCTAACAATTTATTTTAAAGGGGTACATCTATTGACGTTAAAAAAAATTTTTGTTAATATAAAAATTCACTACGGATTTTCAAAGCCACCCAGCACTCAGGGATTTTAAGAGAAGCTTTAAAAGAATCTTAGATATCTGCAAAAAATTCATAATACAACAATTATAACGCTAACAATTTATTTTAAAGGGGTACATCCACTGACGTTAACAAATTTTTTTTTGTAATTTAAAAATTCACTATGCATTTTGGAAGCCACCCAGCACTCAGGCATTTTAAGAGAAGCTTTAAAAGTGTCTTTGGTATCTGCAAAAAAATCATAGTTCAACAATTATAACGCTAACATTTTATTTTATAGGGGTACATTCACTGACGTTAAAAATTTTTTTTTGTTAATTTAAAAATTCACTATGGATTTTCAAAGCCACCCAGCACTCAGGTATTTTAAGAGAAGCTTTAGAAGTGTCTTGGGTATCTGCAAAAAAATCATAGTTCAACAATTATAACGCTAACAATTTATTTTAAAGGGGTATAACCACTGACGTTAAAAAAAATTTTTTGTTAATTTAAAAATTCACTATGGATTTTCAAAGCCACCCAGCACTCAGGGATTTTAAGAGAAGCTTTAAAAGAATCTTAGATATCTGTAAAAAATTCATAATACAACAATTATAACTTTAACAATTTATTTTAAAGGGGTACATCCACTGACGTTAAAAAATTTTTTGTTGTTAATTTAAAAATTCACTATGGATTTTCGAAGACACCCAGCACTCAGAGATTTTAAGAGAGGCTTTAAAAGTGTCTTAGATATCTGCGAAAAATTCATGGTCCAACAATTATACCGCTAACAATTTATTTTAATGGGTACATCCACTGAAGTTAAAATTTTTTTTTTTTAATTTAAAAATTCACTATGGATTTTCAAAGCCACCCAGCACTCAAAGATTTTAAGAGAAGCTTTAGAAGTGTCTTGGGTATCTGCAAAAAAATTAAATAGTTCAACAATTATAACGCTAACAATTTATTTTAAAGGGGAATATCCACAGATGTTAAAAAATTTTTTATTGTTAACTTAAAAATTCCCTATGCATTTTTGAAGACACCCAGCACTCAAGGATTTTAACAGAAGCTTTAAAAGAGTCTTAGGTATCTGCAAAAAATTCATAGTTCAACAATTATAACGCTAACAATTTATTTTATAGTGGTATATCCACTGACGTTAAAAAATTATTTATTGTTAATTTAAAAATTCACTATGCATTTTTGAAGCCTCCCAGCACTCAGGGATTTCAAGAGATACTTTAAAAGGGTCTTAGGTATCTGCGAAAAATTCATAGTACAACAATTATAACGCTAACAATTTATTTTAAAGGGGTACATCCACTGACGTTAAAAAATTTTTTATTGTTAATTTAAAAATTCACTATAGAATTTTGAAGCCACCCAGCACTCAGGGATTCTAAGAGAAGCTTTAAAAGTGTCTTAAGTATCTGTTGAAAATTCATAGTACAGCAATTATAACGCTAACAATTTATTTTAAAAGTGTATATCCGCTGACGTTAAAAAAATTTTTTATTGTTAATTTAAAATTCACTATGGATTTTCGAAGTCACCCAGCACTCAAAGATTTTAAGAAAAGCTTTAAAAGTGTCTTAGTTATCTGCGAAAAATTCATAGTACAACAATTATAACGCTAACAATTTATTTTAAATTGGTAAATCCACTGACGTATCAAAATTTTTTTATTGTTAATTTAAAAATTCACTATGAATTTTCGAAGCAACCCAGCACTCAGGGATTTTAAGACAAGCTTTAAAATTGTCTTAGGTATCTGCGAAAAATTCATAGTACAACAATTATAACGCTAACATTTTATTATAAGGGGTATATCCACTGACGTTAAAAAATTTTTTTTGTTAATTCAAAAATTCACTATGCATTTTTGAAGCCACCCAGCACTCATGAATTTTAAAAGAAGCTTCAAAACTGTCTTAGGTATCGGCATAAAATTCGTAGTTCAACAATTATAACGCTAACATTCTATTTTAAAGGGGTACATCCACTGACGTGAAAAAAGAATTTTTTGTTAATTTGAAAATTCACTATGCATTTTTGAAGCCACCAGCACTCAGGAATTTTAAGAGAAGCTTTAGAAGTGTCTTAAATATCTGTAAAAAATTCATAGTTCCACAATTATAACGTTAACAATTTATTTTAAAGAGGTACATTCACTGACGTTAAAAAAATTATTTATTGTTAATTTAAAAATTCACTATAGCTTTTTGAAGCCACCCAGCACTCAGGAATTTTAAGAGAAGATTTAAAAGGGTCTTAGTTATCTGCGAAAAATTCATAGTACAACAATTATAACGCTAACAATTTATTTTAAAGGGGTACATCCACTGACGTTAAAAAATTTTTTATTGTTAATTTAAAAATTCACTATAGAATTTTGAAGCCACCCAGCACTCAGGGATTCTAAGAGAAGCTTTAAAAGTGTCTTAAGTATCTGTTGAAAATTCATAGTACAGCAATTATAACGCTAACAATTTATTTTAAAAGTGTATATCCGCTGACGTTAAAAAAATTTTTTATTGTTAATTTAAAATTCACTATGGATTTTCGAAGTCACCCAGCACTCAAAGATTTTAAGAAAAGCTTTAAAAGTGTCTTAGTTATCTGCGAAAAATTCATAGTACAACAATTATAACGCTAACAATTTATTTTAAATTGGTAAATCCACTGACGTATCAAAATTTTTTTATTGTTAATTTAAAAATTCACTATGAATTTTCGAAGCAACCCAGCACTCAGGGATTTTAAGACAAGCTTTAAAATTGTCTTAGGTATCTGCGAAAAATTCATAGTACAACAATTATAACGCTAACATTTTATTATAAGGGGTATATCCACTGACGTTAAAAAATTTTTTTTGTTAATTCAAAAATTCACTATGCATTTTTGAAGCCACCCAGCACTCATGAATTTTAAAAGAAGCTTCAAAACTGTCTTAGGTATCGGCATAAAATTCGTAGTTCAACAATTATAACGCTAACATTCTATTTTAAAGGGGTACATCCACTGACGTGAAAAAAGAATTTATTGTTAATTTGAAAATTCACTATGCATTTTTGAAGCCACCAGCACTCAGGAATTTTAAGAGAAGCTTTAGAAGTGTCTTAAATATCTGTAAAAAATTCATAGTTCCACAATTATAACGTTAACAATTTATTTTAAAGAGGTACATTCACTGACGTTAAAAAAATTATTTATTGTTAATTTAAAAATTCACTATAGCTTTTTGAAGCCACCCAGCACTCAGGAATTTTAAGAGAAGATTTAAAAGTGTCTTGGGTATCTGCAAAAAATTCATAGTTCAACAATTATAACGCTAACAATTTATTTTAAAGGGGTATAACCACTGACGTTAAAAAATTTTTTTATTGTAATTTATAAATTCACTTTTTATTGTTAATTTGGGAAGGTGAGGAGCGATCGCAAGAAAAACGAGTTATCTATGGGAGGGAATGCCAGCAGCATACACATTCCTAATGTAAAATGAAGAATGGGTTCTATTTTCCTGAACTCAAAGCTCTTGGGAAGGTGAGGAGCGATCGTAAGAAAAACAAGTTATCTATGGGAGGGAGTGCCAGCAGCATACACATTCCTAATGTAAAATGAAGAATGGGTTCTATTTTCCTGAACTCAAAACTCTTGGGAAGGTGAAGAGCGATCGCAAGAAAAAACGAGTTATCTATGAGAATGAGTGCCAGCAGCATACACATTCCTAATGTAAAATGAAAAATGGGTTTTATTTTCCTGAACTCAAAGCTCTTGGGAAGGTAAGGAGCGATCGCAAGAAAAACGAGTTATCTATGGGAGCGAGTGCCAGCAGCATACACATTTCTAATGTAAAATGAAAAATGGGTTTTATTTTCCTGAACTCAAAGCTCCTGGGAAGGTGAGGAGCGATGGCAAGAAAAACGAGTTGATCGCCCCTCTCTTTCCAAGAGCTTTAAGTTCAGGAAAATGAAACCGATTCTGCCTTTTATATTAGAAATGTGTATGCTGTTGGCACTCCCTTCCGTTGAAAACTTGTTTTTCTTGCGATCGCCCCACTCCATCCCAAGAGCTTTGAGTTCAGGAAAATAAAACCGATTCTGCCTTTTATATTAGAAATGTGTATGCTGTTGGCACTCCCTCCCGTTGACAACTTGTTTTACTTGCGATCGCCCCTCTCCTTCCCAAGTGCTTTGAGTACAGGAAAATAAAACCGATTCTGCCTTTTATATTAGAAATGTGTATGCTGTTGGCACTCCCTTCCGTTGACAACTTGTTTTTCTTGCGATCGCCCCTCTCCTTCCCAAGAGATTTGAGTACGGGAAAATAAAACCGATTCTGCCTTTTATATTAGAAATATGTATACTGTTGGCACTCCCTTCCGTTAACAACTTGTTTTTCTTGCGATCGCCCCTCTCCTTCCCAAGAGCTTTAAGTACAGGAAAATGAAACCGATTCTGCCTTTTATATTAGAAATGTGTATGCTGTTGGCACTCCCTCCCGTTGACAACTTGTTTTACTTGCGATCGGCCCTCTCCTTCCCAAGAGCTTTGAGTACGGGAAAATAAAACCGATTCTGCCTTTTATATTAGAAATGTGTATGCTGTTGGCACTCCCTTCCGTTAACAACTTGTTTTTCTTGCGATCGCCCCTCTCCTTCCCAAGAGCTTTAAGTACAGGAAAATGAAACCGATTCTGCCTTTTATATTAGAAATGTGTATGCTATTGGCACTCTTTTCCGTTGACAACTTGTTTTTTTTGCGATCGCCCCTCTCCTTCCCAAGAGCTTTGAGTACAGAAAAATAAAGCCGATTCTGCCTTTTATATTAGAAATATGTATGCTGTTGGCACTCCCTTCCGTTGACAACTTGTTTTTCTTGCGATCGCCCCTCTCCTTCCCAAGAGATTTGAATACAGGAAAATAAAACCGATTCTGCCTTTTCTATTAGAAATGTGTATGCTGTTGGCACTCCCTTCCGTTGACAACTTGTTTTTCTTGCGATCGCCCCTCTCTTTCCAAGAGCATTAAATTCAGGAAAATAAAACCGATTCTGCCTTTTATATTAGAAATGTGTATGCTGTTGGCACTCCCTTCCGTTGACAACTTGTTTTTCTTGCGATCGCCCCTCTCCTTCCCAAGAGCTTTGATTACAGGAAAATAAAACCGATCCTTCCTTTTATATTAGAAATGTGTATGCTGTTGGCACTCCCTTCCGTTGACAACTTGTTTTTCTTGCAATCGCCCCTCTGCTTCCCAAGAGCTTTGAGTACAGGAAAATAAAACCGATTCTGCATTTTATATTAGAAATGTGTATGATGTTGGCACTCCCTCCCGTTGACAACTTGTTTTTCTTGCGATCGCCCCTCTCCTTCCCAAGAGCTTTGAGTACAGGAAAATAAAACCGATTCTGCCTTTTATATTAGAAATGTGTATGCTGCTGGCACTCCCTCCCGTTGACAACTTGTTTTTCTTGCGATCGCCAATCTCCTTCCCAAGAGCTTTGAATACAGGAAAATAAAACCGATTCTGCCTTTTATTTTAGAAATGTGTATGCTGTTGGCACTCCCTCCCGTTGACAACTTGTTTTTCTTGCGACCGCCCCTCTCCTTCCCAAGAGCTTTGAGTACAGGAAAATAAAACCGATTCTGCCTTTTCTATTAGAAGTGTGTATGCTGTTGGCACTCCCTTCCGTTGACAACTTGTTTTTCTAGCGTTCGCCCCTCTCCTTCCCAAGAGCTTTGAGTACAGGAAAATAAAACCGATTCTGCCTTTTATATTAGAAATGTGTATGCTGTTGGCACTCCCTTCCGTTGACAACTTGTTTTTCTTGCGATCGCCCCTCTCTTTCCCAAGAGCTTTGAGTACAGGAAAATAAAACCGATTCTGCCTTTTATATTAGAAATGTGTATGCTGTTGGCACTCCCTTCCGTTGACAACTTGTTTTTCTTGCGATCGCCCCTATCTTTTCCAAGAGCTTTGAGTACAGGAAAATAAAACCGATTATGCCTTTTACATTAGAAATGTGTAGGCTGTAGGCACTCCCTTCTGTTGACAACTTGTTTTTCTTGCGATCATCCCTCTCCTTCCCAAGAGCTTTGAGTACAGAAAAATAAAACCGATTCTGACTTTTATATTAGAAATGTGTATGCTGCTGGCACTCCCTCCCGTTGACAACTTGTTTTAGTTCAGGTTAGTTCAGGTTAGTTCAGGTTAGTTCAGGTTAGTTCAGGTTAGTTCAGGTTAGTTCAGGTTAGTTCAGGTTGGTTAGTTCAGGTTAGTTCAGGTTAGTTCAGGTTGGTTAGTTCAGGTTAGTTCAGGTTAGTTCAGGTTAGTTCAGGTTAGTTCAGGTTAGTTCAGGTTAGTTCAGGTTAGTTCAGGTTAGTTCAGGTTAGTTCAGGTTAGTTCAGGTTAGTTCAGGTTAGTTCAGGTTAGTTCAGGTTAGTTCAGGTTAGTTCAGGTTAGTTCAGGTTAGTTCAGGTTAGTTCAGGTTAGTTCAGGTTAGTTCAGGTTAGTTCAGGTTAGTTCAGGTTAGTTCAGGTTAGTTCAGGTTAGTTCAGGTTAGTTCAGGTTAGTTCAGGTTAGTTCAGGTTAGTTCAGGTTAGTTCAGGTTAGTTCAGGTTAGTTCAGGTTAGTTCAGGTTAGTTCAGGTTAGTTCAGGTTAGTTCAGGTTAGTTCAGGTTAGTTCAGGTTAGTTCAGGTTAGTTCAGGTTAGTTCAGGTTAGTTCAGGTTAGTTCAGGTTAGTTCAGGTTAGTTCAGGTTAGTTCAGGTTAGTTCAGGTTAGTTCAGGTTAGTTCAGGTTAGTTCAGGTTAGTTCAGGTTAGTTCAGGTTAGTTCAGGTTAGTTCAGGTTAGTTCAGGTTAGTTCAGGTTAGTTCAGGTTAGTTCAGGTTAGTTCAGGTTAGTTCAGGTTAGTTCAGGTTAGTTCAGGTTAGTTCAGGTTAGTTCAGGTTAGTTCAGGTTAGTTCAGGTTAGTTCAGGTTAGTTCAGGTTAGTTCAGGTTAGTTCAGGTTAGTTCAGGTTAGTTCAGGTTAGTTCAGGTTAGTTCAGGTTAGTTCAGGTTAGTTCAGGTTAGTTCAGGTTAGTTCAGGTTAGTTCAGGTTAGTTCAGGTTAGTTCAGGTTAGTTCAGGTTAGTTCAGGTTAGTTCAGGTTAGTTCAGGTTAGTTCAGGTTAGTTCAGGTTAGTTCAGGTTAGTTCAGGTTAGTTCAGGTTAGTTCAGGTTAGTTCAGGTTAGTTCAGGTTAGTTCAGGTTAGTTCAGGTTAGTTCAGGTTAGTTCAGGTTAGTTCAGGTTAGTTCAGGTTAGTTCAGGTTAGTTCAGGTTAGTTCAGGTTAGTTCAGGTTAGTTCAGGTTAGTTCAGGTTAGTTCAGGTTAGTTCAGGTTAGTTCAGGTTAGTTCAGGTTAGTTCAGGTTAGTTCAGGTTAGTTCAGGTTAGTTCAGGTTAGTTCAGGTTAGTTCAGGTTAGTTCAGGTTAGTTCAGGTTAGTTCAGGTTAGTTCAGGTTAGTTCAGGTTAGTTCAGGTTAGTTCAGGTTAGTTCAGGTTAGTTCAGGTTAGTTCAGGTTAGTTCAGGTTAGTTCAGGTTAGTTCAGGTTAGTTCAGGTTAGTTCAGGTTAGTTCAGGTTAGTTCAGGTTAGTTCAGGTTAGTTCAGGTTAGTTCAGGTTAGTTCAGGTTAGTTCAGGTTAGTTCAGGTTAGTTCAGGTTAGTTCAGGTTAGTTCAGGTTAGTTCAGGTTAGTTCAGGTTAGTTCAGGTTAGTTCAGGTTAGTTCAGGTTAGTTCAGGTTAGTTCAGGTTAGTTCAGGTTAGTTCAGGTTAGTTCAGGTTAGTTCAGGTTAGTTCAGGTTAGTTCAGGTTAGTTCAGGTTAGTTCAGGTTAGTTCAGGTTAGTTCAGGTTAGTTCAGGTTAGTTCAGGTTAGTTCAGGTTAGTTCAGGTTAGTTCAGGTTAGTTCAGGTTAGTTCAGGTTAGTTCAGGTTAGTTCAGGTTAGTTCAGGTTAGTTCAGGTTAGTTCAGGTTAGTTCAGGTTAGTTCAGGTTAGTTCAGGTTAGTTCAGGTTAGTTCAGGTTAGTTCAGGTTAGTTCAGGTTAGTTCAGGTTAGTTCAGGTTAGTTCAGGTTAGTTCAGGTTAGTTCAGGTTAGTTCAGGTTAGTTCAGGTTAGTTCAGGTTAGTTCAGGTTAGTTCAGGTTAGTTCAGGTTAGTTCAGGTTAGTTCAGGTTAGTTCAGGTTAGTTCAGGTTAGTTCAGGTTAGTTCAGGTTAGTTCAGGTTAGTTCAGGTTAGTTCAGGTTAGTTCAGGTTAGTTCAGGTTAGTTCAGGTTAGTTCAGGTTAGTTCAGGTTAGTTCAGGTTAGTTCAGGTTAGTTCAGGTTAGTTCAGGTTAGTTCAGGTTAGTTCAGGTTAGTTCAGGTTAGTTCAGGTTAGTTCAGGTTAGTTCAGGTTAGTTCAGGTTAGTTCAGGTTAGTTCAGGTTAGTTCAGGTTAGTTCAGGTTAGTTCAGGTTAGTTCAGGTTAGTTCAGGTTAGTTCAGGTTAGTTCAGGTTAGTTCAGGTTAGTTCAGGTTAGTTCAGGTTAGTTCAGGTTAGTTCAGGTTAGTTCAGGTTAGTTCAGGTTAGTTCAGGTTAGTTCAGGTTAGTTCAGGTTAGTTCAGGTTAGTTCAGGTTAGTTCAGGTTAGTTCAGGTTAGTTCAGGTTAGTTCAGGTTAGTTCAGGTTAGTTCAGGTTAGTTCAGGTTAGTTCAGGTTAGTTCAGGTTAGTTCAGGTTAGTTCAGGTTAGTTCAGGTTAGTTCAGGTTAGTTCAGGTTAGTTCAGGTTAGTTCAGGTTAGTTCAGGTTAGTTCAGGTTAGTTCAGGTTAGTTCAGGTTAGTTCAGGTTAGTTCAGGTTAGTTCAGGTTAGTTCAGGTTAGTTCAGGTTAGTTCAGGTTAGTTCAGGTTAGTTCAGGTTAGTTCAGGTTAGTTCAGGTTAGTTCAGGTTAGTTCAGGTTAGTTCAGGTTAGTTCAGGTTAGTTCAGGTTAGTTCAGGTTAGTTCAGGTTAGTTCAGGTTAGTTCAGGTTAGTTCAGGTTAGTTCAGGTTAGTTCAGGTTAGTTCAGGTTAGTTCAGGTTAGTTCAGGTTAGTTCAGGTTAGTTCAGGTTAGTTCAGGTTAGTTCAGGTTAGTTCAGGTTAGTTCAGGTTAGTTCAGGTTAGTTCAGGTTAGTTCAGGTTAGTTCAGGTTAGTTCAGGTTAGTTCAGGTTAGTTCAGGTTAGTTCAGGTTAGTTCAGGTTAGTTCAGGTTAGTTCAGGTTAGTTCAGGTTAGTTCAGGTTAGTTCAGGTTAGTTCAGGTTAGTTCAGGTTAGTTCAGGTTAGTTCAGGTTAGTTCAGGTTAGTTCAGGTTAGTTCAGGTTAGTTCAGGTTAGTTCAGGTTAGTTCAGGTTAGTTCAGGTTAGTTCAGGTTAGTTCAGGTTAGTTCAGGTTAGTTCAGGTTAGTTCAGGTTAGTTCAGGTTAGTTCAGGTTAGTTCAGGTTAGTTCAGGTTAGTTCAGGTTAGTTCAGGTTAGTTCAGGTTAGTTCAGGTTAGTTCAGGTTAGTTCAGGTTAGTTCAGGTTAGTTCAGGTTAGTTCAGGTTAGTTCAGGTTAGTTCAGGTTAGTTCAGGTTAGTTCAGGTTAGTTCAGGTTAGTTCAGGTTAGTTCAGGTTAGTTCAGGTTAGTTCAGGTTAGTTCAGGTTAGTTCAGGTTAGTTCAGGTTAGTTCAGGTTAGTTCAGGTTAGTTCAGGTTAGTTCAGGTTAGTTCAGGTTAGTTCAGGTTAGTTCAGGTTAGTTCAGGTTAGTTCAGGTTAGTTCAGGTTAGTTCAGGTTAGTTCAGGTTAGTTCAGGTTAGTTCAGGTTAGTTCAGGTTAGTTCAGGTTAGTTCAGGTTAGTTCAGGTTAGTTCAGGTTAGTTCAGGTTAGTTCAGGTTAGTTCAGGTTAGTTCAGGTTAGTTCAGGTTAGTTCAGGTTAGTTCAGGTTAGTTCAGGTTAGTTCAGGTTAGTTCAGGTTAGTTCAGGTTAGTTCAGGTTAGTTCAGGTTAGTTCAGGTTAGTTCAGGTTAGTTCAGGTTAGTTCAGGTTAGTTCAGGTTAGTTCAGGTTAGTTCAGGTTAGTTCAGGTTAGTTCAGGTTAGTTCAGGTTAGTTCAGGTTAGTTCAGGTTAGTTCAGGTTAGTTCAGGTTAGTTCAGGTTAGTTCAGGTTAGTTCAGGTTAGTTCAGGTTAGTTCAGGTTAGTTCAGGTTAGTTCAGGTTAGTTCAGGTTAGTTCAGGTTAGTTCAGGTTAGTTCAGGTTAGTTCAGGTTAGTTCAGGTTAGTTCAGGTTAGTTCAGGTTAGTTCAGGTTAGTTCAGGTTAGTTCAGGTTAGTTCAGGTTAGTTCAGGTTAGTTCAGGTTAGTTCAGGTTAGTTCAGGTTAGTTCAGGTTAGTTCAGGTTAGTTCAGGTTAGTTCAGGTTAGTTCAGGTTAGTTCAGGTTAGTTCAGGTTAGTTCAGGTTAGTTCAGGTTAGTTCAGGTTAGTTCAGGTTAGTTCAGGTTAGTTCAGGTTAGTTCAGGTTAGTTCAGGTTAGTTCAGGTTAGTTCAGGTTAGTTCAGGTTAGTTCAGGTTAGTTCAGGTTAGTTCAGGTTAGTTCAGGTTAGTTCAGGTTAGTTCAGGTTAGTTCAGGTTAGTTCAGGTTAGTTCAGGTTAGTTCAGGTTAGTTCAGGTTAGTTCAGGTTAGTTCAGGTTAGTTCAGGTTAGTTCAGGTTAGTTCAGGTTAGTTCAGGTTAGTTCAGGTTAGTTCAGGTTAGTTCAGGTTAGTTCAGGTTAGTTCAGGTTAGTTCAGGTTAGTTCAGGTTAGTTCAGGTTAGTTCAGGTTAGTTCAGGTTAGTTCAGGTTAGTTCAGGTTAGTTCAGGTTAGTTCAGGTTAGTTCAGGTTAGTTCAGGTTAGTTCAGGTTAGTTCAGGTTAGTTCAGGTTAGTTCAGGTTAGTTCAGGTTAGTTCAGGTTAGTTCAGGTTAGTTCAGGTTAGTTCAGGTTAGTTCAGGTTAGTTCAGGTTAGTTCAGGTTAGTTCAGGTTAGTTCAGGTTAGTTCAGGTTAGTTCAGGTTAGTTCAGGTTAGTTCAGGTTAGTTCAGGTTAGTTCAGGTTAGTTCAGGTTAGTTCAGGTTAGTTCAGGTTAGTTCAGGTTAGTTCAGGTTAGTTCAGGTTAGTTCAGGTTAGTTCAGGTTAGTTCAGGTTAGTTCAGGTTAGTTCAGGTTAGTTCAGGTTAGTTCAGGTTAGTTCAGGTTAGTTCAGGTTAGTTCAGGTTAGTTCAGGTTAGTTCAGGTTAGTTCAGGTTAGTTCAGGTTAGTTCAGGTTAGTTCAGGTTAGTTCAGGTTAGTTCAGGTTAGTTCAGGTTAGTTCAGGTTAGTTCAGGTTAGTTCAGGTTAGTTCAGGTTAGTTCAGGTTAGTTCAGGTTAGTTCAGGTTAGTTCAGGTTAGTTCAGGTTAGTTCAGGTTAGTTCAGGTTAGTTCAGGTTAGTTCAGGTTAGTTCAGGTTAGTTCAGGTTAGTTCAGGTTAGTTCAGGTTAGTTCAGGTTAGTTCAGGTTAGTTCAGGTTAGTTCAGGTTAGTTCAGGTTAGTTCAGGTTAGTTCAGGTTAGTTCAGGTTAGTTCAGGTTAGTTCAGGTTAGTTCAGGTTAGTTCAGGTTAGTTCAGGTTAGTTCAGGTTAGTTCAGGTTAGTTCAGGTTAGTTCAGGTTAGTTCAGGTTAGTTCAGGTTAGTTCAGGTTAGTTCAGGTTAGTTCAGGTTAGTTCAGGTTAGTTCAGGTTAGTTCAGGTTAGTTCAGGTTAGTTCAGGTTAGTTCAGGTTAGTTCAGGTTAGTTCAGGTTAGTTCAGGTTAGTTCAGGTTAGTTCAGGTTAGTTCAGGTTAGTTCAGGTTAGTTCAGGTTAGTTCAGGTTAGTTCAGGTTAGTTCAGGTTAGTTCAGGTTAGTTCAGGTTAGTTCAGGTTAGTTCAGGTTAGTTCAGGTTAGTTCAGGTTAGTTCAGGTTAGTTCAGGTTAGTTCAGGTTAGTTCAGGTTAGTTCAGGTTAGTTCAGGTTAGTTCAGGTTAGTTCAGGTTAGTTCAGGTTAGTTCAGGTTAGTTCAGGTTAGTTCAGGTTAGTTCAGGTTAGTTCAGGTTAGTTCAGGTTAGTTCAGGTTAGTTCAGGTTAGTTCAGGTTAGTTCAGGTTAGTTCAGGTTAGTTCAGGTTAGTTCAGGTTAGTTCAGGTTAGTTCAGGTTAGTTCAGGTTAGTTCAGGTTAGTTCAGGTTAGTTCAGGTTAGTTCAGGTTAGTTCAGGTTAGTTCAGGTTAGTTCAGGTTAGTTCAGGTTAGTTCAGGTTAGTTCAGGTTAGTTCAGGTTAGTTCAGGTTAGTTCAGGTTAGTTCAGGTTAGTTCAGGTTAGTTCAGGTTAGTTCAGGTTAGTTCAGGTTAGTTCAGGTTAGTTCAGGTTAGTTCAGGTTAGTTCAGGTTAGTTCAGGTTAGTTCAGGTTAGTTCAGGTTAGTTCAGGTTAGTTCAGGTTAGTTCAGGTTAGTTCAGGTTAGTTCAGGTTAGTTCAGGTTAGTTCAGGTTAGTTCAGGTTAGTTCAGGTTAGTTCAGGTTAGTTCAGGTTAGTTCAGGTTAGTTCAGGTTAGTTCAGGTTAGTTCAGGTTAGTTCAGGTTAGTTCAGGTTAGTTCAGGTTAGTTCAGGTTAGTTCAGGTTAGTTCAGGTTAGTTCAGGTTAGTTCAGGTTAGTTCAGGTTAGTTCAGGTTAGTTCAGGTTAGTTCAGGTTAGTTCAGGTTAGTTCAGGTTAGTTCAGGTTAGTTCAGGTTAGTTCAGGTTAGTTCAGGTTAGTTCAGGTTAGTTCAGGTTAGTTCAGGTTAGTTCAGGTTAGTTCAGGTTAGTTCAGGTTAGTTCAGGTTAGTTCAGGTTAGTTCAGGTTAGTTCAGGTTAGTTCAGGTTAGTTCAGGTTAGTTCAGGTTAGTTCAGGTTAGTTCAGGTTAGTTCAGGTTAGTTCAGGTTAGTTCAGGTTAGTTCAGGTTAGTTCAGGTTAGTTCAGGTTAGTTCAGGTTAGTTCAGGTTAGTTCAGGTTAGTTCAGGTTAGTTCAGGTTAGTTCAGGTTAGTTCAGGTTAGTTCAGGTTAGTTCAGGTTAGTTCAGGTTAGTTCAGGTTAGTTCAGGTTAGTTCAGGTTAGTTCAGGTTAGTTCAGGTTAGTTCAGGTTAGTTCAGGTTAGTTCAGGTTAGTTCAGGTTAGTTCAGGTTAGTTCAGGTTAGTTCAGGTTAGTTCAGGTTAGTTCAGGTTAGTTCAGGTTAGTTCAGGTTAGTTCAGGTTAGTTCAGGTTAGTTCAGGTTAGTTCAGGTTAGTTCAGGTTAGTTCAGGTTAGTTCAGGTTAGTTCAGGTTAGTTCAGGTTAGTTCAGGTTAGTTCAGGTTAGTTCAGGTTAGTTCAGGTTAGTTCAGGTTAGTTCAGGTTAGTTCAGGTTAGTTCAGGTTAGTTCAGGTTAGTTCAGGTTAGTTCAGGTTCAGGTTAGTTCAGGTTAGTTCAGGTTAGTTCAGGTTAGTTCAGGTTAGTTCAGGTTAGTTCAGGTTAGTTCAGGTTAGTTCAGGTTAGTTCAGGTTAGTTCAGGTTAGTTCAGGTTAGTTCAGGTTAGTTCAGGTTAGTTCAGGTTAGTTCAGGTTAGTTCAGGTTAGTTCAGGTTAGTTCAGGTTAGTTCAGGTTAGTTCAGGTTAGTTCAGGTTAGTTCAGGTTAGTTCAGGTTAGTTCAGGTTAGTTCAGGTTAGTTCAGGTTAGTTCAGGTTAGTTCAGGTTAGTTCAGGTTAGTTCAGGTTAGTTCAGGTTAGTTCAGGTTAGTTCAGGTTAGTTCAGGTTAGTTCAGGTTAGTTCAGGTTAGTTCAGGTTAGTTCAGGTTAGTTCAGGTTAGTTCAGGTTAGTTCAGGTTAGTTCAGGTTAGTTCAGGTTAGTTCAGGTTAGTTCAGGTTAGTTCAGGTTAGTTCAGGTTAGTTCAGGTTAGTTCAGGTTAGTTCAGGTTAGTTCAGGTTAGTTCAGGTTAGTTCAGGTTAGTTCAGGTTAGTTCAGGTTAGTTCAGGTTAGTTCAGGTTAGTTCAGGTTAGTTCAGGTTAGTTCAGGTTAGTTCAGGTTAGTTCAGGTTAGTTCAGGTTAGTTCAGGTTAGTTCAGGTTAGTTCAGGTTAGTTCAGGTTAGTTCAGGTTAGTTCAGGTTAGTTCAGGTTAGTTCAGGTTAGTTCAGGTTAGTTCAGGTTAGTTCAGGTTAGTTCAGGTTAGTTCAGGTTAGTTCAGGTTAGTTCAGGTTAGTTCAGGTTAGTTCAGGTTAGTTCAGGTTAGTTCAGGTTAGTTCAGGTTAGTTCAGGTTAGTTCAGGTTAGTTCAGGTTAGTTCAGGTTAGTTCAGGTTAGTTCAGGTTAGTTCAGGTTAGTTCAGGTTAGTTCAGGTTAGTTCAGGTTAGTTCAGGTTAGTTCAGGTTAGTTCAGGTTAGTTCAGGTTAGTTCAGGTTAGTTCAGGTTAGTTCAGGTTAGTTCAGGTTAGTTCAGGTTAGTTCAGGTTAGTTCAGGTTAGTTCAGGTTAGTTCAGGTTAGTTCAGGTTAGTTCAGGTTAGTTCAGGTTAGTTCAGGTTAGTTCAGGTTAGTTCAGGTTAGTTCAGGTTAGTTCAGGTTAGTTCAGGTTAGTTCAGGTTAGTTCAGGTTAGTTCAGGTTAGTTCAGGTTAGTTCAGGTTAGTTCAGGTTAGTTCAGGTTAGTTCAGGTTAGTTCAGGTTAGTTCAGGTTAGTTCAGGTTAGTTCAGGTTAGTTCAGGTTAGTTCAGGTTAGTTCAGGTTAGTTCAGGTTAGTTCAGGTTAGTTCAGGTTAGTTCAGGTTAGTTCAGGTTAGTTCAGGTTAGTTCAGGTTAGTTCAGGTTAGTTCAGGTTAGTTCAGGTTAGTTCAGGTTAGTTCAGGTTAGTTCAGGTTAGTTCAGGTTAGTTCAGGTTAGTTCAGGTTAGTTCAGGTTAGTTCAGGTTAGTTCAGGTTAGTTCAGGTTAGTTCAGGTTAGTTCAGGTTAGTTCAGGTTAGTTCAGGTTAGTTCAGGTTAGTTCAGGTTAGTTCAGGTTAGTTCAGGTTAGTTCAGGTTAGTTCAGGTTAGTTCAGGTTAGTTCAGGTTAGTTCAGGTTAGTTCAGGTTAGTTCAGGTTAGTTCAGGTTAGTTCAGGTTAGTTCAGGTTAGTTCAGGTTAGTTCAGGTTAGTTCAGGTTAGTTCAGGTTAGTTCAGGTTAGTTCAGGTTAGTTCAGGTTAGTTCAGGTTAGTTCAGGTTAGTTCAGGTTAGTTCAGGTTAGTTCAGGTTAGTTCAGGTTAGTTCAGGTTAGTTCAGGTTAGTTCAGGTTAGTTCAGGTTAGTTCAGGTTAGTTCAGGTTAGTTCAGGTTAGTTCAGGTTAGTTCAGGTTAGTTCAGGTTAGTTCAGGTTAGTTCAGGTTAGTTCAGGTTAGTTCAGGTTAGTTCAGGTTAGTTCAGGTTAGTTCAGGTTAGTTCAGGTTAGTTCAGGTTAGTTCAGGTTAGTTCAGGTTAGTTCAGGTTAGTTCAGGTTAGTTCAGGTTAGTTCAGGTTAGTTCAGGTTAGTTCAGGTTAGTTCAGGTTAGTTCAGGTTAGTTCAGGTTAGTTCAGGTTAGTTCAGGTTAGTTCAGGTTAGTTCAGGTTAGTTCAGGTTAGTTCAGGTTAGTTCAGGTTAGTTCAGGTTAGTTCAGGTTAGTTCAGGTTAGTTCAGGTTAGTTCAGGTTAGTTCAGGTTAGTTCAGGTTAGTTCAGGTTAGTTCAGGTTAGTTCAGGTTAGTTCAGGTTAGTTCAGGTTAGTTCAGGTTAGTTCAGGTTAGTTCAGGTTAGTTCAGGTTAGTTCAGGTTAGTTCAGGTTAGTTCAGGTTAGTTCAGGTTAGTTCAGGTTAGTTCAGGTTAGTTCAGGTTAGTTCAGGTTAGTTCAGGTTAGTTCAGGTTAGTTCAGGTTAGTTCAGGTTAGTTCAGGTTAGTTCAGGTTAGTTCAGGTTAGTTCAGGTTAGTTCAGGTTAGTTCAGGTTAGTTCAGGTTAGTTCAGGTTAGTTCAGGTTAGTTCAGGTTAGTTCAGGTTAGTTCAGGTTAGTTCAGGTTAGTTCAGGTTAGTTCAGGTTAGTTCAGGTTAGTTCAGGTTAGTTCAGGTTAGTTCAGGTTAGTTCAGGTTAGTTCAGGTTAGTTCAGGTTAGTTCAGGTTAGTTCAGGTTAGTTCAGGTTAGTT